>OX422210.1:474105259-475305259 GCA_949130495.1 Sambucus nigra
GCGCAGCCTCCTATGTCTATGAGGTGGGAGCGGCTGATGCCGGAGGATGCGAGGATAGAAACGATGATCAATGAGTCCTACCTGTTGTACACAGATACGGATGCGCCATATGATTATATGGAATTTTTGACGAGTTGGCTGATGGCGCCCAGCATATATAATGCACTGTACTTCCCTCCTGCGGGTTCGAGTCAGCTAGTGGGGTCCTGCCATAGTGGTGGTGGTCCATCGATGTCTGCGATGGCAGTGACTTCGGAGGTTCCCTTCGTGCGATTGCACACCCCTTGGTACAACATTCGGTGGGCCAATGGAGGGATGGTGCCTATGTTTCATCATCCTCGTGCTATGGATCCGGAGGAATTGGGCTTGATAAAGGAGGTCCTTCATCTTGTGGTATACCTTTTTGTTCCTCTCTTTCTTTCTTTTTGATTTATTTTTTGCTTTGATACCAATTCTACTTTTTCTTGCAGCAAGTGTGGGTGTCGACCACTTGGCTGAGGGATATTAGAGACTGGATATCTTCGGCGACTGCCTATATTCGGGATACGGTCCCGGTTCCTTCTTGCTTGGTGTCGTCTGCTTCGTCTGGGGAAGAGTCTGGATCGGGTAGTGGTGATGCATCGTCTCATGGCAGGGGGAAGAGAGCGCATCACAGGGATAAAGTTTAGGTTAGAGGGAGAGAGAGAAAGTGTGGGTTCGGGTTGTGTCCCTTTGTTTTTGCTTTTCTTTATTTCCTGTAAAATTTAATGTAACATAGAAAAACATATATATGCAATGCAATGGGGTTTTTTATTATCTTTTGTTAATGATGAATGAATGCATGCAAATGTGTTTTTTACTTTGTTTCTAAGACCGTAAAAATAGATATTTTGGGATTTTGAAGGAAAGTTTTAAAGGTGAGAAATTATATGAGGGATTTTTGAAATTCTGTTGAGAATATCAATTTATTTTTAATGAGTTTTTTATTTTGGAAAAGAAAAAAAGAAAAAGGAAAATTTCCAAAAATAAGGGGTTACAGATCGGCAAGCCCCTTGTCCTGCGTATCGGCAGTCAAGTCCAGTCCCATCAATTCAAAGCCCTGATGGGTATTCCCTTCAGCCTTTTGTACTTTGTGGGGAAGGATTCCCTATGATTTCTGCGGGGGTTATGTCTTTTGTGAGGGTTTGCAAGTTTAAAAAGGGGTAAGGGTGGAGTATTTCCATCACACCTTCACACTTTTACTTTCCCACATTCACACTTTCTTACTATTTCTTAATCTTGCAAGATGGCTCTCCTTGGTAGCATTGAGTTTGCTAACTACCTTGAAGCCCTGGAAGCAATGTGCTCTTATAATGTCGACTATGATGCTTTCAACATGCGTTGAGTCTCTTTGTGGCGCAATCGACCCATTGAGTGGAACATGCTAATGGCGGCGGTAAAATTTTGGTACCCCGAAGACCATGTATTTCGCTTTGGGCTGGATGAGGTTTGTCCTACCTATGAAGAGTTTTCTTCCATGCTGGGGTTAAATCCCAGAGTTGCTGTGGATTTACCTGAATTTTCCCATTCTCCCAGGGATTTGTTGGTCGGGCTTCTTCATATTTGGCCACTAGTCGCTAGAGGAATGATCTCCCTTTCGGTGGTGTTATAATCTATGCATTTGCAGGAGGTTGGTGATGTTGGATACGTTGGAGCCATTGTTCTAGGCTTGGTTTCAAAATTATTGCTGGTGACTAGGGAACTACTAGTGGACCCATAACTTGCATCAGTTACCTCATGGATTTCATACTGTTGCAATCATGCGACGGTGATACTGGCGGAGACTTTAAAGGGCCTGGATGCCTGGCGAGAAGGTCATTCGTACTTTCTGAGGGGTAGCCCCGTGATTCTGTTCATGTAGTTATCTGAAAAACTTCGCCTGGTGAATCCTCCAGAATATCCTTTGTCGGTTGTACCCAACTTCCTCTCGCATCATTTCATTAGTGTTGGCCTGGATATTGAGAGCTGGGAGAACTAGTTCATGGAGCATGGGGCTCTAAATCTGTATTAGTCAGTACCTTAGTGGGGACAGCTGCTGCCTATTCTGGAGCAGGGAGAATATCCATACGTTTGGTTGGTTGGTCTCAGACATACCTCTTTCTATTTCTCTTGGCGGCTCCTGCGCCAATTTGGCTGGGAGCAGGACGTGCCACCTAGGACACTAGATTTATTTTCTGTAGAAGATTCGACTGAGCATCTGCGTATGCGTCTTGGATCTTTATGGGAGAGTCGACGTCCGTCGACCCGTCCTTTTCAATCTGTTGGGAGAGTTTATCACATCCTTGGGGATTATATGAAGTGGTTGTGGAGGAGAGTAGTTAGCAAGATGTTGGAAGTGGATACTAGACAACTATGGTTTGCCTTTTTTAATACCATGGAAGGAGGTGTTGTGGTTTTTCCGAAGCTGGTCCGAGCTTATCGGTCCATGGAGCATCTGCGGCACTCTATTCAGGAAGGGGAAGCTTGGGGACCCCAGTAGGTAGATGATGATGACGGAGCATGCTCCTCTGGTAGCTGGGGATAGGAATCTTGGAGAGTTTATTTTGTAATGGAAAATAAGTGTGGGGATTTTATTTGGCTTTGAAGGTAGGGGAGGGAATTATCCGTTCCTTTTCTTATGTAATTGCACCGTAATTTCTTATTAGTGAAATAAACAAGTTTTTGATCATCCACTTGTGCCTTTTTTATAAGTTTTTTTATTTTTGAATTATCTATATCGATCGCTAAGGCATACATAATCCTTTTGTTAAAATATATGTTAGAATGAACTATCGTTCTCGGAGATAAGAAAAGAATAGTTTTTTTGTGAAAAAGAAAGGGTCATTCTCATGTAAAATGTGTGAGCTGCCTATGTACCTCTGGGGTTTTGAAAAAAAATTAATTTGCTCAAAAATGGTTTTTGCAAAGGATTAGGCCCACGTAGTTCTGGTTAAAGGGAAATGAAGTTTTTTTTAGAATAGAAGGGAGATAAGAAGAGTCGTAGCGTGCCGAGATTTTAGAGTAGGGGTATAATTTCTTGAGACGGTCCAGGTGGACTGGACGAGCCATCTCTTCTCCATCTAGGTCGGTGAGCATGGCGGCACCGCCGGACAAGATCTTCTTGACAATGTATGGGCCACTCCAATTGGGCTTGAATTTCCCTCTAGGTCCCAAACGGGTTATATTATATAAATCCCCCTCTCGGACACCGCGGTCCTTGACTCTCTTATTGAATGATCGGGCTATTCGGCGATGGTACCCTTGTATGTGGTATAAAGCTTTCAATCTCCTTTCATCTAGGAGGGTCAGCTCGTCAAGACGGCTTTGGCACTAGTCTTCTTCGCTGACCTTACTTTCAAGAATGACGCGCAATGAGGGTATTTCTAGCACCACTGGTAGGACTGCTTCCATGTCGTAGACTAGAGAGTAAGGGGTAGCCCAGTAGAGGTTCGGATTGAGGTCTAGTATCCCCAGAGGGCGTAAGGGATTCGATTATCCCAATCTCGATAGCTTTTCGTCACCTTACTGATAATGGCTTTGGGGTACTTGTTGGCGGCTTTGACTGCACCATTGGTCTGAGGTCGATAGGAAAAGATTTGTGTCTCTGAATCCCTTACTCGCTGACCACTTCTGTAACTTCTGCCTCGAAATGCAACCCGTTGTCTGATACTAGATCGGGAGGGACCCCATATCGGTAGATGATGTTTTTCTTGATGAATTTGGCCACCTTCTTGGCTTTCAGCACTGCGTATGACTCAGTTTCGACCCATTTGGTGAAGTAATCAATGTCAAATAGGATGAACTCATGCCTGTTGGAAGCCTTCGGTGTAACCTTCCCTAAGATGTCGATACCCCGGGTGGAGAACGACAAGGGAGAAGTCATATTGTATAATTCACGCGGAGGCAGATGCTGAAGATTGGAGAACTATTAGCATTTGAGGCATCTCCGAACATAGGCGATGCAATAATGGGTCATGGTGGTCCAGTAGTAGCCTTATCAATTGATCTTCTTGGCAAGCATGTGACCATTCATGTGGGTCCCACATTCCCCGCAGTGGATTCTCTCCATTACCTCTTCAATGTCAGCCCCTGCAATGTAGTGTAGATGGGTTCCATCGAAGTTTCTCTTGAATAGTGCTTTATGATGGATGATGTACCAAGCGGACAGTCTTCGTAGGGTTGCTCGATCTTTCTTGTTGGCACCCTTGGGATACCTACCATTATGGACATCCCCGCCGATCCCCGTCGCGGAGGGAGGAGGAATCCTTTGGGTCCCGCGCGTCCCCTCTCGGGAGAGCGCTTCGGCCTGCGTCGATTTTGTGAGGTGTGAAAAATGTAGAGAGATTCAGAGTCGCCAGTCTATTTTACTCAAAACAGACAAAAGAAAAACAGGAAGCCACCCCGAAGGATGGCATCCAAAGACATACTGGTGCGTGCGAAACCAAAATGATTCGAAAAGGGTTCGGAGGCTTAGTTACGAAATGGGAAGGTGTTAGGCACCCATTCCGCCCTTTCGGTCTCTCATGGATATTTGCTATTTTCCTTTATGTTTCCCCCGTCAGATGTGTGCATGTGTATATATATAGAATGGAGGTAGTAATCCTCGGCTTGTACCATGGAAAAGATAAAGCGAGTCATCCATAGGAAGATTATAAAAGTAATATTAAAAAAATAAGATTTACGCGGTTACCCCTACGTTGATCGCTATAAAGGAACGATAACGCACATGGAGTAATGTGTCACTAAGACTAAGGATATATATAATATAAGAAAAATGGATTTAGAGAAAATAGGAAATGAGAGAAAAAGTGAGAGAAGGGATTCGAGTCTCGGGTTTTATCCCGAGACGCCTACGTAGCCTATAAAGGCATCAAAGTCCATGTAGTTCGCATACAAAGCAAAGGGGTGGGGTTTATCCCATAAATCCAAATGTGGGATCTCTTATTTGTAAGTGTGTGTGTGTGTGTGTAGAAAAGGTGTTTTAGTTGTGAGAAAAATGTGGAAAAAGTGTGAGAATCCCTACTTGGAATTTATGAGCAAACCCTCTTTTTCTTATTTTGGGGTTTTTATTTATATGAAAATAAGAGATGTGCAGTAATACTAAATAAAAAGTATATTAGGATGTGTGAGATGAGATTATAAAAGTGCTAAGTAAGAAAACAAGTTATTGGGAATTCAAGAGAATTTAAGAGAGAGAGTTTGAGAAAGTTGGACCTTCGTGAAGATCTTGAGCTTGATCTTGAATGTTGGAGAGCATCCCTTGAGCTTGGATGATGATGGAGAGTGGTTAATTCACCAAGTTTGATGAAAAGGATGATGAAAAGTGAAGGTAAAAGATGGATTTGGAAGTTGAAATCACGCTGCCTTCGAGAGAGGTTTCTGGGATTCGTTCAGAGAGATTTCTATCAGATCTGGGCTCCTCCTGCAAATGAGGCCAAGGCCTCCTGTTATAACCCCAGGGGACTTCCGATCGGCCCTATCATGGCACTGCCTGGGACCTGCCATTTGGCAGTGCGCCTCAGGCTTTTTCGAAAATTAGCCACCGAGGGCAAACCGTTAATCAGAATCGCGCACGGGGCATACCGTTGGAAAAGTATTTTAGAGACCTTCGAAAGTCCTTTGGACCGCTCCCGAGTTCGGGAGATGACTTTGGGTCAAATGTGGCTCGGAAGCGTTTATTGGTCCATTGGACGGGGAATCGCGCGGACGCAAACGGCGCGTTCGTCCGCATGGTAAGTCTGAATCACACACGGGGCATACTATTGGAAAGGTTAGGAGATTTACTTCGACATTACAAAGAATTTGACCCAGTTTGGAAAGTTGACTTTGGTCAACCGGACCCGGGAAACGCTCGGTGGCTTCCCGGAGTCAAACGGATCGTTCGTCCGCATGGAAAGTTGGAATTGCGCACGGGATGGACCGTTGGAAAGGGTATTCAGTGCCCTTCGAAGATTCATTCATCCTCGGTCGAGCTGAAGAGTTGACATAGGTCAAATAGAGCCCAGGAGCGCCCGATGGCCTCTCGGTCAGGTTTCGGACGCAAATGGCACGTTCGTCCGCATGGTAAGTCAGAATTGCGCACGGGGTGTACCTTTAGAAAGGGTATTCAGTGCCCTTCGAAGATTCATTGAGTCTCAATCGAGACGAGGAGTTTGACTTTTGGGTCAAACTGAGCCGGGGGGTGCCCGATGGCTTCCAGGTCAGTACTCGGGACGTGACCTGGGTTTATAATGATGAAGGGAGGTACTAGGGACCTAAGGAGAGTTAAGGGGTAACATAATGAGGTGTCTACAACCATGTTTGAGGAGGTTCCAGATATCATGGCGCCAATAATTGACTAGCTCGGGATCTTCTGCGATGACGAGCTCAATATGGTAGCACTGGGTAGGTTTATCATGCTTTTGAACTAGGAAGGGGGTCATTATTATTCCTTCGGGCATGTCGACCATAGAGGCCAAGGTAGCAATGACATCGGCTAGGTTATTCTTTACTAGAGGTAGGTAATGGAAGGTGATATCTTGGAATTGGAAGGCTAGTTCTTCTAAGTGGACATGAAAGGGTTGGATTTTCTCGTCCTTGACTCTCTACTTTCTGAGCACTTGACTGATGATGAGGGTGGAATCCCCGTAGACATCTAAGTATTGAATACCTTTCTTGAGCACAACTTTGAGGCCTACTGTGCATGCCTCATATTCAGTCATGTTATTAGTGTAAGGGAAATCTAATTTTATGGCGATGGGAGTGTGGGAGTCATCTGGGGAAATCAGAAGTATCCCAATGCCATATCTCTTTTTGCTGGCAGTGCCGTCAAAGAACATTTGCCATCATAGATTGTCCTGGGCACTGTAGAGGATGTTTTCATCTGGGAATTCAGAGATCCAAACATCAGCTCCATCCATGGGGTAATCAGCGAGGTAGTCCGAGATGGTTCTTCCTTTCATGGATTTTTGCGTGACATACACGATATTGAACTCTTCTAGGAGCATAAACCACCGGGCCATTCGGTTGGATAAGGCGGGTTTCTCAAGTATGTATTTAATGGGGTCCATTCGAGATACAAGTTTGATGAGGAAGACGAGCATGTAGTGTCATAACTTTTGGGTGACCCAGATAAGCGTGACACATGCCTTTTCTAAAGTAGTGTAGTTGACTTCGTATCTGGATAATTTATGACTGGCGTAATAGATGGCTCTTTCTTTGCAGGAATCTTTAAGGTATTGGTTTAGCAAAGCCCCAGCTGCAGTATCGGTTATGGTTAGGTATAGGAGCCAAGGGAGACCAGGTTGTGATGGCATGCGTACCGGAGGTTGGGTCAGATATTGCTTGATTCGGTCAAAAGCTTCTTGGAAGGCCTCATTCCAAACCTTAGTTGAATCCTTTCGAAGTAGTTTGAAAATGGATTCGCAGATAGAGGTTAACTAGTTGATGATCCGACTGATGTATTACAATTTCCCAAGGAAACCTCGGACTTCTTTCTCCATTCGGGGAGATGGAATCTCAAGTATGGCCTTTATCTTGGTAGGATCTTCTTCTATCCCTTTTCTCACTGACCATGAATCCCAAGAGTTTTCCCTTTGTAACCCCGAAGACGCATTTCTGTGGACTGAGTCTAATCTGATACTGTCGCAGTCGTTCGAAGAACTTTCGGAGAGCAGGGACATGTCCTTCTCTAGTCTTGGATTTGATAATCATATCATCCACATAGACCTCAACTTCTTTATGAATCAGACCATACAGGATGGTTGTGGAAACCCTCTGGTAGGTAGCCCCGACATTCTTGAGACCAAATGGCATGACAGTGTAGCAAAAGGTTCCCCATGGGGTGATGAACACATTTTTTTCTTGATGATCTGGGTGCATTTTGATTTGGTTGTATCCGATAAACCCATCGACGAATGACTTAAGAGCATGACTAACTGTGTTGTCCACGATCATATCGATATTGGGCAGCGGATAATCATCCTTTGGAGAAGCTTTGTTCAATTTCTGGTAGTCTACACACATCCAAACTTTCCCTCCTGATTTTATCACAGGCACTATGTTAGCTAGCCATGTGGGATATTCGATCACACGAATGAAACCCACGTTCAACTGTTTAACCAACTCTTCTTTGACTTTGAGTGACCATTCGGTGCTGAGATTAATCAACTTTTGTTTAATCGGCTTGTGATTTAGAAGAGTGGGGATCTCATGCTGAGCAATTTTAGGATCAATGTCGGGTATATCGTCATAGGACCATACGAAGACATCCATGAATTCCTTCAATAATTCTTTGAGTTATGCCCGCTCATGTTCGTCAAGGGTAGCCCCTATCCTAATCTCGCGTTGTTGGCTACTAGAACCTAGGTTAATAACAACAGTCCCTTCTCCATTAACTTGAATACGGTTATGTTGTTTAGTATTAACCTTATTTATATCAGTTAAGAATTATTCATTTGCAAAATCATCATCATTAAAAGTTTGATTATAATCCAAATAATTAATGTAAGGCACAGCAAGATACTCAAAATCTTCGTTTATTTCATTGATAGGAAAAATAGCGTTGAGAACCTCGTTAAAGGAGGACTCGATTACATTTGAGAAAGTATATACATCAAAAGAAGAAATAGGGTAAACATTGGGATTAGGGGGATTTCAATAGGTAGAACTGGCGCAACATGCCAGTTGAGGAGAGGTGTATCAGCAGCTTTAATCAGGTGGGATGGATCTAGTGATGTAGTGCTTGATTGAACCATGTAGAGTGTCAGCCTAATGTCTAAAAGTTGAACGAGTCTTTAGAGTCACTTTCCTCAGCCTCTTCGGTATCTTTGATGAGCGGTTGTACACGGTGTTGGGAACTTTCGGCCCATGGATAGCTGTCTTGAAAAAAGATCTCCATTCCAGGCTTTATCTTTTTGTTTGTATGGTCATACCATTGTTCCGGAAAGCAGCAAAAAGGGAAGTCTTCACCCTCTTTGATTAATTTTCCATTCAAGGAGTCACCTGGGATGGTTTGGACGCAGTCTAGTCTCCTCTTTGGTCGAGACTGGCAAATCATTTTGAGCTCTTGTTCTGATGGTTGATACCCAAAACCACAAGGAGGAAAATATTTCTTCATTTTAATGGGATCAAGTATCCCTTTCTATCTTTATCCTAGCCCCAGTCCGGGCATGAAGTGCATGTTTTTAAACATCTGAATCACATTGACATTGCCATGAGGATCGTATTCTGGACAAACCCTTTCTTTGAAATCGTCCCCTGTCAGGAGTAGGAGTGTCTCAACTCGAAATCTTGATAGGAGCATATCATTTGACCCATGTTTTATCTCAAGGATTGGATTGCTGGTGCTTGCACCCTAGGCATTATCATCGTCACCCAAGATGGTGATGACCCGTCCATCGGTAAAGAACTTTAATTTCTGATGGAGTGAGGAAGATACACCCTTGATACTATGGAGCCAAGGTCGTCCGAGCAATAGGTTGAAACATGCTGAGATGTCAATAATTTGGAATTTAACGATAGGGTTTATAGGGCCAACCCCTATTACAAGTTTTATGGATCCCATCACCTCCCGACGGGTATTATCGTAGGCACATACAAGAGTGGAGGTTGGAGTGAGGTCACTTTCCTTCAGTCCTAAGAATTTGAAGGTTCTTAGTGGTAAAACATTCAAGGCGGATCCATTATCTACAAGAGAGAGTGGTACGACCCTCCCCATAACTTTGACGGAGATGTTGAGTGCATGATTGTGGTTTAGCCCAAGTGTGGGGACTTCTTCGAAAAAGGATAGCATTCGGGTAGAGGTCAAGGATCCAACCAAATTTATCGCCTCTTCTGGTGTGGTAAAAGGAGGAACTGTGGGTCCAGTGAGCAACTTGATCAAGGCATTTATGTGTAGTTTAGAAGACATGAAAATCCCTCACTGAGTGATGTTAGCTTGAGTTTTCTTTAGTTGATAGAGGATCTTTCTCTCCTCGAGGGTCATCTCTGGCATAAGAAGGTTTTCAATGCCCTTCCCTTTGTCACACTACACCAAATCTGCCGAATTGTCAAGGTCATTGACCTTGACAAATCCAACTTGTCAAGGTCAATGACCGTGACATTTCGAGGTGAGACAACTTTTTTTTATCACGGTCGTGTCACGGTCATTGACCTTAACACAAAACTCGCGTTTTGTGTCATGGTCATGTCGCGGTCAATGACCGTGACACGTTTGTCACGGTTATAAACCGTGACAAAGCCGTGACCCTTTTTAAAAAAATTGTCACGGTCATTGACCGTGACATGTCCGTGATAACTTTTGTCACAGTCAATAACCGTGACAATTCTGGTCAGAATTTAAAAAAATCTGCTGGGCAGTATGGCCACTGCCACTGCCCAGCAGTATATTTGTACCTATTATAGCAACCTTGTACCTGTTCCAAACATCATATATCCAAACAAACTAAAGATAATGAAAATATATATTCAAATAGAGACAATATGCATCACGATATAATTCAAATGTAATAACTTAAAACAATTCAATTCAAACTTAAAACAATTCAATTCAAACTTAAAACAATGTCACTACATGTCTGGTGTATTGTTAAAACTGAGAAGGTGAGTAGGCCACACGACATACAAATTGACGCACCCACTAATATACGTCGTGCCGCATTGTTCGCGTAACCACAATAGGGAGTTCTCCTTCCCGGGTATGACATGCGTGACGAGCACCCTGGACTCCATCTCTTGAAGCGCACGTCCATGAACTATTCCACCCTGGACGATATTCGGGTCCCTCAACCCCCGCCCTATCCGCTGGCCATCAAATACGTCCAATATGAACACGCTCGGCCAACCAAGTGTCGACATTGGTCTGTTAAAGGGCGCCAAATAGGGAAGTGGATCATCGAAGTACGAACGTGTCGGTGATGAAGCAGCGAGGTCCACATCCTCGTCATCCTGCGCCTCGTCCTCCCTCATCTCCTCCTCCACCGCCTTCTCCTTCCCTTTCCCTTTCCCTTTACGGTCTCCGCCCAACGTACGCTTCATGAATGCGTACATATCTTGGACCGTCGCCTCCAAACGAGACAGCTTCGCGTCGTGTGAATCCACCGTTCGAGCCAACCCGGTGTCGCTCGTCTCCAATCCGATGATCCTAGATTTGGCCACCCGCGAGCTCACCCCCTTGTCCTCCCCTTGCGATCAGGGCCAAGCACTTGGCTGAGTGCATCTGTGGACAAAGATGCCTTGTCGGCATCAGACTGCGACTTATGCACTTCCTTAAGCTTTGCCTGAAACGACAAAAAGCACATGATTAGTAAAATAAGTAAACTAAAAAATTATAACGTAATTAACAAAAATTAAACTGTCGGATTACTTACAATCGTGGCCGCAACGCTCGGGGACACCTCCTTGTCCTTCTCCTTCTTCGTCTGAAGAGCCACATAAGTATCGAGCCTATGTGGCTTACCCCATGGCCCACTCCCTACCCCCTGAAATAAAATAAAGTAAAGTAAAATTAGTATCGGCCCCACAAAGTAAAATAATGAAGAATAATATATTTCTGTAGTTATAGAAAAATTAAATCTTACCTGCATCCTATGCTCCACCTCGGCGTAAGAGGTCCGGCCGGAGTAGTGCACGTCCGTCTTTTTTGCCCGATTTTCCCTCCCCGATTGGCGAGATGCCAATTGTCGATCATCGATCTCATTGTCAATGAACTTCTGCCATTGTGCCAGAGATCGGCTCCTTGGGGGGGACGGATTCACGCCATTGGATAATCGACTCTCGTGTTTTCCCAAAGTACTGTGCCCGCATATTTTTTTTCCACGACTTGAGTTGCTCCCTAATCTGCTCCAACACGGGATCGCGTAGCTATGGATCCAAGTTGAATTGTTCCTGTCCAACAAATACAATGTTAGTTGCGAATAAATATAAATATAAATATAAATATAAATATAAATATAAATATGAAATCGAAATCGAAATTGAAATTGAAATTGAAATTGAAATTGAAATTGAAATTGAAATTGAAATTGAAATTGAAATTGAAATTGAAATTGAAATTGAAATTGAAATTGAAATTGAAATTGAAATTGAAATATTCATATAAATTTAAATATATTACCTGTAGTGCCGCCCAAACAGCTAACTTGAGCTCATATGGCACCTCCTTCCAACTCATAAACCCCGGGCCGATGACCGTCTTTAGCAGAACGAGGGATCTCGCTAATATCTCCGATTTGTTCTCGACGGTAATCCCATATTTCCCATATTTGGGGAGCCTAGGGGCGGAAGAGCCCTCGTCACCTCCACTACCACCGACCCCAGACGACATCATCACAAACAGCATCACCATCTTCGCCTTAATATCTGAAGGAGACATTTGCTGTAAAAAAATGTTATTAGTACAGATATAATATTATCACAATATGCATATCTTATAAGAGAGTCGGGTTTGGCATTAATAAAGTGAGAATTACACACACACATATAAAAATCTTTAATAAAATTCTCATATCTTCTTTCAATTTAAACACACACACAGTAGTGACTGTCTATTTAAAATAATCTCAATGTTAATTTCAGGTATTGAATTTCTACTATTGTTTTGTGATTTTTATAAATCATACCCCACCCCCACCCCAACATGTTTACGGGCTTTCATCACCCGTCATAAATTTTTCGGTCCATGACTTACTGGCCAGTTGTCTTGGGTCTTTTAGTCCCTTAACATTACTTTAAGAATTTTACCCAATCTAAATACCACATTTTCTTTCTTGTTATACACTTGAACACATTTTGTTATTTAGTCCTTATTAATTTATCTTTGATGTATTACCAGCATCTTTACTTTTATAAACTTTATTTAATTTTCAATTTTAAGGACTATTTTCATCACTTAGTGTTCATCTAAGTTCTAGTATAACAAGTTCCCATAAAAATCTTTAATAAAATTCTCATATCTTCTTTCAATTTAAACACACACGCAGTAGTGACTGTCTATTTAAAATAATATCAATTTTAATTTCAGGTATTGAATTTCTACTATTGTTTTGTGATTTTTATAAATCATACCCCACCCCCACCCCAACCCCACCCACCCCCATCCCCACCTCAACATGTTTACGTGCTTTCATCACCCGTCATAAATTTTTCGGTCCGTGACTTACTGTCCAGTTGTCTTGGGTCTTTTAGTCCTTTAACATTACTTTAAGAATTTTACCCAATCTAAATACCACATTTTCTTTCTTGTTATACACTTGAACACTTTTTTTTATTTAGTCCTTATTAATTTATCTTTGATGTATTACCAGCATCTTTACTTTTATAAACTTTATTTAATTTTCAATTTTAAGGACTATTTAAGATTATGGAAACCCCACTTTTCTTTCTATAACTCCTATTTTATTAAACTTTAAATATAATTAGGGGTGTATTGAAAGAAAAGTTAAATAGGAATAAAAACAACATTTTTAAAATATGAAGGGCTCACCAATTTGATCAAATTTTTCAACAACATAGACTAATTGATCTTTATTATAAGACAATTACTACAAATTTATGCGCATCGCCCGAATTCAAAAAGTAATTTAATGGCTAAAGTAATACTTTTTTTAACTTTAGTTATTCACCACAAATCTTAAAAAATATTTTATTTTTCATGCTTTTAGCAACTTCGAATGCCATTTTAACCCTTATTGTAGTTTTTTAGTTTTCATGCTTTTATTTGATGGATATAAAGTCATGTGATTATTTCACCATATAAAGTCAACAAAAAACGTCATATATGGTTTTTTTTTCTCCATTAGTATAAGTATATAGCGATTATTTCACACTTAAATCACATATTATGCCGGCCTTCATTTTTTTATGAAATTTGTAGAAAATTACTTATTTATTTTGAATGAAAATAAATTGTTATCCAATATTTTTGGATATTATTTACATTTACATTTTTGGATATTATTTTTGGATATTATTTACATTTACATTTTTGGATATTATTTTTGGAAATTTATAGAAAATTACTTATTTATTTACATTTTTAACCCCCTACCCCCACCCTGCCCCACCCCCTACCCCCCACCCTGCCCCCACCCTACCCCCACCCTGCCCCACCTCCCACACACGCATACACACACGCACATATATACACACATACACACATATATATACACAAAAACATATGTATAAATGGGAGAGAGAGAGAGAGAGAGAGAGAGAGAGAGAGAGAGAGAGAGAGAATTAAACCTGAAAGTAGAGAGAGAGAGAGAGAGAGAGCAGCGTCGAGAGAGAGAGAGAGGGAGGGAACGGCGGGAGGGAAAAAAGAAGGGGGAAAAGGTTTTTGCTGGAAATATTGTCACGGTCGTGTCAAGGTCATTGACCGTGACAATTATTTAAAGAATTATCACGGTCAATGACCGTGACAAGTAAATTTGTCACGGCCTAATCACGGTCATTGATCGTGACAATTCTTTGTCACGGTCGTGTCAAGTTCAATGACCGTGACATAAAACGTGTGTTTTTTGTCACGGTCAATGACCTTGACAAGGGTGGCCAGCTGAAAGGTGACAATTTTATCATTTTGGTGTAGTGTCATTTGTCGGTAACGTGCTTGGGGTCTGGTAATGCCTCCCTGATCTGGTCATATGATTTACTGAAGGAGGGTAGAATATGAATCATGTTTCCTCGTCAAACTCGGGTTGTTCTGCCATCTTGCTTATTTTTTCCAAGGAGTTCTTCAAATGATATCATCCCACACATGTCGGTTACCGGGCCAGTTTTATCTGAAGCTTGCTCTTCGTTTTAATCTTTGAACTTTCTCCCCATCCGATGGAAATAACTCTATTTTTCCATGTAAAGTCAATGCATTCCACAACTTCAATGGCTTCTTCATACAGGTCTTCCCATTCTGTGGGGATATGTAAGGGTGAGGGGACCAGGTGCCCTTTCAATTTCAGAGTGTTAAGTAAATTGGTCATATTGTAGATGTCGTTGGTTTGCCTAAATAATTCTGCTATAATCTGGATGACGTCATCTAGGCTGACTTCATCTGTCGGTACTACCCAACGGTCTAACTCTCGAGCCCATTTTCGTGCTTCCAAGAATAGCGTACTGAACCTCTGGCAATCAATGGTCATCTGTGAGGGCAATTTCATCCCGAACTCCAAGAGTTGGTTTAACACTTCTGATAATTCCATACTTCCATTTTCAGAACGGGTACGGATGGAGATGCATGCTCTAGTAAGGAGTGACAGTGTCTGATCAGCGAGGCTAGTAGGGTGTAGGAGGAAATATGGGCAAATTTGGAGAGGTTTAGGAGAGTATATGGGTGTGATTTGAGTTGAGGGATCAAATTTTGGGTTCTCTTCTAGGAAGATGGCATTGGCATGATTTGGGAGTGGGTTGTGAGTACTGTTTGGCTTAGGATTGGCTGGTGGGCAATGGTACCCAGTTAATTAGACCTTGGATTATGTTTTGGAGGTGAAAGCATTGGTCGGTGGTATGGTCAGCGATTTAGTGAAAGGCGCAATTGGCATCTACCTTGAATTTTCTTGGGAGTGGATTTGTAAATGGACGGGGATCCAAGGGTTTGATAAGGTTTCGGATTAGCAGGGCTTGATAAACTTTGGAGAGGGGAGCATGGAGCTCGGTGTATTCCTTTCGGACTGGGACAGGGCGCTTTTTGGTGCCTATGAAGTGGTTGGTTGAGATATGTTGTTGATGGTTGAGACTGTAGTACTTGCATGTTTATCATATTTTACGGGGGTGAATTGTCCGTACACCTTCTTTGGTTTAACTTCTATTTTAGAAAGAACTTCCTCGATTTCCACTCCTGCTTCTCTGAGAGCTTGGAAGTGGGGATAGTATTATCCTCCCATCGTTGCTCGTACATGGGGCAAGAAGTTCTTCTTCACTATACTAACTTGTTCTTCCTCGGAAGGCCGATTGGTCATGGTAGCTGCTTTTTTCCTCCATTGGGATATGAAGCTATTGATTGATCCCCCAAAGTTCTGTTTGAGTAGCTCTAAATCATGGTGGGTGACCTCAAGCTCTTCATTGTACTTGTACTGCGATAGGAATTCTCAGGCCACATCCTCCCAACTACGGATTTTGGACTCCTCGAGAGAAAAAAACCATCGGAGGGCTCTATCCTTCAAATTTTACTGAAACAATTGGGCCATCACCTCTTAAGAAGCCCCTAGGAGAGTCACGACACGGTGATAACTTCGAAGATGGATGATCGGGGGTCCACTTTGTAAGGACACAAATTTCCAATTGAGTCCTTTGTAGTTTTGGCTCAATTCCGGACAAAAATTTTTGATTCATAGGATAGAGTTAATTGATCACCCTCCAAGCCTATGATGAGTTTGTTTGAAGATGTAGCGGCCAAGTGTATAAAGCTTCATCAAAATGCCCTCTCGTTTCTACGTCATCAACAGTGGTTCCATGCTCTCCCTAGGTATATATATATATATATATACACACGAGCTTGGAAAGTTTTTATAATGGGTGTAGGTTTAATTAAAACTATTTTTTATTTTTAGAAAGATTTTAATAAAACTTCAAAATAAGTTTATAAAGTTTCTGGGCTAAATATAGAATATTTCAAAATTTCTGGAAGTTCGTTCGAAGTGTCATTCGAACGAGTTTGTCGTTCGAACGAGTTTGCCAACGAGCTTCCCCAAAAGGCCACTGGAATGTCGTTCGAAGTGTCGTTCGAACGAACATGCTGTTCGAACAAGCTTCCAACCAGATTTCTAATGAGTTCACACTGGAACTTCGTTAGAAGTCTCGTTCGAACGAGATTTCATTCGAACGAAAATTTCGTTCGAATGAGATATCAGGCGGGAAATTGTTTTGGCATTTTTTAGCAGTTTTTTTCCATGTTTCCCACTTCCTTACCCCACTAACTTTTGACAGATTATTATAGTGCAGGAACAAAAGTTTGTAAGTTAACATTTTCATCACTCTACATCTCCTAGAGAGAGTTTTGAGAGTAAATTCTTCCTAAGAAAAGTTCAAGTTTAAGTGTTGTTGATTTTCAAGAAAAATATATTATACACTTTAGTTTTACAGCCATATTGTTTTTCCAAACTTCCATATTCATATACTTTGCTTGGAGTGTTTGGCACCTGTTTATCTCTACATTTGATTAAAGAGAAGTTTGGGTTTTCTTCTAAATCTCATAAAGAAGAAGAGCTTGTTTTTCTTCGGCATTCTCACATGGTGAAAGACACCATGTGTGGTTGACGGTGTACCTATGTCTCATTGGTAAAGGCCAAGATTCTGGTGGAACTCCAGGGTTGTTCACTAGGCGGAGGTGTTTACAAGAAGAAGCGTCGGGGCTTGAGAGGGATCGAGTCGAGTGTTGTAAGTCTTACTGTCTTGTAATTGTAATTCCATACTTAGTGGACTTAAGGCTAGGGCCGTCCGAGGTTTTTTCCCGTTGTGGGTTTTTCCTCGTACATCGCGGCGTAGTGGATTAATTATTTATTTTATCTTTTGTAAAATCACCTAGATCGCATGCTTAGGTAAAAAGATAAAATTGGTTTAATTTAATCACTACTTGTTTAATTTGGTGCAAATTAATATTGGGTAACGTTTATGTTAATTCAAGTCATTTAATTTAATTGATAAAATTTTGTTTGGCCTAATTTGGTAAAATTGACAAATATGACTTACGCAAATTTTTTAGGACTTGGATTAATTAATTATGTTTAAGTGAAATTAACATAAGTGTGTGTTTGAATATAATTTCACTTGGTTTTAATTTTAATTTAAAGTAAATTAAAATCTGTCTTTATTGAACCATCACCTAATGCTTCCGCATATTTATTTAACAAGGAAATTGATTTCAAAGTGTAATTCCTTTTTTACTTGTTAAAATTGGGGGCCTACTTCCACACTTTCAAATTGGTATCAGAGTCGGACCGCTAATTTATCTCGTCAAAGATCCATTTTTCGGCTTTTATTATTTTTGTGCTACTTACATTTTTTAAGTGGTTCAATTTTTACTCACTCACATTTTTTATCTCTCGATGGGACGCCTTAATGATAATTTGTCCATTTTTAATGATAATGATGTTTTTACTATTCAAGAGAAATTTAATGAGCTTAATAAGTGTAATGAAAAATTAAGAGAATTAAATTTGAGATTTGCAAAAAGAATTAAATTTCTTGAAGATGAAAATTCTTGCTTTAAAGCTAAAGCTGAATTTTTGCAAACCTCGCTATCTCAAAAAGATATTTTTCGTGAAAAGCTCATGGACATAAATCAAAATTATAATATTTTAGAAATGTCCAAGAAAGAGAGTGATAGTCGTGAAAAGACTCTTAGGGACAAGTTTGCTCACATTGAGGGGGAGCATGATAACCTTCTAGGTGTTATAGAAAATTTAAAGAAGGAGTCCCGTAAAATTGAGGAGTCTGATTTTTTATGTGAGTCCAATATTTTAAAACGGAAAAATGACTTACAAGACTCGAGTAGTTGTGATAATGGTTCTAGCTCATCTAGTTCAAATACTTCCTTTACTAAAGCTAAAATCATTGTTTGTTTTAGAGGATCTACTTTATCCAAAGACTTTAGAAAAGGTCACACCTTAGGTAACATTTCTCGTGTTTTCATATGCTTTCATTGTGGTAGGAAAGGTCACCTTAGGTCATTTTGTTTTGATCTTAAAAGAAGTCCTAGGAAGTATATGTCTAGCAATTCATTAGTTTCCAAATTCCATCATTTTAAATATACAACTATATGGATTCGGAAATCATTTTTAGACGCGCTAGATATTAGATTTGTTGATTCTCATTTACTTTCACATGAAACCTCCCTTGTTAAATTTAAAGGTTAAATGTGTTAGTTTTGTTCGCATACTCTAGTTTTTTTTTTGTGCTTCATATTATATCTCCTTGCTAGGTGTATGCATGTTTAGTCATTTTCTAGTCTATGCTCCATGCTTAATCACACGCTAGAATAATGATTTTTGTTTATCATTTGGGTTTTTGTCTCTTGGTAATTTAAGCTTAATGAAAAACTTCAAATGATTGTTTTTTATCTTTTGAGTATATATTTTTATTTTTGGTTAAAAAAAAAATTTTAACTCAAAAAGATTTTTATTTTGTGTGTATTTTAGTTTGACACACTTTATGTGGCATATATTTGTGTTAGAATCCCATTTTTTTCGCTCCCATGTGACTATAACTTTTGGTTTAGATTGTCAATCCTTATTATGTTCTTTACCATGCTTACATGGAGTAGTTGGATTTTGTGTTGATTAAATGGATTCTATTTTTATATGCCTCTACTCACACAAGCACGAGATCTTTTGAAATTTTAACTTCATATGTATATTTGATCTTTGTGAGGTGTTCTCCTACCAATCTTGTCATCTACATATTTGTGACCTAGGAGGACTAGTGCATGCCAAAATTTGTTGCACGTGAGATTTGTGAGAAATAAAAAATGATAAATATAAATGTGCACGGGGAAGGGCTCCGAAAGGATTTATTGTCCTTTGCGAATATTAAGCCACCATTTGTTTGGACCTAAAAGAAATACGTGGTCCAAAGGCCTAAAAGAAAACATGGCATTAAAAATAATTGCCAAGGCCTTATATGTTTGATTGATATATTCATTCAAAAATAATATATATGCTTATTGAGGGAGATTGGATGGTATATCAACGGTTTGCACAATGTCCATTTATCCTAGTTGAGCTTTCAATGTCATGACTCTATTGGTTTGTAGAATCATCAACATGCTAGGCTTGTATGCATTGTGTATGTTTGTTCATTGAGTTCAATTTATATTGTCACATGAGGTTATATTCAAATGTGATGAAGTTTACAATCAATTGAGAACTCCGTGAACATGTTTTAAGTGATTGGGTCTAAATTTAATTGTTGTTAGTTCACACCCCAACACTTTCGTTTCCATATGACACATTTTTGTCATAGTAGTGTGAAAAGCTTATCGTATTTTATGTCATTTGTGCGTTTATATCTATATATGTGTACTTGAGTCTATTAGGTATATACTATGTATACATATATTTGATATTTTTGTTTAGTCTTTGCCTTGCTTTCTAGTCCATATATGTTTTAATTCATAATTGGTATCCATCTTATTGCATTCTTTGTTGATATCACATGCTTAATACTTATGTATCATATTGGTATATGTTTCTTGCATCTGAGTTGGTATCCATTATTATTTGTTGGATTAGTTATGCTTTTGTTGCCCATGTGCTTTAACGTTCTCATCACTTTATGCACAATTACATGTTTTAGATTGTTATCCCATTCTATTTTTAGCCTTTGCTTATTTTAGATAAGTTATTTGGGTGTTTATGCTTTAAATTTGGGGAGATAAGTTAATTTTTAAATTATTTAGCCTTTGTCTATTCCTGAACAAAAAGGGGGGGAAATGGTATCTAATCCTATTATAATCGTATCTTAGTTTGGGGGAGATTTATCTTAGGGGGAGACGTCTTTCTAAGTAGGTCATTTGTTTGATAAATGAGAGAATTAATTTAGGGGAAGTACTTACTTTAATTGCATTAAATCTTTTGATATTCCCTATGCGTGTAATGTGTTTGCTTAAGTGTGCAGGAATTATATTATAAGTGGCAACTTTGACCGGCAAAGATTATGATCCTTTGGGTTGTTTGAGTCAAGCATTGTATTTTTATTTTGGGTGGGACATTTTTTTCGGTATAGTAGAGCTTGAAGGCCCTTTAGGATTTTTGTTTAGTTTTTGTCCCGGAATAGCCAAAGGGGGAGATTTGTAAGGACATAAATTTCCAATTGAGTCCTTTGTAGTTTTGGCTCAATTCCAAACAAAAACGTTTGAGTCATAGGATAGAGATATTTGATCATCCTCCAAGCCTATGATGAGTTTGTTTGAAGACGTAGCGGCCAAGTGTATAAAGCTTCATTAAAATGCCGAGTTTAAGTGCCTCATTTCTACGTCATCAACAGTGGTTCCATGCTCCCAAGGTATGAATGCATTATATATATATATATAGGAGCTTGTAACGTTTTTATAATGGATGTAGGTTTCATTAAAACTGTTGTTTATTTTCAGAAAGATTTTAATAAAACTTTAAAATAAGTTTATAAAGTTTCTGGGCTAAAAATAGAATATTTCAAAATTTCTGGAAGTTCGTTCGAAGTGTCATTCGAACGATTTTGTCGTTCGAACCCCATTGTCGTTCGAACGAGTTTGCCAACGAGCTTCCCCAAAAGGCCACTGGAATGTCGTTCGAACGAACATGCTGTTAGAACGAGCTTACAACAAGATTTCTAACGAGTTCACACTGGAACTTCTTTAGAAGTCTCGTTCGAACGATTTTTCGTTCGAACGAAAATGTCGTTCGAACGAGATATCAGGCGGGAAATTATTTTGGCATTTTTTAGCAGTTTTTACCCATGTTTCCCACTTCCTTACCCCACTAACTTTTGACAGATTATTATAGTGCGGGAACCAAAGTTGTAAGTTAACTTTTTCATCATTCTACATCTCTTAGAGAGAGTTTTGAGAGTAAATTCTTCCTAAGAAAAAGTTCAAGTTTAAATGTTGTTGATTTTCAAGAAAAATGTATTATACACTTTAGTTTTACACCCATATTGTTTTTCCAAGCTTCCATATACATATACTTTTCTTGGAATGTTTGGCACCTGTTTATCTCTACATTAATTTGAAGAGAAGTTTGGGTTTTCTTCTAAATCCCATAAAGAAGAAGTGCTTATTTTGCTGCGGGATTCTCACGTGGTGAAAGACACCATGTGTGGTTGACGGTGTCCTATGTCTCATTGGTGAAGGTCGAGATTCCGGTAGAGCTCCGGGGTTGTCTACTAGGCGGAAGTGTTTACAAGAAGAAGCGTCGGGGCTTGAGAGGGATCGAGTCGAGTGTTGTAAGTCTTACTGTCTTGTAATTGTAATTCCATACTTAGTGGACTTAAGGCTAGGGCCGTCCGAGATTTTTTCCCATTGTGGGTTTTTCCTCGTATATCACGGCGTAGTGGTTTAATTGTTTATTTATCTTTTGCAAAATCACCTAGATCACATACTTAGGTAAAAAGATAAAATTGGTTTAATTTAATCACTACTTGTTTAATTTGGTGCAAATTAATATTGGGTAACGTTTATGTTAATTCAAGTCATTTAATTTAATTGATAAATTTTGGTTTGGCCTAATTTGGTAAAATTGACAAATATGAATTACGCAAATTTTCTAGGACTTGGATTAATTAATTATGTTTAAGTGAAATTAACATAAGTGTGTGGTTGAATATAATTTCATTTGGTTTTAATTTTAATTTAAAGTAATTTAAAATTTGTCTTTATTGAACCATCAACTAACGCTTCCGCATATTTATTTAACAAGGAAATTGATTTCAAAGTGTAATTCCTTTTTTATTTGTTAAAATTGGGGGCCTACTTTCACACTTCCTCTGAATTTCTCAATATTTGGCATCTTGAACTTCTCGGGTAACCTTGCTTTAGGATAAGGAGACATGTGGGTGTATTCCATGTAGTTCCCAGAGATTCTGACTTGATCCAAATTCTTAGTTAGCATCTTGAGATCTTCTTTGACTTTGTTCAACTCTTCCTCTTTTGGATCAATGATCATAGGCAAGTTAGCCCCAGGCTGGGCAAGGTTCGGCATCGAAAGTTGGGCGGGCGGCGGCCCATTAGCAGGAGGGGCACGTGGAGCCTACTGATACTGTTCGGGAACACAGATAGGCTTGGGTGGACCCATAACGTGAGGGAATAGGACCTCGGGCTCTTGAGGAATAGGAACCTAGTTTCTTTTCATGTCCCGGATCTTAATCTGAAGGTCGTCAATCTTGGACATGAACTGAGCTAAAACTACCGTCAGATTTGGCTGTGCAACTGGTGCTTGATCTGTGTTCTCCATGGAAAGCGGATAGATATCGGACTCGAAAGAGGTATCAGGGGAACAGGCAGGACTCTGGGGTGATTTTACTGAAGATCGAAGCCAATAAGGAGCCAGTCCAAGGGCGTGCGATCGACCTGAGAAGGCGTAAAATGGGATTTATTTTTGAGAAAAAGAATGAAAATCTTTCGGACATTTTTTTTTCTTTTTGAGATTGAAAGATAAAAATATTTTTTGGAATTTTAATAAAGAAAGGAGAAATGTTTTTGGATTTTTGATAAAGAAGGGAGTTTTTTTTTTTTTTTTTTGATAAAGAAAAGAGAAATGTTTTTTTTTTTGGATTTTTGATAAAGAAAGGAGAAATATTTTTTGATTTTTTAGGAGACGGTCTCGGCATGATTATTATGATTACTATGTTCTCGCTTGTATTATATTCTCTTGAATGCAAAATAAAATGCCGGACGGGACTCGAGCCTGAAAAGTTGGGTTTGTGATATATGTAAAGCTATGGCTGGACTTGTAACCAGTTCACGGTCGGAGTTCGGTTTTAAAAATGCATAAAAATTTGGGCGGCAGACTAACCCGGAATTTCGACAGAGTTTCGGGTTGAAACCGGCAATCTTATGTGTGTCCTAGGCTTGACACCTACATGCGGGTATGCAGTTGGTTGGGTGAATCGGAAAGGGTTCCCCCCTTTGGCGTGACTTCCATGATATACGTCTTACTCTTGCGGGTAATCAGTACGTGTGGACAAGCCATTTGATATACCTGAATGTACGTGAATTGCCTCACTATATACTTCGTGGGGACGGTACGTGTGAGGGCGAATTCGATATACTCGACGTACATGAACGAGTTTCCAGTGATATAACTCCCGTCATGACTTCGATCAAGCGATACAATGCGGGGGAACCGTTTGATATATGTCGAAGGTACTTAGCCAATGGAAGGTGAGAGTCATATCGCTTAGGCTAACTGTGCCCTATTGGACCAGCGCCCCTCACGAAGTGACCCTCCAGTTACTGGACATAATTTGGTCAATCACAATGCTCTTTGGTGATGTCGTTTGAATCATGCATGATTCTCTTATTAGTATCTTATGATGAGAATGTCTTTCTTGATTATGGCAAACAAGGAGCAAAGTACAAGTACCAATGGTACACCAAGTATGGATGGGTGATGAGTGCAACATATGGATATATGTGATCCTAGGTGCACGTGGTGTGAAGTGTACATGGAGAATTTTTCTACAAGTGTGTGAATAGAAGCATAAGTATGGGGTGAAAATGGAAAAGGGGAACATGCAAAATGGAGGAAAATATAAACAAGCATAACATCCATGTAAATAGAGTCTAGCCCTCAAAATAAAGTCCCCAGCAGAGTCACCATTGTGGCCATCCCCTGATCCTCACGGCGGGTGAGAGAGGAGGATCCTGGGTCCCGCGCGTCCCTCTTGGGAGCGCTTAGGCCGACGTTGTTGATGAGGTGAAAAATATAAAGAGATAGCATCGCCAGTCTATTTTACTCAAAACAGACAAAAGAAAGGGAGCCATCCCGAAGGACAGGATCCAAAGACATACTGATACATACGAAACCAAAATGATTCAAAAACGGTCCGGAGGCTAAGTTACGAAATGGGAAGGTGTTGGGCACCCATTCCGTCCTTACAGTATCTCATGGGTTTTTTGCTATTTTCCTTTATTTTCCCCGTGATATGTGTGCATTTATATATGTATTGGAGATAGGAATCATCGACTTGTATTATAGAAGAGATAAAGAGAGTCATCCGTAGGAATGTTCATAAACATAATATTAGAAAATAGGATTTACGTGATTATCCTTGCGTTGATCGTTATAATGGAACGATAACGCATGTGGAATAATACGTCACTAAGAACAAATATATATATATATATATATATATATATATATATATATATATATATATATATATATATATATATATATATATGTGTGTGTGTGTGTGTGTGTGTGTGTGTGTGTGTGTGTAAATGTATAAAATCTAAGAGAATTGAGTTTAGAGAAAATAGAAAATGAGAGAAAAAAGTAAGAATAGGACTCGAGTCTCAGGTTTTACCCCAAGATGCCTATGTAGCCAATAGAGCCATCAAAGTCCACGTAGTTCGCATGCAAAACGAGGGTTGGGGTTTATCCCATAAATCCAACCGGGGCTTCTCTTATGTGTGTGTGTAAAAAAAAGTGTTTTAGTTGTGAGAAAAGTGAAAGAAAAGTGTGAGAATTCCCATTTGAAATTTATGAGCAAACCTTCTTTTTCTTATTTTTTTTGAGTTTTTATTTATATGAAAATAAGATATGTTCAATAATACTGAATAAAAAGTATATTAGAAAATGTGAGATGATAGAATAAAAGTGCTAAGTAATAAAACAAGTTAATGTGAATTTATGAGAATTTAAGGAGAGAATTGAGAAAATTGGACCTTCTTGAAGATCTTGAGCTTGATCTTGAATGTTGGAGAGCAGCCCTTTCACTTGGATGATGATGAAAGGTAGTTAATTTACCGAGTTTGATGAAAAGGATGATGAAAATTGAAGCTTGTAAAGGGATTTGGATGTGGAAATCACGCTGACTTCGAGAGAGGTTTTCTGGATTCGCTGAGAAGGAGGTATTTTAGATCTGGGCTCCCTTTGCAATGAGGTCAGGCCCAGGGCATTTTCGATTGTCATAGCCCTGGTCCTTCCAATTGGAAGGTCCATTTAGGCACACTGCTAATAGGCAGGGTCTGGGACTAGTCTCTTTCAGGCTCCTTCAAAAAATCGGTCGTAGAGCGCAAACCGTTGATCCGAATCATGCACGGGGCAAACCGTTGGAAAGGTAATTCAGAGACCTTATAAAGTCCTTGGACCACTCCCGAGTTCGGGAGTTGACTTTAGGTCAAATGTGGCTCTGAAGCGCTCATCGGTCCTTTGAATAGGGAAACTTCGGACGCAAATGAATCGTTCGTCTGTATGGTAAGTCAGAATCATGCACGAGGTGGACCGTTGGAAAGGTTAGGAGATGTACTTCAAATTCCAGAGAGTTTGACCCGGTTCACTTTAGTCAACAGGGACCTGGAAGAATTCGATGACCTCTCGGAGTAAAACAGATCATTCGTGTGTATCGTAAGTCAGAATCGCGCACAGGGTGGCACATTGGAAAGGGGATTCAGTGACCTTAGAACATTCATTCATTCTTGGTCGAGTTGAAGATTTGACTTTGGTCAAATGGAGCCTAGGAGAACCCAGTGGCCTCCTGATTGGGTTTTGGGGGAAACGGGTCATTCATCCGCATGGTAAGTCAGAATCGTGCACGGGACGGACCATTGGAAAGGGGATTCAGTTCCCTTTGAAGATTCATTCATTCTCGATCGAGCTAAAGAGTTTGAATTTTTTATTCAAATGGAGCCTGGGGGGCGTACGATGGCCTCTAGGTTAGTACCCGGGGTATGACTTGGGTTGTCTAGAGACCTAAGGAGAGTTTAGGGGGTAATAGAATGGGGTGTCTACAGAAGTCGAGCCACACTTCAATCTCTCCAATAGAATGAAGTGCTTCCTCTTTTAGATCTAGGAGTAAATGATCATACAATTCAAATATGTATTGATTTGAAATGAATAGGTTATGTGGATATGAACCACATTAAAGTATATATCAAGTATAAATCTAAGTTTTAACAATTTGGGAGGGCACAAGTGAAATTGGAAAGATAAGCAAACACAAAATTCCTTCAATCTCGAAATGCTCTCATAAATGTATTAGAGTTATGAAGTTTTCATGTCTTAAAAAATAAGAGGGAACTTCACCTTTAAATAGTATGTTTTTCAAAATCTGACGTTGTGGCCATCCCGGGGGGTCGGTCTCCGGAGGTGGATCCCTCCTTCCTTCCCCTTTTTTTCGGCGTGTGCACTTGATTGTATCCTTTATCGGGGTGCTCGACCATCGTCGATGTGGGGTGATAAGTAGAGATAGAATCGTTAGCCTATTTGTCACAAAAAAGGCAAAAGAAATGTTATCGTCTCGAGAGAATGACATCAAGGATAATATTGATGCTTGCAAAACCAAGTAGTTAAAAGGTCGAAGGACTAAGTTACGGAATTGGAAGGTGTTAGGCACTCGTCCCGCCCTTTCGGTCTCTCCTGGGCATGTGTTAATCTTCTCCTGTAGAACTCCGTGATGTGTGTGTTTATGTGCATAGTATAAATGGAGGATGGAATCCCTCGACTCGCATCATGGATAAAGGCGTAGTGAGGTCATCCTTAGGAGTGTTCCCAAAATAGTAATAAAAAATATGACGTAAGTGTTTGTCGATACACAAGTCGTTATGGAAGAAAATTTTCATATATTGGACAAGCAAGCAAGCAAGCAAACATGTAAAATGTATATATCTCGAATATATGAGGAGAAAAAATAACAACTATATAAGGGAGGACTCGAGTCGGGGGATTTATCCAAGATGCCTACGTAGCCCCAGGGCATCAAAGTCCACGTAGTTCGAAGATAATACGAGATGAGGTTTAATCCATAAATTCAAACAGGGACTTTATTATAAGTGTGTGTGTAGAAAAAGGTGCTTTAGTGTGGGAAAATATGACGAGAAATCCCCATTTGGAATTTACAAGTGAACCTTCTTTGTCTTGTTTTTGGGTTTTTTCATTAAAATAAAGTATGTGCGAATACTAATAATAAAAAGTCTAGAATTAAGATCTATGATGTAAAGAAGTAAAGTACTAAAGCGAAAATGAAGTAAGTAATGAAAAATTAAGAAAATTTAAAGGCAACGAGGAAGAAATTATAATACCCCTTATTTATGAGTAATTATTTTCATATTAATTTCCATGTGGGTTAATTATATAAAATAAAGGAAGTTGAAGTAAATATTTCTTTAAGTGATGAATGAGAATATTTATTGAGTTTTTTTGCATACTTACCATTAATCGAATGTAAATAGTATAACATTATATTTTGTTGTGTCGTTGTGATTTAAGCAACGGTTATGATTTATATTCCAATCGGGTTAGTATTTAAGAGTTAATATGACATTGGAACATGAAATAATGAACGATATCCCGAATGCTAGTTTAGAGGGCACGGTTAGTCCGAAAATGGTTGAGATAGTTAAAATAAGTGTCAGGTGTGTTTTTGGGTTCCGGGGGTACTTCTGACTTGTTATAACTTAATTATGAGGTTACGAGTCATTTTTAGTGTGTAGTAGCATTTAATGTTGGACTTAATGTATTTTGAATGCTTTGGGTATTTTAAGTCTTGCAAGAGCATTTATTTCTCATTTGTGTTTCTAAACCTAGAGAGAGAGAGAGAGAGAGAGAGAGAGAGAGAGAGAGAGAGAGAGAGAGATTGGGAGAAAGAGGAGAGAAAGAGGAGATTTACCATTTCAAGTCCGAAAATCGTTTCAACGAGGAAGAATCTGAGACTACAATCTTGAGGCAAGTTTCTAACTTGCATATATATATGATTGAGTGTGAATAATTTGTATATATAGTTTTGTTCTTAAGATTGAACCATTTATGGAATTTGATGATTCTGGGGTTTAAACCCTTAAACATTTTATTTAGACACGATTGGATTCGATATATTAATGGGTTGTTATGCAGGAAAGATTTGGGTAAGTTATTAGTTGATGATGTTGGGTTAAATGGAAGAAAATAGGTTTTGGGAATTTAGGGTTGATATCATCCCGTAGCCACAACTGGGCAATCCGACCAGGGCAAATCGATTCTCCCGCCTTAGCGAATCGATTCGTTAAAATAGTGGTTACAGGTCTGAGGAACCGAATCAATTCGGGTTAAGGCCGAATTGATTCGGACTAAGACAGAAGGTTGGTTTTCTCAACCGAATCGATTCGCTTTTAGAGCGAATCGATTTTCTTATAAGGGCGAATCGATTTGGCCCCTAGGCGAATCGATTCGAAATCTTGCTATTTTATAAGAATTTTCCAACTTGGTTTCTCCCATTTCTTTTAGGTTTGAGGCATAGGAACTTTATCATATGAAGTAATAAAGAGTATTAGAGTTTTATATAAGGGGAACTAATACCATAGGTTTGTAAGGACGTATTCGGGATTATTTTGGGGACTATTTACTAGAACCTAATGTCTCTCTTCTTTTAGTAACCAGTCTAAGACTAGGGTAGAGTTGGGTAGTATGGTTGTGGACTCTCGGGGGTTAGTACGAGGGTAATTTTACTTTGTCGCTTATATCGTAATGCACATATGATTTCGAAAATAAGAAACATACATTTTAAATTTACATTTTAAATAAGAAAGTATTTTACTTCAGCAATTCAGAAGGAGATAAGGAAGAAGCTTCCGGATGTTATCCAAGGGGAGCGATCAGTGGAGGAATACGAAGAGGAATTTAATCATTTAGCAAACTTTGTGTCAGATGAAGTAATTCCAGAAGAAAGGAGGATTTCCAAATTTATTGAGGGTTTGAATTGGAGGATAAGGCAGCACCTATTGGGGAACCCAGCTTTGCAAACATTTGGCGATGTGATGAATGCAGCTTTACTCCATTGCTATGATCACCGTATTCACTTGAAGGGAGTAAGAAGATTGTAAATTATGGTCAGTGTGACAACCCGAATATAATTTTGATAAATTATATTTAAATCATGTTTATATTATTGATATGAATAATGTATTATTATTATATCTAATATTAAGTACTTATGTTTAGTCTAATCCTACTTTCATAAATCATGAAATGTCGAGTTATGTACGAACACGAGATTTGGTTATTTTCGATAGAAATGTTCCTGTTTAAGACTAGTTTTGACCATTGTAACATTACAATTGACTTGAGGTGAAAACTACATAGTTGTATACATATGAGTTAGGGTTGTAACACAACAAACGTTGCATCAAACAGATGCTCGAGGAAGAAGTTAGGTCGAAATTACGAGAAGGGGCAAATATGTCAATTTCCTTAAGTGGTAAATTGTCTTTTATTAAACCAAATGGTTTAATTTGATTGGTTGGCTTGGGAGGCAGCCTTGGACGACCTTATACCCTTGAAATATCCTTATCCTTCATCCAAAACCAGCCATGAAAGGGTTTTAAGCTTAGGGAAAGAGAAAGTAGAAGTTAAGGAAGAAAAGTAAGGAGAAAAAGTGTAGAAAAATCCGTAGAAATTACGTAAAAAGCCCTGAAGGTAATCCTAATTGTAATTATTGTTATTAATCTTATATTACTGATTTATATGATATAAATCATCATAATTTTACGAAAGTTTCAGCCCTTTATATATATGTATGGTTAGATGCAAGCTTATGTTAAGTTGAGTGTAGAAACCCTTAAAATTGCTTTGTGTTGAAACCCCTTGTATTCAAATCTGCATATCTCTTTGTGTGATTACTGGAATTGATAAATTCCAATTGGAAATGAAATTATACTCATTTATGCATATAATATCTGAAAATTAGAATTTATCTCCTTGTGGTTAGGCCGTAATGATGATTTCAAGTTGGTATATAGTTGCTGTTTGTATACTTGATTTCGGTATGCCCTGAGTTTGGTCAATATTTTGAGATAGAAAATGAAGACCAAATATTATGAAACTTTAATTCTGTACTATTCAGTATTTCTACTGAAAGTTTGTTGAAAATCATGGAAAGTTATACTGTATAAAAATTATGAAAATTCTGGGAATTCGAAGGATCAATAGAGGAGCTTGTAGGGCAGATTTCTTGTGTTGTAGAGAAATGGTCATAACTTGACCTAGGAAGCTTGAAAAATTACACCGTCACTTGTAATGGATATTATATTCATATATATTTTCATGTTGATAAGGTTGGACCCCTGCATTTATACAATTTAGAAATATAGGATGTTTAAGTATGTATGACAATAATTTCAGGCCATACTGGATACCCCTCAAATGAATGTTTGTATTTCGTCCTTACAAAGGGTACTTTGAGTACATGTTTCATGTGTATATACATTGAGAAGTATAATTTCATGTTTACTTGACTTTGGTTATAAATTCCTTATGAGGTATTTCCTACGGTTGAATGTTCATAACTTTATCAACATGTATATCATTGTTTTGCCTTTACCTATGTTTTATGGAATGTGACTTAATTGGAATTATATTGTTGATGTATAGTCATGGAAAGTTACTAATTATGTTAGGATAATATTTATTATTGAGGTTCAGTACTGATGTAGTTGGATTGACAAGTGTAAGGTCTAATAAACCCAGTTCAGCGCCACCAGAAGGAAACCTAAATACGTAGTTGACAACCTAAGGTGAGTGTACTCACTGGAATGATGTATGTGTATACTGTTACAAATGTGATCATAATGTTATGAATATAAAATTGTTCATTTCGATTTACCGAAATGAGGGGTTACTCCTCGACCAGGAATGGGGGAGATTTGTCTATTAATGACAAGGGGTTACTCCTCGATCAGGAATGGGGGAGAATTGTCTATTTAGACAGGATATGTGAATCATGATTCGGAAAAGTTGGTCATTCATTATGAATGAGCCGCATAAGTTAATACATAATTATATGGACATGATTTATTGCATTTAAATTCATGCAATAGTATAGTAGTGATATATTCACTGGGCTATTTTGCTCACGGTTCCTATGTTCACATTTTTCAGGTAACGCGATGTCACTGCCAAATCTAGGAGGTCAGGTTGGGTTAGCCAGGAATGGGAGAAACAATGATATTGTGTAAATGTAAATGATGTAATTAAGTTAACTTATCCTTCATGAAAGTTTTTATGGGCATGACTACTTTGATGTTGTAAAAAGGTTTTCAGTTATATGGATTTACAATGATGACTCTGAAATCAAAACTCGTGTTTATGGTTTGGTTAGATTAATTATGGTTTGACTCACTTTGACTTTCAGACTTAATTATAAGTAATTGGGTTGGGGTGTGTCAGTCAGGATAGTAAATAAGGAGGAAATGGTGCTGCTGGAGCATTACCACCACCGCAACACTCTTGGAATAAGCAGAAAGAGCGGGACCCCCAGCAAGGGGACTCGTATAAGAAACAACGCTTTAGGGGTTACAACGTTGGTGGAGGTAGTTTTAGGCACGATCAGGGTGATCAGCAGCAGCAGCAGTTAGGCCAACAGGTCCAAAGAGGCAGAGGGAGTAATGAAGGCCTAAGCCATCAGGGCCAAGGTGTGAGGCAATTTTGGAACAACAATCGGGGCCGACATCTGGAGAATTTTGCGGGTTGTTATTTTCAGTGCGATGAACGGGGTCACATGAGTAGAACTTATCCATAGTTGAATGGGGGACAGTTGCCCAAAGGCCCTCAGAATCCGCAGGCACGTCCACAACCTCCAGAACCTATTCCAGCCATCCCTCTACAACAGGGACAACTTCAGTATGGACGTGTGTATAACATTCAGGATACTTTGTTTCCTCCAGCACCATCTTCACCGCCCACTATTGAGGGTAAGTTTCCCATCCATGGGTATGAGGGTCGAGGGTTATTTGATACGGGTGCAACGCACTCTTTTATTGTTAGGCACTTTGCTCATTCGACGGGGTTGTTTAAGTCTGTCGAAAGTACCTTTACTAGTGTGGAGTCTTCCATGGGTGATGGTTCACTTATACTTTTTATTTTCAAAGGGGTACGAATAAACCTTAGTAGATTGCGCTTTGAGGTTGATTTGTACGTTCTAGACATGGTCAGGTACGAAGTTATTTTGGGTATGGACTGGTGAGTGAAATACTGAGCCATGGTGAATTATTACGAAAGGAATATAGTCTTCACCATTCCACGGCAAGAAATGTTTTTAGTGGCTATGCCTCTTTCGAAGGGAGGTTCGACCACGCACACGTATTGTATTGAGGAGTAAACTTTACAAGAAATAGTTGTTTCCCTGGACTCAATTGCTGTTGTTAGAGAATTTGAATATGTCTTTCAGGGAATTTCGGGCTTACCCCCAAGTCGCGAGATTCAGTTCGTAATTGATTTAGCACCTGGAACCCGGTCGATTGCGAGAACTCTATACTGTTTGGCTCCTTTGGAAATGAGGGAGTTAAGGGATCAAATTCAACAACTTCTGGGACAAGGGTTCATTCATCCTAGTATGTCACCATGGGGTGCCCCTATGTTATTTATGAGGAAGAGATATGGTTCCCTCCGGTTGTGCATCAATTACAGTGAATTGAATAAGGTAACCATCAGAAATAAATACCCATTACCTCGAATCAACAACTTGTTTGATCAATTAAGGGGAGCGTCGTACTTCTCTAAAATAGATTTGAGGACTAGGTACCACCAACTACGAATTCGAGAGCAGGACGTGTCGAAAATCGCATTCTTGACCAAGTATGGGTCTTATGAGTTTTTGGTCATGCATTTTGGGCTAACCAATACCCTTGACGTATTTATGGATCTTATGAATCGAGTGTTTTGGGACTTCCTAGAACAGTTTATCATAGTGTTCATTGACGACATTCTAGTCTATTTGCGGGCTGCAGTTGATCATGCCAAACACTTACGATTGGTCCTGTAGACACTACGGGATCATCAACTTTATGCCAAGTTTGAGAAATGTGGTTTTTGGTTGCAGGAAGTGCAATTTTTTAGGCACATTGTGACGGCTGATGGTATTTTTGTATATCGAAGTAAAGTTATCGTGGTGAGGGAATGGGTTCAGCCCACGATGCCAACTGAGATCCGTAGCTTTCTGGGTTTCGCGAGTTATTATCGTCGTTTCATCAAGGGTTTTTCTAAAATCGTTGGCCCTTTAACGAATTTGACCCGAAAAGGGGTGCGATTTATTTGGGTTGATTCCTGTCAGCTAGCTTCCGATGAGTTGAAGGACAAGTTGACTTCTTCTCCTGTACTCTAATTGCCAAGACCGAGCATAGACTATTTGTTCTTTACGGGTGCATCTCTACAAGGATTAGGAGGTGTGCTGAACCAGGAACATAGGGCCATTGCATATGTGTCTCGTAAGCTTAAGCCCCATGAGAAGAATTATCCCACACATGATTTGGAGCTTGCCGCGGTAGTGTTACCCTTAAAGATATGGAGGCATTACCTCAGGGGTGAGAAATTTAGTCTTTTCACGGACCACAAATCGTTACAATATTTGTTCTCGCAGAAAGATTTAAATATGCGTCAACGTCGGTGGTTGGAGTTCTTAAAGGACTATCAATTCAATATTGTTTATCACCTAGGCAAGGTAAATATAGTAGATGACGTGCTAAGTCGTAAACCCGTGGGCAAGCTAGCGACAGTGAGGAAAGCCAAGTGGAAAGAACTTAGCCAGGAAGATACTGTAGCCAGAGCATGCATGTCAGTGTTAACCGTTACGCCTACTATTGTGATGAGAGTCGTGAAAGCGCAAGGAGGGGATAAAGATTGTCAAGACCAGGTAAATCAATTGTTGACCAAAGGAGCGGAGTCCTACTCTATTAGTTCTGAGGGTGGGTTACATTTCCACGGAAGACTTATAGTCCCAGATGAGGGAGACTTGAGACATGTTGTCATAAAAGAATCCCATGGTTCAAGATTTGCAGTACACTCAGGGGGAGACAAAATGTACCAAGACATGCGCTGTCAGTATTGGTGAGCAGGAATGAAAAGGGACATTTTTGAATTTATTTCCCAATGCGCCAATTGTCAATTAGTGAAGGTGGACCACTAGTGACCGAATGGATTGTTGCAACCATTAGAAATACCGATGTGGAAATGGGAGAGTATCTCAATGGATTTTATCACCGGATTACCATCATCGCAAAGCGGGCATGATTCTATTTGGATTATCATCGATCGTTTAACAAAATTAGTAAACTTCCTGCCGTACGAACGGATTTCAATATAGCACATTACGCCCGGCTCTTTATTAGGGAGATTATGAAACTCCATGGAGTGCCTATCAATATAGTGTCGGACCGAGACAAGATTTTTGTATCCCATTTTTGGTAAAGTTTCCAAGAAGCGATGGGAACCGAATTGTGGTTGAGTACATCATACCATCCACATACGGATGGGCAGACAAAGATAATCAACTAGATATTGGAGGATATGTTTCGAATGTGCGTACTTGACTTTAAAGGAGGATGGTAATAATACCTTTCATTGGTCGAATTCGCATACAATAATTCGTACCAATTCACGATAGGTATGGTGCCATATGAGGCATTGTATGGCCGACCGTGTTGATCACCTGCTTATTGGTTGGAAGTACGAGACAATAATCTCCTTGGACCTGAAATGATCCAAGATACCTCTTCGAAGATTGATCTTATTCGAAACACTATAAAATTGCACAAAATTACCAGAAGAGCTATGCCGACTCGAATCGGAGGCATGTGGAATTAGAAGTGGGGGATCAAGTTTTAGTAAGGGTATCCCCGATGAAGGGTGTAATGCGATTCGAGAAAAAGGCAAACTTGAGCGGCGCTATGTAGGCCCTTTTCCCATTATTACAAAGGTAGGCCCCGTAGCATACCAACTTGCTTTATCGGAATGCCTACAACAAATTCATGACATTTTCCATGTTTCATCCTTAAAGAAGTATGAAAGATGCGATTGAGCTCATTGGCACATTCCGTTGGAAGATATCGAGTTACAACCCGATATTTCATATGAGAAACAACCGGATGCCATTCTAGACCACGGAGAGCGTTGACTAAGATCGAAAGTGGTTCCCTTGGTCCGAGTCTAGTGGGGACACCACAATGTCGAGGAATCAACTTGGGAACGAGAGGACGATATTTAATAGAAGAAACCATACCTCTTTTTTTTACCAGGTACGCCTAAATTTTGAGGGCAAAATTTCCTTATAAGGGGGGGAGTATGTAATACCCCTTATATATGAGTAATTATTTTCATATTAATTTCCATGTGGGTTAATTATATAAAATAAAGGAAGTTGAAGTAAATATTTCTTTAAGTGATGAAAGAGATAATATTTACTGAGTTTTTTTGCATATTTACCATTAATTGAATGTAAATCGTGTAACATTATATTTTGTTGCGTCGTTGTGCTTTAAGCTACACTTATGATTTATATTCCAATCGGGTTAGTACTAAAGAGTTAATATGACGTTGGAACATGAAATAATGAACGATATCTCGGATGCCAATTTAGAGGGCACGTTTAGTCCGAAAATGGTTGAGATAGTCAAAATCAGTTCCAGATGTGTTTTTGTGTGTCGGGGGTACTTTTGACTAGTTATAACTTAATTATGAGGTTACGGGTCATTTTTAGTGTGTAGTAGCATTAAATGTTGGACTTAATGTATTTTGGATGCTTTGGGTATTTTAAGTCTTGCAAGAGCATTTATTTCTCATTTGTGTTTTTAAACCTAGAGAAAGAGAGAGAGAGAGAGAGAGAGAGAGAGAGAGAGAGAGAGAGAGAGAGAGAGAGAGAGAGAGAGAGAGAGAGATAAAGAGCTTGGGAGAAAGAGGAGGGAAAGAGGAGATTTGCCATTTCAAGCTCGAAAATCTTTTAAACGAGGAAGATTCCGAGATTACAATCTTGAGGAAAGTTTCTAACTTTCATATATGTATTATTCAGTGTGAATAATTTGTATATATATTTGTGTTCTTGAGATTCAACCATTTATGGATTTTGATGATTTTGGTGTTTAAACCCTTAAACATTTGACTTAGACATGATTAGAGTTGGATATATTAGTGGGTAGTTATGTAGGAATGGTTTGGAGAAGTTATTAGTTGATGATGTTGGGTTATATGGAAGAACAAAGGTTTTGGGAATTTAGGGTTTATATCATCCTGTATCTATAAGTGCACAATCCGACCAGGGAGAATCGATTCGCCCGCCTCAGTAAATCGATTCACTAAAATGGTGGCTACAGGTCTGAGGAACCGAATCGATTTGAGTTAAGGCTGAATCGATTCAGACTAAGACAAAAGGTTTATTTTCTCAGCCGAATCGATTCGCTTTTAGAATGAATCGATTTTCTTTCAGGGGCGAATCGATTCGACCCTAGGGGAATCGATTCGAAATCTTGCTATTTTATAAGAATTTTCCAACTTGGTTTCTATCCCTTTTCTTTTAGGTTTGAGGCATAGGAACCTTCTCATATGAAGTAATAAAGAGTATTAGAGTTTTATATAAGAGAACTAATACCCTAGGTTAGTAAGGACGTATTCGGGATTATTTTGGGGACTATTTAGTATAACCTAATGTCTCGCTTCTTTTAGTAATGAGTCTAAGACTAGGGTAGAGTTGGGTAGTATGGTTGTGGACTCTCGTGGGTTAGTATGAGGGTAATTATACTTTATCTCTTATATGGTTATGAACATATGGTTTCAAAAATAAGAAACGTACATTTTAAATTGGCATATCTTGTGATTGTGGCATGAATATACATACCTCTCTAAATGCTATCATAAGGGAAGTTACGCAAATGAGGTAAATCCCCTATCTAGTGAATGCAGGGAGAATATAGTCCTCAGGCCAGAGGACCGGTGGTAATATTGCATGATTGTTTTATTCTAAGTGAGTTAATTCCGGGTATGGTTATGACTCACTGTCAAAGTTATATAGCCGCTTTCCACGCGACGCGATTTAGGGTACCCATGTGGTCTTAAAATAGGCCCTGAAAGATGATAGCCTTTATGGGCGCATCCAGTGGGGTGACTCCCAGAAGGATTGTCTTAGAACCGTTATATTATGATTGTAATTGTTTTCACGATTATGGCATTTCACACGTATGAGTTAATGAATCTATAAATCAACTTTATGGTACATGACCCCGATGATAAATGGACTTGTGAAGATATATCTTATGAAATTGCAAATTAAGCATGTTAAATGGAATTAGGCTATTCCTCTTAATTAGATGGGTAGTGTAGCTTATAATGATCTAGTATGGCGCTAGGATGTGCATTTAGATTAGAGGTGAGGATGATTTTGATATTGAAGAGAGAACCTAACCTCTTTATGATGTTAGTATTCATAATTGTTATGCATTTTATTCACACGTATATCATACCAAACCGGCCCTGACCTGTTTATATTTTTCTTTCTTGTGTGGTTCTTATTTATGCTCAGGTGCTCCACCGCAAGGGCGCCCGCTATGATCTTTCCTTCCTAGTGTCAAGGAGCTATAGCATTTTGCGGATGTTGTTGGATTTTTTTATTAGACGCATTAATCTTTTGGATAATCTAGTTATGATTTGTCTGTATATTCGGGCGTGTTGCCCCAGTTATTATTCATATCTACTGTAATACTTGGTGTAACCGTTTGTATTAGTCTTTTAACCGACAGCTTATTCGGTTATGTTTTGTAGAATTGTTATTAAACTATTATATGCCTTTATTTATATCCACCTTCTGTTATAAATTGGATCGTCAAAATTGTTTTTATTAAACTCTCAAAATCATTTGACATTCGTTTTCTAAAATACTTGGTGGTTGTCTCGTACTATTATTATACGATAGTGATGCTAGGAATGGAATATTTATGATTCTGATTTTTATTGGAGTAATGGGCTAGCCACCTTTTATTTTAATAAGCGGAGTGTCACGGAAATAGACCTCCTTATGAAGACTTAAAGTAGATTTTGCTTGTAGATGCGTTGATCTCAAGATGAAGTGATGGTGGTTTGAGGAGGTGGGTGGGATTTACTCAAAAGAGTATGAAAATGATGGAAGGAATGTAGAGAATGGGCTTTTAAGAAAAGAACAACTCTAAATTCGAGGGAATTCTCTCTAAATTGCGGAAAGTGATGCTCAGGGGTGCCTTTCAATGTGAGGTCATGGCCTATATTGATAAGGCCAAGGGGGTGCCAATCGGCATGGTACTCGAGCCTCTTATCGGCATAGAACCCTAGACACACTGCCGATGGCCAGGGTCCTAAGGTTACCATTTGGCAGTCTGAGGCAGGTTTTTTTTAAAAATGATCATACAATGCGAACCATAAGTCAGAATCGTGCACTAGGCAGGCCATTAAAAAGGGTATTTAGAGCCCTTTAAGAATCTATTGAGCCACTCTCGGGTTCAAGAGTTGATCGAAATCAAATGGGGACCGGAAGCGCCCAATGGTCACTAGATAGGAAATTTTTAGAGGAAAATGGATCGTTTGTCTGAACTGAAAGGACGATTCATGCATTGGATGGATCGCTTGAAAGGTTATTCAGAGCCCTTTGAAGATTCAGTTAGTCTAATTTGGTTCAAATATTTGACCTTGGTTAAATGGGGCACAAAAGCGCCCGATGATCCTTCAGAGTAAAATCGATCATTCGTCCATACCGTAAGGCTAATTTGCACACAGGGAAGACTGTTGGAATGGGTATTCAGAGCCCTTTGAGGATTCATTCGAGTCCAAGAGTTTACAAGAGTCAAATAGAGCTCGGGAGAGCCCAGTGGCCTTCGAATAAATTTTTGGGGTAAAACGAATCATTCGTCTGAACTGTAGGGACAATCCATTAATGGGGAAGACCGTTAAAACGGATATTTGGAGACCTTTGAAGACTCGTTGAGATTATGCTTAGGTGAGGAAGTAACTGGAGTCGAAACGGTCCGGTGGCCTCAAGATATGTTTTTGATAGTAAAACGGCATTTGTTTGAACCGTAAGTTTGATTCATGCATGGGGTAGATTTTTAGAAAGGGTATTCAGAGCCCTTAGGAGATTCATTAAACTTTTGTTCAAATGATAAAGTTGATCAGAGTCAAACGGGGGCCGAGAGCGCTCGGTGGCCTCTAAATCGGTGCTCAGGGTATGACCTAGGGTTTGCGATGGATGAGTGGGTGATGAGGACCTGAGGAGGTGCTTAGGAGGGTCCTAGGATGGGGTGTATATAGAGAGACCCTTGACGGGCGAGCTTGGGACAAGTAAATACCGCTAAATGATAGATACCACATCGACATTGGGAAAGAGGTTTTGTAGGTCGATTCTAAGGACCTAGAGGATGAGGTTAACCGATTCTATGGGTCAAGGTTGGGACGAAGATGACTAATTCAGTGGGAGTAGGTAAAATTTGAGGACCTGAAGAAATGATGATGACTGGTTCAGCGGCTCGAGGTCAATTCTTAGGACTTAAATACGAGGATGGTCGATTCAGCGAGTCGAGGTCAGTTCTGAGGATCTAAGGAGATGAAGATGACCAATTCAGTTGGTCGGGGATGTGCTAGGATTGATTATAAGGGGATAAGTAGACCAATTCGATGTGTTGAGGTTGATTCTAGGGACCTAAGGAGACGAGGATGGTCGGTTTAGCAGGTCAAGGTTTGTTGTGCTGAGGATGACCAATTCAGCGGGTCAAGGTCAATTCTGAGGATCTGAGTTGTAGTGACTAATTCTAAGGGTCGAGGTCAATTCTAAGGACCTAAAGTGATGACGATCGATTCTGAGGGTCGAGGTCGATTCTGAGAGCCTAAAGTTATAGTAACCAATTCTACGGGTCAAGGTCAATTCTGAGGACCTAAAGTGATGAGAATTGATTCTGAGGGCCGAGGTCAATGCTGAGGACCTCAAGTTGTAGCGACCAATCCTGAGGGTCGAGTTCAATTCTAAGGGCCGATGTCAATTCTGAGGACCTAAAGTGATGACGATCGATTCTGAGGACTTAAATTTGTAGTGACCCATTCTACGGGGGGAGGTCAATGCTGAGGACCTAAAGTTGTAGAGACCAATTCTTAGGGCTGAGGTCAATTCTGAGGACCTAAAGTTGTAACAACCATTTCTTAGGGTTGAGGTCAATTATGAGGACCTTAAGTTGTGACACGGGAAGTTGCTTTCCTGAGGAATTTCTAAATTATCTTGGGGTGCAGTTGCATCTGTGTTTCCTTTGGGAATTGTGTTGTTTTAGTACTCTACGGGGGAAGTATTTATTCTTGAGATTCTGGCTGGGGATTATGTTCTCTTGAGACTCCACTGAGAATGTTTAGGATAAGGAATAGTAGACTTGGATGCGGATGCATCGTTGGTTCTGCTAATGGAATATGTTGGGGATAGGTTTGCAAGGTTAATCCAGTTAGGTATTAGGGTGTGAGATTACTCCTAATGGGGGTTTTGAGTGTCTTGCAACGGGCTTTAGTGCTCCAACAGTGGTTTTCTTAACGAAAATGAGGTTCCATATTTCTCTAGAATTTTGGACAATTTTTGGGATTTTTTTGAAATTTTCTGGCATTTTCTGTATGAATTTTGGAGGGGGTGCTGATAGGAAGTTATGGGGGTTCCAATTGGCAAGTGCATAGACTCTTAGGCTTCCTTGGTAAGGGGAAAAGATGATTGCCGACCCATATGGTCAGGGGGCTTCCGAATGGTAGGCCCCTTAGCCTTCTATAAAAAGCAGGCAAATCCTCTCCATTATTCACACCTTCAAGTGTTAGAATATTTTTCTTTATCTCTCTAAAAATTGTTCCTAAGTCCTTCTTGCTTCAAAACTTCTAATGGCGGGTTCAAGTGAGGTGTACGATAATAAATGGTTGGCTGGCGATGACTAGGCTGGCCTAGAGTGGCAGTCTAAGGTTCCTCTACCTTTGGGCAATGAAAATTCCTTTGATCTATTTGAGCCTATGGCTGATGAGATTAATCTTCTATGTGAGTTGGCATACCATCGTTCGTCTAGGGTGAGGAACCCTAGTGACTATGTAAGTGCAATGACTTTTCGTATTCCATTTCATTTGTTTCTTTCTTCTTTTGTGCTAATGAAGGGTTTTTCTTATTTTTCTTTTATAGACTAACATTGCTCCTGCGGCTATCCAGTCACGGGGGATGAAGGGGTTGAAGGAGGCTTGGGAGAATCTCTCGAGTGCGGTACACTGAATGATCTCATATGCAGGTTTTGGTTATTTAGCCGAGCGCTCTACTGCTGTTTTATGTGCTCTGGGAGAGAGGTTGTAGGACACTACCCACACTTTCCATCTTAGCTTTGGGGAGATGATGATCACTCCCATAGACTTTCAACAGCAGACAAGGGTCGATTGTGAGGGATTAGAGATAGCAATGGATCGCGCGCTGAGCGTGATGTCGGAGGCAGTGCAGGCAGCTTAGGGAGATGTTGGTAGGATTGTTTCTAGGTATTCGGTCCATATTTATGCTTTGAAGGATACTCTTTAGAAGGGGATGGTGGATGTGACTAATGGGGGGCAGGTGAGGTAGATAGCCCGTATATTTATTTTGCTTATGTTGAGTGGCTTTTTTGTGGCTGCGAGTGGTGACGTCATCCTTCTCTGGTTCTTATCGTACTTGAGGAATATTTTTGACGTTTGAATGTATAATTGGGGGAGCCTGACCTTAGCGTCCCTTTATTCTTCCTTGGATGCTTTCAGTCGGTGCTGCTGATAGACTTTTATAGGGATCACGTAGCTTTTGGAGGTAATTATGAATTTATTTTCCTTTTTATGCATTTCCTTGCATTCCTCTATAGTTTCTTTCTTACTGATTCCTGTATTTTACAGACGTGGTTCTATGAAGTGATTGGGTACAATGCAGGGTTGATAGCCCAGAAGGATGAGAGCTTGGGAGACCTCTGTTGAATGTTTTGGTGGCAAAAATCCAACCACAGGTCGAATCAGTCTTTGTCTATAACGAACATGCGACGGGCTATGAATGCCCTGACGAGTGATCAGGTTATCATTATATCTTTTTTGAGTACTTTTTGGCATCTTCATTTCCTGGGTAGATATTGATTCTCGGTTGGGGATTGCAGGTGACTTTCTACCCCTGGGGGGGAATCCTCATGATACGGGGGTGACGGGACTACATGCGCCGATGCGGAGGTTGATTATGCATGAGCTTGGGTACATCTGGTACCTAGGGGGAGAGGGTGGTTAGGCAAATCCTGAAAGAGGAGGTGGCAATTCCACCATCTGCGCCCCTTATATACATGAGGCATGTGAGGGAGATATCGGATGATGCTCGGGCGGCGGCGATGATTGGTGAGCCCTACACGATTTATACGGATATGGTGACAAGCTATGACTATCTAGATTTTTTTGACGAGTTGGTTGATGTCCTCCTGCATCTATGACATGGAGAACATGCCTCCACTTGCTACATCTTTGGGCAGGGGGACTAGTGAACCAATGGGATCGACCCACAACGCCGGTGGTGGCACATTGGCGATAGAGGTGGCTCTGATTATTCAGGTTACTCCCCCTTCCTATAACTTCCGATTATGCAGCGGGGAGTCACTGAGTGTGCCGCATCGCCCTCACGCATTAGTGTTTGGATTGACAGGGCTTACAGACGATGCCCTTCAGTCGAAGGTATATCTTTTTCTATTTCTTCTTGTTGTGTGACTTTCCTTTACTTTTTGATTGATTTTCCTTTTGTTGTTGCTTCTTCGCTTGTCGTATGTTCGGGTGTCGACTACTTGGCTGAAGGATATCAAGGATTGGATGTCTTTAATATCGGAGTATATCAATTGCTTGACTTATTTATGCTTTGTGGTGCCTTCCACTTCTGATGAGGGATCGGGTTCTGGAAGTAGACGATCCATTGCTTGCCGCAGGGAAAAATGGATCTATCGTGGGGGTTGAGAACTAGAGAGAGATTGTGGGTTCAGGAAGAGTCCCGTTGTTTTTCTAGTTTTTTCTTATCTGCAAAATGTAACTCAGTGAAGCAATATATATGAAGAAATATGCATTTTCTTTTTTGGATTTTTTCTTGATTTAGTGACTTATTCTATATGCACTTTTTAATTTTCTACTGAGATTGTTTATTTTATGCAAAGATAGAGATAAGTATGAAAAGCTAACCGGATTATTAGTAAAAGGAGTAAAAGTGATTAACCCAGGGAAAGGATTTTTTAGTATGAATTTATTTTTAAGAGAAAAGTGTTACTCTTTGAGATAAAAAAAAATGAGTAAATAACCCGGGGTAATTATTCAAAATGAGGATTTTTCTGAAATTGATTGTGATAAAAGAGGAAATATAGCATTTTTCAAAATAGGGGGTTACCGAACAACATACCCTTTGACCTGCCTATTGGCACGGGGGTCAAGTCAAATCATCCCTAGGCCTTGATTTCACTTTCCTACACTTCAGTGTACTCTGGTGGGGTTGAATTTTACTCGAGTTTCCAAGGCTCTTGTCTTTTGCCAAAGATTTTAAGTATAAAAAGGGGGTATGTGGAATGGGTTTTCTCCACCAATACCCACATTCTTCTTTCTTACTTCATATTCCACATTTTTCAAATGGCTCTTACCATACATAATGGATTTTCCTCGTACCTTGACGGTCTGAAGAACACGTGCTTGTATAATATTGACTATGACACTTTCAACCTGCATTGGATTTCTTTGTGGCATAATCGCACTATAGGCTCGAACCCGTTGGTAGCAGCACTACAGTTCCGATATCTTAAGGATCATGTCTTTCGTTTCTGCTTGGATGAGGTATGTCCTACTTATCAGGAGTTCTTGTCCATGTTGGGTGTCAGCCCCAGTGTGGCGGTGGCTATGCCTGATTTTTCCCGTTCTCGTTGAATTTTTTTGTCGGAGTTGCTTCACATTTCTCCCTCGACGGCTAGACTATTAGTTTCCAGAGGGTCCATTTCTCTTCAGGAGATTATGTATTCAATTTGCCTAAGGGGTTTTAAGGATGCCGACTTCACTGGGGTTGTCCCCATAGGCCTTACTGTGAGGCTATTATTGGTGATGGGGGACTTAACTGCGGATCCCTAGGTTTGCTACGATAACAGCCTGGATTTCTTCTTGTGGTGCTGGCTAAGACCCTGAATGGCCTGGATACTTGGAAGGAGGATTTTTTGACTTTCTGGGGGGAGTCTCGTAATGCTGTTTATGTGGCTTGTGAAGAGTTTTCATCAAGCAGTCCCTCCTGAGTACCCTTTGGCACTTGTGCCCTATTTCTTTGTTGGAACTTTCTTTAGCTTCAGCCCATCTGTGGAGAATTGGGTAAACTGGCTTGTAGATCATGGAGCCCAGTGTTTTAGCTGTTTAGTGCACTGGTGGGGGGACTTTTTCATGTATTGCAGCTTAGATATTATCGATATGTACGGGGTGTAGGCCTTTGGCAGACTTCCTTCTATTTGCCCTGTCGGATCCTGCACCTAGTCGGGTGGGAACAGATGCTGCCCCCTTTTATAACAAATTTCTTCTCGATGGAGGATTTGACTGAATCGTTGCGAATGATCCTGGGCTCTTTATGGAAGCATCATCGAAAGTCTATCCGTCCATCATAGTCTATGGGAGGGGCCTGTCATGTATCTGGGGACTTCCATAAATGGTTATGAAAGCGGGAAGTAGAGAAAGTTCTCGCAGAAGAGACTGGTCAAAGGTAGTTCATGCCTTTTGACACTATGGAAGATGGTGTTGTGGTTTTATCTAGGTTTGTCAGGGCATACAACTCCATGGAGCGTATACAGAATGTCATTTAGGAGTGGGAAACTTAGGGACCTCTAGAGGCTAGTAATGATGATGAAACAGGGTCGTCGGGCAGTTGAAGGCAGTGTTTTATGAAGCTTGTGGTATATTTGTGAAGCTATGGTGATTGAGTGTTTCGAATCTGGGTTTTGGGGATAATTTTGTGTAGTTTTTTTAGGGTTAGGTTTGTTTAAGAACATTTTGGTCAACGAAGAGGGGAGGTTGGGTCGACTCCTTTCGTTGATACTTCGTGTAACAATGCCATTATCCTTAATCAGAAATAAAAGTTGATTTTGAACATATTTTGTTGAGCCTGATAAGTTTTACATTTGAATTATCTATATCAATCACTAAGGCATACATAATCCTTTTGTTCATGTAAATGAAAAAATAAACCGCCGTTCTCAAAGGTTAGAAAAGAATAGAATTTTGTGAAAAGAAGGTGAGCGGGCCCATGGATGGCGTATGGGTTGCCTACGTACCTCTTGGGGTTTTGAAAATTCTCATGAGTTTACGTTTGAAAAGAAATTTTTTTTGAGAGGATTACGTCCCACATAATTCTAGGTAGAGAGAAATGAAGAATTTTTTTATTTTTATTTTTTTTTAGAATAGAAGGAGGGTGAGAAGAGTCATAGCGCGCCGAGATTTTGGACTAAGGGTAAAATTTCTTGAGAAGGTCCAGGTTGACAAGACGCACCATCTCTTCTCCATCGAGGTCTGTGGCCATGGTGGTGCCTCCTGAGAGAATCTTCTTCACAACGTAGGGGACACTCCAATTTGGTTTGAATTTCCCTTTGGGGTTCTAGGATCTCTTTGAGGGCAAGGTCTCCTTCTTGGATGCCACGATTCTTGACTTTCCTATTGAATGATTTCACTATCCGATGATGGTACTCCTATATATGGTACAGAGCCTTCAGTCTCTTTTCATATAAGAGTGATAGTTCATCAAAGCATCTCTGATGCCATTATTCTTCGTTAACTTTGCTTTTAAATAGGACGCAGAGGGAAGGTATTTCCATCTCGATGGGTAGGACTTCTTCCATATCATATACAAGAGAATAAGGGTAAACCCCATTGGGTATTTTAATTGAAGTGCGATAGCCCTAGAGGGCGTAAGGGATCTGATCGGCCCAATCTTTGTAACTTTCAGTCATCTTTCTGAATATGGTCTTGAGACTTTTATTAGAGGCTTTTACGTCACCATTGGTTTGGGTTGGTAGGGAGAAGATTTATGTCTCTAAATCCCATACTCGTCGACTACTTCCGTGACCTCAGCTTCAAAGTAGAGCATATTATCTGACACTAACTCGTGGGGGATTCCATATCGGCAGATGATGTTCTTTCTGATATAGCTAACCACTTTCTTGGCATTTAGCACTGCATATGACTCGGGTTTGACCCATCTTATAAAGTAATCAATGGAGACTAGGATGAATTTGTGATCGTTTGAAGCTTTGGGAGTAACATTCCTTATGATATCAATGCCCCAGGTGGAGAAATTACAAGGAGAGTTCGCATTATACAGTTCTCGAGGAGGCAAGTGTTGGAAATTAGAAAACTATTAGCACTTTAGGCATCTTCGAACATAAGTAGTGCAATCTTGAACTATGGTGGTCTAATAGTAATCCTGATGAAGGATTTTTTTTGCAATCATGTGACCGTTCATGTGGGGCCCATATTCCCCACTATGGATCTTCTGCATTATTTCTTTAATATCATCCCCTGCAATGCTCTACAATGCAGTGTAAATGGGTTCCATCGAAGTTTCTTTTGAACAGTGCTTTATCGCAAATGATATACTGGGTAACCAGTTTATGAAGGGTCGCACGGTCTTTCTTATCGACATCTTGGGGATTCCTACCATGTTTGAGGAGGTGTCAAACATTATAGTACCATAACCCAACCATATCAGAGTCCTCTTTGGGGATGATTTTAGTGTGGTAGTAATGAGTAGGCTTAGCTTATTTCTGAACCAGGAAAGGGGCCATTGTTATTCCCTCGAGCATGTTGACCATGGAGGCCAGTGTGATAAGGGCGTCAGCTAGGTTGTTCTTTGCTCGGGGAAATCAGTGGAAGGTGACATCATTAAACTAGGAGGCTAATTATTCTAGGTGGGCATGCAAGGGTAGGAGCTTTTCAACTTTGACTTTCTATTTTTTGTGGATTTGGCCGACAATGAGGGCAGAGTCTCCGTAGATGTCTAAGTGTTGGATTCCTTTATGGAGGGAGATTTTGAGGCCTACAGTGCATGCCTCATACTCAGTCATGTTATTGGTGCAGTGGAAGTCTAGTTTTATGGCAATTGGGGTGTGAGAGTCATCATGGGCGATTAGGAGTATCCCAATGTCATATCCTTTCTTATTGGGTAGCTCCATCAAAGCACATCTACCATCTGAGGTCCTCTTGAAAGGTGCAAACAATATCTTCATATGAGAATTCAGAGACCCAAACATCGACTTCTTCCATGGGGTAATTGGCATATTAGTCGAAGATAGATCTCCCTTTCATAGCTTTCTACATTACGTACACAATATCAAACTTGGCCAATAGTATCTGCCATCGGGCCGTTCGGCTTGATATAGAGATTTTTTCTAGCAAGTACTTTATGGGATTTATATGGGATACAAGTCTGATGGATAAGGCAAACATTTAGTGCCGTAACTTCTATGTGACCCAGACCGAGACGACACGTGCTTTCTCCAAGGTTGTATAGTTGACCTTGTACCCAACTAATTTCTGACTGGCATAATAAATGGATTTTTCCTTATGAGAGTCTTTAATATATGGGGACAGCAAAGCCCCTGTTGCGATATCTGTCACGATTAAGTATAGGAGGATGGGAAGACCTGGCTATGGAGGCATTAACACTAGAGGTCGGGTAAGGTATCACTTGATTCTGTCAAAGGCTTCTTGGCAAGCCTCATTCCAGACTTTAGTAGAACCTTTTAGAGAAGCTTTAAAATGGGTTCATAAATAGAAATCAATTGGATGATGAACCGACTGATGTATTGTAATTTTTCTAATAATCCTCGGACTTCCTTCTCTATCCATAGTGGTGGCATCTCAAGTATGGCTTTAAGGTTGGCAGGGTCTACTTCTATTCCCTCCTAACTGACCATGAATTCCAAGAGTCTTCCTTTCGTGATGCTAAATATACATTTCTGTGGGTTTAGCTGCATCTGTTGTATTGCCCCAATCGCTCGAAAAACTTTCGAAGGGCGGGAATATGACCTTCTCGAGTCTTAGATTTGATGATCATATCGTCCATATAGACTTCGAATTCTTAATGAATAAGGTCATGTAGGATGGTTGTGTCATCCATTTGGTAAGTAGCCCAAGCGTTCTTGAGTCCGAATGGCATAACAGTGTAGCAGAAGGTTCCCCTTAGGGTGATGAAGGCGGTTTTCTCCTAATGGTCAAGGTGCATCTTGATCTAATTGTATTTGAAAAATCAGTTGACAAATTACATCAAGGCGTGTCTAGCCATGTTGTCTATGATCATGTCGATATTGTGTAGCGGGAAATCTTCCTTCGAGGATGCTTTATTCAAATCTCGGTAGTTGATGCACATGCGAACTTTCCATCCTGACTTTGGAAGAAGGACGATGTTAGTGATCCATGTAGGATATTCGACTGCGCAAATGAACCCTACATTTAGTTACTTGACCACTTCTTCTTTAATATTAAGCGACCATTCGATGCGGATCTTTTGTAGCTTTTGTTTAACTAGTTTGCATTCCAAGAATGTTGGGATCTCATGTTGAGTTATTTGTGGGTAAATGTCGGGCATGTCATCTGAGGACCATGCAAAGACGTCCATAAATTCCCTTAGTAATTCCTCGAATTGTGCACTCTCATTTTTGTGAAGGGTGGGACATATCCTAATCTCGCGTCGATGTCTACGAGAACCGAGATTAATAATAACAATTTCATCACCATTAATTTGAATGTGGTTATCTTGTTTGTTATTCTCCTTATTGAGATCAGTTAAGAATGGTTCATTTGCAAAATCATCATCATCAAGAGTTTTATTGGAATCAAGACAATTAATGTAAGGCACAACAAGATACTCAAAATCTTTTTTTATTTCATTTTCGAGAAAAATAGCATTGAGAAACTCGTCAAAAGAGGTTTCAGTTACATTGATATCAGAAAAAGGAACAACAACATCGTATGAAGATATTTGGATAGGGTAGACAACAGGGTCAGATTGAATATGGATAGGTTGGACAGGCACGGCATTCAAGTTAAGGAGAGGCATATCAGCAGCTCTGATTTGAGTAGATGGGTTCGACGGCGCAGCATCTGTACAGATCATGCAGAGACTTAGCCCCAGTGTCTGCAGGTTGAATGAGTCTTCAAAATCTTTGGTTACTGTCACGGCTTTCTCAGTGAGAGGTTGAATTTCATGCTGGCAGTCTGCGGCCCAAGAGTAACTGTCTTGAAAGAAAATTTCCATCCCTGGTTACATATTCTTATCAACATGGTCATACCATGGTTCAGGGAGGCCGCATAAAGGGAAGTCTTCACCTTCCTTGATAAAACTTCCATTCAAAGAGTCTCTTGAAACATTTATTTCCTCTTCTAATCTTCTTTTCGATCATGGCAATTGGTGCTTTGAGTTCTTCTAGTGAGGGTTGGTAGACCATTCCACATGGGGGATAGGCCTCCTTCAGGACAATGGGCTCAAGGATCCATTTCTTGGCATCATAGCCCCATTGCGGGCAAGAAATGAATGTTCTTGAACATCTTAATCACGTTGACAATGTGTTGAGGGATGTGTTCCGGACAGATCCGATCTTTGAAACTATTTCCTGGTGGAAGGGGAAGTGGTTCCGCTCTGAAACTAGAGAGGAGCATGGCATTCGCCCCATACTGGATCTCCAATATCGGGTTACTAGTACTGGCAGTGTCTGTATAATGCCCCGACCCGAATTTATGGGTTATCCATGAGTCATCCCGGTTCAAACTGAGCGTTAGGTGTGAAGTGGGATGAAACAACCTAAATAATGTTGCTAATCCAGTTTTAATTTAATTAACATTTCACTTGTTAGCATGCGATTTCAATTTCAAGATGAACTACGTGAGGGACCCATGGAAAGCACCCATAAGTCCAAGTAAACAGATCTACTAACATAAAAAAAAAATATATACTTACCTATATAACACCCTCAAAATACAGAACCGCTCCCAACCTTTCGTAACAAAGTGTGGATGTGAGCTTATGCCCAGTGGGATTGATACAAGCAATTTAGAAATGAACGGCAGAAAGGAATACTCACATGCTACACATGCATGCTAAAATATGTATATATCTACATACATATAACTTTGAAAAATAGATATTCCAATGCATTAATCGTTTTACTTTCGAAACCTTACGTGCCCAGATTAATTTACCTTAATCTTATTAAAGGCTTTCTTTTTTTTATACTTAGCATCATCACTTTATTTAACACACCCGGTTCAACACTTGAAACCATTACACTTGATTTATCCAAATCCATCCTTTACCGAAATTTAACCCTTTAATTCATTTATATACACTTAGTATTTTGATTGAAAATCACAATTTCAACACACGCATTCACCGTGTTAGAAAATACTTATTTAATCTTTCAAAAATCCTTTTTACAATGCATTTTTGTGTTAAATATGGGTTAAACCATTTAGGTTGTTAAACCACCCATTTATCCATTTTCTTTACCCATTTTTCATTCCTTTACAGACATTAATAAATTTATGCATTCACATGTCCATTTAACCTTTACCAAAACATTTATTACATTCATTCAAGTTAGGTTTTATCAACACGTTTTACCACACAACCCATTTCTTGATATGTTCCATATTTCCTTTATCTTTTCTCAGAATCATCGTATACCGCATACTTTCGCGGGCTCCACACCACCGGCCATGGGGACCATATGCTCTGGCCAGTGATTTACAACTTTTCACCCAAGGGCTTTGGGCCCTTCTTGCTTTATCCCGGTGTCATCCGAGTTCTTTTTATGTGTTTTAACATTTTACAAATGTCCACATTATTCCACTTATCCTTTTATCCGGCTGAAACCAAAAATCCGGGATTTTACTGCCCCACTTTGTGTTACACTTTGAAAATTTACCATTTCATGTCCTTTAGACTTTAAGCTTGATTTTTACCCCAAAAATCGTATTCAATTAGGACCACTTTGTGTAACACCCTTTCCAACACTTTTATTTCATAAAAATGTTCTACTTTAAGTAAAATTACCATTTTACTCGTTTGTTCCAAAATCACCTTTTATTCCATTTTCACAAGTGTTAATTTCACTCAAAAATACTATTAAGTTATTCACACCAACTTATTAAGTGTTATAACCCTTTAACACCTTTTTATACTTTGAGTAATCTTTTACTTGTTTGAAAATACTTTTACACCTTTAATCCGTTTTTAATCCCATAAGTGTTAATATTTCACAACATTAGTTAGTTACACTCACTAACCATTACATTTTTATCCACTAACACTTAATTAATACTTTTGATTAATATTTTTGCAAAACATGCATTCCCTTACTTTCTTTATCCAAGAAATTCAATTATACTTAAGACTACTTTAATAAGAAATTTCCCCTTTCTTTTTATTTAGCATGTAGTCTTTTAGTTTCATGTTCATCATATGGTTTAGTCTCGATTTCACACACCTTGAAGACTAAATTTCCAATTATTCTTATTTTATGTTCAAACTCAACAAAACTTTCTTTAAACTTGCTCACATGTTTATTATCAAAATACCCCAAGTTTATATTCATAGGAAGTGGACTTTAAATACTAAAATCCAATCGAGTGGATTAAACATACACTTTCTTCTAGAATTTTATACCATTTGCAACAAATATACTTTCAAAATAATAAAGACATTTTATTACTTTCTTTAAACTCAACAAATGTCCATTTTTTCCTAAAATCTCCATTTTGCAAGAAACTTAGAAATATTTATTTCATAAATATTTCGACAAAATTTACATCATTCTTACATTTCTACTCCGTAAAAATGTTCATTATTTCTTTTTACTAGAAATACACAAAAATAAGTTTTTCTTACATTTTTATTCCATAAAAATGTTCATCATTTCCTTTCTACTAGAAATATACATAAATAAGAGCACACTTTTATTCCATAAAAATGTTAGTTATTTATATTCTGATTTTTTTCATGTTTTAAGACCCATTTGAATCATCCCTTTGATACCCATCTCATACAAAAGCTAAGATGATTAATAATCAACACTAGGATGCAATCTAATATCCTTCCTACATACATTTAATCTAACATATGTAAATAACATGCTGAATTTATACTACATATTAAGCTTGTATCAAAGTTAGTTTTTCCCATCTTAATGAGCTCTAAAATGGTGGAGATGTTGAAGAAGATGGAGGACCCCCCACCTCCAAAGGTGGCCTCAAGTGGGTCTCTAAAATCCCTCCCAAGCTTGCCTCCATTATCACTCCAAGAATGATCCTAGTAAGGCTCCTATTAAGTCCTTCTTTAACCTGCAAGGAACCCTTTTTAGTACCCATTCAAACCTCAAGGACACCATATTCATCTTTACTCCAAATCCATCTAGAAATTCTTATTGAAATGTGGGGTGAAACACATCTAAAAATTATTACTACAATGGTTGGTAGTGGTGGGAGTGTGTGGTAAAAATATAGGTAGAGTGTTTTCTCCCATGGAAGCTCCATGCTTGAGAGGCAAATTCTTAGAAGGTCTGGTGGTTTTTCCCCCACAACCCACACGATTTCCTCTTCTTATAATCCAAGCCAATGTATTCTTACCTTAAAAGGAATCCTCATATCCCAACACCATTCTATATCAGGTATTGATTGATTCTCCAATCGACAGCACACGGATCGAAATGATCCAAGGGTCACCACGAAGACAGCGCTTAAAACGAACAAGGAGCTGATTGGACGGGGAGGTCATTCGAACGATGGACATTCTTGTTCGAATGATGCATAGAATGTCGTTCGAACGACCATAAATGTCATTTGAATGACCAGTTAAGCAACTGAATTTCTTGTAATTCCAATCTTTCTAGATTTGCACATTTTGCCCCAACACTTTCCATCTTTTAAGAAAGGCATATATAATTTAATTAATGAATAACCAATAATTGTGTAATTAATGCCAATCCATAATCAACTAACTCTCTTTATTTAATTCAATTTGTTACCCACAAATTCATATAATTATAATTAGTTCCTCCTCATCTAAACTTTATATATAATTTAATTAATTTATCGGGGTGGGATATTACAGACTTCCATCCTTAGGGAATTTCGTCCTCGAAATTCTCGTTCCATTAATCTTCAAACTAATGGGACCACCAACTTCGATTCTAAGTCATAAAATCTCTCAAGGCAAAATCATTGAACCTGCAACACTAGGGTCACCAGATAGCTAACACGTTCGAATCTCATTGTCCAATTAACCACGCCATTACACAATCAATTTCGATTCTCTACTTGCCTTATGGTAAAGTCCAAACCATTCTTAGCACTACTTATGCTAGTACCTATGGCATACCGGTGCCTCTACAGGCGAAACCTTTCAAGAGATCAACGCCCACCCAAGCAAATCACAATGCAACCATCCATTACATATATCACTAAAACTTATTTTTAGCTTAGGACCATACATCTTGTGCTCCACATGTTTTTAGGTTATCCTAACTATAAAACTCGTATGAATTTTTTGATAACCATACCATGTCAATATCTCACTCCAAGGGGGGATAATTCCACCAAATCATTATTGTATGCCCAATTTACACCTCTCGATGCATCACTCTAATGAACCTAACACTACCCTAGGTGTCTCATCCTTGAGTACTCACTAGAGTCTAATTCTAATCCACTCATCGTGTCAAAGCAACATCATGTGCTTAGTTTTCCTCGAATTACAGCACCATAAGGTGATGTTGGCTTGGGTTTGGTCAAGGACTTTACTTTCCTCGATGGTCATATCTGGCATGGGAAGTTCTTTGATAACTCCATTTCCCTTGTCTGTCTCGATCACGTGAGGAAGCGGGTCTTTATAGTGTCTCCCTGATCTGGTTATGTGATTTACTGAGGTGGGGAAGAATAGGAACCCCGTGTCTTTATCTATTTTTGGCTGAATGGATACGTTGTTAATTTCTCCCAATAAATCTTCAAAAGATATCATTCCGCACAAATTGGCTACTAGACTTGTGTCTTCTCGAATGGGATCGTCATTTGAGTTGTCAAAGTCATCTCCCTATCCAGTGGTGACTATGTTCTCTTGCTAAGAAAAATCAATACATTCAACAACCTCGACGGATTCATCATATAAATCTTCCCACTCAAGGGGGAGGTGCAGAAGTGACAGGACCAACCGTCCATGAAGCTTCAAAGCAGTGAGTAGCTCATCAATACTACAAATTTCATATGTCTGTCAAAACTCATTGGGCATGATCTGCACTACATCATCTATACTAACTTCATCAATGGGTACCACCCAATCATCTAACTCCCGATCCCATTTTGGGGCTTCCACGAATAAGCCACTAAATTTGTGACAGTCAACAGTCATCTCGATGGGCAATTTCAGCCCATACTCCAGGAGTTGGTTCAACACAATAGGAACTCCATATCCTTCCTTTCAAATTGGGTACAAATGGTGATGCATCCCCTTGTGAGGGGTGACAGAGCTTGGTCGGTAAAGCTGGTAGGGTGTAGTAGAAAATACGGGCAAACTTTGAACGGTTTGGTGAGATTATGGGTATAATGGGTGCTTTACTGGGAATAATTTGAGTGGATGAATCAAATTTGGGTCACTTTCTAGAAATATGTAATTTGTATGGGTTAGAAGTGGCTTATGAGTGGTGTCGGGATCACATTTCAAAGGTTGAAGCACTAGTCGATAATATGGCCAGCAGACTGGTGGAAAACACAATGGGCATCGGCTTTAAAGTTTCTAGGGAGTGGATTTTGTAGTGGATGAGGGTTCAAGGTTTTAATGAGATTATGACTCAGCAGGGCCCGATAGACTTTCGACAGGGGATCATGGAGCTGAGTGTACTCTTTCTTTGTAAGGTTGGTGCGACTTTCTGGTGCCCAAGAGGTAATAGGTTGGGGAATGTTGTTAATGGTTAAGACTGTAATACTAGCAGGCTTCTCATATATTTGGGGAATGAACTGTTCGGTCACTTTCTTCGGCTCATATTCGACTTTGGCAATTCCTTACCCAATTTCTACACCAGCCCCTCAAAGGGCTCGAAAATGTGGGTAGTATTGTCGTCCCATAGATGTTCGAATATAAGGCAAGAAGTTCTTCTTCACGATACTCACTTGTTCCTCCTCGGAGGGTATATTGGTCATGGTAGCATCTTTTTGTCTCCACCTTCCGATGAAGCTACTAACTCCTGCCCTAGGGTTCTTCTTAAAAAGCTCTAGATCTTGATGCGTAACATGTAGCTCCTCATTGTAATTGTATAGAGACATAAATTCTTGAGCATCATCCTCCCAACTATGAATTCTGGAATCTTCTAAGGACATAAACCAATGAAGGGCGCTTTTTTTCAAGGTCTGTTGGAACATCTGGGCCATTATCTCTTCAGAGTCACCAAAAAGGGTCATAGCTCGATGATACCTTTGAAAGTGAATAATTGGGGGTTCGTTTCCCACGAACTTGTCGATGTCTAGCATCTTGAACTTCTCTAGCAGTCTAGCTTTGGGATAGGGAGACATATGGGTGTATTCCATGTTGTTTCCTGATATCTCAACTTGGTCAAACTTCTTCGATAATAGCTTGAGGTCTTCCTTGACCTTATTCAATTCTTCTTCCTTAGGGTCAATGGGCACAGGGAGGTCACCCTTAGTTGGGTAAGGTTCAGGATAGGGAGCTGAATTGGCGGTAACCCATTGGCAGGAGGGTTGTGAGGAGCATGATAATACTATTTTGGTACCCAAACAAGCTCAAGATCAGGTGGACCCTTGGCACAAGCAAAGAGAACCTCAGGTTTTTTGAGAATCTGGGCCCGGTGATGCTATATCTCATGGACCTCAATTTGAAGGTTGTTAATCTTGGAACTGAGTTAGGCTAATATGGTCATCAGATTGGGTTGCAAATTCGGTGCTTGGTCAATATTCTCCATGAAGATCTCATGAAGGTAAATCCTAAACTCGAATGAGGTAGCAGAAGAACCGTTGGAGCTTTGGGGCAGTTTGATGGAAGATCAAAGCCAATAGGGAGCCAAGCCAAAATCAGGTATGAGATTGACTTGAGAGGGAAAATGAATCGAATTTATTTTTGAAAGAAAGTGGGAGAATATTTTGGGTATTTTGAAAGGAAGAGAAAAAAGGTTTTGATATTTTTGGAAAAGGATGGAAAAAGGAGAGGAATCTCAGCATGATTATTATTAATATTATTATTAAGTTCTCACTTGTATTAGGTTTGTCTAAATGCAAAAAAAAATGTTGAACATGACACGAGCCTGGGAAAATAGGGTTTGAAAAAATATGTAAAACATGGTTGGACTTGTTTCTTAGCTCACGGGCGGGGTCCTGTTTTGAAAAAAGATGAAATTGCGTGAAAATTTAGGTGGTATGCTGACCCAAAAGTTCGACAGAGTTTTGCATGGTAACCGGCAAATTAATATGAGTGTCCCAGGTTTGACACCTATATGAGGTTTATGCAATTATTAGGTTAGTGGAAGCGTTCCCTCTTTTGACATAACTTTCACGATATACATCTTGCATATAAGGACAATCATTTATCAGTACGTGTGTACAAGCCATTTGATATACTTGAGTCTACGTGAATTTCCTCACCATATACCTCGTGGGGATAGTACGTGTGAGAGAAAATTCGATATACTCTGCATACGTGAATGAGTTCTCTGCTATATACCTCCCGTCGTGAGTTCATTCAAGCGGTACGATATGAGGGCAACCATTCGATATACGTCGAAGGTACCAGGCCAATGGAAGGTGAAAGTCATATCACTTAGGCTAACTGTGACCCGCAAGTCCAGCGCCCATCACAAAAAGACCCCCCAGTACGGGACAAAATTTTGGTCAATATATCCATGCTCTTGGTGATGTAGTGTGCGAAAATTCATGAGTCTTAATTAATATATTATGGAGAGATAGAGAGAATTTTCTATTTGCATGATGAGTAAAGGTAAATACTACACTAAATGGGGAGCATAGACAAGTATATCTAGCATGAAAACTATACTATGCATGGATACATATGAGTAAGTATGTGACATGGGAGTATATACAAGTGAGTGTGTGTGGTAGTGAACCTATACATAGAGCAACTACAAGTGGTGTGTGACATATGTAAGTGAGCATGTATATAGGTGTAGGAAGTGTGGTTGTGTTCTAGTGAAGCCTAAGCATGGATCTTCTAAGTGGTGTTTGAAGTATGTGAGTGTAAAGTGAAGCTAAATGTAAGTGTGTAAAGTGACATAGAGAGTATGTACAAGCATGTGAAGTGTACATGTGAGTGGAAAGTTATGCATACATGAGAGAGATATAGACAAAAAGGTAAATAAATGAGAAAAGGGAACATACATGTAGGTGAATATGCACACATGCAGAAAAGAATAACGCCCATGCAAAAATAGAGTATAGTCCTCTTATAGAAGTCCCCAGTGGAGTCGCCACTGTGGCCTTCACGAGGGGTCGAACTCCATAGGTGGATCCCTCCTTCCTTCCCATTTTTTGGTGTGCGAGCGGGATTGCATCCTTTATTGAGGTGCTCGGTCGTCGTTGATGTGGGGTTATATATAGAGATAGAGTTGTGTCAGCCTATTTTGCACAAAACAGGTAAAATAAATATTATCACCTCGAGAGAATAGGATCAAGGATAATACGGATGCTTGCGAAACCAAGTAGTTCAAAGGTCAAGGGACTAAGTTATGGAATGGGAAGGTGTTAAGCACCCATCTCTCCCTTCCGGTATCGCATGGGCATGTGGTAATCTTCTCCTGTAGAACTCTGTGATGTGTGTGTTTATGTGCATAATATAAATAGAGGATGGAATTGTTCAACTCGCGTCATGGATAAAGGCGGAGTGAGGTCATCCTTAGGAGTGTTCCCAAAATAGTAATAAAAAATATGACGTAAGTGTTTGTCGATTCACAAGTCATTATAGAAGAACAATTGCTTATATCAAACAAGACACAATCAAGAAAACATGTAAAATGTATATATCATGAATATATAATGAGAATAAAATAACAACTATATGAGGGAGCCGAGTCAATAGATATACCCAAGATGCCTACGTAGCCCAAGGGCATCAAAGTTTATGCAGTTCGAAGACAATGCGAGGTGGGGTTGAACCCATAAATCTAATCGGGGACTTTATTATATGTGTGTATGTGTGAAAAAGGGTGTTTTAGTGTGGGAAAATGTGATGAGAAATTCCCGTTTGGAATTTACAAGTGAACCCTATTTTTCTTATTTTGGGGTTTTTCTAAGAAAATAAAGTATATGTGAATACTAATAATAAAAAATTTGGAATTAAGATATGTGATGTAAAGAAGTAAAATACTAAAGAGAAAATTAAGTAATAATGCAAAATTAAGAGAATTTAATGACAAAAGGAATAAATGGACCTCCTTATGAAGACTTGAAGTATATCTTACTTGTAGATATGATGATCTTAAGATGAAGTAATGGTGGTTTGAGGAGGTGGGTGGGGATTTACTCAAAATATTATGAAAATGAAGGAAGGAATGTGAAGAATGGACTTTTAAGGAAAGAATAACTATGAATTAAAGAAAATTCTCTCTGAATTGCTAAGAGGAATGTTCAGAGGTGCTTTTCAAAGTGAGGTCATGGCCTCTATTTATAGGACCAATGGGGTGTCGATCGGCATGGTCCTAGACCTTCCTATCGACATAGAACCCTTGACACGCTGCCGATAGGTAGGGCCTTGGGTTACCAATTGGCAGTCTAAGGTAGGTTTTTCATAAAAATGATCGTAAAACGTGAATTGTAAGTCAGAATCATGCACGGGACAGACCATTGGAAAGGGTATTCATATCCCTTTAAGAATCCATTGAGCCACTTCTAAGTTCAGGAGTTGACCGAAGTTAAACGGGGCCAAAAGTTCCCGTTGGTCATTGGACATGAAAATTATGGAGGAAAATGGATCGTTCGTTTGAACCGTAAGGACGATTCACACACGAGATGGACCGTTGGAAAGGGTATTCAGATCCTTTTAAAGATTCATTTAGTTTAGCTTAATTTGGAGAGTTGACCTTGGTCAAACAGGTCCTGGATGCACCTGATGACCCTTCGGAGTAAAATAAGTCATTAGTCTGTACCTAAGTCTGATTCACGCATGGGACAGACCGTTGAAAGTGGTATTCAAAGCCCTTCAAGGACTCATTCGAGCTGACGAGTTGACAGAAGTCAAATGGAGCTCGAGAGCACCCGGTGGCCTTCGGATCAGCTTTCAAGGTAAAATGGATCATTTGTCCAAACTGTAAGGATGATTCATTTATAGGGCAGATCATTGGAAAGGAGATTCAGATCCCTTCGAAGATTCATTTAGCTTCCACTCAGGTGAGGAAGTGAATGGAGTCAAAATGGGGCTCGGGAGCGTCTAATGGCCTCCAGATATGTTTATATAGTATAACGGACCACTCGTATGAACTGTAAGTTCGGTTTATGCACGTGATGGATTGTTAGAAAGGGTATTTGTAACAACCCGCGTAAATTTTGGGGTTTTTTCAAAATATAGAGGAAAATAAAGTTTTTGGTAAAATTATTTCTATTGCTCAAATATGTTGGATTTTATTTTTAAAGACGGGAATTTCAAACGGTTTCGGAATTGGAATTAAAATGGAGTTTTAATTGAATTTTTATTATATAGAAGAGTCCTCAAAACATAAAACTCTCTAAGAGTCCTCGGAACATAAAACTATCTAGTAGAAATAATATTTTTAGAAAACCGACCGTCCGATCAAGCTGAATTTTTGTCAGAAGTCCTGTCTCGCCATTCGCTACAACATACTAAAATTTCAAGCAATTCTAACGGTCCGATCGTCCGGGATAAAATTTTTAGCGTTTGTATCTGATTAGAACTCTTTTCTAAATCAAACTCTTAATCCTTTATATATCAACAAATTCGTGGCTTGGCTCTTAAAATCACTTTTTCTCAAACTTTTTAACCAGAAGACCTCTCCAAAATTACTCCCTTTCATCTACAAACCATAGCCCAAAACTTATTCAAGATTTCAACCTTAGATTAGAAAGATTATTTGGTGTTTTCTCGAGTTTGGGCTAGAACGAGATTTGATTATTTTCACGAGAGGAACGTGATGGTGTGATTAGATTTTCAGGCTGAATTATGCGATGATTCATGTTGGTTCTTTTTTGGTGGTTTAAGGTATGGGGTTTTACACAATATGCTCCTAAATCTCGCGAGTGTTTATTCCGTTGAATTCCTATTAATTGAACTCATATTTTGAATTGTTAAATTCTTTGAAATCTGGAAATATAATTGTTGGAATTATTTTTATTCATGTGGTATTATTCGTGTTGTCGTTGAGCACGTTGTCATGATATTTTAATATGGCACGGACGTTGGGCACCCGCCAAAATTCCTGCTTCCAAGGGCTATGACTTGATAAAGCATATGCGGATGGGGTGAGGCCTGGTGACCCGGTTAATGTGTTGTTGAGAAATTTATTGATAAAATGCTATTGAGATTTGCGTTTGATTTGAATATTCGTATTCGTATTGTTACGTTTTATTCAACGCTAACATATTTTTTGAGCATCTTTCCTGTCGTATTGTGTACTTCCCCATATTTTCTTTTAGTGGCAGGTTAGCGCGGATTTTGGGGCACTACGAAGATTGATTTTAGCGAGAATTCTTTTGGGAAGATTTTTAATACAAGATGAGAAGATTGTATTATTTTGATATATAGAGCATTGGAGATTTGTATTTTATTTTCGAGTTAGTTGTTATATATAATTCGAGAGACTTGGTATTTATTTGAAGAGATTTGAGATTAGTGGTTTCTTTTCTATTATGGGATTTAGATGCTCTATACCTTGTTATATTGTGGAATTGATTTAGTTTATCATAGTAGCGCGCCGCTCGCTCTCCCCGGGCGGGCGGGGTGTTACAGTATTCTAATCCCTTCAAAGATTCATTGAGCTTTCCCTCAGATGGGAAAGTTTATCGGAGTCAAATGGGGTTCGGGGAGAGCCTGATTGCCTCTTGATCGGTGCTCGGGGTATGACATGGGGTTTGCGGTGAATGAGGGAGTGCTATGGACCTAAATAGGTGCTTAGGAGGGTCCTAGCATGGGGTGTCTATAGACGCTGTCGTACATATATTTACATATAGTCGTGTGCATGATTCCATGAAGTGTTGAATCATGGCTTTAGCACTGTGCATGGGATCCTTTTATTATCATGCGAACGGGTTATGTGCACGGGATCAATTCAGAGCCATGCAAACAGTTTAAACCAGCAATCATTTTCAAAAGGTTTTAACAGTTCAAAAATGACTTGATTAGTTCCTAAAACAGTTTCAAAAATAATGTAAACTATATAAGACTGTTTTTAAAATTTCAAACACTTGTTCCATCAATTTTCAAAGTCCTCGTATATTTTCAAAAAAGCTTTGTTCATGTGTGTGTGTTTAGCCATAATCAATTAAAAATATATTAAAAGGGTATAGTCTTTGCTTCAATGTGAATGCATGGCAATGGAAGTCTTCAATGGGCGGTGGTCCACGATCTTCAATCTCTAATCTTTAAGGTTTATCTAACCTAAACTAGATCGCACCTCAGTTATAACGAATCAGGTCTATTTGACGTGATGGACTCAACAACTCAAATGTTTTAACATGGGAATCTAGAGAACATTTAAATAACATATAAATTTACATTTTTCATCTCCCCGTTCGGCTATTCCATGGTAAAACTCCCAAAAATCCAAAATAAACTTATTACCCCTACAAGAAATACACTCTATTATACAATGAATGTAGTATGAAGTAATGTACAATATCCATAAGACCAACGAAGAATCAATAGTTGTGTCTGAACATGGGCTGGAGTCAGAACGTCAATGCTAAGCTTGAAATCACATGAAATAATAAACAACATCATGCAGGCAAGCATGCACAAATGGAAACTCCCCCTTCTTAGGAACCCTCTGATAATATCAAAGTGATATAGATGAAAAAAGCATGTGAACGTGTGAAGTGTAACAATATCATCTAATATCAATGAGAAAAATAATTAGTATAGCTCCCCATACAAGTCATATCCCCCTATCATAGATATTTCTCCCCTTTTTTTGCACATAGGACATGGAAAAATTATTCTCCCCCTTTTTGTCACAGAAATACAAAGAGAAGAAATATAGCATAAAGGATGAATATAGCATGGGAAAGAATGTGAAATAGCAAAGTTATATTAATGGAACACACAATGAGCATATACAAGTGTATCATCACATGAATCTCAAAACAAGTACTAGTAAATGAAAGATAGCAATCAATAAGCACAGAAGCAAGATATGTGATATACAAACAATCTAACAGAATGAGATCATATACAAAGCATGGATAGAAAACATGGTAATATATCAATATAAGCAAAAGAATATGATACCAAATAAGAACCAAGATACCAATTGAGGATGGAAATCCATAAAGGAAACATAGTGTACTATAAGATCCAAGATAACTCCATGACAGACAAAAAGTAAAGGTACACCACCCATCCACACAAACATCCAAATATCCAAGCACTAAGTTACAGAGACTAAGATACGAATATCCAATCACGTTATTACCAAACGGAAAGTTACAACAATGTCTCAACAAGATACAATCAATGGATATAGCGATATGCAGAAAATCTTTAATCCTTATCAAATGCATATGTGACATCCACAACAACAAGTCACAAGATATCAATTATAAAAGAAAAATAACCAATGATAAGGTGGGAGAATCATGTGATATCAAATACCAACTCATACAAGAGATAACATGCTAGCATTAATCAGTAAGTGGCATGACAAAGAATTCACAATAAAATGACATCTCAACAAGGAAAATTCAATCTCCCTAAGACAAATATACTACCCCTAAAGATATGCATACAAGAAGCAAATCATAAATAACATGACAAAGAATATCATATGTGGCATTCAAAAACATATGAAACATGATAAGGGAAGGAGTATAAGTTCCATAAAAAGATATCAATAGATCATATGAGAACATGTGAACATGGATATAGAACATGGAATCATGTGATAGAGACATTTGAGGATGGAACATGTGATCATACATACGAGACAATAGCAATGATAAAGTATCAAGAACTAAGTCAAGACAACCACACCAAAAAGTCACTAGAGATAAGAAAAAGCTACAAATGATAAGGTGTATCAAAGAATGAACTAGAAAGATATTAATATGATAAGCAAAATCTCAACTCATAAACTCAATTAAAATTCACATGGAACCAATCCAAATAATAATCAAGGTTCCGTCACTCACTCAAACTACCTAGGTCATATAAAACACAAAAAATGGTACCCGAAAATAATGTTAAAGAACATGTAAATCTCTAAAAACAACCAATCACAATGACATATAATTATCCAAGAATAACCAAACATCAATCATATAGTCCAATTATCTCTAATAAGTAGCAAATGACAAGGTACAACATCTAGGGCAAAAATTACAATACAATATAGAAATATACACAGGAATGAGTATACGAACATAGCAGGAACCCGCCTGAAAATATTCCAAAGTAACAGGAAGAGAGCAGCGTGCGCACAAACACATTTATAGTCGTGCATACCGCAGCGTACGAGTAGTAACCTTTTAAAGGCGTAAGCACAAAACAGGGGATAATCTCAATAAATCCCAAAAACTCCAAAAAAAAAATCAACAAAGCCACTTGAATCCAATTACTCATCATACCATAAACATGGATGAATTAAAATGCATGAAAAATGATTCAATTTGACTTTAATAGCACCAATTTGGGATAAAATATAAAAGTAGTAAAAATAAAAACTCACACACATGTATACAAAGGCAAACAAAAACCATGTAAAGTGTGAACGTGGTTAGGAAACTCATGATTCAATGATTTGGTATACAAATTTAATTTAAGTATTTATTAAAAACATGAATTAAAAACACATCTAACTCAAATTCAATCAATTCAACATCATAGGTATAAAATTCGTATCAAAATAATATTTTACAACTTTGTAACAACAATCAAGGTATGATTCATGTGATATATAAGAATACAAAATTAGCATGAACACACATAATCAAATCATGTAAGATGTTACAAATGGTGCTTAAAATATAATCATTAATCCCTAAGTTTAAAAGCTTTCTTTCTAGAGTAATGGGTCCATCCTCTAGAAATACCAAGTTTTGGGTTTGTAAGCCATGGAGAGGCTATTTCTCTATTATTTATAAATAAAATGTGGGGGGTACTATCCCTCTTTGATAAAAAAAATGAATATTGCATTTAGTACCCTTTATTCTTGCACAATCTAGTATTCGAATGTCTGTTAGTTCTCATATTTATGCTCATATATTGGATAACCTATATTCTTTATGTCTATATATTTTGTGAGGTATATTTGAGCTTTTATAGGTATTATGGATGCATAGTGTGAAGTTGGATATGTTTTGAGAAAGTTTTATCACAAGATACAACTTCAAGGGAAATTTGGTCTTTTAAAACTCCATATTTTGGATGGTGTAAAATTATCAACATGTATATCATCAAATTATCTTCATGTGGTCGCTGATCATGCGTCATTTTCATCCCGAATCATGAATTTATGGCCATTTTTAAAAAGTTTTGACATGTTCTTCTACTTCAAGAGTATTTTGATAATTTTATACTGCATAATTTAGAGGGTTTCAAAACACCAACATATAGATAATTGAAGTATCTTCGCGTGGGTTTTGACCGTAATTCATTTTGAGTCTGTATGAAAACTTTATAGTCGTTTATGTGCGATATGTCAGAATCAAATCAGAGTGAGAAGAGGACTTCTAACAGCCCAAGGCTTATTTTCAATAGGAGGTCAAGTGGTCCCTTATCAGAGGTCGACCTCGAGTTACTGTACACTTCCGTAAATAGGTATTTTTGGGTTATTTTTCTTTATTTTCTTTGGTTTTTAAATGTATTGGTATAATAGAAAGGGAGGGCTTTTTATTTTAAAGAGATATATAAGATTTTGGGAGATATTTGTTAGTTTTTGAGATCTTCTCTCCCTCCCTCTTTGGGTTTATCCCATTTGTGTATGTAAGTATTACTATTCATTGTCTTTCTACATTTAATTCAAGTTTTCATTATTGTTTTCAAGCTTTGTTAACTAGTTGTCTTCATTTATTACTTTCTTTATTTACTTCCTTGCTTTAATTACATGCTTTAATATTCTTTTTAGGTAAAATAGTTTACGTTGAGATTGATTGAACTCACCTCGAATTAATTTGGTTACTTTGTTTGGTGAAGGATTAGAATCGTTTTAATGGGTTAGGTTGTTCTTGATTTTATGCCTACGATATTTAACGGTGTATATCATGTATGCGTCGTATTTATGACTGTGCTTGTGTAATATTGTGGATATTTGTTGATGCCAAAATCAATTAAGAAGAATTTAAGGGGTGACAACTCTAGATTTTATTAATTGTTGAAATGGGATTTAATCTTGAAACACTTTTGTTCCCATGTAACCATTTATATTAATTAACCTGAGGTGAGAGATATTTTTCTCAATCTATAGTTTTTACTCATTGTGTTAATCTTAGTTTCAATACATGACTAGATAAATCTTTTTTTAACACTTTCATCTCACTACGGTGGGCCCTCTGTTGTAGAGTGAGGAAGTCGGTAAGCTAGCACACGAAAACTTGCTCTATGCCTCTAAGCTCACTAGTACCCAACCCTTTAGCTATATCGCGACGTGGAGGCATCTACACAGGAAAGGAGAGTTCAATACAAAATGATACGAATTGAAAGCGATAGCGGAAGCGATTTACTAAACAACAACTAAAGCATTGAGTACGCAGAAACATATAAGGAAAGTGCACTAAGAAAGCGTAAACACTATGTCACACCCGAGAATCCTATTTCTCTAATACCATTTGTGAGTCCCTGACCCGATTTTAGGTCACCACCGGGTCTAACCTCACCAAATCAAGGAGTTAAATGGGGAGGGGGAATGTCCAGTTTTAGTATTTAAGAAAAAACCTTTTAATTGCACCATGTATTCAAGATTAATTTACCGGTTTTAAGTTGGAAAAAGGGGAGGTTGACACATTAAATAATTAAGTCAATTTACAAGGTTTATTATAAAAATCTGTTTAAATTTGCGATACCAATTAACTAAGAAATAAACCATATTCATACATGTATTATTACAAACCATGGCCAAAGGCCCGAATAAAAGAGTTTAAAGTCACGAATAACCAATATTTTAATATATAATTTAAATAAATCACAGAGCACTAAAGACGTTGGTTGCCCTTTGGGACCTTACCCGTGTCTTTCACGACATCCTTACTCGAGGTACCTGGGGTGGGGTGGGGGTTTTAACATAAAAAGTAGGGGTGAGCGAACGCTCAACAGGGTGGGTAATACTAAGCTATACATTTTCTATAAAATATTATACATATAACGTGTATGTTAATCAATTCCTAAAACGTTTAACAATATAGATTGTATTAATGCAACTACTATGCAATTTACCCGAGCGATGAGCTCAAACTCACACTTAACCATTTTATACCACGTCTCGGGACTATTAATCATATTTTATTCATTAGTCTCCCCTTTGTCACTTTCATTTGGTTGTCTTGCTTAAACATTTTTTAACACAACCATTATCATTTCCTTTTTCCATTAAATTTTCACGGAATCTTCCGAAATCCGCATACTTTAACGGGCTCCACACCGCCGTCTACGCTACCATATTCTCAAGACAGTGATTTTGGTTCTTTCACCCCAGGGTTACGGTCCCTTCTTAATTATCCCGGTATCATCCGAGTTCATATTAATGTGTGTTAACATTTTAGCTAATGTTCACATTATTCCATCATTACAACGTTCTTATTATTCTACGGTCTTATCATCATTTCACCTTGTTACGTGACATTTTATTTACTTTATCCTTTTTTCACAAAAAACCGACCGACAAGGTCTAACAAGGAGTCCAACCACTAGGACCGTCAGTTTATCAAAATCACAATTTTACTCCTTCTTACATCATAACTTTTTAAAAATATATATTCAATTGATTATGGCACTAAAACCCAACACTTCCCTTTCCAAACATCCTTTTTATGATTTTTTGTGGCACTAAAACCCAACACTTCCCTTTCCAAACATCCTTTTTATGATTTTATGTCAAAAATCAAGTTTATCATTTTATGTTTTACCACATAAAATATTTTTAAGCATTCAAGACTATTTTGAACCAAATGCCCATAACTTGCCCAATTTTCACATGTGACCTCAAATATCCTTTTTCTTCATTCTAACAATATTTATAACACATATTTAGGGATATTTTTTACATTTAATAATTCCCTTATAACACCCATTTCAACGTGATTTATCAAGTCTAAAATGCCATTTTCTATCTACTACATGATTCTACACTTGTTAAAGTGGATTTCAAGCCTATAAATTACTCAAAAATACACTAAACGGGATATAAATCATGGGCTTACATTTCTCATGCTTTCTTCCATGTTTAAAGGTAAAATGCCATTTTATTCATAAAAGTCCCACTTAGGGTTTGTCTGCTTAAAAAAATCTATTTTTTGCAAGACTTGATATGGCAACAAATAACTATATTTGTTACATTAAATATCATCTAGCATGCATCCTACACATTTTTCGTAGATAGAACCTTGAAATCTTAGGAAGAGGAAAATTTTACCTCAAAGTTTGAAGAGGATACAAAGAGAAGATGACTATGGAAGCTCCTAACTCCCCCAAAAAGTTCTTTAAAATTATCCAAAGTTCCTCCTACTAGCTTGGCTCTACCCACTTCCTCCCTTGATAATGCCTGAGGACGAAGGACAAATCTTGAGAATGGTGTATAATGGTGTTTCAAAGTAGTGGCAAGGTCTGGCTATGGTGGGAAAAGCTTGGGGAAGAAGATGAACTCTTGAATAAGAGAGAGAGAGAGAGAGAGAGAGAGAGAGAGAGAGAGAGAGAGAGAGAGAGAGAGAGAGAAATGTTGATAATAATGGTGGGGGAAGACCTACCCTCTCTCTCTTCTTATATCCCCACAAAGACCTAAAAAATCCTTTAAAAACTCAATTCCCACATGTGATACACGTTTTATATCATCGGGTGCTCTCAGATGTTGACACGTCATCAATCCAAGGGCCCAAAATACGACAGCACATGAGGGAAACTCGAATTTTAAAAGTTTAGGTGCAGTCGTTCGAACGACATTTGGCCGCATTCAAATGAGAACCCTCTTCATTCGAATGAATTATCTAATGAGGTTAAAAACTAGGTTAATTATGGATGTACGAAGCACCTCATTCAAACAAGAAAGGACCCCTCGTTCGAACGACAGGTGACTTGATCTGAACCAACCCTTCTAACGAAATTCTAGAGGTAAGGGGAAATCGACCATTTTCCAAGTTGTCAGAATCCCGTTCAAACCTCATTTGAATGACCCGTTCGAATGTCAATGACTCTCTAACAAATGATTTTTTTTTCCTTGAAATAAACTTTAGGTTATGAAAAATACAATTCAACAAGAACAAAGGCTATGATGATGATCAAATCTCAGTATTCATTCATAAATACAACTTTACAAGGAAAGGGATACAATCATGGGCATGGGTATAAAATTTTGTAGCTGAGTTTTATGTGTGTAAGAAAAGGGGGCGGAATTGGAGTGAAAACTATGGTGAGAGGATGCTAAAATAGTTAAGAGGTATTGAAAAGCCTCAAGGGATAGGAAAAGCTTAAAGAGATGAAGGTTAGTAGAAGAGGGAGGAAATGCATATAGATGACTGGGAGGAAATGTAAGAGAAAATGAGGCGGCACGTGGAATGTCTAACCTCTTGCAAATAATTAATATAGTCTTTTTTAATATAGTATAATAGATTATTTTTATTATAGGCATTAGATGAACTTATAATAGCACAAAAGACATTACTACAAAACTAATAGAGATGATTATCATCATCCTTTTTCAATTGTGTGGTAAAAAGGTCAATTATGAACCATTAACATATTGTAGATGTTGTCAGCTCTGAGAAATATAAATATTTCCACACCCCATGGTTCAATGACCCCAAAATCCAATCATGATTAGATTTTCTACCATAGAGGGTGGTGTTATGGTTTTCCTCAAGCTAGTCCAAGCTTATCGCTTTATGGAGCATCTGCGACAGTCCATTCAGGCAGGGGAGGTTTGGGGACCCCAGGATAAGGGTGATGATGGGGTTGGTTCCTCTAGCATCTACGGGTAGGATATGTGAAGCTTTTTGTATGGTGTTTAGTTATTTTGTGGGAACAGTTGGAAGGTGATTTTCAGGAGTAGTGGGCTGTTTTCATTTTTATTTTTTTAGGAAGGTAGGAATAGACTAATAAGGGAAGTTGTTTCACTCCCTATGCCGATGTAATTTGTCCTGAATTTTCAAATAATGAAATAAATAAGTTTTTGATTATCTAGTTGTGCCTCTTGATGACCTTTGCATTTTGAATTATCTACACCGATCGCTAAGGCATACATAGTCCTTTTATTCATGTATGTGTTAAAATGAATTATCGTTCTCGGGGATAAAAAAGAATAGCATTTTGTGAAAAAAGAAGGGGGGCGTGCTCTCATGTAAACGGATGAGCTGCCTACGTACCTCTGAGGGTTTTAAAAAAATGAAAAATATTTTTAGAGGATCAGGCCCCACGTAATTCTGATTAGGGGGAAATGAAGATTGATTTTTTGGTTTGTTTCGTTTTTAGAATAGAAGGGATATGAGAAGAGTCATAGCGAGTCATTATTTCGAATTAGGGGTAGAATTTTTTTAGACGGCCCATGTTGACTGGACGTGCCATTTCTTCTCCATCAGGTCAGTGAGCATAGCAGTGCCTCCTGACATGATCGTCTTCATGATATATGGGTCGCTCTAATTGGGCTTTAATTTCCCTCTAGGGTCTCAGATGGGCTCTACTATTTCTTTGAGAGCTAGGTCCCCTTATCAGACACCATGGTCCTTGACTCTCTTATTGAATGATCACGTTATAAGGCTATGGTACCCTTGTATGTGATATAGCGAACCCAAACTTCTTTCATCCGAGAGGGACATCTCGTCAAGACGGCTTTGGTGCCAGTCTTCCTCATTGACTTTCCTTTCAAGTATGACACGTAGCGAAGGGATTTCTAGCTCCATGGGTAGGACTTCTTCCATGTCGTAGACTAGAGAGTAAGGGTTTGCCCCAGTAGAGGTTCAAACTGAAGTATGGTAGCCCCAGAGGGCATAAGGGATCCTGTCGGCCCAATTTCGATAACTCTCGATCGTCTTACTGACAATGTTTTTAAGGTTCTTATTGGCTTCTTTGATTGCTCCATTAGTTTAAGGTCGGTATAGAGAAGATTTGTGTCTTTGAATTCCATACTCGTCGACCACCTTTATAACTTTTGCCTCGAAGTGTAACCTGTTGTCTGATACCATCTCGTAAGGAACCCCATATCGATAAATGATGTTTTTCTTGATGAACTTGGTCACTTTCATGGCATTCAGAATTGCGTATGACTCATATTTGACCCATTTGGTGAAGTAGTCAATGGCGACTAGGATGAACTCATATCCGTTGGATGCTTTCGGTGTAACTTTCCCTATGATGTCAATGCCCTATGTAGAGAACGTCCAGGGAGAAGTCATGTTGTACAATTCTTACTGAGCCGAGTGTTGTAAGTTGGAAAACTGTTAGCATCTGAGGCATCTTTGAATGTGGGTTGTGCAATCTTAAATCGTGGTAGTTCAGTAGTAACCCTATTGAACAATCTTCTTGGAGATCATATGGTTGTTCACGTGGGGTCCTCATTACCCGTTATGGATTTTCTACATCATTTCTTTAATTCCAGCCCCTACGATGCAGTGCAAATGGGTTCCATCGAAGTTTCTCTTAAACAGTACTTTATCACAGACAATGTACTGGGTAGCCAGCCTGCAAATAGTTACTCGATCTTTCTTGTCAGATCCTTGGGGATACCTTCCATGTTTGAGGAAGCACCAAATATCATAGTACCAGCAGTTAGCTATATCGGGATCTTCCTTCGTTTTAAGCTCAATGTGGTAGCAGTGGTTGTGTTGTCTTGTTTTTTGACAAGGAAAGGGGCCATGGTTATTCCTTAAGGCATGTCAATCATGGAAGCTAAGGTAGCAAGGGCATCATCTAGGTTATTCTTTGCTTGGGGCAGGTAGGGGAAGGTGATTTCATGGAATTGGAAAGCAATCTCTTCTAGGTGTACATGCAAGGGTAAGAGTTTCTCATCCTTGACTTTCCATTTTCTAAGTATTTGACCGATGATGAGGGTTGAATCCCCGTAGACATCGAGGTATCGAATTCCTTTCTTGAGGGAAACTTTGAGGCCTACTGTGGATGCCTCGTATTCAGTCATGTTGTTGGTGCAAGGAAAATCCAATTTGATGTCAATGGGAGTGTGAGAGTCATTAGGGCCAATTAGGAGGATCTCAATGCCATATCCTTTTTTTTTGGAAACGTTGTCAAAGAACATTTGCCATCGAAGGTCTTCTTGGGAGGCACAAAGGATATTTTCATCAGGGAACTCAAAAATCCGGACATTGGCCTCTTCCATAGGGTAGTCAACAAGGTAGTCAGAGATGGCTCTTCCTTTCATGGCTTTCTGTGTGACATAGGTAATATCGAATTTGGCTATAAGCATCAACCAACTGGCCATTGGGTTGGATAGGGTGGGATTCTTGAGTAGGTACTTGATGGGACCCATTCGGGATACAAGCTTGATAGGTAAGGTGAGCATATAGCGCCGCAACTTTTGGGTAACCCAGACAAGAGAAACACATGCTTTTTACAAGGTGGTGTAGTTAACTTCATAACTGGACAACTTTCGATTGGCATAGTAGATGTCTCTCTCTTTATAGGTTTCTTCGAGGTATTGGTCTAGCAAAGCCCGAACTGGAGTATCAGTTATGGTTAGGTATAGGAGTAAGGGAAAACCAGGTTACGGCAGCATGAGCACTGGAGGTTGGGTTAGGTATTGCTTGATTATCTCGAAGGCTTCTTGGAAAGCTTCATTTCAGACTTTGGTTGAATCTTTTCAGAGAAGTTTGAAGATAGGTTCACAGATGGAAGTCAATTGGCTAATGAACCGACTGATGTACTGTAATTTCCCAAGGAATCCCCGGACTTCCTTCTTCGTTCGAGGTGGTGGCATCACAAATATGGCCTATAGCTTAGCAGGATCTGCTTCTATCCCTTTTTCACTAACCATGAATCCCAAGAGTTTTCCTTTAGTAACGTCGAACACACATTTATGTCAGTTAAGCCGCATCTAGTACTGTCATAGTCATTCGAAGAACTTTCGAAGAGCGAGAATATGGCCTTCCCTAGTCTTACACTTAATAATCATGTCATCTACATAGACCTCGACTTCCTTGTGTATCAGATCATGCAGAATGGTTGTGGCAGCCCTCTGATAGGTAGACCCTGCATTTTTTAGACCAAATGGCATGACAGTGTAGCAAAAGGTTCCTCAAGGGGGTGATGAATGTGATTTTCTCTTGGTTATATAGATGCATCTTGATCTGATTATATACGATAAACCCATCAACGAATGACTTAAGAGCGTGATTGGCCGTGTTTTCCATAATCATATCGATGTTGGGTAGTGGGTAATCCTCCTTCGAACAGGCCTTATTTAAGTCTTGGTAGTCGACATACATGCGAACCTTCCCTCTTGATTTCGACACGGGTAAAATATTGGCTAGCTATGTGGGATATTCGATCACACGAATGAAACCCACATTCAGTTGCTTGACTACTCTTCTTTAACTTTGAATGGCCATTCGATGTGAAGCTTTCTCAGTTTCTGTTTAACCGGTTTGCATTTTGAGAGAGTTAGAATCTCTTGATGTGCTATCTCAGGGTCAATGCCTGGCATATCATCATAGGACCATGCAAAGACATCCACGAATTCCTTTAGTAGTTCTTCGAGTTACACGCGCTCATGCTCATTAAGGGTGGCCCCTATCCTAATCTCACGCATTTGGCTACTAGAACCGAGATAAATAATAATAATTTCATCTTCATTAACTGGAACGTAGTTATGTTGTTTATTATTAACATTATTTAGATCAGTTAAGAATTGTTCATTTGCAAAATCATCATCATCAAGAGTTTGATTAGAATCAAGACAATTAATGTAAGGCATAACAAGATACTCAAAATCTTCTTTGATTTCATTGATAGGAAAAACAGCATTGAGAACCTCATCAAAGGAGGCCTCGATTACATCATAGTGGGGGGGAACAACTAAAGGGAAGGGGTTAAATATTAGGGTTAGGTTGAATATCAGCAGGTGGCACTGGTACAGCAAGCAAGTTGAGAAGAGGTGCAACAGCATTTTTTGATGAGGCGGGATAGATTCGACGATGTAGCCCCTAAGTGGATCAAGCAGAGTGTCAGCCCCAGTGTTTGTAAATTGAATGAATCTTCGGAGTCACTTCCCTCAGAATCCCCGGTATCAGCTATGGTCTTTTCAGTGAGTGGCTGTACACTGTGCTGGGAACTCTCGGCCCATGGGTAGCTGTCCTGAAATAAGATCTCCATTCATGATTTCATCCTCTTGTCTACATGGTTATACCAAGGTTCGGGGAAGCCGCAGAAGGGGAAATCTTCACCATCTCTGATGAATCTTCCATTTAGGGAATCTCCGATAATAGTTTTGGTGCATTCTAACCTCATCTTTAATCGAGGTTGACGGATCAATTTGAGTTCTTCTTCTAACAGCTGATAGCCCAAGCCACAGGGAGGAAAGGCTTCCTTCAACACAATGGGTTCAATTATCCCTTGTTGTCTTCGCCTTAGTCCCAATCTGGGCATGAAGTGCATGTTCTTAAACATCTGGATTACATTGACATTTCCATGGGGGTTAGGGGTGGGCAAAGTCCGGTCCAATCAGATTTTTGCCTATTTTTTGGATCGGACCGAATATTTGGTCCAAAAATTGTTTGGGCCAATATCGGATCGATTAATTCGGTTAACCTATTAATTCGGTCCTGGCTTTTTATGGTTCGGTTCGGGTTAAAATTCGGTCCTAGCCCTATTTTATATATATATATTTTTTATGAATGTTTTTATTTATTTTTCTCACAAATATATATACAAAAAATTTAAAAATAATAATACTCGATACCCCAAGTGATATTTATATGGGTTTTCTTAACCCATATTAGAAAAATCTCTATACATATATAAAACGTTCTAAATTAAATTCATAAGTTATATACATTAATTCAAAAACTATATATAAGAAAAATAATAATATTATTTTTATTATATATATACGGGAATCGGTTCGGTCCGGTCCAAATTGGTCTTTTAATATAGTGGATCGCGGACTGAACCGATTTAATCAGTTTTTAGTTTGTGTGGATCGGTTTTCGGACCAGTTTCAAAATAGCCTTAATTTTCGGATTGGTTCGGTTTGGTCCAATCGGTGAATTCGGGTCGGTCTATTTTTTATCCACCCCTATTGGGGGTTATATTTCGAATAAATCCTATCTTTGAATTCATACCCTAGTGGGAGTAGGAGTTGTTCAACTTGTAATCCTGATAGCAGCACGTCGTTCACCCCGTGTTGTATCTCAAGCACTTAATTACTGGTGTTGGCATTCTCGGTGTTGTCGTCATCGCCCAAGATGGTGATGACCTGCCCGTTGGCGAAGAACTTCAATTTCTTATGGGGGGGAAAGAAGACACCCCTTTGATGTTATGGAGCCACAGTATCCGAGTAGCAGATTGAAACAGGCTGGGATGTCAATTACTTAGAATTCCACAATGGTATAGGTCCAGCCCCTATTACAAGCTTGATAGATCCCATTACTTCTCGATGGGTGTTGTCGTAGTCACGTACGGTAGCAGAGTTTGGAGCGAGGTCGCTCACTTTCAATCCCAAACAATTTAGAGTTCTTAGTGGGCAAACGTTCAGAGCTGATTCGTTGTCGACGAGAAAGAGGGGAACGGTTTTTCCCATGAATTCAAGAGAGATATTGAGAGCATGATTGTGGTTGGGAACAGTCTTGGGGATTTCTTCTTTAAAAAAGGTGATCATTCGAGTAGAGGTCAAGGATTCGACTAGGTTCACCGCTTCTTCTGGCGTGGTTGAGGGAGGAACTATGGGTCCTGTGAGTATCTTGATTAGGGAATTTCGATGCAGTTGGGAAGACATAAAAAAACCATAAAGTGATGTTGGCTTGGGTTTTCTTTATTTGATTGAGGACTTTACTTTCTAAGAGGGTCATTTCTGGCATAGGGAGATTCTCATCACCCTTCCCTTTATCGCTTAGTGATGGTTGTAGGCTTGGGATTTAGTAATGTCTTCCTGACCTGCTCATGTGGTTTACAAAAGAAGGGGAAAATAAAAATCATATTTCTTCATCGATATCAGGTTGTTTAGCTACCTTATTGATTTCTTCTGTTGTTCCTTGAATGATATCATCCCACATATGTTGGCTATTAAACTAGTCTTTTCTGAATCTTACTCTTCATCTAAATCTTCGAATTCGTCCCCCTATCGGGTGGCAATGGTATTTTTTTCCATGTAAAGTCAATGTACTCCATAACTTCCACGATCTCTTCGTAGAATTCCTCCCATTTGGTAGGGAAATACAGAAATGAAGGGACCAGGTGCCCTTATAATTTCAAAGCATCGAGTAGCTCGGATACACTACAAATATCACCAGTATGTCAAAACAAATTTTCCATGATCTGGACCATGTCATCTAGACTGACTTCATTGGTTGGCACCACCTAGTTGTCTGACTCTCGGGCCCATTTTCGATCTTCTAAGAATAACCCACTGAATCTTTAACAGTCGATGGTCATCTAGGAGGGAAATTTTAGCCCGAACTCTAAGAGTTGGTTCGGCACTTTTGATATTTCCATATATTTACCTCCAGAACGGGTGCGAACAGCGATGCATGCTCTGATGAGGAGGGATAAGTCTTGATATGCGAAGATGGTAGGGTGTAAGAGGAAATATGGGCATGTTTGGAGAGGTTTAGGAGAGTATATGCATATGATTGGTGATTTACTCGGCATGATTTGGGTAGATTGGTCAGATTCTGAGTCTTATTCTAGGAAGATGGAATTTGCATGATTAGGGAGTGGATTATGGGTAGTGTTTGGTTTGGGATTAGCTGGTGGGGCGATGACACCTTGGTCAATCAGGCCTTGGATCACATTTCAAAGATGGAAACATTGGTCGGTGGTATAGCCAATAAGTTAATGAAAGTCACAATGGGAATTAGGTTTGAAATTTTTTGGAAATGGGTTTGGTAATGGACGGGGGTCTAAGGGTTTGATCAGATTTCGTCTCAAAAGGGACTAGTAGACTTTGGAGAGAGCAGGGTGAAGCTTGGTGTATTTCTTTCGAACTAGGTTTAGGCGACTTTCTGGTGCCCATGAAGCTGCAGGCTGAGAGATGTTGTTGATGGTAGAAATCGTGGTACTAGTAGGTTTTTCAGATTTTCTAGGAGCAAATTGTTCAGATGTTTTCTTCAGTTCAACTTCTGTCTTGGTAAGATTTTCTTCGATCTCCACTCCTGCTTCTCAGAGGGCTCATAAGTGAGGGTAATACTGTCCTCCCATTGTTGCTCGGACCTGTGGTAGGAAGTTCTTCTTTATGATATTGACCTGTTCTTTTTTGAAAGGTCGATTAGTCATGGTAGCTGTTTTCTCTCTCCACCTTGTTATTAAGTTTCTGACTTATTCCCTATGAATATTCTTAAGTATCTCTAAGTTACGGCGAGTAACTTCTAGCTCTTCGTTGTACTTGTACTGTGACATGAACTCGCGAGCAACATCTTTCTAACTACGGATTATGGATTCTTCGAGGGATAAGAACCAACGGAGAGCGCTATCTTTCAAAGTCTACTGGAACATCTGGTCCATTATTTTTCCAGAATCCCCTAGGAGAGTCATGGCTCGGTGATAGCTACGGAGAAGAACAATCGGGGTCCATTACCTCCAAACTTATCGATATTGGGCATCTTGAATTTTTCTGGTAACCTGGATTTAAGATAGGGAGATATTTGGGTGTAGTCCATGTAGTTTCCATAGAGTCTGACATGAACTTCCTAGTCAACATCTTGATGTCTTCCTTAACCCAGTTAATTTCTTCCTCTTTCAGGTCAACAGTCACAGGTAAGTTAGCCCCTAGCTGAGCAAGGTTTGGTATAGGAAGATGGACTGACGATGGCCCATTAGCAAGACGATCACGGGGAGCATGTTGGTATTCCTCGAGAACCCAAATAGGCTCGAGTGCAGGCGGACCCATAGCACAGGGGAAGAGGACCTCGGTCTCTTCAGGGACAGGGACCCGATTTCTTTGCATCTCATGAACCTTGGTTTGAAGGTTGTCAATTTTGGTAGTGATTTGAGCTAGAACCGTAAACAAATCTGGCTATACATTCGGTAATTGATCCGTGTTCTCCATGGAAGGCGGCTGAATCTCAGATTCAAAGGAAGTAAGGGGACTGACAGAACTTCGGGGCAGTTCGAAGGAAGACCAAAGCTAATAGGGAGTCAGGCTAAGGGTATGCGGTCGACCTAATAAGGAGAACAATTGGGATTTATTTTCGAAAAAGAAAAAAATGAGAAATTTGTTTTTTTTAGAAAAGAAGGAGAATGTTTTTGACATTCTTGGGAAATATGAGGACAAAAAAATAATTTTTTTTTTAGAAAAAGAATGTTTTTGGCATTTTTGATAAAAGAGGAAAAATATTTTTGGACACTTTTGGACAGCGAGAGGAAAAGACGAGAGACGGGTCTCAACATGATTATTATGTTTATTAGGTTCTCGCTTGTATTAAGTGTGCCTAGATGCAAAAAAGAAATGTCGGACGGGACCCGAGCCTGTAAAAATTCGGTTTGCAACATATATAAAAAGTAGGGTTGGAGTTAGTACCAGACTCACGGGCAGGGTCCCATTTTTAAAATTGCGCAAAAATTTGAGCGGTATGTCGACCAGAAATTTTGACAGATTTTTGGGTCGAAACTGGCAATCTAATATGTGTGTCCTAGGCTTGACACCTATATGCGAATATGCAGTTGTTGGGTTAATTGGAAGGTGTTCCCCCCTTTAGTGTGACTTCCACGATATATGTCTTGCTTTTGAGGGAAATCGGTACGTGTGGACAAGTCATTTGATATACCTGAGTGTACGTGAATTGCCTCACTATATACCTCGTGGGAACGGTACATGTGAGAGTGAATTCGATATAATCGATGTACGTGAACGAGTTCCCTGCGATATACCTCCTGTCATGACTTCGGTCAACTCGTATGATGTAGGGGAACCGTTCGATATAGGTCGAAGGTACTTGGTCAATGGACGGTGAGAGTCATATCGCTTGGGCTAACTATAACCCGTTGGACCAGCGCCCATCACGAAGTGACTCCCCAGTTACAGGATAAAATTTGGTCAATAGCAATGCTCTTTGGTGATGTAGTGTGTATCATGCATGATTCTTTGATTAGTATCTTATGGATAGAGTATTTTTCTTGATCATGCCCAACCAAGAATAAGGTACAAGTATAAATAGTAGAGCCATACTAAGCAGGAGTAATAAGTGAGAGTGGCTGATGTGCAATTATCTACAAGTGAGTGTGTGATGAGCATAAGTAGAGTGTGTGTTAGTGACATCTAAGCATGGATTTATACGTGGCGTGTGCAACATGTGGATATACGTGATCCTAGGTGCACGCAGTGTGAAATGTACATGGAAAATTTCTACAAGTGTGTGAATAGTGGCGTAAGCATGAGGTACATATGTACAGGGAATAATAAGGGGAACATGTAAATAGGGGGATATACAAGAAAATAAAACACCCATGCAAGAAGAGTCTAGCCCTCTTAAAAATAGTCCCCAGCGGAGTCACCATTGTGGCCATCCCGGGCGACGTCGGGGGGAGGATCTCTCAAAGAGACTACGTCGCGATCTCGCACCTCTCTTTGAAAGGTGCTTCGGTCGTCATCGTGTGTGCGGGTAAATATGAAGAAGTGGAGTCGCCAGCCTATTTTGCACAAAACAGGGAGAAGACCATGTTGCCACTTTGAAAGAGCGGCATCAAGGACAAAGTGATGCATACGAAACAAATAGTTCGAAGGTTCGAGGGCTAAGTTATGGAATGGGAAGGTGTTAGGCACCCATCTTTCCCTATCGTTCTCTCATGGGCTAGTATCATTATTTTCCTTTATATCCTCGTGAAGTGTGTGCATCTTTATAAAATGGAGATCGGAATCATTCAACTCATACCATGGACAAGGTAGAGTGAGGTCATCCATAGGAATGTTCCCAAAATGACATAAATAGAAAATATGATTTGTGTATTTATCACGATAACGACAATATGTGTTGGATGAAATGCAAACAAGCATGATATATATATATATATATATATATATATATATATATGAAAACGGGAGGTTTTAGGGAATTTGGGAAATTGAGAAAATTGGAAGGTTGGACTCGAGTCTCGGATTTTGATTTGAGATGCCTAAGTAGCCTATAAAGACATCAAAGTCCACGTAGTTTGAATATAGCATAGGGGTGGGTTTATCCCATAGATTCGAACGGAATTTTATTATATGTGTATGTGTAGAAGATGTGTTTTTTGGTTTTGGAAAAGTGTGATGGATAATTCTGTTAGGAATTTACAAGTATAGCCCTCTTTTATTTATGTTTGGAATTTTTGTAGAAAATAAGTATGTGCAATATAGTAATAAAATTGTGGATATTAATGTATATTAACTAAAGTAAGAACTAGATTACGAATTTAATGTATATTATGAAAAAATAAGGAATTTAAAGAGAGAGGGAAGGAATTGGACCTTCTTTGAAGCTAGATCTTTGATTTTGGATGAACTACCTTGAGTGCTGATCAATGTGGATGAGAGAGAAGGATATTTTGCCAAACTGGGTATGAAAAGGATGGGAATGTAAGCCTGAATGGAACTTCACATGAGGAACTTCATTGATTTCGAGGGAATGTTTTTGAGATCACTGATGATGATGGCTCTGCTCCCTTCTTTCTTGGGAATGAGGTCATGGACTACTTTTAGAGGGTAATGGGATGATGATTGTCCTACCCCAGGGGTGCCTATCGGTAGGTGATCCTTGACACTGTGCCGATAGGCAGGGTTCTTGACCTGCCAATTCGCAGTCTCGTGCAGATTTTTATGGAAAAATGATCATAGAAGGCAAATCATTGATCCAAATCGCACACAGGGCATACCATTAAAAATGTATTTCAGATACCTTCAATATTCCTTTGGACCTCTCCTGGGTCCGGGAGTTGACTTTGGGTCAAATATGGCTCGAAAGTGCACGTCAGTTTTTTAGACGAGAGATCGTCGAACAGAATTGGATCATTCTTCCGTATGGTAAGTCAAAATTGCGCACGAGGTGGACCGTTGGAAATTTTAAGAGATTTACTTAGACATTCCAAAGAGTTTCGCTCGGTTCGAAAGGTTGACCTTGGTCAATCAAGGCCCAAAAGTTCCCAGGGACCTCTCGAAGTAAAACGGATCATTCGTCCGTACCGTAGGTCAGAATCGCTCATGGGGTGGACTGTTGGAAATGGTATTTAGTTCCCTTTAGAGATTCATTCAGTCTCATTTGAGTTGAAGAGTTGACTTTGGTCAAACGGAGCTCAGGAGCGCCCGGTGGCCTTCGGATCGATTTTGGTGGAAAAAATGACTGTTCGTCCGAACGGTTATGATGTTTCATGCATGGGGTGGACCGTTAGAAAGTTGTTTAAGTGCCCTTTAAATATTCAAAGAGATTTATCTGTGATGATGAAGTTGATTGGGGTCAATTAGGGGTCAGGAGTGCCCAGTGGCCTCCGAATCAATTTTTGATACTAAAATGGTCCGTTCGTCAGAACCATTATGAAGATCCGCACACAGGGCGGACCGTTGGAAATGTTATTCATGGACCTTCAAATATTCAAAGATCTTTAGCTCTGGTGATAGAGTTGACCGGAGTCAAATAGGGCTCGGGGGCACTCGATGGCCACTAGATCGGTACTCGGAGTGCGACTTAAGGTTTGCAGTGAAACGGGGAGGTTATAGGGACATAAGGGGAGACTTAGGGGTCCTAGAATGTGGTGTCTACACTAATATTATAAAAATTATATAAAGGTAAGAATAATTTGTTGAACCAGTGCCGCACAAAGGAAAAGGAAAAGCCTGATTAGTTACTAAGGTGAGTGTACTTACTGAGTTGATTATGGATATGATGTGTATGTATTATATATTGAGATGATATGGATTAATAAAAGTCAAGAGATGTTGAGATGTTATTGCTTTATAAAATTCAATATATGTTGATTTTTTATGCAATTCAGGAGATGTTGGGTTATTAAAACCTATGAATATGATTATTACCTATGGGCATGAGATATGGAGTTTATTAACCCCGGATATGTATATGGCCTAATTTGGCACAGAGATGGAAATATTGATATGTTGAGAGGTTAATATAGTACTTTTACTATATACAGATGTAGTACATTCACTGAGTTTTTAAACTCATTATTTTATATGTTTACATTTGTAGGTTTTGAAGTTGCCACTGCTAGGTCTAGGATGTTGGGTGAAGAGTAGTAGGGTCTCATCAGTTTTTTTATACATTGTACTAGTTGTAATTAAGTTAAATGGTATGAGAGTTTAGTTTAAATTATGTCTCCTCAAAACGATTGGATTTTTAGTATTCCTCATTTTAACCATGAAGTTGTTTTAATGGGTATTACAAAATAGATAAATAAATAATAAATGTGGTTTGTGAACTATTTAGTTAATTATATCCTAATGAGGTTAGGGTGTGACAATAGATGTGTTTAATCTGCTTGAAGCTAAAATATGTTCATGACGATTTAAATGTGAATCAAGTCACTAATCTACCTATTCTATCTATATGAATAAAAATCAATGTTCTTAGCAATGCAAGATTCAAATGTTTTTACACGAATAAGCCAATTATATACAAATGGAATTGCAATACATTTTCATAAATTCAATTCAATTAAACTGAATCATAAAGAGAAATATTTACCATAGATAATTCATACTCAAGGAATTAATTGGGGTATTTATTCAACCAACTTTTCACTTTCTACAGATTTCAAGTGCTAAATTTATTTGTTTGCTTTCCAAATCTCACCAAAATCTATTCTTTGATATTTAATGAGACTTGGAGTTTAGTATGTCCTGTAAGAGTATATGTGTACACATGTGCCTCTATTTTGTTAAATTATCTTTATTTAGTTTTACCAAAAAAGCATGTTCATTCTTAGTTCATAGTTTCTCTAGATAGGTTTATGGTCTAGATCTCAAGATTGAACTTTATCAACTTTATCTCGAGTTACCTTATGACATGACAATTGAGAAATGCCACTTTAGAATGAAGATAAATGACTTATATGGCACAGTTCATACTTATTTTAACATAACTAACATATGCATTTTCTTAAATTAAAAAATTTGTTAACATTATTTGTGTATACTCTTTTGATATTTTCCAATACACATGTGCCATTTACATGTCCTATTAGAAACTATATTGAAATGTGAAAATTAAGATTCAGAAGACTTTGTTTTTGTTACAAAAACTTGTTAATGTGTTTTGTCATTTTCGCTCCTAAAAAATGAGGATTCACTAACTGCCAACATATTCTTAACAATTCGTTGGTGCTTATTACCTATGATGTATTCGTTGCTAGTATTCTAAATTATTTGCCTATGCATGATTATCCTTGATAAAAATTGGAAAAATTTCTACCTATTTTTCACTACCGTATCGTTCTGAATCGCTATAATCAACATAGGATTTGTGATAACGAAGAATGTCAATGATGCCCATGAATGCCTTATATGAAATTTAAGAATTTTATTTTTTTATCTTGTAGCCTTTTCACTGAAGACTCACTATAGCAGACTACTTTCACTATAACGAACTGCAAGAAAAGTTTCCAATAAAATATGATCAAATCAAATATTTTAGAGATCTTGGGCACTACTTTCCTAGTTATTCGTAAAAGTCACATGTTGCATACATATCTTATTGGTGGATTGGTCGGGGTATTTGCTACATTTTAGGGGGTTATGTAGGGGTCTATGAGAGCATTTATTGCAAGCACTATGGGATTTGGGTAAGTCTTGTGTTTGTAATACCATGTATTTATATGGATTTTATTTAAATTAAAATTGATTACTGGTTATTGAGGATATGGTATTTCTTATGACATTCGGTATGTCATCTTTAGATTGGAGATGTTAAACATTGAGTATGTCATTTCGTAGATTGAGATGTGACTTTTAGATATTACATACGTTGTATTTCATAATTGAGATACATGTTGATTAAACTAAAATTGTTATATCAATTGGCGACCTTATAATAATTCATAAAGATAAATAATTGGGTTACTAAATACTATAGGTGAATATGGAATAGTCAGGGGCTAAATGTCAGGAGTTTTCTTCTTTGGATTATTCTGTAGGCATCGCGTCCCACCGATCAAGGAGTAGGTTCTTATAATATCGAGTCACAATATAATTAAATAATAATTAAGATTTAATCTTAACCAACTCGTATCGATTAATTAATCAATTTAATAATATATTTAATTAATTAATAAGATTATTGACTTATAGAACATGTTAACTTTCTAGTTGATTTTGGGATGTTTTGCAAGTCCGATTTGAGTTTAAAATAGTAAAATTTTGGTTAATTGGTTTGGTATATAGCTTGGGCCATATTTTAGGCCATTGGGACGTGTTTGGGGCCTTTTGGGTTAGGGTTGTATTAAGGCATAAGCTTAAATTCGGGTTTGATGATTTCATTAACCTAATTAACATAACTTAAAATACTTACAACATATATGGGGAACCATGGATGCTAAGGGAGGAGAGGGATAAGCCTATAATTAGATATTTGGGGATGGAGAAGCCTAGATTTGGACATTTGGAGGAATTGGGGATTGATTCTACAATCATCATAAGGCAAGTTTATATTGTATAATCATGTAATTAAGTTTGCGGTGGAATAATACTAGTATGTTGAAATTTTCTAATGAAATCTTATAATCGGATTTGTGTCAACAATCAAACCTAATTTAGTGAATCGTATTATAAACCCTTATTTATCTATTGAAGAACTATTAGATCCTTATTAACTAATCAACTAATTAACCCATGAATCCATGTGATGTGATCTCAAAATCATTATATATGAATCTTATTAGTTGTAATCTATAAAATCCCTCATTTTATTTAGATAATTGATTTTAATTCGTAGGTTAATTGAATTAATCTTGTGTAGAACATGAACTTAGTGTTACTTTTATAAGTTTTTTTATTAGACCTTTAAATGACTTATTAATCATCTAAAACTTATAGAAACATGTTTCTAGAACTTATATGTTGTTTCTCTATGGAGGATATGGGTTAATTTTGAGGTATAAATGATATAAGAGTTGGAGGTTCTTGGTTTTGGCCATAGGGGAAGAAAATAAAAATAAGAGCACCACACTAGGCCCATCGGATCGATTCGACCTTGGGGCCATGCCTAGTTTGGGTTGGTTTAAGGATTTAACATGGGGTTCGAAGCTAGGTTCAACTGGGTATATTTTAAATAAATAGATATTACTAACAAAACAATAGGTATGGGATTAGTATCTACGTTTAGGAACATTGGTCATTGGGTTGTGGTGTACAGTGCCACGTAACGTTTAGTGACGAGATTAAATTTGTAAACCATCGAGTAGTATTGTTATATGTTTGAAATAAGTTTATAACCGTTTATTTTAAGGATGTTATGTAGTTTAATAACCCTTGGAGTTCGGTCTAAAGTTTATATAAACAGTTGATGTTAAACGTGAATAATAACATTGAAATTAATGAGAATATGCATGAACCTTGAGTACGGTATTTTTACTGATGTATTTTTTTATGTGCAATCATACTAGGGGGTGCTCATGGGTAACCTAGTAGTCGGTATTTCATGGGGTACGTATGACGTTGACCGCGCATGGTATTCTTGGTGATCGAGAGGATCTCTACTTAGGTCATATTTACCCCAATCCTGCGTGGTGAGGTATCTGTCTCCTGAGTGGAACAATCGGGCCAAATACTCTTGCACTACAGCAAAAATGCCCACTTGTCAAGGTCTAAAATTGTGACAAGTCAAACTTGTCAAGGTCTTAATCGTGACAAGTTTGGGTGTGACAACTGACCTTGTCACAGACTTGTCACGGTCAAAGACGGTGACAAGTTCATTAAAGTTGTCACGGACCTCTCATGGTCTTTGACCTTAACAAGTTTGTCATGGTCAAAGACGGTGACAAGTCCATGACAAAAACTTAAACTTGTCACGATTTTGGACCGTCACAAGTCCGTGATAAATAAAAAATTATCACGAACTTTGACCATGACAAGTCTGTGATAAGTTTGTTTGTCACGGACTTGTCAAAGTCCATGACAATTCTGGATATAATTTTTTTTAAAACTGCTGGGAAGTATGGCCACTACCACTGCCCAGCAGTATATTTGTACCTATCATAGCAAAATTGTACTTGTTCAAACAGCATATGTCCAAATAAAATAGGAATACTGTACCAAATCAACATGTACCAAATCATGGAATATGTAATCCATATCCAAATAAAATATAAATACAAATCACGGCATATATAATCCAAAATTGTACCTGTCCGCTCACGGGGCCGTTTGGGGGGTGTTTCGGGGTTTCGTCCTCTAATGGTAAGTTTTCAAGTCTAAGTGTAGATATTCTGAAGATTGGTCATTTCTCTCAGATCGGGGGTCCTGTGACCATGCGGTCAGTTCCTGCGAATTACATTGGTACGTGCGAGGTGTTGGCGCCTCTCACGGGGTCGTTTGGGGGGGGTTGCCCTCTAACGGCATGTTTTTAAGATTAAGTCTAGATATTTTCAAATTATCATCATATTCTCAAATCGGCAGTCCCGTGACCATGCGGTCAGTTCCTGAAAGTTACTTTGGTCCCGTGCGAGGTGTTTGCACCCCTCACGGGGCCATTTGGGGGTGTTTTGATTTTTCACCCTCTAACGGCATGTTTTTAAGCCTAAGTCTATATATTTTCAAATTATCGTCATATTCCCAAATCGAGGGTCCCGTGACCATGCGATCAGTTCTTGCGAGTTACATTGATCCCGTGCGAGGTGTTTGCGCCTCTCACAGGACCGTTTGGAGGGTGCTTTGGGGTTTTGCCCTCTAAAGGCAGGTTTGGTAAGAGTATCTTCCTTTTCTGGCCTAACCCAAGTTCCTCACATCCAATAATTATCCAACAGCCAAATCAAACAAAGCCAATAATTATCCCGTACTCCTTCTATCATCTAAAATATTTAAAAGATAATGCATATCAATTATATAACTACTTCAGTTAAAGTAAAGAATACCTGATTCCTGTGATCCAAGAAGGCCATAAATATAGTCTTCAGAATGTGTGATTAGACCAAATTGATCCTGGAGCCCCCAACGTATTCTTTTACATGTACATTTGTGACTAGTTTCTTTAATACAATCTTCATAAAATCAAGCTAATTTAACTTCATTTTATGAACACTACATCAATGAAAGTAATCACCAAATGTATATGTACACAAACATGTGGAAATTGAGTTGGGTCAATTTTATCCTATTATAAACTCTAATGACTTTATTCTCAAATCGAGCATCTTGTGAAAGTAACTAAACATTCGATGAATTTACCTTAGAAGATGGATTTATTAATGAATTTGTATTAGGGCTTATTTTCATCACACACAAACAAATAACTGCATGCATAAGATGTGAAATTTACCTCTTTTGATACCCATACCCTAAAATCAGTTGTCGTGGTAGGTGACTTGGTTTGTTAGGTGTACTCGCTCATATCTATAGTTACGTATGTGATCCCATTTCTTTAAATTTATTTTTTTACCCTATCTTGTCAATTATTAGCAATCTAGAATTCCCCTCTATAATACCATCCTATCATATATTAATAAATTTATTTATTAGTTTTGCTTTTCTTAAGGATGATCTTGCTCACTTAGTTCATTTGGAACCCGATACTATACTGAGTGAGATGCTTTTGAAAATGAATCTAGCAGTGGGGGTAAGGCCACAACATAGAGAAATGGAGCTGCGTAATAAAGCACAATAGAACATTCGTCTCTATTGTGCAATAGAGACGAATGTTATATTACGCTCTATTACGCAGCTTCATTACGCTCTATATTGTGACCCTACCCCCACTGCTAGATTCATATTCTGAAGCATCTCACTCAAAACAGTATCGGGACCAAAATGCAGCTAAGTGAGTAAGATCATCCAAAGGACAAGCAAAATTAATAAATAAATTTATTAATATTTGACTGATTAGTATTATAAAGGGAATTTTAGATAACTAATCATTGGCACGCTAGTGTAAAAAATTAAATTTAAACAAATGGTATTATAGATGAATGCTTAGATATTAGGCTAGTATACCTAGCAAACCACGTTACCTAGCACCTAATCACCAATGTAGTCACAGATGCAGTCACAGGTGGTCTACCAGCTCTCTCCATTTAATGGATCTGCAATAAAATATGGGAATACGAATTTAAAATGAGAATAATCGTCTGAACTTAACAAATTAAACTGGGATGGAAAACACGGCCACCCTAACCCTCGAGTTATTGCAATCAGCAGCCTAGTCAAGCCGTGAGATATTGAAATTTACGGCCAATCCAAGTCGTGAATTGTTGAATAATCACGGATAACTTAGGCCGTTGATATGAAAACTTTTTTGGTCTATTACAACCAGGAATATGAGTGTCACGGATGAACTTGGCTGTGGAAATCCATCAGCTACGGTTACGGGAGATAGTGAGAAATCCAGTTTCAACAGACATGTATTTAATGGTTAAGTTATAATTATGTTAGTTTATATAATGGAGTTTGAAATTTTGGTCTTGAGAAAAATATACAAGGGAGTGGATATGAGTCCTACGGTTAAGGTAAAAGGGTATATTAGGGTATATTAGTTTGATTAAGGTTTTGAGAATGGAAAGAATTTTGAGTCAGTGGGTGTGAAACCTAAAATACTCAATTAATTTCAAACTCTAAATAAATACCATGCCTAAATAACAATACCCTTAAATATTGCAATTTATTTTAATCCCTAAGTAACCACGTTCAGTCAATATTAATAATACTCAATTTATTTCAAACTGTAAATAAATTTCAAGCCCTAAATGACAATACGCTTAAATAATGCAATTTATTTTAATCCCTAACTAACCACATTCAGTCAATACTAATAATGACATTACCAATTTCACATTCAATTTCAATACCAATTCCCAATACCAATTTCAAATTTAACTTCAATACCAATACCCAATAACAATTTCAAATTCAATTTCAATACCAACGCCCAATACCAATTTATACCAATACCCAATATCAACACCCAATACCGATACACTGATAAAGGTATGTGCGCTAGGGATCTAGGCAAATTAATTAGTTACTTGATTCTAGTAAAAATAAATTATGTTATATTTAAACTAATTTTAATTTTACCCAATTAAACTAATTCGTTGAATTTTTCATTCGGATGATTCAAAATACGAATTCGGAAGAAGTAAAAGCAAACACATATAATGCACAAAGAGCCCCCCCCCCCCCACACACGCACACACAAACACCTACACGCAGACCTACACACATGCACACACACACACATACACACACAAAGGAAAGAGAGAGAAATAAAAAAAGGTACCTGAAAATGTAAAGAGAGAGAGAGAGAGAGAGAAATTAGGGAAATGAATACGGTGGGAAAAAAACACCGCTTAGGGTTTTTAGTTAATAGAGTTGTCACAAACCTATCAAGGTCTTTGACCTGAAAAATTTCTAATGTGGTCATGATTATTGATCATGATAAGTTCGTGGCAACTGTACTTGTCACGGACTTATCACGGTCAATGACCGTGACAAACCCTTGTCACGGACTTGTCACGGTCATTGATCGTGACAAATAAAGGCCGTGACAAGGTTGGTCGGTTCAAATGTGATAATTTAGCCTTTTTAGTATAGTGTTGTATAGCCTTGGGTATGGGGTAGTATGTTTGGTTTGATGGCATGTTGATTTCCTTTGTTGTTGATGATTTGAGGCTATAGAGTTGGGAAGTCCTATAGCTATATCTCGTAATGTCACGAGTGATCCCCAAAGGCATAGATGTAGGCCTTAACACTTCGATTCCATGCAATTAGTGATGTGATATGATTTATTGTAAGTTGAGCATCTCACGATTATTCAGGATGATATGGTTTTCCATTAGCTTGTTGTAATACCCCGCGATTTTTAGGACTGATAATTTAATTATTTTGGGAGAAATAATATTATTTTAATTGGAGAATAATTAAATTGTCATTTGAAGTCAAAATTTGGGGATGTTGGAAAGCATTTGGAATGACGATTCTAAGTGTGAGGTTGATCCTGAAAGGGTCGAAATAGTCGAAATGACAGTACTTGGGTCTTATTTGGGTTCTGGAATATTTTTAAGTTCGTTTGACTCGAATTGGATTAATCGAGTCATTTAAAGTGTGTATTATCATTTAAAATTGGGTATCTTGGATTCAAGGCTTAAAAAGCCTACGTGAGAAGCCATTCTCATTTGAGAGAAGAGAAAGCCCCAAAGAGAGAGAGAGAGAAGAGGAAAGGAATAAGAGAAAGAGGAGAACAGCTTGGAGATTTCGCCCAATTCGTGATTTCGAGGAAGATTCAGACTCTACAACTCTGAGGCAAGTGATTAAACTTGCTAAATAATTCTTGTGCATCTTTTATTTCATGATTTGTGAATAAAAATTATGGATTTGGGGTTTAAAATGTTAAAAACTATATTTTCGAAAAATCTTGCATTTGAGGTGTGTGTATGGATTTGAGGAGGTATAAATAGTTGGGTTGAGTTATATATTGAATTTTGATGTTAGATATGTGTTTGGGTTGAAGAGAAATGGTTAGAATATGATAAATATGAATTTTGGGAATTTTTGGCTTTTGATGAAAATAGCCATTTTCGTAGCTTCTGAATAGGCCGAATCGATTCAAACCCAAAGCCTAATTGATTCATCCTAAGACAGGTTCCCGGGTCTGAGTGACAAAATCGATTCGCATTAGGGGCCGAATCGATTCGTTGGGCCGAATCGATTCGAAAACAGGGTAGTTTTGGGTGAGGTTTTCTAGAGCGAGTTTTGTTCCACTTCATTTGGGTTTATCGATTTGGAACCCTTATATAAGTTATGAGGAGTATGTTTTGAAGATTTTTAAGGAGTTTTACCTAAGAGAAAATATTGGGGTCGTATTTATTGATTTCGAGAGAGTGCGAATTTAAGTTATCGTATAGCCGAGTGGGAAATCCCACTATCATTGATATTTCTATTTGGAGATAATTATAGGTCTATAAGAAAGGCAGGATGCGCTTTGTGATGTTGGACTTTTGGATTGAATCACAAATGTGATAACGTTAAAGGTTTATATTATCAATTGAACCATAATATGGATTGGGTATAAAGACTGTTGATCGGTGTGTATTTGGATATAGATGGTATCCTTAAAGTTGATTGAATTGGGAGACTTTTCATACTCATAGGTGTAATGAGTGAGATTCAAGTGAGGGATCGTATTGTGAAATAATTGGAAGGTATGCGAGTTAGCAATGGTTAGTATAATGAGAGTTATATTCTAATGAATTCACTTCTTTTACATACGGGCATAATTTAGTATGTATACCTATATGGCATAATTGTATATACCTTGTGTGATGGGTTGCATTTATATGATGTGATTGCATATATATCTAGTGTTATTGATATATATATACTTATTGTGTGGGCATACCCTCCAGTTTTATCATGGTAAGTTGCGCGATGTGGGTGAGGCTCCTAGCTTGAGGAGCAGGGTGCGTATAGTCCCCATGTCATAGTCGTCCATTATTTATTGTGTGATTTTTGGGGGTTTGAGAAGTCTTGGGTATGATTCGTTCTCACTTTTCGGTTAGGAACTATGACCGCTTCCCATACACTGTGATTTATTTTATTACCATGGCGGTGTGATAATAATCCGATATATGGTAACCCGGGATAAAGTGAGTAATTCCTGGAAGATGATAGCACTGTGAAGTATTTTGTATATCCATGTGTGATTGGATTTTGGATATTATATGTACGATATGTGTGCTATGTGTACTTGACTGTGAGGGTTGTATGGTTGTGCTTTATAACTAGAGTAATGTTATAGATCCCCAAAAGGTTTGGAGCAGTATCTTATTTGTATGATTAGAGATTATTGCTCCTTATATGTATTCGTATTTATGTGTGGGGTACCGAGGACATAATGGATATCAACGACTAATATTATCAAGGAGTAGTGTATCGGGGGATCTTTGTTTGGATTTCACCTGCGAGACTTCCCACGCACGAAACGAAACGCAATATTGGGAGTGGGGAGAAGTTTAGTCCTTAGCACTCAGATTTATATGTATGGTGAAATAAAGCTTTATGAGAATAAACTGGAGTAATATATTAATTAAGTGGATGATGTTATATGCATCGTGCACTGAGGGCATAATGAATCTCGACAATCAACAGTGTCAAGGAGTAGTGTATCGGGGGGTTCCTTGTTTGGATTTCGCTTTGCGAGATGTCCCACGCACGAAACGCAGTACACTGTTGGGAGTTGGGAGAAGTTTAGTCCTATATATTAAATAAGTAATTTGGGGTTATATGCGTCATGCATTGAGGGAATAATGAATCTCGATAATCAACACTCTCAAGGAGTAGTATATCGAGGGGGTTCCTTGTTTGGATTTCGCTTGCGAGACGTCCCATGCACGAAACGCAGTGCAGTGTTGAGAATTGGGAGAAGTTTAGTCCTTAGCATTTAGATGCTAATAGCTCGTGTATGTCAATAACTAGAATTCGATAATTATAGTAAGAGTTATATAAATGTATATTTGTAAGTTAATATAATTTTAGTTGTACGATGGGTAAGTTAAGATAGGAAGTTTATGGATTGGTTTTTGGTGATGGGTTACGCAAATGTGTATTTGGGCATAGGTTAGACTAGATTGCCACTGGAAAGAATTGGGTAGTTATTTGAGGATCATGTGCATACGTTTAGGCGCGCACTAGTTGAGGGGTGAATTGGATTTTTTTTAGGAGAGTGTGACTCCACCTTAAATTATGTTATAATGCATTTATAATTATTATGCATTTTAATGCACTTGCTAAAAATGTTTTCACACCTTGGGATTTGACCCCTTTATATTTTCCTCTTGCTATATATATTGTATATTATTAGGAGTTCCTCCACAAGGACGCCATTGATGTTCTCTAGCCAGTGTGTTCGTGGAGTTGTAGCAGTTGCGGACTGTTGCGGGATTTTGTTATAGTCATTTCCTATCTTTTGTGTATCTAGATTAGGACTCAGTTTTTATATCGGTTTTTCACCCAAGTGTTGTAGAAATAGAACTTTTATATTTCACTTTTCAGGATTATTGTATTGTTTGTGACCCGACAGCATATTCGGGTATTTTATTTTGTAAACTTATGTTGTAATTTAGAATTACTTCTTTTTATTATCATCGTGTGCATATGATATCATGTTTAGTAGTTATTATGTTATTGGTTGGTTATTGTTTTGTATGTTTTAAAATTTTTGGCACCCTCTTTTTATAGAATAAGGTAGTTATATGTGTTTATTCTTGTATCGTCAGTTGATGCTGAGAATGATCCATTTGAGATTCCTGATTAATTATAGTATAGGGTTGGCCACCCGTTATTATTTTAAGCGAGGTGTCACAGGTGGTATCAGAGCATGAGGTTCTAGTGTCTTTAGGATCTGTGTGGGTCTTCGGCGTTCTTCCATAAGCGTTCTTGATGTAGAGCCCTATTATTAGGACTTTGTGTTCACACGTTTATATTTTCTTCAATGATGAGAAAACATTTGAATGGCATTCTGATATAATTGTTCTTATTTTAGATGCCACCGAAGAGAGGTCATCAAGGCAGGGCAAACAGAGGGGCTGAGAATATGGAACCCCAAATGCCCTAAGGGATTATGACCACCGCCAAAGCTGACAATATTATGGCATAAGAAGTCACTACTGCCATTTCTAAGATGGCACATCAACCTACTGCTCAAGCAGGCCAAGTCCACCCAGGGTTTTCTATGTGGGAAAGAGGGTGGGAAGATTTTAGGAAGGGGCGTCCTCCATAATTTTTAGGGGAGCTGATGCAATGGTAGCAAGTCGTTAGAAGAAAAGTATGCAAAGGCACCTTCAAATGGTTGAATGTAGTGAGGTACAGAAGCAATTTCTCACCTCCTTTAGATTGAAGCGAGCATCTCTCCAATGGTGGGAGTCAATCACCAAATCAGAGCAAAGAGATGCGATGCCCATAGAAGATTTTTGGGAACCCTTTGACCAAAGGTATTTTCCTTTCGTGGTCCAGAAGGAAATAAGGAGGAGATTGTTTGATGTATTTCAAAGTAATTGAACGCTGGCCGAGTACGAAGAAAAATTTACTCGATTGGAAAATTTAGTGCTCGATGAAGTAAATACGGAGGATAAGCGAATAGAGAAGTTCATTGGAGGTTTAGATTGGTGAATACGGCAGCATTTTTTAGGGAATGCAGCGTTAGTGACTTTCACCGAGGTAGTGAATGCGCATTGTTATAGTGTCACGAATATCGTCATCGTTCGCACGGGGGTAAAAACTTTAGAGACTTGGGTTTATCAAGTAAGTTCGGAGAAGAGAATTGAAATGGAGCAAGTTGGTATAAACAGGATTATCGAGGGTCGTAACAGCGTTTTGTTCCTCAGGAGGGGCAAGGAGGATTTACTAGTAGATGTTTCTTTTGTAAAGAGATAGATCATAGGAAGAGAGATTGTCCTAAAAGAGGTAGAGGGACACGTTTTGTGGAAGTTTTGGATGTAAAACCCCTACAGCAGGTCCGAGGCCATTTTAGGTTGGAGGACTTTGTGTGGGAAGCCATTGATGAAGCGATGCATCGGACTAAAGAAGTATGATGTAAATTATGTTTTTTCCTTTGCGGTTAGGATAATGTTTTGAGGGGCATTGGGAGTATCGCATGTAAGATTTTAATGAGTGGTTAGTTGTTATGACCCTATTATATATGGAATGACCCGAAAGGGAGGAGCGAGCATGTAAGGCTCTTAGACGACATCTTTTGGGAGAATATATTTTCCTGTGATGTGTTAGTAAAGAGTTATAACTTCAGTTTCGAATGTAGGAATCGTTGAAACGCATTGATGAGTAACGGTAAAGCTATCGTTTTATAGTCGTGCTAAACTTATGTATTTATAATATTCCAGTTATGGAAGAGCCTACTGTATGGCAATGTTTTGTTGAGATGTATAGAATTCTTATTACTGAAGAGATTCAGGGTTCAATGGGTTACTGTTGAGCTAAGGATTTTAGCTCATGATTATGCTAGTTTTGAGAGCTATATGTTGCTAAGAGTATTGTAATTGTTGTCGTCTTGTGTCGTGGGCATGAGGTATATGATTTGGATGTCGAAAGACATAAACTATTTTAAAAATAAAAATTATTTTATAGGCCTTCGGGCAATATCAAAATGATTCAAAAATATTTATTTTGAAACTTTAGTCCCGATCTAACTGATCTCAATCCTCGACAGAGCTACATAGTAGTGTATTGGGAGGGTTCCTTGTTTGGATTTAGCTTGCGAGACCTCCCCCGCATGAAAGCAGCGAATGTCAGGAATTGAGAGGAGTTAAATCTTTGGACCTTTCAAAATTTTTATAAAATTAGTATGTTAATATGGATTAATTTATTTCGAGTTATAATATGATTTGAGGCTAAGTGAAGTCAGGTTATGTTTATACGAGTAGAGCTCGGGTAGAGGGTGTATGGGCACCCTGATTGGCAGATTTGGTTTTAAATTTAAAATGAATCGTCGTGAGAAGTGAGAGGAATAGGTATAGTAATCATGAGGATAGGTGCCGTAGGATCTAGTTGAGATTTGGAGTACTGGTCTTAGCTTAATTTCGAGGGCGAAATTCTTGTAGGTGGGGAAGTTTGTAATACCCCACAATTTTTAGGACTCATAATTTAATTATTTTGGGAGAAATAATATTATTTTAATTGGAGAATAATTAAATTGGCATTTGAGGTCAAAATTTGGGGATGTTAGAAAGTATTTCGAATGACGATTCTGAGTGTGCGGTTGATCCCGAAAGGGTCGAAATGGTCGAATTGACTGTACTTGGGTCTTATTTGGGTTTCGAAATATTTTTAAGTTCGTTTGACTCGAATTGGAGTAACCGAGTCATTTAAAGTGTGTATTGTCATTTAAATTTGGGTATCTTGGATTCAAGGCTTAAAAAGCCTACGTGAGAAGCCATTCTCATTTAAGAGAAGAGAAAGCCCTAGAGAGAGAGAGAGAGAAGAGGAAAGGAAGAAGAGAAAGAGGAGAAAATCTTGGAGATTCCGCCCAATCCGTGATTTCGAGGAAGATTCAGACTCTACAACTCTGAGGCAAGTGATTAAACTTGCTAAATAATTCTTGTGCATCTTTTATTTCATGATTTGTGGATAAAAATTATGGATTTGGGGTTTAAAGTGTTAAAAACTAGATTTTCGAAAAATCTTGCATTTCAGGTGTGTGTGTGTGTGTGTGTGTGTATGGATTTGAGGGGGTATAAATAGTTGGGTTGAGTTATATATTCAGTTTTGATGTTAGATATGTGTTTGGGTAGAAGAGAAATGGTTAGAATATGATAAATATGAATTTTGGGAATTTTTGGCTTTTGATGAAAATAGCCATTTTCGTAGCTTATGAACAGGCCGAATCGATTCAAACCCAAAGCCTAATCGATTCTTCCTAAGACAGGTTCCCGGGTCTGAGTGACAGAATCAATTCGCATTAGGGGGCGAATCGATTCGCTGGGCCAAATCAATTCGGAAACAGGGCAGTTTTGGGTGAGGTTTTTCTAGAGCGAGTTTTGTTCCACTTCGTTTGGGTTTGTCGATTAGGAACCCTTATATAAGTTATGAGGAGTATGGTTTGAAGATTTTTAAGGAGTTTTACCTAAGAGAAAATATTGGGGTCGTATTTATTGATTTCGAGAGAGTGCGAATTTAAGTTATCGTATAGCCGAGTGGGAAATCCCATTATCATTGATATTTCTATTTGGAGATAATTATGGGTTTATAAGAGAGGCAGGATGCATTAGCGACGTTGGACTTTTGGATTGAATCACAAATGTGATAACGTTAAGGGTTTATATTATCAATTGGACCATAATATGGATTGGGTATAATGGTTGTTGATCGATGTGTATTTGGATATAGATGGTATCCTTAAGGTTGATTGAATTGGGAGACTTTTCATACTCATAGGTGTAATGAGTGAGCTTCAAGTGAGGGATCGTATTGTAAAATAATGGGAAGGTATGCGAGTTAGCAATGGTTAGTATAATGAGAGTTATATTCTAATGAATTCACTTCTTTTACATACGGGCGTAATTTAGTATGTATACCTATATAGCATAATTGTATATACCTTGTGTGATGGGTTGCATTTATATGATGTGATTACATATATATCTAGTGTTATTGATATATATATATGTATATATATATATATGTGTATGTATATATATATATATATATATATATATGTGTGTATGTATATATATATATATATATATATATATATATATATATATACTTATTGTGTGGGCATACCCTCCAGTGTTATCATGGTAAGTTGCGCGATGTGGGTGAGGCCCCTGGCTTGAGGAGTAGGGTGCGTATAGTCCCCGGGTCATTGTCGTCCATTATTTATTGTGTGATTTTATTTGGGGCTGAGAATTCTTGGGTATGATTCGTACTCACTTTTCGGTTAGGAACTATGGTCGCTTCCCATACGTTGTGATTTGCTTTATTACCATGGCGATGTGATAATAATCTGATATATGGTAACCTGAGATAAAGTGAGTAATTCCTGGAAGATGATAGCATTGTGAAGTATTTTTTATATCCATGTGGGATTGGATTTTGGATATTAGATGTACGCTATGTGTGTTACGTGTACTTGACTGTTAGGGTTTTATGGTTGTGCTTTATAACTAGAGTAATGTTATAGACCCCCAAAAGGTTTAGAGTAGTACTTATTTGTATGATTAGAGATTATTGCTCCTTATATGTATTCGTAGTTATGTGTGGGGTACCGAGGACGTAATGGATCTCAATGACCAATATTATCAAGAAGTAGTGTATGGGGGGTTCCTTGTTTGGATTTCTCTTGCGAGAAGTCCCATGCACGAAATGCAGCGCAATATTGGGAGTGGGGAGAAGTTTAGTCCGTAGTACTCGGATTTATATGTATGGTGAAATAAAGCTTTATGAGAATAAACTGGACTAATATATTAATTAAGTGGATGATGTTATATGCATCGTACACTGAGGGCATAATGAATCTCGACAATCAACAGTGTCAAGGTTTAGTGTATCGGGGGGTTTCTTGTTTGGATTTCGCTTTGCGAGACGTCCCACTCATGAAACACAGTACACTGTTAGGAGTTGGGAGAAGTTTAGTCCTATATATTAAATAAGTAATTTGGGGTTATATGCGTCGTGCATTGAGGGAATAATGAATCTCGATAATCAACACTCTCAAGGATTAGTGTATCGGGGGATCCTTGCTTGGATTTCGCTTGCGAGACGTCCCACGCACGAAACGCAGTGCAGTGTTGAGAATTGGGAGAAGTTTAGTCCTTGTCATTTAGATGCTAATACATCGTGTATGTCAATAACTAGAATCCGATAATTCTAATAAGAGTTATGTAAATGTATATTTGTAAGTTAATATAATTTTAGTTGTACGAGGGATAAGTTAAGATGGGAAGTTTATGGATTGGTTTTGGATGATGGGTTACGCAAATGTGTATTTGGGCGTAGGTTAGACTGGATTGCCCCTATAAAGAATCGGGTAATTATTTGAGGATCATGTGGATATGTTTAGGTGCGCGAACTAGTTGAGGGGTGAGTTGGATTTTTTTTAGGAGATTGCGACTCCACCTTAAATCATATTATAATGGATTTATAATTATTATGCATTTTAATGCACTTGCTAAAAAATTTGCGGGATTTTGTTATAGCCGTTTCCTATCTTTTATGTATCTAGTTTAGGACTCGGTTTGTATATCGGGTTTACACCCAAGTGTTGTAGAGATAGCAATTTTATATTTCACTTTCCAGGATTATTGTATTGTCTGTGACCAGATGGCATTTTCGGGTATTTTATTTGTTAACTTATGTTGTAATTTAGAATTACTTCTTTTTATTATCATCGTGTGTATATGATATCATGTTTAGTAGTTATTATGTTATTGGTAGGTTATTGTTTTGTATTTTTTTTTAAATTTGGCACCCTATTTTCATAGTATAGGGTAGTTAGTTGTGTTTATTCTTGCATCGTCAGTAGATGTTGAGAATGATCCACTTGAGATTCCTGATTAATTATAGTATCGGGTTGGCCACCCGTTATTATTTTAAGCGGGGTGTCACTCTTGTTCCTTCAGATAATTATGCTGGAGATGCTTATACTAAAAATGCTTGTATTAAAGATGTATACATATGAGATTTCGTCTTGGGAATGTTGAGATAAAATATACTAGAAACTTAGATCCAAAACTATGACTAGAGAATATTAAAGTTTGATACACTATAGATGTATATCTGGAAACCTAATTTTAGACAGTTACAGTAAGAGAAAAATGTTTAAGTTAGAGAATAATGTAATAGTAAGAGTGATATAATTAAAAGATGAACTAAAGAATGTTAAAGTTAATAATATTTAATTAAATATGAATTAAGAGAACATGAAAAACGTTCGGGACTAGGATTAGTACCGCATTCTTAATTAGGTTATTTTTGTCTTGGAAAACTTAAAATGACTCAAGATCAACTTAAATTTTGGATGAAGATGCGCTATTACTATTGTGGCCCAAATCGAGAGTGTGCCTCTCGACGGTAACTTCCCAAATAAAAATTATTTAACTTAATTTGTGAAAAAAACAATATTAACTTATTGTTGCAAAAAGGAAAAACAATCTTTAACTCTATGTGACAAAAATGTTTTACACGGTTTAGAATCCATATTTTATCTTCTTTAATATATGGAACTGAGGAAAAGTAAAGCAATATCATAAGATCAGATGTACGAGGGAAAAACACTAACATGAAAAACTTTGGACCGAAATTATCAACAATTTTACTATAGTAGAGTTTTACGAAAGGAAAGTGTGAGACACTTACACAAATTTGATTAGACACTCTTTCACACAATATTTTCCTAACAAAGCATCAACAATTGAAGCGTGCTACATAACCGACATTGGTTTTGCTCACAACTAATGTATCTAAAACCTCTTGGCCAAAAAAGTATTCTTTAAAGTTAAAACCCCTTTTTGTTCCAAGGATAGAACCTTCAAATAACCACAAAAGATACACCTATAATGTGTGAGGAAATCCAACTGGTTGAGTTTATGTATGGAAGTGTAATGGTGCTTTAAATCTCACAAAATATTTTTCAAACCTTATTAGAGAAAACACATACTCGTGAACAAAATTTTTAGTAAAATAATATTTGAAAAAAAAGGATGAGTGCACAAATTTTCTCTAAAGTTTTCTTAAAAAGAAAGCTTAAAGCTATAGCTTGAAGAACAAATAATAGGAGGGAAAAATATGCCCTCAAATTCAGATTCGGTTTGATTTACAAAACAATTTTTCTAACTCTCTCTTAGTTTAGACGAGTTTTTTCCACATAACTATATAGCCATAAGTGAGGGAACATTTAAATGCTTGTAAGTTTGATGTCATGAACTCATGGTTTCAAGTAGACAAGTATGGGTCTAATAAACCTGAAACTTGTCCATAAAACTCTTCCCAGTGAGATCTTTATGAAAAGACACTCAAAAAAGTGCCTTATGTTAACTTTATAGCAGCTTCGGTGCAGCAAAGAAAACGTTAATGAAACGATCCAGATGCGAACTCAGGTAGCGTAATAAGGTCGACATATTGCACAAACGATAAGTACTAGTGAATACCTCTTCGTTGTAGCGAAGAAAAACTTTGCTCTAGTGATGTTGGGCAAGTAGACCATGGTGTTGTCTATATGAATAGAATATTGCATAGTGTATTTCACAATTTATCCAAAAAGGTTAATTGTAATCAAGTACGAAATTTTAAAAACAAATTAACCAAGGGGTGAATTTAAGTTCGCTAAGTCAAATATACCTTTCCTAAGTGGTGTACTTGAGCTTGTCATAAATGATCCGGGTTGAATTTGATGAAGATTTTTGGGGACCTCTTGGACAAAAACTAAATAAATACTATCGCAAGGAATTTAGACAATCGAGTCATATGGGGCACTTTGGGTATACATATATTGTTACAATCTCATCCTTTGTTGAATTTCGACACAAAATATAAATGAACAAATTATAGGCAAATTAAGGAAATCTACCATTTTAAGACTCGCCTGTCCAAGGGCAAATTTAAAAAAGTAAAAAATTACATTTATTGCAAGTAGCCAACGTAACGAGACACTCAACTATCTTCAAAGATCAAAGAGCCTCTTACTAAAAATACTTTCTTCTCACGCACTAGCAAACTCCTCAGAATACCAATATGGAATATAGAGATAAGGAAAATATGATAAATATGAGCATGTGAATATAGAATTAAGGACATGTGATCATCATATTTATCTAAAATAAACTCGCCCAAAAAACATTATACAATTATTCTCAACAAATATGATATGAAAATAAACACTCTAAGCAACTTAGCGTACTTTGAAAACTATAATCCCCCTAGCTATAAACTTCTCCCCCCTTTATTGCAGAAAATGACAAAGGAAATACCTGAGTATATCATGATATAAAGTAAACTAGCAATTTTAAGAGAGTAAGAGATTATAATCGACGAACACGTAGAGAATGAATTATATAATGAATGAAAAAATAAAATGAAGTCTAGGCAAAGTTTAATATGATAATAATGGGCCTAAGACAATTTTAAATACACATGGAGAGATCAAATATATCATGCAAAAGATATACTAAATAAGTATGATAACATAATAAGCATTTCACCAAAGTTAAGAGTTATAAGGATTACAAGAGATAAAATCAACAATATCCAAATCCAAAACTCTCAAATAAACAACCAAAGACAACAAAAATACATCACTTTTCTTCTTCTTCAACTTCATAGCACACATATTTATAACACTTGAGTGAGCATCCTTCAAGGCATCCCTAGTATTATTCATATGGGTGCTAAGAGCGTGACAGAAGTTTTCATAGGTAGAAGAACTCGCCAAACTCATAGAGGAATAAAAATTTCTTGAGTCGTCAAAGATGGGAAACAAGCTTGAATGCATCTGAGTACACAACTGAGCAATAGTAGTATCCAACTCTTCTTCAATAAAGGAGCGTGAACTAGTAGCACGTGATGTACGGGAAGTACGAGGATCAGATTAAGGGAAAACATGAGGTGGCACGGGATGTACACTATAGTCACCAAGTTGAGTGATAGACCGATGATAGGATTTAATGGTCAACATAAGTTCAGGATTTTGATGTACTTCATTTGGAAGAATAGGAACCTCAAACTCCAAAAGGAAGCGCATAATTAAATGACCGAACGACAAAGAGCGAGAATTTTTATCATCCAAAGAGTGAGCAAAGATCAAGTCCAAGATCATTTCACTTAAAAACATACAATCACCCTTCCCAATGGCATATAAAAAGTGTACATGATCAAAAGAGACATAATTAGGGTGATAGGTAGGTAAAAGGAATGAGAACACAACCATATTTTAATATAAAAATGCTTAGCAAGATATGCTTCAGGAAAATTCTTACCATGCCAAGACTAACAATGGTCATCAGTCAAAAATCTAATTACCACTTCTTTAGACGGTAAACCAACACTCTGCATATATGGATAATCGGGGACATTATCTTTGAGGACATTATAGTGGTTGCTTATTCACTCAATGGCTATATTTACATAAACTCTCCTAACTTTGTCCGATAAAACTCTCTTATCAAAAACATCTTCACTATCCATAAGAGCATAATAAAATTATCTAACTAGATTATGGTAACATAGTCTGTTTGAGAGCAAACTCATTTCCACTTTTGAGCTTCAAACAATTAAGGAACCCGTGTCTTAAAAAGGGAAACCAAATCTACAGACCTTTTCCAAGGCACAAAGTGCTAGGAAAAAAGTTTAATGAATCTGGAACGAGTGATGGAGGAAGTAGAGTAATATGCACGAGACATTGGAGCAATGGAAATAGCCTAAAAATCACACACATCCACACAATAAAGCACATAAAGCCTATGATAAAAGGAATATCAAAAGATAAACCAAGGATCCTATACTAAAAATATGAGGAAGAGTCTTATGAAAGGAAATTGGCCAAACACTCATAAACTCTAACACATACTAGGCACAAGAGTACATAAACACCAAAAGAGTAAAGGAAAGCTATACACATGAAAAATCTACTCTAAAAGAATCGTTCTTATCTCAAGACCAGTAAACGGATCAGTCATAGATAAAAAAAAATTATCAACACCCAATTCAAAACAACTAACACCAATCCATATTCTAGAAAGAGAACAATTTATTAATAGTTGAAGATTTAAATTTAAAAACTTTCTTGGGCGGATCAACCTTAGTTGTCTTTCTCTTATTAACCTTTTGAGGGGATTCTTTTTCCTTCTTCTCCTTTTTATCAACATCCCTACCACTTGTAAAACTTTCCAAAGGTAAAAGGGGTTGAAGTAAACTGAAAAACTCTCTAAGATGACCTAGCTTATGGAAATGGATACACTTATAGGTGTTTTTCTCTATGAGTTCGATGGGGAATTTGAGTATTTACTTTTTTAACTTAAAGCAAAACTATTTCAAGTGTACTTCATTGTTCCAATGAGAACACAATAACTTCACATTCCATTGGTCCTTCTCGTATATGTTACTAGAAGAATATTAACTAAGGGTAGATGGGAAAAAGGAATTGGATGCAAGGACGATGTGGTTAGAAGAATAACTTTCACCATACACAAAACTCAGACCATGTTTAGCTTTGAAAGATTATTTGGGTTCAAAAAGCATTCTATCCAACTTTTGATACCTATCTGCCTAATCTAAGTTCAACATTGAAGCGGATGATAGCTCAACCTCAAGCATATTAATTTTGTTTTCCAATTATATCCTAGAGTTTTCACTCTCATACAAGGATTTCCTTAGAAACTCAATATCATGACGAATAAAGACATTGGTACTTCATTTTAAATGTGTTTTACCAACCACCACATGTTGAACATCCATATTAATCAAACTACTCTCACTCACCATTACCCTTTTATTTTCAACATTGGCAAGCATGTTGGAGAGTTTAATGTTTCACTTTTTGAGTTCAATCGACTCCTCATAAATCTTCACATACTCGGATTGAATATAATCTCACTCTTCCTCAACAGTACTCAAGGTGGTGTTGGAAGTAATCATGTATCCTAAAATCATGTGAGAAACATCAAAATCATCTAACTCACTAAGCATATCTCTTGCCATAAAAGTGGAATATTCACTTTCTAAAGATTTGTCTTCCAAGTCTAAGTCATCATCACTCAAAGTGGATTGACAAGAATTTTTTCCCTTACCTTGACTCAAATATGGGGGGGCATTTCTTGGAAACATGTCCTCAATCGCCAAAGGTAAAACATGTAGTAGGTTTTGGAGAATCAACTTTTTTTCTCCACTTTTTGACCAACTTCAAATCATGAGGATAACGTATTGGGATGCCTTTCAATTAAAATCTCTTTCACCAAGTCATGAAATTTTTTTAACAATAAAGGTTATATCCTCATCACTAACATCAAGGGAACAGCCCTCTAATATCGTGCTTATTCCTAAAAAGAAGCATCCAAAGAGCTATGTAGACTACAGACCTATTAACATGTGAAACTATTCATATAAAATCATCACTAATATTCTTAATAATAGATTAAGTCAGTATCTTCCAAATCTTATTTCACCTAATCAAAGTGGATTTTTGAAAGGAATGTATATCCAAGACAATGTTCTATTAACTAAATATATGGTGTACAATATTAGTAGGAAGATCCATGGAGGGAATGCCATTATCAAATTGGACATGGAGAAAGCCTATGATAGAATGCATTGGTTATTTTTAATCAAGGTGTTGAGGGCTTTTGGCTTTGGTGAAAGATAGATTGATATGATCTGGAGGTGCATCTCAAATAGTTGGTTTTCAGTTCTAATTAATGGGGTTTCTTAGGGTTTCTTCAAGTCATCTAGAGGCTTGAGGCAAGGGGACCCTCTTTCCCCTAGCCTATCCATTCTGGAAGCTAAAGTGCTTAGGAGAGGCCTTGACAATCTCATGAGGAGTGGGAAGATCCAAAAATTTTACTTACCAAGGGGCAGCCCTCTCATTTAGCTTTTGCAGATGATGTGGTAGTCTTCTCTAGACGTGATAAAATATCATTGACAAACTTGATGAGATTTATGGAAGAATACACTGTTATCTCTGGATAAAAAATTAACATGAGCAAAAGTAGTGTCATTGTTGATAAAAAAAATGTATATTCAGAGGAGGAACACTATAGGTAACAGCACCGGTTTAACCTTTAAAACCTTACCTATTAAATACCTTAGATCTCCTCTACTAAAAGGGAGAAATAAGGTCTGCTTATATGCTCCTCTTTTTGAAGCTATCAAATAAAAAATTGAAGGCTGGAAAGGTAAGTTATTATCAAGTGGAGGCAAATTAATTCTTATTCAACATGTCATATCTTATATTCCTTCACACCTGTTTGCATCCCAACACCCTACTAAAGCTGTTATTAACAGAATTCACAAGATGTTTAGCAGATTTTTTTGGGGTGGGAATGAAATTGATGGTTGGAAGCATCATTGGTCAAAATGGAAGCAGATTTATAAACCAAAGGAAGTAGGTGGTCTTAGATTCAAAGATTTCAATATCCTAGATAAAGCCTCAAGTATTAGATTGGTGTGGAAATTTTACACTGAGGAGTCTTTGTGGACTGCCTATATGAAAGTCAAATACAAGTCATGGTCTCATCAATAGCAAAGGGATCTCTTGCTTGGAGAAATATGAGGAAATACAAAGATGTGGCTCTGGAAAATATGGAGTTCTTGGAAGGAAAATGGATCTGAAAGGCTTCAAATAGTGGTGACTTCTCCTTTTCTTCAACTTGTTACACAATTGATAGCAGATATCCTACTTCTTTAGTAGCAAACATAATTTAGGACCCCCATATACCTAAAAAAGTGTCTATCAATTTGTGGAAAATTGTCAATAACGTGTTGCCTCTAGATGACAATATACAAACCTGTAAGGACATTGTCCATCACAATTAATTATATCATATACCACTATAAGTTGTCGAAGAATTGAGAAGATTAAAACTATAAGAGACGAATCTGAATTATAAGAAGACTTCAACATTCAAGCCCAACAAGGATGAATTTGGTAAAATATGTTTAAGTTCCATTTACATTTCATATTAAAAGTGTTGGGATATTTTTTATAAAAGTTAAAATGGTTTTTGAAATTTTTATAAATGGTTTTTATTTTTCAAAAAACATTTTATCATAAAAGTTTTGGATAAATGCTTCCTAATCCCGTGAATAGTCTTAAGTTTTGAGGTTTCCAAGTTATTTAAAAGTCAAGTTTTGTTCTGGGGATCAGTGATTGTCGTTCAAATGGCAGTGTTCTCATTCAAACTAGATCATGTCTCGCTCGAGCGACGTCGTGTCTTGTTCGAACGACAGGATGTTTATGCTGACACGTCGTCGCCTTAAATTATATTAAATATAGGGTGTCAGACTATTGATTTTCGTGTGGAGAAATACTGGTTTTGAACTGAATACGTTTTTGAGTGTTTTTTTATTTTCCAACCATTTTAAAGGGTTCAAAGTTTTGTTTTACAATTCGCAAATCCCAATTACTTTTGTGTGAGTTGTTTTATGAAACCCAAAACATAGTTTGCTATTGTTCATACTTTATGGAGAGATCTCTACAACTGAGGGTTGCATGCTATTATGGAGTAAGTCTCTGCGGAGTTTTTATAACTGCGTGTCATTGTGGATCGATTGTGCGTTGATTCATTGCTAACCATCTGGAGCCCTTGCGGGATCTCTAGCTGAAGAAAACGAACCGACACCTGCGGGTATTCACTGTCACCCACTGCTTTGAAGGTTTGATGAAGATACCGTGTGTTACACTTGTGGGCAGTTATCAGGTTGTATGTAAGTCAATGGTCTTGTAAACTTTTTAAAGTGATAAAAAAGTTTTTACCCGAATGGATTTTTTTCTTGAATTTGTCGTCTTTGTTTTATATGCATGATTTGGATGATTGAATGCTTTATGACACTTAGATGCATGCATAGGGTCTGAATTAAAATTGAATTTGGTTTGTTCAAATTGAAATTTGCAAATCGGTTTGAATCAATATCGCACACGATATTTACAAATTGGTATCAGAGCAGGTTACACTAACTTATTGTGTATTCCTATTTTTCGGCAAAATTGTGTGATATTTTTTTTAAAATAAGTTTTTTGGAAAGTCACAATGTTTCCAAGTGAAAACTTCTATAATCAGTTGCCAATTTTTGACAGGTCTAATTATGCTTACTGGAAAACCCGAATGAAATCCCATTTAAAAGCAATCGATGAAAGAGTTTGGGTCATTTGTGAAAGAGGTTGGAATCCTCCCACTGTCACCACAAATAATGTCACGAATTTAAAACCTGTGTCAGACTGGACTGAGGATGAGTTTAGGAGGAGCACTTACAATTCACGAGGGATTAGTGCCATTTTCGGACACGTCACCCCTGACGAGTTCCGACGTGTTATGACGTGCACCACGTCTAAAGAAGCATGGGATGTTTTGCAAATCACCCACGAGGTCACTAACGCGGTCAAAGAGTCTAAAATTCAAAATTTGACGACTCAATTTGAGACCATCACCAGGCTAGAGACTGAGTATTTTGACAAGTTTTATGCAAGTTTATCCGATATTATTAAAACTAGTTTTAATCTTGGGGAGCCGATTCCTGATGCACAAGTGGTTAAAAAGATTTTAAAATCGCTACCAAAACATTTTATCCCTAAAGTAACTGTTTTAAATACCTTAGGAAATTTGAATCGTCTGAAATTAGAAGAGTTGGTAGAAGACCTACAAACGTACAAAATTGATATGTTTTCCGACATTGTCAAACCTAAGGATAGAGGGGTAGCGCTTAAAGCCCAATCTAAGAAAATTAAAGTGAGTTTCTGTGAGTCCGAGTTCGATTTGACATGGCCCTGCTTGCAAAGAATTTCAAAAAGTTTCTCCAATTTTTGAAACAAAATTCTTCCAATAAAAAAATCTCGGAGAAAAACAAAAAGAAAGACAAGACCAAAGAAAGCGGTGAGAAAGAGAAAGAGGGTGAAAAAAAGTTAGAAAAGGTAAAATATTTTTAGTGTGAGGGGAGAGGGCACAAGTCGTTTAAGTGTTCCACTAGACTTAGGAGAGAGGGCAATAAAGTTGCCATGCCAGCCACCCTTAGTGATAGTGAGGGAGATGAGGAAGACGAGTCTAGTAAAAGTTTAGGACATGGGATGTGTGTAGCTTTTTTGAGTCGTATGAGTACACCCACTTTGTCCCACGATGATTGTGTTTACGAGAGCGACAGTGATGACTCGAGTGTTTCTAGTGGAGATGAAAGTGAGATCCAAAAAGCTTTTAGATATTTATACACCGAGACCTTGAAAACAAAAAAGTATAATAGGGATTAATAAGGTCATCGAATTTTATATTTGGAGAAAGAGAAAAAAGGTTTAAGGAGGGAAAAGTGTAACTTGACCGACATGTTGTCTATTCTGATGCCACGTGTATTCCAACTCGAGAGTGACCTCGAATATGCCCGGGAGGTCAAAATCCATTTAGAGAACGCATCTAAGAAAGTTGAAAAGATGGTTTTTAATCCCGTGTTGGGTGATGGTGAGAATTTAGGAAAAGATCATGACTGTGTATCCACGTCTATGGTTGCACCCGAGCCGGTTCCCACTTTAGTGACTCGACCCAACCCACCTAGGTGTCACGTACCCATTAGGAGAGCACGTTATAGAGTTTTTGAGAAAGGTGTTCCCAGGCCAATTTATGTTTGCTCCCATTGCAAAAATAAAGGACACCTTAGGGAGTTTTGCTTTAAATTGGGTTATGTGTCACGCTTTGCCCGCACACATGCACCCACTCATGATACTTTGCTTGCACATAATGATAGAAAGTTTGCACATATTCGTGAGAAAGTAAATTGTTTGGTCAAGACTTCACATGACTTGATGGAGTTGTTTCAAAATTTGTCACCGTCTTTTGGAAACTCCACTGCACCTACTGGATGAGGTCTAGACATGTTTGCTAGCATAGGGTGATTTACATGATGTCACTTTTGCCTATTTCTAGTATGTACCATTTGTTTTATACTTAGTTATCATTTTTGTTTAATTTTCTTATTTTTGGTACTGTTTTAGCACTGTTTTGGATCTATTTGGCCATTCCAGGAACTGTTTTTTTACAAAATTTTCTCACTGGACAAAACTGCATGACATTTTGAGTAATCTGGGAAATTTTTCTGTTCTCGTTCAAACGAGAACTCATCTCGCGCGAAGCCTTTTCGCGAGATCCTTTGTCATTCAAATGACAAGGAGTCTCGAACGACCCCTGGAATTAATTTTCTGTTTGCAGTCCTCTATTTCATCTTGATATAATATTTGGTACTGCTGGGTTGTTTCTTAACAGTGTTAGAAAAATGCAAAAAAAAAAATCATTTTTTGAGAAAAAATGAAAAATCCAAAATGAGTTTTGTATTTTATTACACCATATATGAATGGACATTTAGGATAACAAAGTCACAATTTCATTTCATTTATCCACGTGACTATTTGATTTTAATTTGAGATAATATATTGTGTCATCCATGTGCTTTACAAAGTTCGGAGTCTTTGAGATGATATAGTGTTGTAATCTAGAAGTTTAACTCAATTTGTCTTTTATTGCACACATGCACGAATCTATCACATGTTCGTTGAGTGTTTTTATCTCAATTATGTCTACACAACGAACCAAATGCGATAAAACTTGACAAGAAAATAGTGCATGTTATGAACCATATATGAGGTTGTGCGATTTATTTTGTAAAACAGAAAAGGGTTGCAAAAGGTATCTCATTTTTTTCCTTTGCGATAAAGCCACCTTTAAATGGACCCTAAAAAGTGAGGAAATGAAAATTATCCGGGGTCCTATGAGGTTTAAAAGAGCTTGAAAAAATTGAAAGGCAATAAAAATAAATTATGCCAAAAATTGGCCAATAGATTTTAGTTTCATCACATTATAAGAAAAATAAAAAGAAATATCTTTTAATGAGGGAGTTTGGATAGAATTTTCAACGGTTTACATGTCCTTGAGAATCATGATAAAGCATTACATAGTTTTATACATCATTGGTATAAAAATTATTTTTACTTTGATTTGTTGATATGATTAAGAGGATGTCATCTAAATTTAACAATTCTACACCTAAGGACTATTTTGATGTTCATTCGTTATTAGTACACATATGCATCTTGCACATATGTCATGATTGCATCGATTTTCCTATCGAATTTGTTCACACCCATTCATTGTGTTTCCATGATTTGGTTGTCTTAGTATAAATTCATGGTGTGTGATTTTTTTGTAACATGATTTTTTCATTTTTGTATGAAAAATCAAAAATAGTTTGTTTTCCTTGATTTACCATGACACCCCGATTTGATTTATTTTGTTTATTCTTTTCCTTCTCTATTTCGGAAAAATAAAAAGGGGGAGAACGAATTATGATATTACAGGGGAGTTTAAGTATGGGGGGATATTTGATTATGCTTTCATGTTTATGCTTTATATCATTTCAAACTCGATACGTCATGAGGTATTTGCTTTGTCTCATGTGTGTAGGTACAATTGAAGATCATTATGTTGCACACCCTGATGAGAAAAGCTTGAAGTTTTGAAAAGTTGATTGCTTAAGCAAAGTTCAAAGATTTGACAGTTTATCTTTCCACTTTTGAGTTTTTGGGAGGGTAGATTTGTATAGGTCATTTGAGGTTGATAATTCGGATATATTTATTTTGTACCGGCATAGACATAGGGGGCGATTTGTAAGGACAATGTTCGTCACAATTAATTATGTCGTATACCGCTACAAGTTATCGAAGGACTGAGAATTACATATACAAGACACGAATCCAAATTATAAGAAGACTACAACATTCAAGCCCAACAAGGATGAATTTGGTAAATTAAGTTTAAGTTCCATTTACATTTCATATTAAAAGTGTTGGGATATTCTTTATAAAAGTTTAAATGGTTTTTAAAATTTTTATAAATGGTTTTTATTTTTCAAAAAACAATTTATCATAAAAGTTTTGGATAAATGTTTCAAGATCCCATGAACAGTTTTAAGTTTTGAGGTTTCCAAGTTATTTAAAAGTAAGTTTTTTTTAGGGGATCAGTGACTATCATTCAAACGACAGCGTTCTCATTCAAACGAGATCATGTCTCGCTCGAACGATGTCATGTCACATTCAAACGACATGATGTTTATGCTCACACGTGACCGCCTTAAATTATATTATATATAGGGTGTCACACTATTGATTTTCGTGTGGAGAAACACTGGTTTTGAACATAATACATTTTTGAGTGTTTGTTTTATTCTCCAACCATTTTAAAGGGTTCAAAGTTTTGTTTTACAATTCACAAATCCCAATTACTTTTGTGTGAGTTTTTTGTGGAACCCAAAACATAGTTTGCTATTGTTTATACTTTGTGGGGAGATCTCTACAACCGAGGGTTGCGTGCTATTGTGAAGTAAATATCTAAGGAGTTTTTATGACTGCATGTCATTGTGGATCGGTTGCACATTAATTCATTGCTGACCATCTGGAGCTATTGCGGGATCTCTAGCCGATGATAATGAACCGACACCTGCGGATATTCATTGTCACCCATTACTTTGAAGGTTTGATGAAGACACTGTGTGTTACACTTATGAGCGATTGTCAGGTTGTATGTAAGTCAATGGTCTTGTAAATATTTTTAAGTGATAAAAAGGTTTTTACCCGAAAAGGGTTTTTTCCTGAATTTATCGTCTTTGTTTTATATACATGATTTGGATGATTTAATGCTTTATGACACTTAGATGAATGCATATGGGCTACATTAAAATTGAATTTGGATTATTCAAATTGAAATTTACGAATAGGTTTGAATCGGTATCGCACACGGTATTTTCAAAAACTTACGAATCAAACTAGCCTCCAGATGTCAGGCCTACTTAAACGCACAGAATCAGCTAACCACTTGTTCCTTCAGTGTTCAGAGGTCAAACTGGTATGGGAGTATTTTTCTAATCTTATGGGAATCAAATTTAATAGGAACTATATGTCCACTTCTCTTCTGAGTTGGTGGTTTAGAGCTAGTGGTAGAGATTATCAAATTTTCATATTCAAATTAATCCCTATAGTTGTAACTTGCGAGGTGTGGAAAGGCAGAAACAATAATTTTTTTGAGGGGATCAAATTTAGGCATCAAAATATCATGTCAAATTCAATTATCATGATTACAAGATTATGTAGTGGGATGAATTTTTCTAATGAATGTTTGGATCAGGATTTGAAAATTAAGGAAATTTTCAACTTATCCTTTAAGAAGATTGTTATATTTCCTACTTTAATTAAATGGCTACCCCCTCATGTTCAATCATTGAAGATTAATGTTGATGGTGCTTTTAAGGGTAATCCAGGTAATAGTGGATTTGGTGGGGTTTTAAGAAATGATAAAGGTCAGATGATATTTGCATTTGCTTACCCAGGTCATATTGCTTCAAATTCTGAGGTGGAGTTTCTTGGTTTAAAAATAGGAATTCTGATGTGTTTGAAATTCAAAATTGATAAGGTCCAACTTGAGTCTGATTCTTTAATGGTGGTAATGGTGCTAGGTAATTCATAAAAGACTCCTTAGAAATTCTTAAAGACGACCAATGATATCATATCTATGCTCAATCAGATTCAATTCTCTCTAAAACATTGTTATAGAGATAAACTGACAAATTTTGGTGTTGATCTCCTTGTAGGAAAAAATTTCACAAATATTTAGGAGTTACCTAGGATGGTCAGAGGAGCTTGCAATATGGATGTGATGGGATGCCATTATCTCAGATTTCTTCTTCAGCTCTTTAATGGGGTTTAGATATAATCTCATATTTTTTCAAATTATCCTTAGTTTTGTTTTATCTTCTCTTTGGTCTTGTAAGTGCCATCTTGGAGAGGTTATTTCTCCTTTTTGAATAAATATTCTGGGGTACTGTCCCTCTTAAATAAAAAATAAAAAATAAAACATCAAGGGAACAGCTAGGAGGTGACTTGTGAGTCTTAGCCTTAAAAGATACATTTTATTCTTTGGGGGGAAATCATTAGCGATAAAATAAACTTTCTTCATAGGTTTTAATAGAACCAACTAACTCATATACTCGCATGAGCATATGGAGTAGGGATTTAACTTAATCAATGGCATATACGTTGCAATAAAACCTATTTGGGGTAGACCTTAAGATTTTATCGATGCTATAGACCTTCCTAAAGCAAAGGCTGAAGTGACTATTTTGTTCATCTCGGTATAGAAATAACCTCTCCAAGATGGCACTTACAAGCAAAGGCTGAAGTGACTATTTTGTTCGCTCTCCTTTATGGTAAGATGTTGGTAAACCGTTGAAGATCGAAATGATTTATAATGGAGGTGCCTTCCGAGGTAGTTTGTAATATCTCTCATGCCTCCTTAGGCATTGTACAAGTAGAAATATATCTAAATTCAGTAGCGGACATACAACAACATTGGGTCCCTTCATATTCTACTCGCTCTCCTTATAATCGTTGTCATCCCAACTAGATCGAACTTTATCTATAGAGACATCATTAACAACAACAATGGGGAACTTCCATCCCAAAAAAACACTATTATATATTCTATCATCAATAGATATTAAGTATGTGGCTATATGGGCTTTGCAATATGAATAGTTATTACCATCAAATGGAGGATGTCAGAGACTATAATTTCAATCCATTGAGCACCAAAAGGGATATACTCTAGGTTTTAACACCTAAAAAAAGGGATACCTACTCTGATACCAAGTGAGAATGTACCTCTAACTAATAACTACCCAAATAAAAGTTAATTAACCTAATTTGTGAAAAAGAAAGATTAATCTATTATCGTTAATGGTGAAGCAATCCTAAAGTCTATGTGAGAAAAATATTTTACAAAGTTTAGAATCCAAATTTATCTTCTTTAATATAAGAAAATAAATCAAAAATGTAAAAAAGTAAAGTAATATCACAAGAACGCATGTACGAGGGAAACCCCACTAACGAAAAAAACCTTAGGCCAAAATGAACGATAAGTGTACTATGGTAGATTTTTACAAAAAGAAATTATGACAAAATTACACAAATTTCACTAGACACTCTTTCACATCATATTTTCTAAGAAAAGCATCGATAGCTGAAGCATGCTACACAACTGCCACTAGTTTTGGCCGCAATCAATGTCTTCAAATCCTCTTGGCCAAAAAAAGTCTTCTTTAAAGTTGAAGAAATGTTTTATTCCAAGGTTAGAACCTTCAAGTAATGACAAAATCTACACTTAGGATGTGTGAGGGAATCCTATTAGTTGAGTTGGTGTATGGAAGTGTAATGGTTCTTTATATCTCACAAACTAGTTTGAAGCCTTAGTTGAGAAGACACGTTATCATGAACAAAAAATTTAGTTAAAAAAGATTTTAACAAAAAGGGTGAGTATACAAATTTTCTCTAAAGTTTTCTCAAAAAGAAAGATTAAAGCTATGGCTTGATGAATAAAGAAGAGGGAAAGTATGCTCTCAAATTCAAATTGAGTTTAATTTGCAAAAATATTTTTCTTAACTCTCTCTTAGTTTGGAAGAGTGTTTGACACATAACTATATAACCATAAGTGAGGGAACATTTAGGAGGCTTGTAGGTTAGGTGTCACATACTCTTGGTCTCAAGTAGTCAAGTTTAGGTCTAATAAACTCGAAACTTGTCCATGAAATGTTTTCCGATGATATCTTTAAGAAAATATACTCAAAAAAGTTTTTTCCTACACTTTTCAATAACTTCATAGGAAGCTTCGCGGCAGCGATACTGAGGTGAACTCAGGTCGCGCAAAGAGGCTGAGATATTATACAAAGGGCAAGTACCAGGGAAGACATGTTCATTATAGAGAAAAAAACCTTTGTTGTGGCGATGCATCAGCGATCAAGTCATCAGGCTGCTATCTAGGAATTTTATCCAGTTTTGACTTCAAAGATTGAAAAAATATTTTAGCAAAAACTCTAAGTATGTTTGTTCCCAACCTAGAACACCGATACTTAAAATACCCAAAAAATGCAATTTTCTAATAAAATAGGTTTTCTATATGAAGAGTATATTGCATAGTGTATTTGATAATTTATCCAAAAAATCCAAAATAATTCATTTTAATCAAGTATTCAGTTATGAAAATAAATTAACCAAGGGGGTGAATCTAAGTGTGCTATGTCAAATATACCTTTCCTAAGTGTTGTGCTTAGGGTTTGCCATTAATGATTCGAGTTGAAGTTGATGAAGCTTTCTAAGGACCTGTTGGATAAAGACTAAAAAAATATTTTGGCAAAGAATTTAGACAATCTAATCTTATTGGGAACTTTGAGTATACATATACTCTTACACAAATGTAGTTGTAGACTTTCTAGGTTTAATCCTCTCCATAGAACTATTTTTACAAGTTTTAAGTTACAATTGTCATTGTATATGTGAGTTATTTATTGGAGGAGTTTGTCTAACATCAGTTCTATTTATCCTTTTCTAGGATGTAGGTGTCGAGCATGTAGCTCATTTACATTCCATTACTCATTTATATTTCAATTTTTAGACAACTGTGTTTATTCAATTTTCTCGAGTCACAAATTGTATTAAATACATTTATTTATATTTTTGTAATTAGTCCTAGTTTGATTTTGGACTATTGAGATTCATTATATTACAAAGTTGGTGTTTTGTTCTATCGATATTTAGATGGTATTAAAGATGTTTTAATTTATCCACCCCTTTATTATAGAGCATTGTATTTACTTATATCATTTTCATTCATCTCGTTCATTCTCAAAATATTACTAATTGTTTTTACTCCCGTGATTTTTATATTTGAATTGATCAATCTATTTATGGATTTTACGGGGTGTCACAATTGGTATAAAATAATTCTAGGTTCTAATGTTCTAGGGTATTTAGTGCATCCATTGATTTTAAATATTGCATACTTTGATTACTTTAGATCTATATCATTCAGTATTTGTACTCTTAATTATGATAATTGCTTAGGAAGTCTAGTGCCATTGATTCTGAGGAATGACACAACGAGACTGAATTGTATCTGGAGGGTTTGGTCGACAGCTAGGAACAATTGGGCGTGAGACTCTTTGTATGAACTTAGTAAATGGATTGAGGGGGAAGTGTTTTACCACTTGTCATTCGATGTAACTTAAGGAGAAAATTTCTAAAACCTCACCCAGTATGAGGGGGAGTTCAACTATCATTTTTATTTGCATGAGAATATATTGATATGAAAGCGACGAAGATATATAACATTACCAAAAACCTCACATGAAGGATCTGGCAGGTGTTATTGGGTAACCCACCCTTCATTGCTCGTGCTCAGATGGTGGAAGTTGCCCTCTTACATAGCGAGAATCATCATAACTATCAAAAGGATAGAGTTCCTAATAAATAAAAGATTAGAGTTGGACTAGGCCAAAAATACTAGAGGTTGTGGAGAGTCTCTCATAGCTCGGGTAGGCCCTCACCAGTAAAACGAACCAGCACAAGGTGAGAAATCAGTAAGAGGTTTCAAGGATCGAACAATTAGAGAATTCGGACCATCAAGGACAAGGATTACAAGGTCATTATGGCCTAGGTAATTAGGGACAATAGGGCCATGGACAATAATGACAGGACCAACAAGGCCAAAACCAATAGGACCAACTGCAGAAAAAGGGTCAGTAGGGCCACAATTAGGGCCATCGTTTCGAGGGTCTCTTTAAAGGAAATTTTTGCACATATGGAGAGCGAGGACACTTAGTTAGGATATGACTTGGGGGAAACTAAGATTTATAGATATGACACCACTAAATTGTTACATTTATGATATGACTTGGGGAAAACCAAGATTTATAGATATGACACCACTAAATTGTTACATTTATGTTTATGTCTCATACGCATGAGTCTTATTTATCACCGAAGGGGTCTCATCCTTTTTTTAGTAGTACATTCACTATAATTTTTGGACTTATAAATTTTGCCACTAAGTTTTTCTTTACATGTGGATAACCCAGTGGGTAGGGGTGATGATTTATGTTATGTTTGTGGAAGAATTACATATGTGATTTGTCGGATTGGTTTTCAATCGATTTATTAATTTTAGACATGAGGTCATACGATTTTATTTTAAGGCATGGTTTAGTTATCTTTGTATCACTCTTAGATTGATTTATGTGTGGATTCTATTGTGTTTATCATTCTTAGGCAGGATATATTGCTTATAGTTATACCTACTCTCGAGGGAGGATCTAGCACACACTTGTATTATATAGATGCGAGCACATCACAGGAGGTTACGGTTCCTTAGAGATGGTATCTATAGTTTGATATTATTCCATTTGTATTTGAAGGGGTAATGGGGTTACCACATACACATGGGATTACTTTTGTCATAGACGTGGTACTAGACATCAGGCCCATAGTGAGGGAACCTTATTAGTTATCTCTATTGAAAAATAAAGAGTAGAAAGAGAAGGCACAAAGGCTTTTGAGCCAATGGTTTATTCAAAAGAGTATGTCACCATGGAGAAGCTCCAGTACTCTTTATTAAAAGATAGACGATTCACTGTGTTTATACATGAACCATCGGGAGCTAGACATGGTCACGATACAAAACAAGTGTCCGTTTTTGCATATCGATGACCGTTTCAATCTGTTGAGGGGAGTGCCTATCTTTTGGAAGATTGACTTATGCTTGGGATTATTATCAATTTCGGATTCGGGTTGGGATAATTTTTGTTAATCCTAGAAAGGTGTCGATAATGTTGGAAAGGGGACAACCCACGACACCTACTAAAGTCATGATATTTTTTAGTTTAGTAAGGCACTATATGAGGTTCATTTGGGGGTTCTCGAATATTGAGGGACCACTGACCTACCTCACTCAGAAGGGGGTATCCTTCATCTGGGATGAACATTGTCAATGAACATTTAAGGAGTTGGAGGAGAGGCTAAAAGTTGCATTGTCTGCTCTTTATGTTTAGAGGAATTACTTGTTGGGTGAGAGATTCACGTTATTATCAGTCCATGAGAGTATCTTTTCACTCAATGGGCATTGATCATGCGCCAAAGGAGGTGGTAGGAGTATATAAAGGTAGATAAATTATTTATTCAGGCATTCGATGAAGGCTAATGTGGTAGCAGATGCCGAGGGACATCAACTGATGGTTAATCTATAGGCTATGAGGGTGGAGTAGAGGGATAATTTGTGTACAATTGATGCAGCGGGGGCATTCTTAGCATTAGTGGTCGTTGCACCTGATATTATGTCGCATGTGATTAAGGCCCAAGCATTGGACATACTAGGAATTGCATTTGTTAAAGATTCAAGTGTAGAAGTGGGATAGTATATCGATGAATTTAATCATGGGTGTCGGGGTCTCAAATAGTATATGGTTCCAGTTGAGTCATCGATAAAAGTTTGAATAAAGTTGGATAGAGACGTGGGGTGAAAACTTATTCAAGAGATCTTGTATTCGGGACACCTCAAAGGAGGTGGCGCTATAATGTATTAAATATGCCTAGAGTAGGCTAGAGAAATAAGAAGACATGAGGAAGCGCATATTGGAGTCCTATGTAGGAGACCATGTAATTTTGAAGTCCCCCCTAATGGAGAATGTATGAGGTTTGAGTCCCAAGGGAAGTTGGTTCCCCGATACATAGGTCTTTTCACGATATTGGATAAGGTGGGGCTAGTGTCATATCATTTGGCCTTAACCGATAACCTTTAGTGTGTGTACAACTTCGTCCGTATGTACACAGTCGGGGAAATTTCGGATGGACGAGTTGATGTATCAAGATATAGATCTCAAAAAAATTGAGTTGCAACAGAATGAGAGTTAAAAGGAGAGACCTCAGTGTATAGTAGGTCGATGAGGGAGTAGAGTCTATTTAATAGTGAGAAGACGCCATGCGGGAGAGATATTCCTATATATCCTGAGTTAGGTGTATAAAATAATCAAATTTCAAGGACGAAATTCCTTGTTTAAGGGGGGAAGGATGTAATACCCCATATTTTTATGACTTTTATTTAAATTGTTAAATTGATTATTGGCTATTGAGGAGATGGTATTTCTTATGACATTCGATATGTCATCTTTTGATTGGAGATGTTAGACATTGAGTATGTCATTTTGTATATTGAGATGTGACTTTGAGATATTGCATATGTTGTATATCATAATTACGATACGTATTGATTGGACTAAAATGGTTATAGCTATTGGCAACCTTATAATAATTCATAATGATAAATAATTATGTGACTTAATATTATGGGCATTTATGGAATGGTCAGGGGTTAAGTGCCAAGGGTTTTCTTATTTGGATTATTCCCTTGACATCGGGCCCCACTGATCAAAAAGTAGGTTCTTATAGTATGAGTCACAATTTAATTAATTAATAATTAAGATTTAAACTTAAGCTACATATATCAATTAATTAATAAATTTAACAACATAATTAAATAATGTAATAAGATGATTGACTTATAGAACATGTTAGCTTTCTGGTTGATTCTCGGGACATTTAAAAAGTTTGTTTTAGTTTAAAATATTAAAATATTGGTTTATTGGGTTGATATATGGGTTGGGCCATGTTTTAATCCATTTGGGGTTTATTTTGGGCCTTTGGGTTGAGGTTATTTTGAGGCCTAAGCCTAATTTGGGGTTTAATGATTTCACTAACCTAATTAACATAACCTAAAATAATTACAACATATTGAGAGAACTCTAACTTCTAAGGGATAAAAGGGAGAATCTTAGATTTGGAGATTTGGGGATGGAGAAGTCTAAATTTGGAGATTTGGGGGAATTGGGATTGATTCTACTCTCATCCCAAGGAAAGTCTATTTTGTATAAGCATATAATTAGGTTTGCGTTTTAATATAACTATTATTTTTTTAATCTTCAAATTAAATCATATCATCTACCTTGTATTAAAAATTAAACCTAATGACATGATTAAGATTAATCATATTATAGACATTAGTTTATGTATTGATGAATTATTGAAGTTTGTTAATTAATCAACTAATTAACCCATTAATCCATGTAATATGATCTCAAAATCATTAGATATGAATCTTATTAGTTGCAATCTGTAAAAGCCCTCATATTATTTAGATAATTGATTTTAATCCGTAGGTTAATTGAACAAATCGTGTGTAGGAAATGAAGTTAGGGTTACTTTTATAAAATTTTGTCATTAGACCTTTGAATGAATTATTAATGAAACATTTTGCTAGCACTTATATCTTGTTTGTCAATGGAGGAGATAAACTAATTTTAAGGTATAGCGGTTGTAGGATTTGGAGGTTATTGGCTATGACCACAGGGGAAGAAAACAAGAAGAATAGCACCCCATTGGGCCCATCAGATCGATTCGGTCTAGGCCCGAATTGATACGGCCCTGTGGCTATGCCTAGTGTGGGTTGGTTTGAAGGTTTAACGTAGGGTTCAAAGCTAAATTCATTTGGGTATCTTTTAGATAAATACATATTAGTTGTAAACTAGTAGGTTTGGAGATTAGTATCTACATTTAGGAACCTTGGGGATCGGGTTGTGTTGTATAGTGGCAGGTAACATTTAGTGATTTCATAAATCATATAATAAACGATATTGAATTTATAAACCATCAAGTAGGTTTGTTGTATGTTTGAAATAAGTTTATAAATAATAAATTTTGGTAGGTTACCTCGTTTAATAACCCTTGGAGTTCAGGTTCTAGTTTATATAAACAGTTAATGTTAAATGAGAATAATAATACTGAAATAAATGAGAATATGTGTGAACCTTGATTAGGGTTTTGTTGTTGATGTATTTTCTTTATGTGCAATCATATCAAGGGGTGAGTGTACTCGTGGGTCACCTACTAGTAGGAATTTAATGGGGTATGTACGATGTTGATTGTGCGTGGTATTCCCAATGATAGATATGGGCTATACCTAGGTTTAATTTACCCCGATCCTACGTGTTGAGGTACCCGTCTCCCGAATGGACAATAGGACCGGATCCTCTATATAGCCTTGTGTATAGGGTTATATTTTTTGTGTGATGACATAGTGATTTCCCTTGCTCTTACTGTTTTGAAGCTATATGGTTAAGACATCCTATAGATATGTCTAGTAGTGTCATAACTGATCCCCGAAGGCATAGGTGTAGGCCTTCTCACTTTAATTCCAGGCTATGAGTGGCCTTATATGACTTGATGTGGGTTGATCATATTCACGGGTATTCTGGATTATGTGATTTTCCATTAGCTTGTGCCTTAAGATAATTATGTTATTGATGCTTATACTAAAAATGATTATACTAGATTTGTATACATATGTTATTCTGACTCGTGAATGTTGAGATAAAATATACTAAAGATGTAGATCCAAAATTATGACTCGAGAATAATAAAATTTGATACACTAGAGTGAAAATTTCTCCTCCCAGGGAATGAGGGAAACATTTCTTGAGATGCGCCCATGAAACAATCTCCATACGCACACATAAACATACTCTGATTTCATGCAAGTTTTTCTAATAACATATATCTAATCAAATCAAGAGAAACTTTACTATCTAACTAATCAGATTTTAATACATGCGGAAATTAAAATCAATTAAATCTGATTTATTCAAAAGTCAAATTAATAACAATCTGATTTATTACATTACAATCCAATATATCTCATATGAAGAATTATTCCAATTCAAGTAATTAAATCATGTAACAATTTTAATTCTAAATCATATATAGAATAAGATGAGGATAAGAAGATAACAAGTATGATTTTTTAACGTGGTAAAAACCCAAACTAGGGAAAACATCCACGATTCCCTCTACGGAGTAAACCAAAAATTTCACTAAAAAGAATTATCGGTTACAAGCTATATAACAAACTAAACACACAAACAGGCCTATACAAGTTTAGGAATGTACCCTCTGGTATCGTATCCTTCTAACTTCTCTGCAGTTCTGATTGTTGTAGTTGTTCACTCAACTTCGTAACTCTGTTCTTCTTATTTAGCAAATTCCAACTCAGTCAAAACTGATCTCTCAACATCATACTAGTTGTGCAAAACGTGCAAGTGAATTTGTTCTAAATGCAAACCATGCAAGAACTTAATTCTAAACACAAGCATATAAGTTTTCTTCAAAAACTTAACAAAAATATAGTTATAATCAAGCAAATAAGTTTTCTATAAAAACTTAAGAAAAAATCATTTTCAATTAATAATCAATTAAGTTTTCTACAAAAACTTACAAAATAAATTTTCAATCAAAAATCTTATAACCATTCTTTATAAGAAATATATACAACACTTATCATGAACACACAACAAGATTATTCAATCATTCAAAATGTGTTCTCAATCTCTCAAAAATATAACATTCAATTTTATGAGGAAAGTGTTTTTCAAATTATTTCACATATATGAGAAAACAGATCTTTAAAAAGATTTTCAATAAACATGCAAGATCCGGAGAAATTTTGATTTAAACATCATATAGCATCTAACACAAAATCAGAATATTTAGATCATAAAAATATTCAATAAAATTCGGATCTAAAAATCCAAGGAATTCTAGTTTTTGTAAAAAAATATTTCAGCATGAAAGCATATAAATTATCTCTACAACAACACAATATTTCAATCTCTAACATATGAGATGATGTGCAAGATCATTGAGAATCCAAAAAACAAAAACAGAATAAAGATGAAGTAGAATGAACACAATGTGTGTAAAATAATATTTTCTTCTCTCTTAGATATTCTCTCTCTAATTCTCAATATTTTTCTCTAAAAATATTAAACCCTCTTGTGTTTCTCACTCTAGATAATATGACTGAAAAAGTCTCTCAAAAAATCTAACTCCAATAAACTCTACAATGAGGTTTATATAGGTGAGAAAACAATATTCTAGAAACTTTTAAAATCAAGGGTTCAGATTAAAAGTTATTAATCAAATGTCGTGATTAATTCGAGTTAAAACAGATTTTAACAACTTAACAAATTAAGTCTGTTATAAAAACAACTCAAGAACCTAAAACCATTTTCTTAAAAACCTAAAACCATATAAGATATAAACAATAGTGGTATAGGGTTTTAGTTACAACAAACTCTCCAACAAACTTCTCCAACGGATCTAATAATGACAGCTGGTATGTTAGCTCTGACATGTCAACATCAAATCCAAAATAGCAAGACACGCTCCTAAGATCTCTAACGGGTATAAACAATAAAACTCGGTCAAGTATACCTAATGTGTGATAAGACGAAACCTCCTATTAACCAACAGTTATAAAAGTCTAACTTTACGTGTACTCGCCCAAGGCTAAAGTCTAAGGTTTAAAAAAAATAAACCTAAAATCTAAATAGAAAATATAGGTGTGTGGCTCTAATTAATTAACCCATTAGGCAAACATCTAAAAGGTAATATTCGGTCAAGTACACACTAACAAGCACTAAGGCTCCTAGTAGCTAATGAGTCTACTTCGGCCTAATGAACAACCTAAGGCACTTAAGGTACAAGCAGGTAGCGAGTGGTCAAGTCCGAATAGTGTACTGCTAATAGTCCTAAGCAGTGGGCTATAAAGTAAATCTACTAAAGGATTGCTCCTATTCGTCCAATTTGGACGAAGTGACTAAAAAGTCATAGCTGGCAAAAAATCCTACCATGGTAATAGAGTCCAACATATAAAATGTATAACCCATTTGGGTTCTCCCATAATAGGACGAAATAGTAGGCTTAGCCGAAACACTGTACAGTTAAGTCTTAATGGGTTAAGGCTCTTAAAGTTTAAAAGTCAAATCATAAAGGACGATTAAGGTTTAAAAAATAAACCGCTTGGATACAATCGGACACGCAGGTCTAAGCTATGGCTGAAAGTTCCTAAGGAACCTAAAGTTTAAAAAATAAACAAAATCTCTTATGGCTAAGTATAGCTGACGAGGAAGGGACGAATCTAATAACCCCAGGTTATTAAACACTAACAGTTCTAATTCTATAACTTAAAGAACTAAAGGTCAAAACTCATCAAAGCTTGCATGTAAAAGCAAGTGGCAGGTAGCGTCCTTATGGGATAAAAGGACGAAATCTAGGTATGGCTAAGAACTATCCTTATTGACAAGAGGTCAAATCGTGAGGAATAATGAACAGGTACACTAAGTACACCTAGGGCCGAAAGTTGATATAGCAGGTACTGTTCTTATACCTAAAGTGACACAAGGTCAAATCGACAAACCTATTCCTGAAGAAGCTAACAGTTGAGGCATGGAACCTATAACTCTTAACATGTACTACCATATATATACAAACATGACATTTCCTAAGGATACAAAAGTTAACACTGACTTTTAATTAAACAAAAAATTTGTGTAAAACATATTATTATATTTCAAAAATTACATTTTCAAAATGAAAAATTATTTTTAATAACAAATTTCGAAAATGATTTTAAAATAAGAATTTTATTTTAAATCAAAATTACACCAATTTTATTAAAAGATTATTTTTACAAAAAAAATAATTTCATTTTAGAAAAACTGTTTAGGCTCACAATTAATAAGACACAATTAAAATCATAGATCAAGAAATATGCATGTGTGCCTAATGTGTCAAGTGCAAATGTGCATCACACGTGAATACCTTTACTCGGATATGTCGTTGAGTAGAGTCGAGGCAAGTTGAGTCGTCGAGTAACGTTGTAAGATGTACCAAGGATAAGGCTCGCACTAAAAATATGTTTTGACCGTTTCATAGAGTGTATATCTGAAATCTAACTAGAGACTCTTAAAGAAAGAGAATAATGTGTAAGTAAGAGAATAATGTTATACTAAGAGTTACTTAATTACAAGACGAACTTAAAAATGTTAAAGTTAATAATATGTAATTAAAGATTAATTTAGAGAATATGAATACCTTTCGGGACTAGGATTAGTGTTACATGCTTATTTAGGTTGTTTGGGGTTAGGTTTACTTAAAATCAACTTAATAATTGGAGGAAGATGTGTTATTATCATTATTATTGTGGCCCAACTGTAGTTATATTCTTATGTAATGTAGACTTGTTAGATCTAATCCTTTCCGTGAAACTATTTTTACAAGTGCAAGGCCGTAGTCACCGCCACAGACTTGAGTTATTCGTTAGAGGAGTTTCTCCAACATAAGTTTTATTTATCATTTCCTAGGATATACGTCTTGGGTGTTTATCTCATTTACATTCCTTTACTGTTTTATATTTCATTTTTAAGATAGATATATTCATTCAGTTTTTTTAAGTCACAAATTGTATGAGATACATTTGTGTATATTGGTGTAGTTAGTCAGAGTTGGATTTTCGACTAATGAGAATTCGTTATATTCCAGAGTTATAGTTTTGTTCTATTGTTATTTAGATTGTATCAGATGCGTTTTAAATTATCTAGCATTTTACTATTTAGCATCGTGTTTACTTATATTGTTTTCATTTATCTCATTTATGCTTAAAATGTTACTGATTGTTTTGACTCACGTGATTTTAATATTAGAACCAATCAATCTAATTATGGATTTTACGGCGTGTCACGGGGCCTCTTTATCAAGGGAGGATGAGTATTTGAGATCTTGTTTTTATAAAGAAAACATTTGGTAAAAATTTTCATTCTTATTTTTTTTCAAATTTCTGAGTACTTTTTCGAACATAATGTTATTTTTTTATTTATTACTTCTTATCAAGACTTGAAAAAATATTTTCCAAATATTATGCTGAAGATAATTTAACTCTTTGATATCTTAAAAATACTTTGTATGTTTATTTTTTGAGAAAGCCAAACCCTTTTTTTACATCCTTCAACCTTTAGGACATCTTATATACTAAGGACTATAAAACCATTTTGTGGCTTCTCTTAGTTGCATTTTGATTATAACAAGTTAATCATAACTTAAAGAAGAATTTTGGTTTGAGGTTGATCTGATGACGTCGACTGCAACTAAATTGAGGCACCATTGTGAATTGTTTTCCAGCTTTCAGTGCCCCCTTATAAGTAGATATTGTGCAAAAAAATAGTTATGGAAGTTATGCCAAAGGAGTGTGAATTATATTTTCCGACTCTAAGTTTCTACCATAGTTCATTTTCATTCGTGTAGTCTGAAAATTTTCTTATTAGTGGGTATTCCTTGTACGTACGTCTGTTGTGTGATTTGTTCATCTTTTCTTTATTTTGATTAATCACTTATGTCTAAGAAGATAAATTGGGTTGAATCAATTTCGTAATTTATCACATAGATGAAAAATTATTTTTTAACTTAGAAAATGAATGAAATAAAATATTACCTCAAGCTAGGTAATACATTTTGATTGGGTAGTTTAGCCAACCTCTTAGTTTCTCTGGCTTTTCGATCCTCATTTTGAAATGGCAAACTTTCAGATCAATATAAACCTGCTTATTATTCCATGCCACAAGTGTGGTTGGATTTATACGTCACTAAAGAAGTTGCCTATTAGTGGATAGTAATACGTGGAGGTGTTATGAAATTGTTAGTGGATTCATGCAGTTGTTATGAAGAAGAGGTTAAATCTCAATAGGTCCGCATTAGCCTTGACTGATTCGTTAGATCCTTGCAATTCTTTTATTCATAGTGAAGATTTTAGTCTTAAGATGCATAGTTGTATTCCCTACATTGAGATTTTAGCCTCATTTTATGATTGCTCCTTCATTTTATTTTATCCCATACATCTTGCATGTTAATTGAATTAATGAATAGTCTCGACATAAAATTGGATTCACGTGTGGAAAGAAATTAAACCTAAAATTTGTCTCACTCAATTGGAATATGAAACTAATTTTGGACTAAAATTTGAATTTCCTAGGAATAATCTTTTTCATTCTTTTGGATAAAAAAATCTTATTGGGCAAATATTTCCTCAATATGTATCGTTTAACTTTCCTATATGGCCTTGTCCGTGATCTCCATTGTCACATGGTTCAAAACCTCATATGTGATATACATCTTAGTATAGTAGGTTGTTATTTGAGGAATGTCAATCCACTCGACGTTTATCTCCAACTTCATAGAGCTTTTAGAGCCATATCTAAGGTCCAACATTGTAAATATAATACATGTATAAGTTACTTCAAGAGTAACTACAAATTTATTGTATCGATCGTTAGAAATAAACACAATACCCTAATCTATATACCTACATTAATTCAAGACTGAATCAAAATATTGAGTGAAATTTTCAACCTGGTTTCTGATACAACTTATTGGCAAAAAAATTAACCGAATTGTAAAACCAATATAAAAAAAATTACTTATGAGTTATAATAAACACTTAGTGTGAGGAATGCACCCAAGATCTTATTCCCCGGAATATATAAAAATCTGAACTAATTCATAAAGAAATGAACAAGTGGTATGAGGATGAAAATATTGAAAATAAACAACAATCATAAACAAAATAGGCGCACCAATATAACTTGGTTCACTCAATAAGGGCTACGTTTATAGGACACCGAGAAATCTTAAATCTTATTTTAGTGTAAAATTTGGGTTAACGTGAGGTTGTAACATTGTACTCTTTTGAATCTACCTCTCACAATGAATCTTTCTTTCACTCTTGTATATTTGTCACAAATGTTCAATCACTTATCATCGCTTAAAAAGTTCTCAACAACATTTTCTACAAGACCCACTAAATAGGATAAAAACAACCATCGCAAAAGTTGTAGTTTACTGAAAAGTTGAGAGGCCCTTTGTACTTCAACCCAAAATAATAATGCAGACTTACCACCAGGGACATAGACCACATCCTAACAACCCACATAAATCTATGTACGCAATTCAATCTTCCATCTCCTTCTTTACATTTATGCTTTAGATATACGTTAATCTTCGATTGTTGTCCAAGATTGTCCCAACTTAAAACACATATGCCACGTACGTGACCTTTCTTTTGCAAAAACAAAAACGACGGTCACATTTTTGGACAATTTCAACCATAAGTGAGACTATAGAAATAAAATATAGGAATCCAAGTGTAATTAATCCTCCACTAACACTATACATTGTAGTTGCAAATAGAAGCATTACTCACACAAAAAAAAAAGAAAAAAAAAAGACAAGGGTGGATTTGTAATGTCATCCCCTCGTACCTACCAATATAAATTTGGGCATTCGCATGAATTATGATCACATCTTGGCTTCAATCTTACATTGGGAAATTTGACTTGTAAAAAATGGCAATTAAGAGCAAGATTCTGATAATAGGAGGGACGGGCTATATTGGGAAATTTGTCGTGGAAGCAAGCGTGAAAGCCGGTCACCCGATGTTTGTTCTCGTTAGAGAATCAACCCTCTCAAGTCCTTCAAAATCAACAATTATAGAGAGCTTCAAGAGCTCAGGCGTCACGTTTGTCCATGTGGGTACTACTATTAAAGAATTATGGTAACACCTGGATTATTTTATTTATGGGATGTTTTGCCATGTGAATGCAGGGGGATCTATACGATCACGATAGTTTGGTAAAGGCGATCAAGCAGGTAGATGTGGTCATCTCAACGGTTGGTCACGCTCAGTTGGCTCATCAAATCAAGATTATCGCAGCCATCAAAGAGGCTGGTAACATCAAGGTAATCATATTTCGTATTTATGTTTTCACTTCTCCATTTATAATATTTTCCGAGGTTGATTTTTTCATAAAGAAATATGGTTTGAAACCCTCAGCTGGTTGAGATTATAGTTTGGGCGTGTAACACTTAGTATGCTTTTTATGTGACTAATATAATTGTAATATAACATTTTTTTCATTGTTAGATTAACAAAATATTTGATATCATATGACACATGATGACAATGTTGAAATAGCTTACCAATCTCACCCCAAGTTCACCACTTTCCGTGCGTGGTGGATGTTATGATAATGGAGGGAAACAACCCTCTTTTGGTCCACTTTACTTTATTGTCCACCATTTTTTATAGGATCAAATATCAAAAAGTTCCTTAAATATTTTTTAATACACATTTAGTTCAAGTCTTTTATTTTGTACAAAAAAATTCTTTATTCTCTTATTTTTAAAGATCCGCGTCAGTGGCATGGTAAAGCCTTTTTGGCATGGTGAAGGACTTTTTGGTGCAAAATAAAAAGGCTTGGACTAAACGTGTATTAAAAAAAGTTCGAAGGACTATTTGCTATATGCCCCTTCTTTGTTTAATAGCATTGTCCCGTGGAATATTAAATAAAATTCATCAACATATAAAATTATCGAAATTATCTTATAAAAGAATTGTAGGAACAGTGTACTTGAATCTATAGTGATAATGGGAATCAATTTTATCGTGGATTTTGGGTAGAATTTATGAGACTTTTTTGTGAGGAGATTAATATTTATGTGTCTTCCAAAATTTATGAGAGGGTTTTTTATTTGTGAGAAGCGAAATTATTAGTTTGTGAGGAAGGAACATATTGTCCTTCCATTTGTAATATTTTCTATTAGTGTCACGGATCGCCTGTGGACATAGTCAAATTGGTGAACAACGCAACTATTGTATTTTTCCGTGGGTGTGTTCACTGCCCCGTATTTATTGTGTGTGTATGTGTGTGTGCCACTTTGTTTGAGGGATCACAATTACAATCAATATCATTTGTTGACACGTTTTCACAAAACAATGAAGATAGATAGGGAGGTTTGTTCCACGATTCGGTTGTGTTTGTCTAACGAGATTAAACAACGTTTTCGCAAAACAATGAAGATAGTCGTTCGTGGAAGATCGGAGAACCGAGGTTTTAAGAGCTCAAGGTCCAAATCAAAGGGGCACAAGGAGTGAGAGTGTTACTACTGTTACAAGGTTGCACACATCATTATCTCTTGTCTCAAACTTAAAGGCAAGAATGGGAAAGGCAAATAGAAGGTTCAAGATGCAACCGCAGCAGTGGCGGATGCAAGTGATTCGGAAGATGACGATTATGCTCTCATGCAACCCAATTTGCTAAGTCATTTAATGACATTTGGGTTATTGATTTTGATTATTCAATTCATATGTGTCCTAATCGGGGTTCTTTCTCCACCTACAAAGAGGTGAAAGTTAATTCTGTTTTGATGGCCAGTGGGAGTGCCTTCAAAATTTTGAGAATTGGCTCAATCAAAATCAAGACAAATAATGGGTTGGTGAGAACTTTATATGGTCTATTCTGGGTCTTCGGGTGAACCTTATGTCGCTGGGTGTGCTTGACTCCGTAGGTTGCAAGGTTGTAACATCAGGTGGAGGTATGAGGGTCGTGGTAAGTTCTCTTGGGTGTATAGGAGCCCCAAGGTGAAGAACTTGTATGCTATTTAAGGTAATACGATAACATGTGGAGCTTTTGTGGGGCCTTCCATTATGACGAGTGAAACTTCACATTTAAAGCTTGGAAACGAAGGAGTAGGCAAGCGGGGCTTGCATTTTGAGAAGACTGGCGATCTTTACTCTCATTCGAGTTGTAAGGGGACTACACAACATTCTGGGAGACTGAAATTCATTTTGAGGTTGCAACCGAAATTGCAATACTCCTTAAAGGGAGGCAGACCTATAAGGACGGATATGACATTGGCTTGCGATAATATTGATGGCAATATGATAGTCCATACGAGAGTCATTAATATGCGTGGGAGGCATTGACCTTAATAAAGATGAGAGAGAAAGTCAGTGACGTCTTATTCTCCAATGGAAGGAGAAAAAGACTTTCAGTTACCAACCAATGGTTAGAGGACGGTTGGCGGTGGTTGCTAGATGTGATGTTGAACCAAGGGTTTCTAAGGGTGCTATGGAGTATTATGGGTTTGACAGAGATGGTGGAGGCATTCTTGTGGTTGTGCAAGATATGCATCGGTTGATGAGTAAGCCGAGAGTTAGGTTTGAGGATGCTTTAAACCTAGTCAGAAATCTTCACTAATGTTCTCGGTGGTGGCGATCATGTATTTTGGTAATATCCCTCACTATATGTGCGTTTTGTGGAAGACTCGCTTTGGTATGGTTGTTTTGTTCACCAAGGTGGAGTAGTCGATTTTTGGTTGACAAAAGTTAGACAGGACCCTGTAAAATTTTGTTGAGGTAGAGATTGATGGAAAAGCTTATCAGCTCACCCTAGCTTACCACTTTCGATGGTTGAATGGTGTTATGGTGATGGAGGGGTCTTAACCCTCTTTTGCTCCACCTTGCTTTGTTGTCCACCATCCTTTGTTTAATAGCATTGTCCCCCCCAAAATTTCCTTATAAAAGGGAAGACATTGAAAAATGGAAATCACACCAAAATTCAGAGTGAGTTTAGTGTCTATTGTTCTAAAGTAGAGAATATATGTGTCGAGTGAAAATTTCAGGGTTCACTCATTTTGTGTAATATTGGTTATTTTGGAAATCAATTTTGGGTATTCTCTATCGAAGATCTTGGGTAGAATTTAGGAGACTTTTTTGTGAGGAGATTTATATTTGTGTGTCTTTTAATATTTGTGAGAGGGTTATTTATTTATGAGAAGAGAGATTATTACTATGTGAGGAAGGAACATATTGTCCTTCCATTTTTTAATATTTCTTATTAGTGTCGCGAATCGCTTGTGGACCTAGTCAAATTGATGAACGTCGCAAACATTGTGTCTTTTCGTGGGTCTGTTCTCTACCCCATATTTATTGTGTGTGTGTGTGCGCGCGCGCGCGTGCGCGTGTGTGCCACTTTATTTTTAGGATCACAATTACAGTCAATATCATTTGTTGACACACTTTCGCACAACAGACAGTGAGTCATATTATATTGGGTTGTTTAAATTGTGGTGTCCATTAGTTATGCATATCTTTTTTGTGAAGATTTTTAATAATTTTTACAGCACATTGTTCTTATAAAATTTTAGAACCACAATCTAAAGTTCGCAAGTCCCTAAAAAACTGTTGATTGTGAGGTAAGACTTGAGACCAAAGACCCTTTTTTATCATTCAACAAAATGCCATTTTTTAAAATTGTGGTAGTGTGATATTTAGCCTTCCCTTTTTTGTGTGTGTTTTGTTGTTGTAGTGTTTAGTTATTGTTAGAAGACATTTAAGGCTGATTATTAGAAGATTAGTGATAACTGATAAGTATACAAAAGAACATTTTTTATTGCAAAATACATTCTAAGTTTATTTTTTCTTTAATTGTTCGAAGTGGCAGCACACCGCCTGATGATGAATGAATTTCACATCTGAAATAAAATTTTGTAAAAATTATTCAAAGTTCTTGAGCAATGAACGGAAAATAGTATAAGTGTGGCATTAAAAGTTTGCTACATTTTATTGTTTATTAGGTTGTCATTATAAGCAATGTAAAAATTTGTACAAATTTTTTTATTAATGAAACATAAATTATATAATACAAGTGGCATTTCAGTAATTATTGTAATAGATTGTTATATCCATAAACTCGTGAAATTTTTTCGTTAATTCCACGATATGCTCACTACGTGTCAAATTAAGAGTTCATATCTTTTGTTTGTGCAAATTAAGGATGCACTCAATCAACTGTTAGGATCAAGACTTGTTCACTATCGAAGGGTTTAATTCGTTAACTATATCCAAAACAAGAAAAGCTGCAACCAAGATGAATAACAGACTTATAATTTAGGACGTAAGGAGTATTGATTATCATAAATTATGAATAAAAATACAAATTAAGAATTAGTTTGTAGTGCATAATCCCCATTTAAGACCAACAACTCTTGATATTAAATCAAGTTTTTCTCATCATGTTCATAATCAATGTTATTGGATTAGTATCATTGCTCCCCTTTTAATAACTTCTATTCAATCTAGTAATTGGACCGCAACACAGGAGCTTGAAGGCATGAATGCCACTTTAGGACAGATCAATTCTCTTGAAAATTTGATACTCGGGAAAATGAATATCATTTATTTCCTAGTTGTATAACAAATTGTGAAGTTTTTTTCAATTAAATTTTTGTCTGATTTGTTGAAGCTTGTCCTGTAATTTTTTTAAAATGATTAGCCAAGCTTGTCCTATATCTTGAAAAAGATAATTATATGGATAAAACTATTTGCTGAAATTGCAAGTGGTTTGTTCTCAAAATTAATAATGTTGTTATTCAGAGGTTCTTTCCTTCTGAGTTTGGAAACGATGTGGACCGCACCCATGCTGTTGATCTAGCAAAAACAGTCTTTAGGATAGATTCTCAAATCTGTCGTGCTGTTGAGGCTAAGGAATCCCATATACCTATGTCTCTTCTAATTATTTTGCTGGATATTTTCTTCCAACTTTTGCACAGGCTGGAGTCACAGCTCCCCCAAGGGATAAGGTTGTTATCTTAGGGGATGGGAATCCAAAAGGTAAACCACAGTTTTATATATATATATATATATATATATATATATATATATATATATATATATATATATATATATATATATATAGAGAGAGAGAGAGAGAGAGAGGGAGAGAAAGGATCAAGTGTGGTCCGAGTTTGACATCCCTGAATGAGGTTCATTTTTTTAAAATAGTAAAAAAAATATTTTAGGGCTGGTTTTTTTTTATGGTTTATAAACATTTCAGTAGGACAATAAAAAATAATGAGATCAAAATGATTTTTTTTGCTATTTTAAAAAAATCGGTCAAACTGTGTCAGTTTTAAGTTGTATTTAAAGTGTTAAAAACTGACAAAGTTTAACCGATTTTTTTAAAATAGTAAACAAATTCATTTTGAGCTGATTTTTTTATATGGCCCTATTGAAATGTTTAAAATTCATAAAAAAAAAAAATCAACCCCAATTTTTTTTTTTTACTATTTTAAAAAAATGGATCTCATTTAGGGCCTTCAAACTGGAGGACCTCATGAGATCCTCTCTCTCTCTCTCTCTCTCTCTCTCTCTCTCTCTCTCTCTATATATATATATATATATATATATATATGTTATCTAGGTCCGTGCACTTGGAGGTGATGTTACGAGAATTTTCTGAAAAAAGTTAAAATGGAATTTTGGTATAGGTAAGTTTTTATGTATAGCTTATTTTGATTATTATGTTACATGTTTATGGACAATTTGTGTAGTTTAGACTTCTTAACTTTTTTTCAAAAAATATCTAACAAATATCAAAACTAGAACATTCCAAAAAAGAAAGTTGAATATTTTTTAAGAGGGGGATTTTTTTTGTGCAGAAACACAGGCCTAATTGTACTTGATAGACAAATCTGAAGTGTGAGAATTATTTCATACACAAATGCATCTTACCGTTTTGAGTTGTTTATATTCAGCAATATTTAACAAGTAAGATGACATTGGAACCTAAACCATCAAAGCTGTGGATGACCCAAGAACCTTGAACAAAATCCTCTACATTAGACCCCCTTCCAACATATACTCATTTAATGACATTGTGTCCTTATGGGAGAAAAAGATTGGCAAAACCCTTGAGAGAACATATGTACCAGAAGATCAACTTCTGAAGAACATTTTGGAGAGTTGAGAAAACTCTTTCCTCCCGGATACTTCTAGATGAGTTGGTTTTGTTTGATCTATAGATGATAAAAACAATCTCTTCAATTGTTATAGATTTTTTTTCATCTGTAGACTAATTACAATGTCATTGTCATTTGGAAAGTGGCTTTATAAGTTAATTTACAATTCACAATTAGTCAAAAATAATATTTTCTTAATGTTGATTTAGTGTTACTAATTATGCTATTGTTCTTGCAGAAGCATCGGTACCAATCAATATGATATTATCAATCAATCACTCTGTGTTTGTGAAAGGGGATCAGACAAACTTCGAGATCGAACCATCATCTGGGGTGGAGGCAACAGAGCTTTATCCTGATGTTAAATACACCACCGTGGATGAGTACCTCAACCAATTTGTCTGAAATCGAATGTACTTGTTAAGCTTCTATGGTATCATATGCTCTATGGAAATAAAAGGTCAGTGTTATTTAAGTAATATTGTGTGATAAATAGAAGGTCCCTTTCATTACGCCATTTCATACTCCCTTTTGAATCTTAACTCATATTCTCAATAGAGGATATTTTAATTGGCTTTCGCCTTTATTAGAAATACACTAAGCAATTACCAAGATCAAGATATATCATTGACGTTCTATTAAAAAAATTAAGGGACCGTTTAATTTGGAACAACTCAAAAATGAATATTGGACTCATGCTTTGGACCGCTTTCTTTTAACAAATTCTCTCAATTTTTAAACATGGTATAAGCGTAATCGTGGATTCATCCACAAATTTTACAAGTACATCCACTCATAGGTAATTGATAAGTTAATCGATCAAATGAGACGTCTAGAGGTAGCATATTCACTTTGTGAGTTGTACTTACTAGTTTCTAAGGAATCAAGTTGTTCCTAATCCATTAAGGAGATCCCCGACTCTAAAATGATCTTTAGTGATACTTTTAAAACATTTGTGTGGGCTCAATAGCAATAGAGAAGAAATTAATGAGAGTTGAATATCATTACCTCATAGGTGTATGTGAAAGAATGGGTGTGGGCGGATCCAGAAATGTGAATAAGAGGGGATCAAATAATACATATCTATTTTTGTGAGGACCAAAACTATAAAAATATATTTTTTCAAAAAATTTAAAAAGTATAGGGTTAAAATTTAAAATTCTCAAAAGTTTCACAGGGGCCTCAACACCACCACCACCACCCTCGGGATCCGACTTTGTCTGCGTACACATGAAAAACAAAGTGGAAAATGAGTTCGCTCATAAGTGAAAATATTGGTGCCAATGCAAAATGACTTTTTCAAAATTAAATATTATGTTTTGCAAGTGTTATTTTTTCCTATGTTTGTGACATTTTTAAATTTTGAAAGTCTTTAAAACCTATTAATATTTGTTCTTACATGTTATTTTTTATGAAAAGTTATAAAATATACATTTTAGAGTAGTATTTGATACCAATTTGATGTAAACGTATCAGAATGTTTACACGCATACTAAAGGAAATAATCAATAATATTTCTTAACCCCTCGTAGTATATTCATAATAATTGTGTCATACATAATGAGTGGTTACAAGGGTATTTATAAGCCCCTAATACATGGTGGGTAGGTTATCAATGGGTCGAGTCTGGACCGGATCTAGGTTGATCCAGATCCGTTTAGTAAGAACTTAATTGGATTCGGATTCGGAGCGGGTCTTAATAGGATCTAAAATATTGGATCCAGATACGGATCCGTATAAGATCGGATCGGATCGGTTCCGGATCCGGGTCTGGCCATATACACATTTATTTTAATTTTTTATTTTATCCCAATTATTTATTTTCTAATCTTAGATTAAAATATTTTATAATTTATTATAGTGTTTGATTTGTATAAATAAAGCATATTTTACTTTGATATATATATATATATATATATATATATATATATATATATATTTATACACACAAATAGAATTGGTCACGGTCATGGACCGTGATAATTTCTAGCGTTACCATTTTGGGGACCACGGTCATAAACATTACCATTTCTATGAGTCATTGTGAGGGATGTAAAATAAAATTTAGTCCATGGTCACGGTTAGGGACCGTGACTACTTGGTCATGGTCAGTGACCGTGACTAGACACTTGACCAGAGTATAAATGGTCACGGTCATACACCATGACCGATATCGTGAGAATTTAAGCCATAGTCACGGTTCTTGACTGTGACCCAAGCTGCGAACATTGGTCACGGTTCTGGACCGTTATCAAGACCCGTGATAATAGAGATGTTGATCATAGTTTATGATCGTGATCCATTATTTACCCATGAAAATTGTCTTGGATTTGGTCATGGTTATAAACCGTGACTAATAATAAATATATTTTTAAATAATAATTTTAATTTTTTTGCTTTCGAAAAAATTTATGTACATATTTTCAAACCTATCATACAATTCCACTATAAAACTAACAAATACAGTAATCCAAAACCAATATTACTAAAATTATCAAGTCATCAAATTAATTACATGAATCCAAAATTAATAATATTAAAATCCTCATAGCATTTTTTTCCCGAAGCATATGCAGTCTCGTTATAATCAATATTCGCGTCCATCTGACTAGAGCTACAAATATTACAAAATGTTTCAAGCATTAATATAATATGATTCGAACAACAAAATATTATTTACCCAAAGTTACAAATATTACAAAATATATTGAACATAATTTATAAGCAATGAGATATGGTATTAAAGTCTTATCATGTCAGTTGTATCATAACTACCAAACCCGAATTATTATGCTAAGTTTATCGTGTTCACCCGATATTGACTCGAACTCAAGAGGACTAAACTCATTAACTTATAATTTTGTGTCGTGTTATCTTTTCGGTTGTATGCATGAACGGGACTGCTAAAAAGAGTGTAAAGAATAGAGTAAAAATAACTAAAATGTGAGCGACAAAGTAACAAATACAAGAAAATAAACTATGAGTATAAGATGCTAACTACATGAATGAGATGATAATATATGAAGATAAACTAAAGAAAATTGGTAAGAAAATGACTTCAAGATGCCTATGTAGCCAAAAATGGCATCAAAGTCCACATAGTTCTCAACATGACACAAAATTATAAGTTAATGTCCTATTGGTAATTTGATTAATGTGTTCAATGATCCAAACAATGAACACAAAAATTATTCTAGCATCAACAAAGTGTTTTTCAGAGGGGATGAATTTTATTGGGGCGTCAAGAGTGTATTTAATCGATGTTATGTGGAACCCGTCAGTTACAACGCAGACTATTAGTCGGGCTTATAAGCTTGGCTACACAACCTTATTTTAACCAAGCCTATAAGCCAAACTAATAGCTTGTGTTTCAATCGAAGGATTCCAAAAATTGAGAATGTGATTGTTTTGTTGACAAAATTGGTGTTGATTAAGGTACTGACAACTCTAGTTTTTGTTTTGTGTGAGAACCCTTAAAGTTTTTCTTTAATATATAATTAGTCCAACTCATTTGGAGTTTCTAGTTTCATAACAAGACTATGATATCACCTTGTTAAGCTTGAAATCCCGAGTGAGTTCGATGGGTTATATATTGAAGAAAAACTTCAAGGGTACTCACACAAAATTAAAACTATATTTGTGAGTACCTTTGACTCAATACCAATTTTCTCAATAAAATAATCGCATTCCCAATTTGTGGAACCCGTCGCTTGAAATGCAGGATATTATACGATTTTATATTCTTGGCAAAAAGAATATTGCATATGAATATAATTTAGCCCAGCCTATAAGCTCGGCTAATAGCTTGTGTTTCAACCAACGGGTTCCACACAACATCGATTAGAGTCACTTTTGATTCCTCAATAGGATTAATCTCCTATGGACAACACTTTGTTGTGCTAGCAATATTTTAGCTTCACTGCCTGGATCATTGAACACATTAATCAAATTACCAATATGATCTTAACTTTTAATTTTGTGTCGTGTTATCATGTTGTGTTATCGTGAAAGTTGTATAAAAATTAATATACCAAAACTGGGTTGTCATACAAGTGTTAAGTAAATAATAATAATAAAATAATGTATCAAAACTCAATCGTTGCCTAAATTAAGTAAATTATCCATTAAATTAGGATTGTCATCAAGAGAATACTAAAACTCTGTGAGCGCCTTTAATGCGCCTGCTTGAGTACTCAACCCCTTTGGCACATGCAAAACAATAGACCAATTGTCGTTGTTTATGCACTTTGGGTATAATACATTCTTCAATATTTGAAAGGCACAAATAAAAGGCTCGACGACCACGCAATATTTACTCTTCATCTTAGATAAATCTACCATAATAATTTTTGTTGCAAGATCAACTTTACAACCATTAGTTATGTCCTTCACCTTCACGCAGTCACACTAGAAAACGATTTGTTTAAAATCTATGTAATTTAGTTCTAGGATTTATTGGACAATCCCATAATAGGTCAGCACCGTATTATTTGTATTTTTATCATTTTTTTTCTAGCCACACAAGAAGTCAAGGAAGAGATTGAAACTTCATTATTTTTTCGTCAATAGTTCTTCCTCGCATGGGTATGGGACGAAATCAAAGTTATTGGCGCGGAATTTTTTAAACTATTTCGCATGAAAACTAGGACCTTTGTCTAGGCGCGCAAGCCTAGAAGAGACATCACATCTTTTTAAATTTTGGAATTATTAATGGATTTGTATTATGATATGTTTTACAATACATGCATAAGTAGTCGTAACAAAAGATGTGAAAATTACCTTTTTTGATAATTGATGATGCCAAAATCAAGATGACCTTGGCTTTCACCTAGTGTGAAATGCGTGTGAGTTGGACTTGGAAAATAAAGACAATAAATGAATTTGACACAAGTATATAACATGGTTCAGCCCAAAGGATTAGGCCTACGTCCATGGGTAAAGGGCTCCTCTCTCTTATATTAATCAAAGGCCAAATGCCATATTACAAAGGTGAGTAACAAATGACTAGAGGTCAAATACATCAAGTGTCAGAGGATGAGAATTGCCAGTAGAGCAAGAAGGAGATATAGAGAATTCTAGTGTCTTTCTCCCGGGCTTCACATCTGACTTGGGTATTTATGGCCTTGGAGTGAAACTGCTCGGGATTCAGGCAGGAAGAATGCATTGATTGTAGTGGTCGGATTGGGCCTTGAAGTGAAACTGCTTGGGAGACATTAATTCTCTCTTAATCTGCGGGCTTGTCAGAGTCATAAATGGTCACCTTCTCCAAGGGTTCCATGCATTAATTGTGTCACCTGGGGCTATGGGTCTTTGCGACAGTGTTATGATCACACATTTGAGGAAGATTTAGATCACGGAGGGTTGATGGCGACATGGCTCGAATGGGAATGGATGAGTCATTGAACTTTATTTTGTATAGGTCATTGGACTCTTTGTGACACCTCGCCTACTAAAATACCAGGTGGCCAACCCGTGATCAAAATAAAATGTTGGTCTCATATGGATCATTCTTAGCATCACTGTCGAATTTTTTTTTAAGTTACTAACTACCTAGTAATTTAATTAGACTCGTGCCAAATTTTATCTTTCTTTAATTGACAACATGTGAAAATCAAATAATAATTAAACCATCCACACAAACTGATAACTGAATCCAACACAGATGAATAACATAAATAAAGATAACCGAATCAACTATCGGTTCAACAGTAAAATACAACAGTAATTGAAACCATAACTTGGATACACAAAGTCCAATAAATAACCGAATATTAAATTTGAGGGCGACATACCCAAAATGAGTACTGAAGTAAAGATCCTACACTAGGAATAAATGAGAGAAACGTCTATAGCAAAGTCCTGCAACTTCCACATGAGCTGCAGTTACGCATCCCTAAATAGAATCCTCAAACTGAGTATCCCTGTGGCTGGACACCTAAAATATTTTGAAAAAGCTTTTGATACGAGTCAGAGCCCAAGTAAAACATTTTTAAAATATTTAGCAACCAGTTAAATTGAAATAATTAAATATGCATGCACACTTTTCATATTTAAGCTAATGTCGCACTCTCTTGAGACATAGCTCACCCCTCATCTAATGTGCACACTTAACGCTTACCTTCTACCTTTCCTAGTTAAGCTACCACACTTAACTATCCATAACAAGTCTCCTTATATATACTAACTCATTGTGCCCACCTATATTATCCATATAATATGTTACCGAATTTCCATGTCTTTTCTCCCATTATAAATTTCTCAATATATGTTTATTTCTCCCCGTAATATAGTTATTTTTAATGTCACTATCTTTCTCTTCTACTAAACCCACACAGTAGAATAAAATCACATGTAAACTTATATCACACTGTTATATATATACTAACACGGCACCCCTATGTTGAGTTGTGGTGTGAGTATACTATGCAATAATATCCTGGTACTTCATCTACAAAACACACATAATAGAATAAATCACAAGTATATATATTTAGGGTCATGATATTTACACCCAAACAATATCTCTAAAGCACCATTTACTCCAAAACACCATAAAAAAACTCATTTTCATCTCCCTAACACCATACAAATTAACACCCCAAAAAGTAACCGAGAAAATGGGTACTATGGTCAAGATTGGCCGTGAAAATGAGTATTACGGCTAAGGGTAGCCGTGAAAATGGGTACCACGATCAAAAGTTAGCCGTAAAGATGGTATCACGACCAAGGTTAACCGTAAAAGGGATATCACGGTCAGGGTTAAACGTGAAAATGAGTACCGCGGTCAGAGTTAGCCGTGAAAATGGGTACCATGGCCAAGGCTGGCCGTGAGATTTTGTTAGGTTGAATAGTAAAAAAATGACTTTTTTATATGGTGTTTTGGTGATATTTTTTGGGTGTAAATATCAGGACCCATATATTTATCACACTATATATATATATATATATATAATATTGCACCCCTAGGCTGAGACCTGCGGTGCATGCATACTCTGCTATCAAGTCCCGGTACATCACGCACTGTATAAAGGACTACAGATTATGAATCACTCTGAAACCGTATCAATACAAATCACACATATTGGAGGCGAACACAGACCACGGCTTTATGGGCTATGCACATACCTACGCACCCATACCACCCAAACTTATCAACTCATCGATAAGTCCTCCTTAAGCCCTATTCTCTGAGGTACAAGTCAAGTATCCCTACAAAGGCTCCTCAAGATAAAATTATCTCCTTCACACCCTCCCGTGATAGTAAGTATGGTAGGTATTTTATACACATAATAAATCATACAAATCAGTATAAGTATACACACAACCTATATCATATATTCCATACGTAGCATATATATCTTCTGAATATCCTACGTATTATTTAATTTCAATTACATTTCTTATCGTATATTTTCGAGTATTACTCACTACTCGAATTGTGCCAATTATCCTTTAAAATATTTCCATAGGTAATTCACTCATATCCTACTGATCTAAGTCATAGGTTCGCTCATCCCCCGAATTCGTTGCATTTCAAATTAAACAGATTAATCTAATCAATTTTACATTCATTAATTTATTAAAGTAGTGTCACCCAACTAAAATACTCTAACTCACTCATATAGTCCGTATCTTCACCTTTTAGAATTTGTTACACAAAAATCCACTATTAAGGTTAACACCTCTTGTTAAATTCACTATTCGATAATTTATTATATATCTCTATAATAAATTAAACCGGCTACTCTTTGCCTAACTCCCGTAGCACTAGCCTGAGAAATATCATAGTCGAAACTCTGACCCTTAATTTAATTACTATCACCTCAATTAGTTTTATCTAAGTGGTGTCACTCAACCAAAATGCTCGGACTCCCTTTATTGGTCCGGATTTTAATCTTTTAGAATTCATTTCACCAAATTCAATTAATAAGTTTGACACCCTTATCAAATTTAATAGTCCTTAATACTCATACCATAAGACTCTAAGTATTAGGGTCCATTTAATTTCTATCAATTGAATTATACCTTAAGATACCAGCCCGTATGCTAAATTCATCCAAAATTCTCATTCGAATACGTTCGTATATTTTCAACATATATTATCGAGTGTCGTTCATTATAAATACTCCTAAATCCATATCCCGGATTCATCCCTATCTAATCCAGGGATAAAATAATGTTCCTTAATATTTTTCCAAAATCCTTCACTCATCTACGGACATCTCCAAATAACCCGAATGTATTTCTTCCTAAAGATGTCGGTCTCACGTACCCGATCGTGGAAAAATCATATCAAACCTAAAAAAAATCAAAAAAGTATGAGGTCGGTGCCCACGCGACTGTGAAGAAAAGATATACAATCTCATGTTTTACAATAACTGAAGGGGTTGATCGATCAACGAAATGGGTCGATCGATTGATCGACCAGATATCAGCCATCTTCCCCGACTGCTTTTTCCACCATTTTTAAACACCGAAGCTTTCCAACTTCAATCCAGACCTCGATTACTTTATCTCCCATATTTATTTCATCTATAAACATGTTCAAATGCTAATATTTGACATTAATCCTCAGTTATTTTCATTAAAATTCTAGGGTTCATAAATTGAGTTTTTCTCAATATCCCTTAAATCACAATTCTCAATTTGAATTAACAAACCAAATTCAACAACAATTTCTATAGGTTTTCAATTCTAAATCATATTTTAGCCTCATATGATATTATTCTCACATCAATTAAACATCAATTTCACCCTTAATGCTTAAATCCCCAAAACCCAGATTTAACATGTGATACCCTCCCAAAAATGAATTTTGCTATAATAACTCATCCCAAAGTGAATATGGTTTACACCCACCATGATATGAATCTTAATACCGTAATTTAAATGAAAGAAAGTTTAACTACTAGCTTGGATAATTTCGTAGGGTCTGATTTCCTTTGTTATGGACAAATGTTTGACGAAGAACACACTCATATTCCTTTAGTTTGGCTCCCAAAATCTCCCCAATTTCTTCCAGTGTTTTTCTCTGTAGCTCTAGGTTTCTCTCCTTGAGTTATGACTGCCCCAATTCCCTCAATTAGGTTTTATTTTATTAATCATATTTTTAAGCTTATGGGCCAAATTAAAATGGCCCAAACACTCCCGTGTGATCCCGGTTATGCCTAAAAATGCCCAAGGCCTAATTACTACCCTCGGGTACTCTTTTTCGACTATCTCGACCTATTCGGAATGAACTGTGCACTCAGAATCGCCCTCCGAGTTACTTTACTAAAATCTCTATCCTCGACCTCAATTTACGGCACATGTAAATTTTAAAAAAAAACGAATTAATTAAATTGTTAATTCACTAATTTAATTAAATCCTCACAATAAATTAATTCATATATCACTGAATTAATTAAATTTTAAATCTTCAAAAATATGGGGTGTTACATACTTCTCCCTTGACAAAGGAATTTCGTCCTCGAAATTCAGATAAGTCTAGTACTCCAAGCCTCGAATACCTTCTTACTCACATGCCTCTGAGATTGCTACACATATCTCTACCCCTTCTAATCGCGAATTATATTAAAATTAATTTAATTATCCAAGGTGCCCATACACCCTATACCCATGCATAACTGCACAAAGGTTACCCGGCTCCACTAGTTTTAAATTGTAATACAACTTTCAACTCACAGTTATAACTACATGAATGCATAATGACCAAGGTACCAAAACTATGTGCTAGTGACCAAATATCTCCCCACTTCCAACGTTGCGCTAAGTTTCATGTGTGGGATGTCTCTCAAAGCAAAATCCAAACAAGGAACCCCCAATACACTACTACCTAGCATTATCGGTCAATGAGATTCGTTTGGCCCTCAGTCCATAGCATGTACCCCTAAATCCCGTCACCTGACATAAAAGTATACTCGACCATTTTCGTGTTATCAAAGACATCATACAATATAGTTCCCATTACTATCACTAGTATCTTAGCGCGAGTCAATCACAAGCTATATATCCTCGCTCCTTACTAAACATATCCACTCTGAACCCCATCGATAAATGTCCCTATTCCCAGGGATCAAATTTAATAATACAAACACTTCCTCATAAGTCTATTATGCAACACATGATAACATATATACACGAATATATATATATACTAAAACCCTATTTCAGGTGATAACTAGCATACGTAAATCATATCTCAAAATAGCAAACACAAAGTCTCACTATACTATATACTATAGCCCAAACATTTCAATATAATTATCAGTAATGTCTCGTACGTAATATACTTAACTCAAGCTCACCTCCGCACTCTCAACGTGGCTATATCATACGAGTATTCTCGATTTCCCCAATTTGCAAATTAAGTCCTTCTCGACTCTGCCCCACCCATTAACTTATGGTGCAAAAAATTTCTCAGAGAATCCTTCGTAGCTCTACCTAGCTCCACTGGCCATATATCGTATTAACTCTCAACTTAAAGTGTTTCCTCTACTCTTTTAATAATTTAACATTTAAAATCGATGTACTAGCATCTAATAATGTCTCACTATTCCCAACGTTTATTATGATCCATGTGTGTAACCTCCTGTCACGAAGTTCAAAAGACTCTCCCCAATGCACTATCCCCTAGCATTATCAGTCATCGAAATCCATGCATCCGAAGAACATAACCAAGATATCACAAATTTTGTCTCCCAACACATAAATCAAATCATCTATGCCCATGTCTCTCAAGGAGTCACATGATACTATGCTTTCACTTTCACTAAGTTCTCAATACTTACACAACAATGAGTTAAATCTCTCCACTCAACGGTAAACTCGATATACCCTGAATCACATTAGTAAAAGTCCCTATGCACCGGGATCCAATATAACTAAATGTATGTGCTCTCTGAATTCTACTTCCTAAAATATCTTCGTGAGCTCGACCCTTTTTCAAGTGAGACATCACAAAAATGTACTTCCTTCCCCCGAGACAGTGAACACGATAGTCTTGCTGTAACCACCCTTCATCACACAATAGTCTGTAACTAATATAAAATTATAACTCAAATATGTCCTATCAAAATGAGTTAACCTCATAAAATATGTATTCACAGTGTCCACACATGTTCCCCTGCAGATGGAACTAAAGATAGCCCCGCTACCTCAACGGTATATACATACAACTATAGTAATATTAACTATACCTTTACTAAACCCGTTTCACATGCGAATCTAGCACCAATAATTTACTGTGACTCGCTCATGCCACACAAAGCAGACTCCAAATCATTCCGGGAGAAAATCTCATACTTTCAATTGCCCGTAGCACTCGCGGGTCAAATGGTTCCTGGACATAACACCCTTATTCCATCCGAACCAAAAATTCCATATGACTGTTGCCCCTACTGGGCATCCCGTTCCTGTCCCCCAATTCACTGCGAACAATATCCACATATATGTTCCTACTCTTTACACATAAGACACCTCTTTGTTTCATTCTCCCTTTTCCTGGCCCCACTGTCCATGTCAGGGTTGTCCTTCTCACGTGCCTAGTATACTTGTCCCTAATTACTACACCCGTTGTCCCTTTAGCTCCGTTGGCCCTATGGGACTCATTGCAGGCCTTGACGGCCCTAACTGAATCCACCTCCACTTGGTAGGAATTCTTTTGATCTCAATCATTAAAATGAATTCTCTACTGCGTGGTGCCTCACTAGCACCGTTAAATCTAGTCTTGGCCTTTTGGTTAGATCCTCTAATTCTCTTGGCTCTCTTATCATGACAATGACAACAACGATATCAGTCATTCTATTTGGACTTCCCCATCCATGCTTGTATAGTCTATCCATGCGTCCATCATTAACTTATGGACCTTCTAAATTCTCCGTATCCACCTCGTCTGGTATGAAGTTTGCTAAACACGTAAACTTTCCTTCATAACTGACTACTGTACGGCCCGTTTGAAATAAATCTTGAAATCTCCTTTGCCTCTCTTATTTAAACAGTTGATGAGAGGATTTGTGTCTAACTGCAACCTCAAATTCCTTGTTATTTATAGTATCCATCCATGGTTGTGGTAATTGACTCCCACTAATACAACGTCGCTCCTATGAGTTAAAATTTTACGCCCAAAATTTTATCCTGGGTGCCATTTCACTCCACCTTACATAATTATCTTTGAATCTTCTCCGCCCATTGCTATGGTGATTCCTATCGCGGTTACCGTTCTTGGAATATTTCATAGCTTCTTTTGAGTCTCCTATCTTGTCGTCCTTCTAACGGCCCTCACTGGTCGTCCAAAAATTGTTCAGTTTATAAAGTTCAACCAAACCCTTATATAAATCGCATCAGCTATACTTAATCGCATGAGAACATAAGTCGTATACGTAAAGGAATACAACAACCCTATAATAAGTCTTTATACCAAAGAACGCTAGGTTGAAATGTAATAAGTCGCACAGATCCTAAGGACTCTAGAAACTGATGCTCAGATACCATCTGTGACACCCCGCCTACTAAAATACCGTGCGACCAGCCCGTGATCAAAATAAAATGTTGGTCTCATATGGCTCATCCTTAGCATCACTACCGAAAACTTTTTAAAGTTACTAAACACCTAGTAATTTAATTAGACTGGTGCTAAATTTTATCTTTCTTTAATTGACAACATGTGAAAATCAAATAATAATTAAACCATCCACATAAATTGATAACTGAATCCAACACAGATGAATAACATAAATAAAGATAACCTAATCAACTATCGGTTCAACAGTAATTGAAACCATAACCTAGATACACAAAGTCCAATAAATAACCAAATATTAAATCTCAGGGCGACATTCCCAAAATGAGTACTGAAGTAAAGATCCTACACTAGGAATAAATGAGAGAAACGTCTATAGCAAAGTCCTGCAACTTTCACATGAGCTGCAGCTACGCATCGCTGGATAGAATCCTCAAACTGGGCGTCCCTATGGCTGGACATCTAGAATCTTTTGAAAAATATTTTGACACGGGTCAGAGCCCAAGTAAAACATTTTGAAAATATTTAGAAAGCAGTTAAATTGCAATAATTAAATATGCATGCACACTTTTCATTTTTAAGCTAATTTCGCACTCTCTTAAGACATAGCTCACCCCTCATCTAATGTGCATACTTAACGCTTGCCTTCGACCTTTCCTAGTTAAGTTACCCCACCTAACTAGCCATAACAAATCTCCTTCTACATACTAACTCACTGTACCCATCCGTATTACCCATACAATATGTTACCCAATTTCCATGTCTTTTATCCCATTATAAATTTCTCAGTATATGTTTATTTCTCCCCATAGAATAGTTATTTTTAATGTCACTATATTTCTCTTCTACTAAACCCATATAGTAGAATAAAATCACACATATACATATATCACATTATTATATATATACTAACACGGCACTCCTAAGCTGAGTTGCGGTGCGAGTATACTATGCAATAATGTCCTACTACATCATCTACTAAACACACGTAGTAGAATAAATCACAAGTATATATATTTATCAAACGAATTATATATATATAATACAACACCCCTAGGCTGAGCATGCGGTGCATACATACTTTGCTATCAAGTTCTAGTACATCACGCACTGTATAAAGATATACAGATTCCGAATCACTCTAAAATCGTATCAATACAAACCACACATATTGGAGGCGAGCACAGACCACGACTTTATGGACTGCGCACATACCTACACACCCATATCACACAAACTTATCAACTTATCGATAAGTCCTCCTTAGGCCCTATGCTCTGAGGTACAAGCCAAGTATCCCCTCGAAGGCTCCTCAAGATAAGATTGTCTCCTTCACAACCTCCCGTGATATCAACTATGGTAGGTACGTTATACACATAATAAATTATACAAATTAGTATAGGTATACACACAACCTATATCATATATTCCATACATAGCATATATATCTCCCGAATATCCTACGTATTATTTAATTCCAATTACACTTCTTATCCTATATTCCCGAGTATCCCTCACTACTCGAAGTGTGTCAATTATCCTTTAAAATATTTCAGTAAGTAATTCACTCATATCCTACTGATCTAAGTCATAGGTTCGCTCATCCCCCGAATTCGTTATATTTCAAATTACACCGATTAATCTAATCAATTTCACATTAATTAATTTATTAAAGTAGTGTCATTCAACTAAAATTCTCCGACTCACTCATATGGTCCGTATCTTCCACCTTTGAAATTTGTTACACAAAAATCCACCATTAAGTTTAACACCTCTCGTTAAATTCACTATTCGATAATTTATTAAATATCTCTATAATAAATTAAACCGGCTACTCTGTGCCTAACTCCCGTAGCACTAGCCTGAGAAATATCATAGTCAAAACCCCGACCCTTAATAGAATTACTATCACCTCAATTAATTTTATCCAAGTGGTGTCACTCAACCAAAATGCTCGGAATCTCTTTATTGGTCCGTATTTTAATATTTTAGAGTTCATTTCACCAAATTCGATTAATAAGTTTGACACCCTTATTAAATTTAATTGTCCTTAATACTCATACCATAAGACTCTAAGTATTACGTTCCATTTAATTTCTATCAATTAAATTCTACATTAAGATACGAGCTCATATGCAAAATTCATCTAAAATTCTCATTCGAATACGTTCGTATATTTTCGACATATATTATCGAGTGTCGTTCATTATAAATACTCTTAAATCCATACCCCGGATTCATCCCAATCTAATCCAAGGATAAAATAAAGTTTCTTAATATTTTTCGAAAGTCCTTCACTCATCTACGGACATCTCCAAATCAATTCATCCCCAAACCATTCAACTACATGTGTGCGTGTGTCAACCCATAAATAGATAAATCATGTGACGCGAATTTAAGGAAAAATCCCCGAAGGGAAAAACCTTTTATTTCTATAACTTTGAATAATTCACAATACCATTGACTTACATACAACCTGATAATCGCCCACAAGTTTAATGCACGGTGTCTTCGTCAAACCTTCCAAGCAACGGCTAGAAACTTCGTCGGCTGGAATCTCCCTCAAGAAATCCAGATGGTCAGCAATGAAGAAGAAAATGTCTTCTCCATAAGTGTTAACTTTATAAGGACTCCCTCGACAATAGCATGCAGCTCTCCGGTTGTAGAGTTCTCCCCACAAAGGTAAACAACAGCAAAAGTGTGTTCTTCAACACCAAAAATAATTCACCAAAGCATATGGGATTTTTGTGAATTAAAAACATAGAGGGATTAAGCCCTAAAAGAAGAAGTCAAAAAGGAATCTGCGATTTCGCTGTTTTCTGTCTTTCAAAACGCTGGGACTTCTTAGTGAAAATGAAACCATTTAAAGAGTATTTATACAAAAACACGCGGCCTCGGTATTAGAGCTCGTTCGAATGAGATAAGTATGTCGCTCGAACGAAGGACACGTATCGCTCGAACGAGATCGCGTGACATCCTTATCTCGTTCGAACGACAGTGTGATGTCGTTTGAACGACTGTTGCGTCAAAAAAATATTATTTTAATGTCCGCTCCAAAACTTAGAAAAAATACTCATTCTCAAATTTCGACGAAAAAGTCCGCTCCAACACTTAGAAAAGATTTTGTAAAAATATCCTAAAAGATCTAAGTGGAAAGTTAAGGTATTTAAAACAAAACCTTACCAAAGTAAACTTCGCGGAGTCTTTTTTATGAAGAACCTTGATATTCGGATCCGCTTTTTATACTTGAATGCTCTTCGACGGTGTAGCGGTATACGACATACTAAATTGATAACGGACTTATAAAAATATGTCCTTACAAATCTCCCCCTATATCTATGCCGGTACATACATAAAAAATCCGAATTATTAAATGCCAAAATGCCTATACAAATCTACCCTCCCATGAATAAATTTGCGAGATCTCAAACTGCTCTTCAAAAATTCTTCATCAAATCTCAAAGCTTTCATCAGGGTATGCAATCCAATAATCATCAATCTTTGTACCTACACACATGAGAGCAAATACCTTTGTGACGCATCGAGTTTGAAATGATATAAGAATAAATCATTAATAAATCAAATCTCCCCCATAACATGATAATTCTTTCTCCCCCTTTCTATGATGTCCCCAAATAGACTGATAAGAAGAAAAAATCAAAACATTGAGTGTCACGATAAAATGCATAGAAAACATGAATTAAACTATGCGCGTGCAAAGGTATGACCCAAAAAAAATTCACAAACTATTTTTTGGATTTTTCAATTTTTCATACAAAAATAAGATACCAAAAATCACACCATGGATTTAAACTAAAACAACCAAGTCATGGAAATGGAATGTATGGGTGTGAACACATTCAATAGGTAAATCAACTCAATCAATAATATGTGCATGATGCATATGTGTACTCCTAACGAATAAAAATCAAAAGTATCCTTAGGTGTAAAAATTGTTGAATTTAGATGACATCGTCTTATACAAATCAACAAATCAAAGTCAAAGTGATTTTCACACCAATAACATTCAAAACTATTTAGCGCTTTTTCAAGACTTTCAAGGACGTGCAAACCCGTTTTAATTCTCCATCCAAACTCCCTCATATATATATTTTCTTTTAAAGGTGTATAAAACTAAATTCTCAAACTTTGGAGAATTGGTACAAAAACCTAAATGGCCCATAATTGGAATGAATTTCTTTTTACTGGCTTTAAAATTTTTCGGGCTCTTTTAAACCTCTTTGGACCCCGGATAATAAAATTCCTTAATTTTCTAGGTCCAATTTAAACAGTGGCTTAGTATTCGCAAAGCTCAAATGAACCTTTCGCAGCCCTTCCCCATTTTCAAATAAAGCACACAAACGGCTTTTACATGCACAACTTGCTTATCAAGATTTATCGCGCATGGTTCGTTTTAAGGACGAGATTGAAGTGAAAACACCCAACCAACATGTGATAATACAAGCACAATAATCAAACAAATCCGTGCATGTGTGCAATAAAGGAAATCATGAGTCAAACATGTAGGAAGTAACACTTAATTACATCTTAATGACTCCAAACAATATAAAACACAAAGATGACATGATATATTGTCTCAAAACACTATCAAATAGTCACATGAAAAATGGAATGATGCTGTGACTCAGTCACCCTAAGTGTTCATCCATAAAAGGTGCAAACAAAATACAAAACTCGTTTTGAATTTTTCAAAAATTTTATCAAAATAAAATCTTTTGTATTTTTCAAAAAAAATTCAAAAGAAAAAATTTATACAACAAGTACATGTCACAACGCTAGCAAGCATACATATCATGAAACAAAAACTAGCGTATGACAACAAGCAAACACAATCATCTATATGATATAACAAGAGAAGAATCATGTGCAAGCAAACGGGAATCAACTTGTCTAAAATCTAGCGTATCCAAAAGTGATTTCATAACCCAAACGGATGTAATACATTGACACGGGGTTTTGGGAACCAATAAAATACTAGACTTCGACTTCCTAGGATCTCTTCCAAGATCAAAACAAAATCTCATAAGGTGACCTTTCCTACCATAATATGAACATGTGTAAACGGGTGGAACGACACCTATGGGTTGACCTTTTCTAATGTCCTTGGGAACGGTTGACCCTCTAAAATAAATAATGGCTTTGGCTTTAGCATTATAAGCATGAGAACAAGATGAGTCATTACCATCACTATCAAACCTACTTGAGTCTGTCAAATCATTTTTTAACTTTAAAATTTTTTACTCAAACAAAGAATTAGACTCTTCCAATTTAAGGGACTCCTTCTTCAAATTATCAATCAAACCTTGAAGGTTATCTCGCTCCCCCTCAATTAAAGCAAACTATTTCCTAATAGTCTCTTCACGTGCCACAAACTCATTGACTAAAATATTTTTATCCTCTTTGGCACAAACACAAACCATCGAATTTTTAAGGCCCTCCAATTCTTTTTTTAAAAATAGGACCCTATCATCACTCTCCTTCTTGGACAATTTTAAAGCAACAAAATCATGGTCCAAGGAAACAAGTTTCTCATGATAAAAATCTCTTTGATTTTGAACCGTTTACAAAAGATCCATCGCGGATTTAAAACGAGAATTTTCTTTTTCCAAAAAATCAATTCTTTTAGCAAATGTCAAATTCAAATGATTTATATCATCAAAACTCTGACTCGTGTCATAAAAGGGGGGGGGCATCCGATTACATAAGTGCTCCATCGAAAAAATTGCGATTTTTCACAAAACTGATTTCTGAAAAAAATCAATATCACACAAATTTTGCGAAAAATAGGAATACGGGATAAATTAGCGCAACCCGCGCTGATGCGAATTTGATGACGTGAGAAGTCAAATTGTATCAAAAAAAAATCCTAGAAAAATCAGGATCACATGATAAATTAGCGTAACGCACTCTGATACCAATTTGTAAAACCGAATAAATGCGGTGTGTGATACCGATTTAAATTAATTCACAAATTTCCAAGTAAACCTTATTTAATTAGAGTCATTTTTAAACCAAATCAATTCAGCCCCAAACCATTCAACTACGTGTGTGCGTGTGTCAACCCATAAATAGATAAATCATGTGACACAAATTGAAGAAAAAATCCCCGAAGGGTAAAACTTTTTATTTCTAGAATTTTGAAGAATTCACAAGACCATTTACTTACATACAACCTGATAATCGCCCCACAAGTGTAACACACGGTGTCTTCGTCAAACCTTCAAAGTAATGGCTAGAAACGTCGTCGACTAGAATCTCCCACAAGAACTCCAGATGGTGAGCAATGAAGAAGAAAACGGCTTCTCCACAAGTGTGAACTTTATAAGGACTCCCTACACAATAGCACGCAGCTCTCAGGTTGTAGATTTCTCCCCACAAAGGTAAACAACAGCAAATGTGTGTTCTACAACACCAAAAATAATTCACCAAAGCATATGGAATTTTTGTGAATTGAAAACAAAAAGGGATTAAACCCTAAAAGAAGAAGTCAAAAATGATTCTGCGATTTCGCAGTTTTCTGTCTTTCAAAACGCTGGGACTTCTTAATGAAAACGAAACCATTTAATGAGTATTTATACAAAAATGCGTCGCCTCGGTATTAGAGCTTATTCGAACGAGATAAGCATGTCGCTCAAACGAAGGACACGTGATCGCGCGACATCCTTATCTCGTTCAAACGACAGTATTATGTCATTTGAACGACTGTTGCGTCAAAAAAATATTATTTTAATGTCTGCTCCAATACTTAGAAAAAATACTCATTCTCAAATTATGACGAAAAAGTCCGCTCCAACACTTAGAAAATATTTTGTAAAAATATCCTAAAAGATCTAAGTGGAAAGTTAAGGTATTTAAAACAAAACCTTACCAAAGTAAACTTCGCGGAGTCTTTTTTATGAAGAACCTTGATATTCGGATCCGCTTTTTATACTTGAATGCTCTTCGACGGTGTAGCGGTATACGACATACTAAATTGATAACTGACTTATAAAAATATGTCCTTACAAATCCAGACCTCGATTACTTTATCTCCTATATTTATTTTATCTATAAACATGTTCAAACAATAATAAATGAAATTAATCCTCAGTTAATTTCATTAAAATTCTAGGGTTCATAAATTAGGTTTTTCTCAATATCCCTTAAAATCCCAAATCTCAATTCGATTCAATAATCCGAATTCAACAACAATTTCTACAGGTTTTTTATTCTAAATTATATTCTAGCCTCATATGATATTATTATCACATCAATTAAATATTAATTTCACCCTTAATACTTAAATCCCCAAAACTCGGATTTAACATGTGATACCCTCCCAAAAACAAATTCTGCTATAATAACTCATCCCAAAATGAATATGGTTTACACCCACCATGATATGAATCACAATACTGTAATTTAAATCAAAGCAAGTTTAACTACTTGCCTGGATAATTTCGTAGAGTCTGATTTCTTTTATTTTAGACGAATGTTTGACGAAGAACACACTCCTCTTCCTTTAGTTTGGCTCCTAAAAGATCCCCAATTTCTTCCATTATTTTCCTTTGCAGCTTTAGGGTTTCTCTCCTTGAGTTATGACTACCCCAATTCCCTCAATTAGGTTTTATTTAATTAATCCGGTTTGTAAGATTATGGGCCAAATTAAAATGGCCCAAACACCCCCGTGTGAACCCGATTATGCCTAAACATGCCTCGAGGCTCAATTACTACCCTCGGGTACTCTTTTTCGACTATCTCGACCTATTCGGAATCAACTGTGCACTCAGAATCGCCATCCGAGTCACTTTACTAAAATCTCCAACCTCGACCTCAATTTATGACACATGTAAAAAAAAAATTAAAATAACTTGAATTAATTAAATTGTTAATTCACAAATTTAATTAAATCCTCGGGATAAATTAATTCCTATATCACTGAATTAATTAAATTCTAAATCCTCAAAAATACGGAGTGTTACACTCTTGAGATGCATGTATCCTTGGACTCTTAGGGATGATGTGTCCTTAAACTCTTGAGGTGGATGTGTCCTTAGACTATTGAGGTGGATTGGGCCTCGAATAAGTTTGATGCCAAATATGCTGCCCTTCCCCCTAATTTTCATGGGATGATTTTGATCACATGAAAATTTAATATACATCCAGCACTCAGTGGGAGTATTTGAACATTGTCAATCGAATGAACAACATGTAAGCTCTGCCAAAATATCAGAAATAATGTTAAGACGATATGTTAGTCTGAGGATAATCTTTTAGTAAAAAAATAGTTTGAGGAAAATTTCTGAGGACTGAGTTAAAAATAGTCTGTGGACAATGTCTGAGCACTGAGTTAAAAATAGTCCGAGGACAATGTTTGAGGACTGAGTAAAAAAATAGTTCGAGGAGTCCGAGGACAATGTTTGAGGACTGAGTAAAAAATATCCCCTACGTAGATTTTTTTATTTTTTATTTTTTTGTCGGAGGACTATGTCCATGGAAATGGACTCGGGAGATGGTAGATGACAAATTTTTTTATGCCAGAAGACTATGTCCATGGATATGGACACGGGAGATGGCAGAGGACAATTTTTTTATGTCGGAGGACTATGTCCATGGACATGGACTGAGGAGATGACGGAGGACAATTTTTTTAATGTCGGAGGACTATGTCCAGGGACATTGACTGAGGAGATAATAGAGAACAATTTTTTTATGTCCATGGACATGGACTTAGGATATGACAGAGGACAATGTCTAAGGACTGAGTTAAAAATAGCCCGAGGACAATTTTTGAGGATAGAGTAAAAAATTTTCTAAGGAAAATGTCTAATAACTGAGTTAAAAAATAGTCTGAAGACTGAGTTAAAAATAGTCCGAGGAAAATATATGAGGATAGAGGAAAAAATTCAAGGAAAATGTTTGATGAATCAGTTAAAAATAGTCCGAGGACAATGTCTGAGGACTAAGTTAAAAATAATCAGAGGACAATGCCTGAGGACTGTGTTAAAAATAGTTTGAGGATAATGTCTAATAACTGAGTAAAAAATAGTCTGAGGACAATGTCTGAGGATTGAGTTAAAAATAGTCTTAGGACTATGGAAAAAATAATCCAAGCGCAATGTCTAACGACTGAGTTAAAAATAGTCTGAGGATAATGTGTGAGGATTGTGTTAAAAATAGTCCGAGTACAATGTCTGAATACTGAGTAAAAAATATTCTGAGGATCGAGTTAAAAATAGTATGAGCACGATGTATGTGGATTGGGTTAAATAAAGATGGTAATATCAAAATTAGATGGTAATATAGAGAATACACATACTTAAATAAAAATATGTTATATATGTGGGTACTTACTCTTTCCAATCTTTAACTTCATATTATGTTTCAAAGACATAACGAGTTACTTGCTCGAATTGCATATTGGTGATTCTCACCTATTTAGGGTTCCCGAAAGGAAGCTCATCCTCAAACTCGTCAAATTCCTCGACCACTCGTTCTCCATAAGGATTAAACCTCCTAAGACCTTGTTCCAGCATATGTTCCCGAGCGTATAATGATGATTCTTCTATTTTATAGTCTTTCACAATTGACCCTCCAATATATCATGTATTCTTAACAGAATCTTTGAAGGTTTTCATCAAGCGCTCAAAAGGATACATCCCACAATACTTGACAGGTCCACATAACAACACCTCATTGTATAAATGCACAAGTAGGTGGACGATCATGTCAAAGAACGATAAAGGAAAATATTTCTCTAATATACAAGTCGCCTTGGTTAAAGTTTCTTTCACAGTCGCAATGTTTTTTTTATAACTTTTGCACATGGTAAGGTGAATCACAAAACTAAACTTCATAATTTCATCTTTGTGCTCGAAGTAGAAATGCTTAAGCAACAAAGGGATTGATTGAATGACGACATGTCACTCATGAGACTTGAACTATTTCACATAATTTGTTTGATAGTTTACAACCCTGCGCAAATTACCGGAATAAAGTCTTCAAGTTAAAAAGCATGTCTATGAGAATATTTTTTCACTAGTAATCAAAGTGAAAGCACCCATAGGAATCAAATTTCTTCTTATTGTAGGATCAATTTTTAACAACAAATTTTTTTCATCTCCTTTAGATTGCAGTGTGCCTTCTCTCCATTTTTCGATTGAGACCCACCTAGACATGTTCCTATCAAATGTTTCATAAAATTCTTTTATGTGTGCATCACATAAATTAAGTGCCTTATATGATGATCCATCTAATGTGGCTAGTCAAATGACATTGACCATTTAGACCATGCCTTCATTTTACAAAGATCTTTTGGATCCTCCATAGCTTTTTGCTTCTGGCTTGCAAACTGAGCGTGTTTTCATATAAGCTTATTCCTCGAAGTTGCATCCTTTACCTTCTCCTTGATTTGATAACGAGAAAGTCTATTGCATCCTATTCTCATGATCAGCAAGTAAAATGTTAGACTTGTCATTCTTAAAAAGGTGACTATTCAACAGAAATCTACGATCACCGCCATAACAATTCTTACCTCTATGCTTTAGCCAAGTGGAATTAGTTTCCTCTACAAAGATAGGACATCCATAATAACCATGAACATTATAACCAGACAAGGTCTCATTTGTAGGAAAATCGTGGATCACCCACAACACCATTATTTTAAGTGTGAACTCTTCACCCTTATGAGTGTCAAACGCCCTCACATCTTCATCCCACAACTCTTTCAATTCTTCAATTAGCAGGGATAAGAAGATATCAATATCGTCGCTAGGAGCCTTTGTCCCAGGTATCAACAACGAAAATAATGTGAGATTTTTTCTCATGCATAGTGTTGGGGGGAGACCTATGGGCGCCAAGAGAACTAGCCAATAACTCTGATTAGTGCTTTAATTATAGAAAGGATTAAACCCGACAGTTGATAATCCAAGATGGACATTATGCTGTTCCTTTACAAATTCATAGTGTCGTGTGTTTGAAAGTTACCATATGATTAAATCAATGGGATGGCGCATTACATTCCCATCCATCTTAGCTCGAGGTTGCCATGTATGTTATCTGTGGTATAGTGAAAAATCTTTTTAACCATGGCCCGAGGGGAAAATACTTCCATAACTTATGTCGAACTTGTAGGGACTTGCGAAATTTAGTGGGTTTATCATTTCCACTTTCACAACCTGAACAAAGTGTGTAATGTTCACTAAGTAAACATAATCATAAACAATAAACCTAGTGAATAGGTTTGAGGGAATCTCATGACCAATTTATTATTTCAAACAATTTTTCTTGCAAATTCAAGTTGTTTAACATAAATTATACCAAAATACAATCCTATTGTCTTATTGAATTCACACAATAATGAATCAATTAGATCTAGGTGAAGAAACAAAATCTAGTAAGTCTAGCCAAATTTTAACGTTAATTATTTTATCCAATTCCAATTAAAGTGAGGTGTGTGATCAAATGTGTTCATAAGCATAAGAGATAATCACAAACACACATAAGATAGATTTATGAGGAAAAAACCTCACCTAGTAGTAAAAAACCTCTACGCGCTCCAATTTTCATTTCTACTTGAAAAATAATTTAACACAAGGCAAGAAGATACCTATCACACAAGCACTCTCGTGTAGTTACCAATGAACCTTGTAACTTTTCCTCTTAGAAAATTAAAATCCATAACGAGCTCCACGTTGCGAGTAAAGAAGTCCATTATCTTCCTTGGTAGTCGCGCCACACTCTAATCTCTCCAATAGAATGAAGTGCTTCCTCTTTTAGATCTAGGAGTAAATGATCATACAATTCAAATATTGAATGATTTAAAATGAATAGGCTATGTGGATATGAACCAAAACACTCCCAGTTATCTCTCAAAAGCATAGATCAAGACTAGATCTAAGTTTTAACAATTTTGGAAGGAACGAGTGAAATTATAAAGATAAGAAAAGACAAATTCTCTTAATTGTCACACCCCGCCTATTTTTGGCATCGGCCGCCACCAAAACTAAACCGGGCGTGAGTAAATAAAATACCATCCTTAGCATGTGACATATATGAGACATCAAATTTTAATCCACAATATAATTTATTTTAATTAAACCCAAATATGAAATGACATTCAACCGATAAAGCTCCAAAATGCGATTAAATCCATCACATAATCTCCCAACATCTTAATAATGAAATAAATCAATCCAACTGAAACTTAAAACAACTTTGGAACCAAAAAGGCCCAATAACTCCAAATTAGTCTCATAAATAAAACGACGGAATGGAAAGAGAAAATCCAACTACTAAAGCAGTAACATAAATCCAGCTGCACCTCCAAAAGATCTCCAATGAATCCAATGTAGCAACTCCCAAAAATCCTGAAAAATATTAGTCAACGCATGTGTCAGAGCCAAAGCCCCGAGCATGTAAACCGGCTACTCTCCTCAAATAGGGTCCTTGAACCCAGACAATAGTGCTATATATATCGACTATAACAATAGAATCTTTTAATTTCGAGATTTTTAATCACCATAAATAAATTCACAATTACCCGCAAGGTTTTCATAAAAGCCACACCAATATGATTTTAATTAACCCACCTTCCCACAATGTTAAATTTAATTAATTTAACCGTGAAGAATATTAACAATACACGTCCCCTTGTCAAGTCCGCCGTCTGATCCGTTTTTATACTGCGATCCTCGCGATATGACAAGGTTCCACACACACACACATCCCCTTGTCAAGTCCGTCGTCTGGTCCGTTTTTATCCTGCGACCCTCGCGATATAACAAGGTTCCACACACACACCCGTCCCCTTGTCAAGTCCGCCGTCTGGTCCATTTTTATCCTGCGACCCTCGCGATATGAAAAGGTTCCACACACGACACGACATAACTCGTCATCTAACCCGTTCAAACTGTCGGCCCTAGACACATTATGTCGTCAATAAATTTTTAATATTCGTTTTAGTCCTGCGATATTAAATTCCACATTCCTTATTTTTATTAATCACATTAATTTCCCCCACCCTTAAAAGCGATGTGAAAATCCTCAAAATAACCTTTAGTCCTAACTAAGGGTTCCCAAAACACAATATCGTCCTATCCTAAGCAAAGAATGATTACCAAATTTCACTCCACCTAGATATCAATCCTAGGCTATCACAACAAAGGTATAACATAGAAAATCAGCCCCCACCCCAAATTATATAACCCGCATAGACTTACACTAACTAGTCCCATACCTAATTAGCATAAATCGTAATTAAGGCCCACTTACTAGTCACATACCTAACAAGTGTACTATAACAAGGGTGAAAACCAATTATCTACCATACCCAACCTTTCCGAAATATTAACATATTTCCATAAAGTAACACAATTCCAAATTATAACAACATCCATAATAATACTAAATTCCCATTTAAATAATTCAATTTAAAAAGTGAAAATCAAAGGCACCTAAATATTATGATTTTCAAAATAATCGCTACATGCAAGTCCTATCATGATCCTTATTTTCCAACACAAGAAATTAAATTAAACTAGGGTTTTCACATGAAATATCAAAATTTACTTTTAAAAATGGCTCCTCTACATGCACATGCCCACAGCAAAATCGACTACACCGACACAACCCAAAGAATACACAGTTATAAGTATTCGGTATCATTTATTTTTTTCATGTAAAACAGCCCCGAAATTTATCTCATCATTCTTTATATTCATATCTTATTTTAGAAAACATGAGTTTAATGGAGGATACAATCAAGACACGTAACACTAAAGGAAAAGAATAGGGTCAACATGCCTGAATAAAAATTGGTTTAGAAATCTGATCTTGAATGTGTATTCCTCTAAAAAAAATTGACAAAGATTCGTTCTTGACGCGTCTTGAGAAAATCAGGTTAATCTTGACAAAACTTGAGTTGAAAGTTATGTAGAATGGGTCTAGAGTTTTGAAGTTGAAGAAGATGAGAGGATTCTGATTTTTTTAGAAGGCTAAAATGTGTTTTTAAAGATCTAAACTCGTCACTTTATGTTTATATACCAAAAAGAATTAGAGTCCTAATCAAATACAAATACTCGAAAAAATATTGCGAACGATTGGACCGTTAGAATCGCTTGAAATTTCAGTATGTTGCAGCGAACGGCGAGACAGGACTGCTGACAAAAATTCAGCTTGGTCGAACGGTCGAATTTCTAAAAATATTATTTTTACTAGAAAGTTTTATGTTTTGAGGATTCTTAGAGAGTTTTATATTTTGAGGACTCTTCTAAATAATAAAAATTCAATTAAAACTCCATTTTAATTCCGATTCCAATTCCGTTTGAAAATTTATTTTTCGAATATAAAAACCAACACTTTAAATTATAAAATTTATAAAATTCAAAATTTCATTTTTCTCCGATTTCCAAAATTAATTTAAAAATTCCCATTTAAAAAATTTGGGTTGTTACATTAACCTTGGAAATACTCTCATAAATGCATTGGAGTTATGAGGTTTTCAGATTTGAAAAAATGAGAGGGAACTTGGCCTTTAAATAGGATTTTTCCAAAATTTGATGCCACCATGCGCACGGTTAGATTTGGTCATGTGCACGATTCTAGGAAATTTGGAATCAAGGCCTTGGCCATGTTCACGAGATCCTTTTATAGTCATGCGAACGGGCTCAATTCAGAGTCGTGATAACGGTTAAAACCAACAATCATTTTCAAAAGGTTTTAACAGTTCAAAAATGGTTGACCAATTTCAAAAACATTTTAAACTCTTTAAGACTGTTTTAAACATTTCAAACACTTGTTCCATCAATTTTTAAAGTCCTCACATATATTCAAAAAAGTTTTGTTCACGTCTGTGTGTTTAGCCACCATCAATTCACAATCTATTAAAAGGATATAGTCTTGACTTCAATGTGAATGCATGGCAATGGAAGTCTTCAATGAGCGGCGGTCTATGATCTTCAATCTTCAATCTTCAAGGTTCATCTAACCTAAACTAGATCGCACGTCACTCATAACGAATCAAGTCTATTTGACTTGATGAACTCAATGACTCAAATGTTTTGACACGAGAAATTATCTAACTTTTAAACAACATATAAGATTACATTTTCAATCTCCCCCTTTGGTTATTCCGTGGCAAAACTTCCAAAAATCCAAAATCAACGTATTACCCCTACAAGAAATACACTACATTAGACATATAATGAATGTAGTATGAAGTAATGTACAATATCCATAAGACCAACGAAGCATCAATAGTCGAGTCTGAACATGGGCTCGAGTCGAAATCATCAATGCTAAGCCTGAAACCACATGAAACAATAAATAACACCACGCGGGCAAGCATGCACCAAGAGAAACTTCCCATGATTGGGAATCCTCTAACAATATCAAAGTGATATGGATGAAATAAAGCATGTGAAGTGTAATAATATCATCTAATGTAAATGAGAAACATAATTAGTATAGTTCCCACTACAAGTCATATCCCCCTATTATAGATATTTCTCCCCATTTTGGCATATGGGACATGGAAAAATTATTCTCCCCCTTTTTGTCACAGAAATACAAAGAGAAGAAATATAGCATGGGAAAGAATGTGAAATAGCAAAGTTATAATAATGGAGCACATAATGAGAATATACAAGTGTATCATCATATGAATCTCAAAACAAGAACTAGTAAATGAAAGATATCAACCAATAAGCATAGAAAGAGGATATGTGATATACAAACAATCTAACTAGAATGAGATCATATAGAAATCATGGATATATATATCAATACAAGCACAATAATAAGATACCAAACAAGAACCAATATACCAATTGAGGATGGACTAATTCAGGATGGAAATCCATAAAGGAAAAATAGTGTACCATAAGATCCAAGATAACTCCATGAAAGACAAAGAGTAAAGGTACACTACCCATCCACACAAACATCTAAATATCCAAGCATCAAGTACCAAAGAATAAGGTGCGAATATCCAATCGCCTTATTACCAAACGAAAAGGTAAAGATACACTGAATTCTCTAATCCTCATCAAACGCATGCGTGACATCCACAATAATAAGTCACAAGATATCAATTATAAAGCAAAAGAACTAATAATAAAGCAGGAGAATCATGTGGTATCTTAAACACCAACTCATACAAGAGATAACATGCTAGCAATATTCAATAAATAGCGTAATAAAGAATTCACAACCAAATTTCATCTCAACAAATAACATGCAATCTCCTTAAGAAAAATATACTCCCCTAAAGATATCCATGAAAGAAGAAAATCATGAAGAACATGACAAAGCATATCATATGTAGCATATGAAAACATATGAAACATGATAGGGGAAGGAGTATAAGTGCCACAAAAAGATATCAATAGATCATATAAAAACATGTGAGCATCTGAACCTGGATATAAAATATGGAATCATGGGATAGAGACATGTGACGATAGGACATGTGATCATGCATACGAGATAATAAAAATGATTAAATATCAAGAACTAAGTCAAGACAACCACACAAAAATTCATTAGAGACTAGTAAAAGATAGAAATGACAAGGTGTATCAAATAATAAGCTAGAAAGATACTAACATGATAAGCAAAATCTTAACTCATAAACTCAACTAAAACTCACATAGAACCAATCCAAATAATAATCAAGGTTCCATCACTCACTCGAACTACTTAGGTCATACAAAGCACAGAAAACGATGTCCGATAACAATGTTAAAGAACATGTAAATCTCTAAGAACAACCAATCACAATGACATATAATTAATTATCCAAACATCACTCATATGGTTTAATTGGCTTTAAGAAGAAGAAAATGACAAGGTACAATATCTAGGGCAAAAGGTACAACATAACACAGAAATATACACCGAAATAAGTGTATGAACATAGCAGGAACCTGCCTGAAAATGTCTCAAAGTAGCAGGAACAGAGCTGCATTCGCATGAACACATTTACAGTCGGGTGTACGGCAGCGTGCGAACGACAACCTTTTGAAGGCGTGCGCACGAAACAGAGGATAATCTCAATAAATTCCAAAAACTCCAAAAAAAATCAACAAAGCCACTTGAATCCCAAAACTCGTAACACCAGAAATATGAATGAATTAAAATGCATGAAAAATCATTCAATTTGACTTTAATAGCACCAATTTGGGATAAAATGTAAAAGTAGCAAAAATTAAAAACTCACACACACATGCATACAAATGCAAAAAAAAAAAGCATGTAAAGTGTGAACGTGATTAGGCAACTCATGATTCAATGATTTGGTATAAATATTTAATTTAAATCTTGATTCAAAACGTGAATTAAAAGCACATTTAACTCAAATTCCATCAATTCAACATCATAGGTATAAAATTATTTTCAAATTAATATTTTACAACATTGTAACATCAATCAAGGTACGATTCATGTGGCATATAAGAATACAAAATCAACATGTATACACATAATCAAATCATGTAAGACATTACAAATGATGCTTAAAAGACAATCATTATTCATTAGTCGTGAATATTGCATTTAGTGCCCTTTATTCTTGCACATTCTAGTATTCTCGTGTCTGTTAATTCCCATATTTAAGCTCATATATTGAAGAACCTATATTATTTATGTTTATATATTTGGTGAGGTATGTTTGAGCTTCTACGGGTATTATGGATGCATAGTGTGAAGTTGGATACGTTTATGAAAAGTTTCATCGCAAGATGAAACATCAAGGGTAATTTGGTCTTTTAAAACTCCATATTTTGGATGGTATACAATTATCAACATGTATATCATCAATTTATATTCACGTGGACATTGATTGTGCATCATTTTAATCCTGAATGAGGAAGTTATACCACTCTATGTGAGTTTGGAGTCCTGTGGATTAATGTGGTATAGTTATAACCCACAGACTTAAGACTGTGACGGCCTTCGATTTTATGTTTATGCTTTAGGTTCGATGGTGCGATTCCGACCCAGTGACCCAGGTTAAGGTGTGTATCCCTGGATCTGGATAACATACTAGAAATTCGCATCCAACGAGGTAATCCTCTGAGGGATTGTGGTTATACGTATATAGAGAGTGATATATGTATGTATACTTGACGTTATATGAAAATACGTATATAGTCTGATGAAAAATATATAGGTGTACATGACACTAATATAATAATTAGAGAAAGTTATGTGAAATGAATTGATAAATTATAATCGAGTATTATGATTATAAAACGGATGTGCAAGCTAACTGTGAAATAATATGCGTGACTCCGGGTAGCATATAGGACTAAGACTTGCATTGAAACTAGCTAGGCAGGGTAGCATGACTAGGGTATTAAAATGCATACATTAGGTGCGCACTATAGTGGAGGGTGAGGATTATCTCATGGGAGTGCGACACCAATTCAAATATAAAAGAGTGCACTACATATTATTTATTGTATTTTATTCACTTGCAAAATATTTTCAAAAGGATTTGGTCTCTGACCCATATAAAAATATTTTCAAAACTTTTAGGTGTTTAACCATAAGGACACTAGGCATGAGTATTCTTTCCAGGTATCGGAGTTGTATTAGTAGTGAAGTGCTTGTAGGGATTTCTTTAGTCGTTTCTATATGTGAGACTCTATATAGGACTCATCCAGTAATTATTCGGGCATATCGTCCATGGTCAAACTTTTTTCAGCTTTATTTAGTTCAGTGTGATGAATAATTGTATTGGATATGTACCGATGGTATATTCGATTATTTAGATTTTATTTTATTCTAGTATTCAAATTTTATTATGATGATTGTGTATTTATTTATTTATTTATTTATCTGGAACAATTTATGCTAAATCAATTTGTTTACGGGATTTAAATAAGGTTTAAAATTGACACTGGGCTTTATTAATAGGTTATTAGTAATTAATTGGAGTTTCAACAGTGATGCTAAGAATTAACCAAATGAGATTCCTGTTTTATATTAGTAGAGGGTTGGCCACCCGTTATTTTAATAAGTGTGGTGTCACGGATGGGGAATATGTAACACCCCGTAATTTTGAGTAATTATATTTTAACATTTAAATTACACGTGTGCACATAATTTAAATAAATATAGAAATAATGAGAATTTAAATAAATATTAATTAGAGAGAAAATAATTAATATTTATGTGAAAATATATTTACCAGTGTGATAAAGTAAATAGAATTATGTCAAACGGTGTTACGTCATAAGTTAGTAAAAGCGATAGGATTTGACGGTATCTCAACCGGGACATGCGCATGGGGTCGTATTAGGTTGAGATGGGATATTTATGATGGGTGACTTGGATGAGGATTTTGAGTGCACATTTAATCCGAAATGGGTCAAAATTAAATACTTAGTTGTAGCAATTGGATTCCGGAGGTTTTTTAGACTAGTCGGGACCCGCATAGGGGTATATGGGTCATTTTACAATTATGTTATAACCTAATTTCAGGTTAAGGGTTATAAAATGTGATGGTGCATGATAGTGACAGCCACATTGTTATTCAAAAGGTCTGAGAGAGAGAGAGAGAGAGAAGAAGAAGAAAAGAGAAAAGGCCAAGGAGCTCAAGAGTGGGCCAATTGGAAGGACTTTAGGGACTTTTCTGGGCTTGATTCATCATACACAAAGTATTCAGAATCTACAATCATTTTAAGGCAAGTAATTAACTTGCTTAATACTATATGTTGGAATTTCAACTTATATTATAGTTGGTGAGATTGAAATTGATTTTGGGGTGGGAAATTCACATGTCAAATGGGTTTGTGAGAAAAGAATTTCATAGAATTCAATTAGTGTTTATTCGATATGAAATTGGTAAAATGAATCCCACGTGATAATTAGATTCTTGATAAAGAAATCTAAGGTTGATCCAATTATAGTTATGTTCTTGAAGTGGAAATCTGGAGTTTGGATATGTTAATCATTGAATTTAAAGTGTAAATAAATTTTGGATAGTTAGTGATTCATTCTTATGAATTTGAATAAGTTTTGGGTGTAGAGAATCCTAAAAACATGTTCCCTTATGATTTGTATTGATATGGTAGTATGAATTGATGTTGGGATGATGATTGAGAATGAGTTTGGTTAATGAAAATGGTAAAACTTCGTAACAATTAAAACCGACTCGTCTTGGAGAATTCCTAGGGGAGAACCAGATCGCCCTAAAGCCGAACAAGTTCGACTGCCCTTATCTGCCCCGCTTGATTAATTAGGTGGGTTTTGTGATAGGGTTTATTTTGGGTTGGTTTGGGAAGTTCGTAAGGGAGGTTAGGACATCTAGAAAATTATTTTGGAATATTATAAATTACTTGAGGATAGTGGGGATAAATCCAGGGTGAAATTAAGGGTATTTAGGATGAGTAACACTAGAAAAATAAAGTAATGAATTTGGGTTGAAAATTTAGTTAGACTTGGATATGGGCTGGTTGAGAATGGTTTAGTGTCCAGAATTATTATTATTATTATTATTATTATTATTATTATTATTATTATTATTATTATTATTATTATTATGATTATTATTATTATTATTATTATTATTATTATTATTATTATTATTATTATTATTATTATTATTATTATTATACGGGTGAATTAATCAAATAAACTATTATTTAAATATTCGGGAGTTCGGATTAGACTTGTGGATTATAAGTTAGTGCTACGAGCGACATGCACGGTTAGCCAGATTTATGTGTATATATATATGGGTGTGTATGTATGTGTGTGTGTGTGTGTGTGTGTATATATGTGTGTGTGTGTGTGTGTGTGTGTGTGTGTGTGTGTGTGTGTGTGATATATGTGAAACATACCTACTCTAGGGGGATGCTATTGGTGGAGGTTGTGCGCAATGGGCACTCTACCCTCGCGAATCCCGACAGGTGTAATATTAACTCCCGAGTCATAGGTCTACGCACGATACCCTATATGAGTTTGGAATCATGTGGAGTAATGTGGTATGGTTATGATCCACGAACTTTAGACAATGATCGCCTCCAGTTTTACGTTTACGCTTTGGGTTCGGTGGTGTGATTCTGACCCGGTGGCCTATGTTGAGGTGTGTATCCCTGGAGCCTGATAGCATGCTAGAGATTCGCATCTAACGAGATAATACTCGGAGGGACTGTGATTATACGTATCTAGATAGTGATATATATTTATGTGTACTTAACGGGATATGGAAATAAGTATATAATGTGATGAAAAATATATATAGGATACATGACACTAAGGTGTGAACATTGAATTAATAATTAGAGAAAGTTATGTGAAATTAATCGATAATTCATAATTGAGTATTATAATTATAAAGCGAATATGCAAGCTAATTATGAAATAATATGCGTGACACTGGGTAGCACATGGGACTAAGACTTACACTAAAGCAAGTTAGACAGGGTAGCATAAATTGGGTGTTAAAATGCATACGTTAGGTGCGCACTATAGTGGAGGGGTGATGATTATCTCTTGGGAGAGCGACACCAGTTTAAATATGGAAGATTGCGACACCAGTTTAAATATGCATACGTTAGGTGCGCACTTGCAAAATATTTTCAAAAGGATTTGGGCTCTGACCCATATCAAAATATTTTCAAAACTTTTATGTGTCCAGTCACAGGGATGTCAGGCATGAGTATTCTTTCCAGGTTATCGAAGCTGCAATAACTGTGGAGTGTTTGTAGGGATTTCTTTAGTCGCTTCTATCTTTGAGACTCTAAATTGTACTCATTCAGTTATTATTCAAGCATGTCACCCATTGTCATATTTTTTTCAGTTTTATTTAGATCAATGTGATGAATAATTGTATTGGACTTGTACCGATGGTTTATTCAGTTATTTGGATTTTATTTTATTCTAGCATGCAAATTTGATTATGGTGATTGTGTATTTATTTATTTATCTGGAATGTTTTGTACTAAATCAATTTATTTACAGCATTTAAATAAGGTTTAAAATTAACACCGGACTTGAGAATAGGTTATTAGTAATTAATTGGAGTTTCGAGAGTGATGCTAAGAATGAGCCAAATGAGATACCTCTTTATTTTAGAAGAGGGTTGGCCACTCGTTATTTTAATAAGCGGGGTGTCACACACCATTCCTCCCCACACCTTAAACCTTCTATCTCCCCCTACAATTATCTTCAAGTTCTTCCAAAAAATTCCCATAACTCCACATGGCCCCCAAGACATATCTTAAGAAATATAATTCAATCAAAGTGGATGAGGAGAATGAATTTCGACAAACATCCCATTCTATCGAAGAACAGAATTGGTGTCACGGGTATTTCAAGAATCGACACACCGTATTTATTGAGCGAAAAGTCATTTGGAAAGACTTACCTGCGGACGTCACCTCCATTTTCTCTCATTTCGAATGGAAAGTGTCGTTCAAAGGTTCGAACCTCGTCTATTACGCCGTCATTTGATAATTCTAGGGGCCACATGTTTGCAAAGCCCAAGGCCATTATAAGTCCTATATTGATGGAGTAATGATCAAACTATGCACGCGACGGACGTCAAATTCGAGTCCTACACCTACCCGTATCGGCGCAACCGACATCCCTTGTATCCAACTCTCAAGTCGATGGGCCACGAAGAACCCATGGACCTGCGAGACATTCCCCTCTGGGCAACTCTCGGCTCGCTCCCTCTTGGCCAATTTAATTATGTGTGGAAATTTTTTCCCTACTAAGAATGACTCAGCCATCCTTCTAAGGCACAAAACTGTTGCTCGACATGGAGGCTAAGATAAACCATGCTTATATTTACTTTGACAAGATTACCATCGCGGTATATTATCCCACTGGGATAACTTCTCTCCCATATGATCATTTCATCACCACACTATGCATCGAAGTTGGGGGTTTTCCTTGGGGTACCGAAGCCCGCGTGCTAAAGCCAGTAAATGCCACCACCATCGGTCGAAGAAACAAAGAAGCCCGAAATGTCCTCCCCCAGCCCATTCTATAAAATGTTGAAAGTGGGGAGGAAGGTGTTGAAAAGGGAGAGACTGAGGAAAGTGACGAAGACAGTGAAGAGGAAGAAGGGAACTTTAATGAGGATTCCCTAGAGGACGACGAACCGATGGATCCGAACTTTGAAGGAGACTTTGATGAACATGCCTACAACACGGTGGTCATCAATAGTCGAATGGACCAAATTGAGGCTCGTCTCAACGGGTTCATTTTCGAGTACGACGACGACCGTGCTGACTACCGAAGGGACACGCGAATGATGATGTGGCTCCAAGTCGATCTATACCGCCTCAGCATGGGTTCAGGATCCCAAATGCCCGACTACTTCAGAGACCCTAATGCTCGCAACCCAGATGCACATAACCCTTCTCACTAGCTCATGTGGATCTTTATTTTTTTATTATGAAGTTTCTTTATTTTCATCATTGTATCTTTAAAAGAAACTATGTAAACTTCTATCTCTTGTTAGTGCAACTGTGTTTGAGTTATATATGTCTATTTGCATTTTAAATTTCGTTTGTTTTATATTTCTCACTCTTTCTTGTCTTATTTAGATTTAGTCATTTCATTGAGGACAGTGCAAAAGTCTAAGTTAAGTTTTCAAATTTTAAAATGCCTAAAAAAATTGGAAATGTAAAAAAATATAAAAATAATAAAAAAATAAAAAAGTCAGAAATAATTTTTCTTCAAAATAAGTAAAAATTGGAATTTTAAATCCTCAAAAATGTCTCTAAATTTTTATTTGAAGTCTCAATTTGTAAAATTCCAATGCACTAATCCAAAATTGATCAAAACCAAAATTGAACGAAAATTGATGACTTGTACGACTAAGTATGGAGATTTTAATCCGGTGAGATTTTTGCGCGTATCCTCATTTTCGAGTAATTAAATCGATCCGAGTTAAAAATAACTCAAAAGTTCTTTTAGTGATAAAAAAATTGTTGGTAATCTATAAATCTTAATTTGAATGATTACAAAAAACGAATGGAAATATTATTTTGAAAACGGGCTAAAAATATCTCAAAAATAAAAATAAATCTTGAAATGCATATGGTATATTGATTAGTAATTCGAGCACATGAAGTTAGGTAATCGTTTATTCACCCAAAAAAATTAACCATAAAAAGTCATGAAAAATATCATTTTTGAAAGCCAAGTTGAGCCTAAAAATGGTATCCCTTTTTATTTGTTAACCCAAAAAATCCAAATTGGTTCGAAATTATGAAAATCAAGAAATTTAAAAATTAAGTCCAAATAATACATAAAAAAGGATAGAAAAATTGAAAAGTGCTCAAATAAAAATTAGAAAAAATGATGAGAAAAAACTAAAAAAAAATGAGAAAAATAGAAAGAAATTTTTTTTAAAAAAAGAAAAAAAAAATGAGCAAAAGCCTAAAAAAGTACTAACGAACAATTACAAGAAAATTTTCCAACTCCAAAAATCTCTCATTATTACCCAAAATACCGAAAATCCGAAAAATTCCTAACCAAGTCCGAATAACGAAGTCAATTATCGCATGGAGAGCTAAAAATACAATAGGATAATAAAAAGACAAAATGATGCGAATAAATAATGATGTTTTTCATTTTTTAATGACCGTATTTCGTTCATGAGATCTAATCACCATAAAAAAATTGTATTTCAAATTGTGCGTGTGAACTTTTGTCCATCACATTTACTTTGAATTTCATTTAGACCTAAAGAAAAAGGCACAATTCGAGTGATTGATTGATGAGAGCATTCTGTGAGAAATTAAATCAAAGCGAATTTTTGAAAATAATGTAATGATCAATCGATGGAAGTTAGCGGTTAATTTTCGGCTTCACACACATACACTATGAGTTGGGATTTAAAAAATAAAACTAGTTACAAGCCCGCGCGGTGCGCGAGCGATCAACAATATTTCATCTAATTATTTTATAATTTAGTTTGATACCTAACCAATAAATATATATTGTGACAAAAAAAAATTATACATGTTTGTTGAATTTTATTACCATTACAAAGGTCCTAATGGGAACGATAGCATACTTTTGAATTATATTTTTTTAAATGGATACTTGGTTTTACCTCATACGTAGTTACTTTGTAATGTGCGAAAATATTTAAATTTTTAAATAAATTTAATGTATTTAAGAATATTTTATCTTTAGGGATCATCAACCCTATATATATATATATATATATATATATATATATATATAGAAAGAGAGAGAGAGAGGCTTTCATACAAAGCGCATATATATACTTGCTGGCGCAAACTTATTTTTTAAAAAATATTAAAAAAAATATTTTTGAGTTGGTTTTGTTTGTGTGGTATTTAAACATTTCAATGAGGTTTGACTGATTTTTTTAAAATAGCAAAAAAGTTATTTTGAGCTGATTTTTTTATATGGGTCCCTTGAAATGTTTAAATACCACACAAAAAGCCCAACTAGAAAATATTTTTTTAGTATTTTAAAACTCAATCTTCCACAAATGAATTTGTTGACATTTTACACTATTAAAATATGTAAAATTAAAATAAAATGTAGACAAATAAAATGGCACTACAGATCTGAGAAGTATTCGAGGGTGATTAGCAAGGAATAAAATATAAGGTTTGGGTCATGGAGACAGGAATGGGAACATAAGTAGACTATTTTTTTTTTGTCAGTTCGAATTCTTCCACTGTTCTTTATGGTATATGAGACTGTTAAATCAAATTATAAGACAATAACAACATTTATAGGAAATTGTGATATTTCAAGGCAAATTGATACATGAAATCTTAAAGTACAGAACTTAACCGCAAGATGTAGCAGGAATCATAATTGTAATAACAAAATAGGTCTTAACAGTACTAAATGGTATGTGAAAAAACATATGCCCACTTGAAGAAGAGAGGTTTGCATAGGATAATAGTTATTAAGGTGATAAATATTCCTTAAAAGAGGCCCTTCGTACTCTCAACAGTGGCATATATCATCCAAAAACTCATCTAAATTAATCCCATTACAACTCTGTTTTTTTTTTCATTCTCAACTCCCTTGTGTCTGATTCTCCAAGATTTTACCCAAAATTCAATAAATTTTCACTAAATGCCCCATCTCACAAAAATGTCAACAAATTAAACACAAACCTCATAATTTATGGTATTTTTAAAATGAAAAAAAAATAAGTTATAGTAGATTAGTCCAATATAGTATAAAATTTGTGAAAATTTGAGCCCATTAATTCTATGTTCTGTTTCCAAACTTCCACAAATTACCTTAAATTTAAGTACAAACTTTTATACTAGAAATAATGGGAAACAGAACATAGAAATAATGGAGAAACAAAGGGTTTGGTCCATTAGCATTTTTGAGTACAAAGTTACAACACAATAACTTCATACAAACTAACACAAACTGATGATGCTGGAAAAGAGCACCACCAGATAAGGTATTGACAAGCTCAAGTAAGTGATAACAATGGCAGCACGGGAGAGTAAATATATATATATGTAGAAGGAGGTGAGGATAAGGGGATGAACACAACAATATAAGTGGTTCGGCAATTGCCTACGTCCACTGTGCAGGTGAGTGTAAATATCACTATCAGAAGAAGGCTCTAAAGGCTTTAGTAATACGGTCACTCCACTTTCTCTCTCTACTGTCAATGCAACAGAGTTTTGACTAGGGTTTATATTTCTGGATCTCCTTCAAGGTAGGAGAAGATAAGTATATATAGTGTTTGGGGGTGTAATGTACCCTCCAAGCATGCAATGAGCATGTGTGTGATAACCTAGCCAATCTAATGAAGCCATATGTCAGTTTCACATGTAGAGAATCACAATGAAATATTCCCTCAAGTGAGGGGAATGATTTGGTTATAACAGATTTGTCCACGTGTTCCAAACCATTCATGCGCTTGAAAATGCTCGGGCCTCTTTGATTGGTGCAACCTCAGTCTAGAAGAGTACGAGGTTGGTGAAGTTCGATTGTTGCTTTGTCCGAGGTTATTCATGATGACCTCGACCAAGTAGACTCACTGAGGTTAGGTATAAGTAGTTATAATGTCGGCTTGGGCCGATGATGATGTTTCCAGATAATTGATCCCATGTAACATTACTGATCTCGACTGATAACTGCAACGTCAGTTGGGGTCGATAATGGTATTGAAGGGTGGTTGAACCCCTGGGTCCTTGCTGACCTCGGCTGATGCCCAGCCGAGGTTGATGTATGAGATAGATACAATGTCAGCTGGGGCCGACCTTCTGAATGACGACCTTGTTGATGGTTGTCATAAGCTTCTAGTCACCTCGGTTGTGGGATTATCCGAGGTTATAATCTCTAAGTAAGAGGGTGCACTTTGGGCATATCAATCACCCTTAGCCCTTAGTCTTCTATGTGATTAGATGACTGAGGGATATGTAGTTTAGGCCGAGGCCGAATTTCTCTGCGTGCCAATACTTACTTGCCACATGTCACTTACTGAAGTGAGGAGCGTTCTTACCAAGTCATGTTAATTCTGAATTGCCCCTTGGGTTTCCCTAGGGCAATGATGAGTGTTGGGATGTAGTCCCCCATTTGAGAAGGTTTAAAAACCCTCTTTTCTTTCCTTCTCTTTCTTCTTCTATTTTCCCACCTAGCTTTCTCTGCAACTGCCCATTTACCTTCAAACCTCCATTATTGGCTATTGTTTGGAGATCTTGTTTGCTTTCTAACATTCTTTCCTCATTCACGACTATCCAGGTACCCTTTTCATCCTCTTTCTTCCATTTTTGGTCCTTACTATTCATTTTTGAATTTTTCGACGAGGTCTTGCATTTTTTGGCAATTGCATTCTCTGGTGACATTGTTCTTGACTGTTCTTGGTGTTCTTAGTTTAAAAACCTTTCACCTTCCTAATTTGATCCTTAGTTTAGGTTGTTTGCCTATTTTGAGTTATAAGTGTTGTGTCGTCTACCTTATGCTCAGACCTCTGTACCAACTCATAGAAGAGTTCCCTTCCCTTCGCGAGAAGACCTTTGAAAAAATAAGGAAAATAGAGCTAGCCTAAGAAGAAGCTCGTAGGGATGATGCCTTTCCTCTTAAACCCATCTTTCCTCTACCTCTGAAGGTTATCTACCCTGAGCCAGCCGAGCCTGCTGAGGTTTCTGTAGAACCAACTCCGATGTCTGAGTCTGAGTCGTCCTCCTTAGACCCCATGTTTGTGGACTCTTTTCAATAGGCCATGGATTACTCTCCCAATCGAGGTGAGGTCCCTGAGTAGACCGAGGTTTCGAGCCGTGCCTCATCTCACCAGGGTGTTAGCACCTCACATAGGTCTTCAGATGTTGAAGTCATAGGGCTAAGTGTGGTCGTTCCTCCCATAATTGACGTCATTCCTTTGTTAGCTGCCACCGGGGCTGAATTTGCTCAGAGGTTTCCTGGAGGTGTCCCTGCACCTACTCAGGACGATGTTGATGAGGATGATAATAACGGTTAGGAGAGTGATATAGATACATCTGAAGTAGCCAAGTTTAAGAGCTCCGTTAGTGAGTACGATCTTCTAGCTTTTAGGCACCTCTATTCGATAAACTCTTCCATCACCCTTAGGAAACCTCTGAGGGATGAGAGGGCATATGACGGTCGAGATGACGAGATCTACCTCTATGAGCAGATGTTCAAGTCTAGTTCCTGCCTTCTTATCCACCCTTCTATCAGATCCATATTATCCCATATAAATCTATCCCTTTACAATTATCCCTAATGCTTGGAAGGTTATGATTGGGAGCATCATCCTTTGGAGGGTTGTCCACCATTCAGACCTTCAAGTTAGGGTCTTCACAGGTTATTATGTCCCTTCCTCTGCCAAAAACCACCCTAACTATTACCACTTCTTAGCTAAGAAGTCAAAGAAGAAAATGATATAGGTTACCAAGAATTCAAACCATAACTGGAAATCTCGGTATTTCGTTGGTCCTAATGAGGCTGCTGGAACGTCGGTTCCAAGGACCCCTCTGAGATGGGGGAAGGTCTCACTTGCTGCTAAAGCCGACCCTGGGCTTAGCCAGGATAACCTTCAAAAAGTTAAGGATCTTCACGATCAGGGGGAGCAGGGTCTTCTAGTAAAATATGAACATCTGATGACCCCCTAGTACCTCTCTCAGACAGGCCTGGGGGGTGGTTCTTTGACAAAGCTTCATAAATCTCATTTTTCACAAGTTATACCTCTTACTTTTTATATTTCTGACTTACTAACTCAGATGTCTTTTGCAGAGCGCCCTGAAGGTGTATCGAACGACCTTTGGGAAATATCTGCTCCCAGTCTTGTAAAATTGATGAATAAGAAGGCTGGAAAAAATGTACAACCTCTTACCACCTAACAGAATGTCGGCACATCCAAGGCCGATGTTACTAAAAAGAGGAAGACCACTACGGTCCCGGAGCATCAGAGGTCGAGCAAAACTCGGAAAGGGAATCGCGCCATTCCCATCTCTTCAAACGATGCCCTAGCTACTCATCTTGCTCAGCTGAAGATCAACGACAGTCTCATTGGTCATAGTCTAAAGGCCGCTGATACTATCGGCGCAGTGATGACTAAAGAGGATAAGCATTTCCTACGCTCTTTGGACGTCCATATGTTGGTCGAGTTTACCCTCCACAAATCAATCAGGTACTAGTTATAAGGTATATCCCACTCATACATCTGACCTTTCCACTACAGGGTATCTTATCCATGCACCATTTTATTGACTGGACCCTCAAGAAGATGCCCCTCATAGATAAGGGTCAAGAGGCTGAGAGGGTCCAAGCCTCTTTAAATGCAGAGGTTGAGAAAATGAAAGAAGAGCTGAAGAAGGTTAACAAGCTGAAGGAAGTTGTCTAACAGAGAGAGAGGGATATGGCCAAGCTCAATAAGGAGCACAACGTTGCAATGAAAGCTAAAGATGATGCCCTTCAGGCTAAGGTGGCTGCTGCAGTCAAGGCTTCATTAGAGAATACTGTAGAGAAGATTATTGAGGATTATAAGGTCTCTGATGAATTCATCAGTTTTGGTTTTGAATACCTTGAAAGAGGTATCAAAGCAACTAGCAAGTGGGCAGCCTCTAAAGAGAAAGATTCAGGGAGTCTGACTGCCTCAGACTTTGAGGGTCTAGGCTTTGGTAACCCCCGGTTTGCTCAGGCCTTGCAGGAGGTTGAGGAGGTCGATGCTGCTACTGCTGAGACAGCTCCCTTGGAAGTCACTGAAACTGAAGAGGCTAATCCTCAGGATGATACAACCGAGGTGACCAACGTCGGCCATGAAGACACGACTGCGGCTGCAGAGACTTAGGCCTTGCCTTGTAAAGCTTTTAAGTTATAATTTTTTTTTCCTTTCTTATTTGTACCTCTTAGCTTTCGTGAACTCTGATGGAATCTTGGTACATCTGATTTGTAACTCTCTTGAATGTTCAATGATAATCATTAATACCATCTTCTTCAGATTATATTATTTCTTTCAATGCTATACTTGAATGTCTCACCTCTTCCTTATTTAAAAGGTCTGAGGCCACCATATAATGATGTTTTACCTCATAGATTTCACCAAACTATGATGTTTAAGGTCTGAGGTCACCATAATATTATTTTTAAGGTCTGAGGCCACCATTCAATGATGTTTACCCTCATAAATTTCACCAAATAATGATGTTTAAGGTCTGAGGTCACCATAATATGATGTTCACCTCATAATTTTCACCAAATTAATGATATTTAAGGTCTTAGGTCACCATATAATGATGTTTACCCTCATAAATTTCACCAAATTATAGATGTTTAAGGTCTGAGGTCACCATATAATGATGTTTCACCTTATAATTTTCACCAAATTAATGATGTTTAAGGTCTGAGGTCACCATAATATGATGTTTTTACCTCATAGATTTCACCAAATTATGATGTTTAAGGTCTGAGGTCACCACATAATGATGTTTCACCTCATAATTTTCACCAAATAATGATGTTTAAGGTCTGAGGTCACCATAGAATGATGTTTCACCTCATAATTTTCACCAAATTAATTATGTTTAAGGTCTAAGGTCACCATCTAATGATGTTTCACCTCATAATTTTCAGCAAATTAATGATGTTTAAGGTCTGAGATTACCATAATATGATGTTTTTACCTCATATATTTCACCAAATTATGATGTTTAAGGTCTAAGGTCACCATATAATGATGTTTCACCTTAAAAAATTTCACCAAATTAATGATGTTTAAGGTCAGAGGTCACCATAATATGATGGTCACACTCATAATTTTCACCAAATTAATGATGTTTTAAGCATATAACAAAAGTATCAACACAACATTGCTCTTCTCATTAAAATCCTCTTCATGAAATGATACATGTATTACAAAGAAACAACTGTAACATCATATGTAATATTTCTTCAAGTGGTCCGCATTCTAAGGATTGGAGAAAGGTTCCCCTTCGAGATTTTCTAGCCGGTAGGTACCAGGCACAACCTCATCGACTACCCTGTAAGGACCATGCCAGTTTGGGTGGAGATTATTTGCTTTATGCAATGTCTTTTTTAGGACTAGGTCTCCCATAGCTATAGGCCTTGATTTCACCCTTTGGTTGTAGAACCTCGCAGTTCTCTGCTGGTAAGATATTTGTCTAATCTCTGCATCTTCTCTTCTTTCTTCAATCAAATCCAGGTCAAGTATTCTCTCTTCTCCATTACTCTGGGGATTATAAGTATGAACTCTGTGGGTGGGGAGTCCTACTTCTGTGGGGATGACAGCTTCTGAACCGTGTGTTAGCATAAAAGGAGTCTCTCCCATTGGTGTCCTTGCTGTCGTCCTGTATGCCCATAACACAACGTATACTTCTTCTGTCCATCTCCCTTTGGCCTCTTTTAACCTCTTTATTATCTCGTCAAGTATTTTTCGGTTCGTGACCTCAGTCTGCCCATTTGCTTAAGGTCATCTAGGAGAGGAGAAGAACTGCTTGATCCCCACTCTTTCACAGTATTTTTCTAAGGAAGCATTTATCTATATATGATGTTCTTCCAGATGAACTGGAAGGTCTTCTGTTCTGGAATCGTGATCATCAGCTCAGCCTATACCCACTTGGAGAAGTAATCAATGGCTACTACTAAGAATCGATAGTTATTCGCAGCCCTTGGTAAGGTTCCTACTAAGTCAATACCCCATACTGCAAATGGCCAAAGTGAGCTAATTGACGTCATAGGTTGATGAGGTTGATGGGGGATGGTGGAGTATCTCTGGCACTTATCGCATTTCTTCACGTATGCCGCTACATCTTTAGCCAAGGTTAGCCACCAATACCCCTGAGTGATTATCCTCTTAGCTAAAGGTCTTTCTCCTATGTGATTGGAGAAAGAGCACTCATGTACATCTTGTAAGATGTGTGGAACCTATAAAGGGTATACACATTTGAGGAGAGGTAGTGGGAACCCCTTCTTATACAAAAAATCTCCTACAACTAAGAACTTGGCAGCCCTAAACCTCAGTTTTCTCATTTCTAACTTTGATTATGGCAACTCTCCCTGTTTAATGTATCTGATAAGAGGGTCCATCCATGAGGCTCCCATATTCAAGTTGAGGCAATTCTGGCAACCTCTTCTTATTCAATGGTTAGTCTGAGCAGAATCTCAACTGGTACCGTTCTTCTTATGTTTATCCTCATTGTTGAGGCCAACCTCACGAGTGCATCAGCTAGATTGTTATCTTGCCGACGTATCCTCTTCATCTTAACCTCTTTGAATCTTTCTAGCATCATTCTCACCCTCTTCAGGTATTTGGTCATCATTTCATTTTTGGCCTCATATACCCCTAGGATTTGGTTGACAACTAACCTTGAGTCACTGTGGACTAAGAGTCGGCCAATATTAAAGGCTTTTGCCAAGGAGAGACCCGCTATCAATACCTCATACTATGACTCATTGTTCGAAGCCTTTAAATTGAACCTCAGCATATATTCAATGTCGGTACCATCTGGTGTTGACACTATCAGCCCCGCTCCGCTTCCGCTTCTGCTTTCACAAGATGACCCATCAATGAAGAGGTTCCAAATATCTTCATTTGAAGAGAAGCTCCCCTCTGACAGGGTCCCTTACTTGAAGAGGTACCTGTCTTCCTCATTCTAAACTACACTTTTTCCAGACCTACTTGACCCAACCTAGTCCGAATTTTAGAAGACGTTTATGTTTGGTTCATCTGTGGTCCTCTAACTAATTTCAGTCTTAACCTCTTCCCGGGTAAACTCTGCTACAAAGTCCGCAAGTACCTGCCCTTTGATGGCAACCCTGGGTTGATAAACAAGGTCATACTCCCCCAACTCGATGGTTCGGGTCATCAACATGCCTGACTTCTCAGGCTTATGGAGGACCTGTCTGAGTGGGGAATCAGTGATGACAACCATAGAGTGGGCTTGGAAGTATGGCTTTATCTTCCTAAAAGTGTGTATTAGAGCATAAGCTAATTTTTTCATTCGAGGGTACTTTTGTTCAGACCCTTGAAGAGCTTTACTGTTGAAGTATACTGGCCTCTGCACTCCATTATCTTCTCTCACTATGGCTCTACTAATGGCTGATTCTGAAACAGCTAGATATACATACAATCTTTCCACCAGAATGGGCCGAGACTGAAGTAAAGGGGATACAATGTATGACTTAAGATCCTTAAAAGCCTTGTTACATTCCTCATCCCATTCGAAGGCCTTTCTAAAAGCACTTTGAAAAAAGGAAGACACTTGTATGTAGCTCTTTAAACGAACCTGTTCAGCGCAGCAACTCTTCTGGTTAACCTCTGAACGTCTTTGATGGTTCTGGGTGTCTTCATTTCTAGCAGGGCCATGATCTTCTCAGGGTTAGCCTCTATCCCCCTCTGATTGACGATGAATCCCAAAAAAATTACGCTCCTACCCCGAAGACACACTTGGCTGGGTTGAGCTTCATCCTGTATCTGTCCATGGTGTCGAAAGTTTTTTCAAGGTCTTCCAAGTGAGTGTCGGCCTTCAGGCTCTTCGTCATCATGTCATCCACATGCACTTCCATGGACTTTCCTATTTGATCCTCAAACATCTTATTTACAAGAGTTGGTAAGTGGCCCCTGTATTCTTCAGCCCGAGGGGATGACCTTATAGCAATAGGTCCATTTGTCTGTGATGAAGGTTATCTTCTCGGAGTCTTTCGGGCTTATGAAGATCCTGTTATACCCAAAATAGGCATCCATGAAGCTCATGAGCTCATGTTCAGTTGTCGCATCCACCATCTAATTAATACGAGGCAGGGGGAAACTTTTTTTTGGACAAGACTTGTTTAAATCAGTGAAGTCTACGCACATCCTCCATTTCCTATTCGCATTTGGCACTATGACTGCGATGGACAACCACTCGGGGTACATGACCTCCCAGATGAACTTGGCTTCTTCAAGCTTTCTCACCTCTTCTCTGATGACGTCATATTTCTCTTTTAAGTATACTCTCCTCATTTTCTTGATGGGCTTAGCGTCTTTCGTAACATTGAGTTTGTGTCACATGACCTTAGGATCAATACCTGGCATGTCTGCGTGGCTCCAAGAAAACACACTTTATCTCTTCCTCAAAAACTTCACCAGTTCTTCCTTGATCTCAGGTCTTAGGGCTTTACCGATTTGGACAATTTTTTCCGACTCGTTCTCATTAAGGACGATGGATTCTACCTCTTCCGTGGCCTCTCCCTTCTTGAGATTTGTTTCATCTCTTATATCAAGTGTATCAATGTTGTATGTGGTTGTTGCCTTCTTATAAACCTCTCTCTCTTCTGCGTAGTTGAAGTAGCATTCACGCGCCGATATTTGGTCACCTTGCACTTCCCCTACCCTATAGGGAGTCGGGAATTTTAGCATTTAATGGACCGTTGAAGGCATGACCTCAAATTCCTTGAGGGCTACTCTTCCTATAATGAGGTTGTAAGCTGAGAAGACGTTCTCATCCATCACAAAGAAATTGATTTTTCTGGTCAACCTCTTAGGCCAATCATCTCCCATCCTCACATCCATATCATACATGCCCAATGGATGAACTTTTTACCGTTAAAGCCAATCAAAGGATAATGATAAGGGACAATCCTAGCTCTGCTGAGGCCTAGGCTCTTGAAGCAGGGCGAGAACATTACGTCTGCTGAACTTCCCCCATTAATGAGGATTCTCTGCACCTCATATCCATGCACCCTTGTGGTGATTACAAGAGGGTCATTATGCGAAGCTAAGATACCTTTGAAATTGATTCGTGAGAAGCCAACTATGAGAGTATCCATATCTACCTTCTTTCTTTTCTCGTGTTTAACCTCTGAAGATGTCAAATTCATAACCTCTACTTTGGTCACTGACTTAGCCTCTGCCACGTGAGCTTTACGGTCGGCTACCTCTGAGCCACCCTTGCTAATCCTCCACAAATGGTGTTAACACCGAAGGAGATCATACTGACCCTCTTTGCTGGGACATTGTAGTCTTTTGGTGGGAGGTCAGGGTCAGCATCATCATCATCATCTGAGTCCTCAGCTCTTCTGGTTGGGGCATATTCCCGACACCTATCATTTCTCTTCTTTTTAGTGTCGTCCCTTCCTCCCTTAGAAGCTCTACCATCCATGAACTTCCTAAGCTTTCCAGACTTCAACATCTTCTCAACCTCATCCTTCAGGCCAAATCACTTGTCAGTCAGATGACCGTGGTCATGGTGGAACTTGCACCACAGATTCTTGTTCCTCTTATGCGGAGGAGCCTTCAACTTCTCCGGCCATCTCAGGGACCTGTTATTCTTTATTTCATTGAGGATGTGTTCGCAACTCACAGTTAGAGGAGTGTACTGTGCAAACTTATCATCTGCAACCTCTTCTTTACATCCTTCTTCCTTTGGAATTTTCCACTGCTACTTTCATTCGCATCCTCATACTTTGCGACCATTGCTTCTTCAGCGTTCGTGACCTTACTAGCTGTTGCTAATAGCTCGGCCATAGATTTTGGAAGGTCTTCGGCAAGCTTCCAAAGTAACTTCCCCTTCTGCAGTCCTCTTATAAGGGCTGTCATGGCAATATTCTCTTCGTAATCTTCAGCCTCCAACTTTTCCTTGTTGAACTTGGCAATGTAATCTCTGAGGCTCTCATTCTTGCCTTGTTTTACATAGAGTAGATGGGTTGTCTTCTTTTAAGCTCTTTCCCCAAAACAGAAGTTGTGTATGAACCACTCAGCCAAACCTTTAAAGTTCTCCATAAAAATTTTAGGAAGGGAAGTGAACCAAATATGCGCAACTCCCATCAAAGTGCTTGAAAAAGCTCGGCACCTCATCTCATCAAGGATTGAATATATGTCTGTTATAGACTGATACATCTTAATATGATGTACAAGGTTGGTACTTCCATTATACTTGGGAGACACCATTGGTGGCTTGAATTTGGCAGGGGTTAGGAAGTTCATAATTCTTGCCACAAATGGGGAGCCCTCTGAGAACCCTCTTTGCAGTGGGTCTCGCCTTTTTATGAGGTTCCCTATCTTCTCTTCCAGCAGTTAAATGGAGTCATTCCATGGTTTAGCAACGTCGGCCTGGCCGAAGTTATCCCCAGTCGCCTCCAAGGGGTGAACTGGGGGTTCCCCAGCTGCTACAAAACGTCGATTGTTGACCTCTTGGCCACTGCCTCGACCTTGTAGGGGTCGGCCATGGCGAGGCTGATGTTTACCATCTTCCCTCTGTGAGCCAGCTGCATTTCTTGACTTAGATATGCTCTGCCTCAGATCATTAACTGGGCCGAGCCTTTCAAAGGCCGACTATCTACTTAAGCGATCAAAAGCCGATACTCTTTGCTAGGCATCACCAACCTCGACCCTTCTTGCTCCGCAACCTTAGCTCTATTGTATAGGATGTATTATGTTGTCTGAAATCTCATATGGTTCCCAGCAGTCTGCTGGAGCCTCTTCTGCATCAATTTCATCATACATATCCTCAGGGCAAAGGTTTCCTTGCCTCCCCAGACGTAATCGACTAGGGTCAGCAGCGTCCCTCCTCCGCTGAGGCATAGGTTTGTCCTTTCGCGGTGCCTGGGGTGATCCCCTGGCCTTTGGATATGCTTAAACAGCCACCAGAGTAATCATTTCCGGTGAGACCCTAGGTGGCCTCATTATATTTTAGCTTATCTGGGCAAATTGCTTCTTCATTGCTTGTTGCGTTGTAGCCAATGACCTCAAGGCTGCTGCCACCTCAGCCATCTCAGACTGAGGTGGTGCTTGGCTGGAACTGGGTCCTCCAACACCAGATGGTGGAGGAGGTGGTGGTAACTCCGGTGCCATATGTTAAGGCTAAATAGCTTGCGATGAAAATATAAGAGAGCTTAAATACCTTAAAGGACCTCTTCCAATAGTGAAACATCTTCACACGAAGGGTGAGGCCTGGTTCATCACCACAGTCTCCGGTGAGGTTAAGCTACGAAAAGGAAGAGACGAATCTTCTCGTTCCCACAGACGGCGCTAAAATGATGATGCTGGAAACACGACCACCAGATAAGGTATTGACAAGCTCAAGTAAGTGATAACAATGGCAGCACGGGAGAGTAAATATATATATATATATATATATATATATATATATAGAAGGAGGTGAGGAGAAGGGGATGAACACAGCAATATAAGTGGTTCGGTAATTGCTTACGTCCATTGTGCTGGTGAGTGTAAATATCACTATCAGAAGAAGGCTCTAAAGGCCTTAGTATTACAGTCACTCCACTTTCTCTCTCTACTGTCAATGCAACAGAGTTTTGACTATGGTTTATATTTCTGGATCTCCTTCAAGGTAGGATAAGATAAGTATATATAGTGTTTGGGGGGTGTAATGTACCCCCCAAGCATGTAATGAGCATGTGTGTGATAACCTAGCCAATCTAATGAAGCCATCTGTCAGTGTCACACGTAGAGAATGATGATGAAATATTCCCTCAAGTGGAAGGAATGATTTGGTTATAACAGATTTATCCACGTGTTCCAAACCATTCATGTGCTTGTAAATGCTCGGACCTCTTTGATTGGTGTAACCTCGGTCTAAAAGAGTACGAGGTTGGTGAAGTCCGACTGTTGCTTTGTCTGAGGTTATTCATGATGACCTCGGCCAGGTAGGCTGGCCAAGGTTATGTATGAGTAGTTGTAATGTCGGCTTGGGCCGATGATGTTGCCAGATGATTGATCCCATGTAACATTACTGATCTCGATTGATAACTGCAATATCGGCTGGGGATGATAATGGTGTTGAAGGGTGGTTGAACCCCTGGGTCCTTGCTGACCTCGACTGATGCCCAATCGAGGTTGATGTATGAGGTAGATACAATGTCGACTGGTGACGACCTTGCAGATGGTTGTCATAAGCTTCTGGTCACCTCGACTGTGGGATTAGCCGAGGTTATAATATCTGAGTAAGAGGGTGCACTTTGGGCATATCACAAACCTCATAGAAATAATGGGTCCCTTCTATATCAACACAAATTTGAGCCCATTATTTCTATGTTCTATTTCCAAACTTCCACAAATTACCTTAAATTTAAGTACAAACTAAAACAACACAAACCTTATAAGTACAAAGTTATTTGCAGTTTTACGGAGTAATGTAGAAACAAAGGGTTTGGTCGATTAGCATTTTTTAGGGATATGGAGGGGCATGTGATATGGGATATTAAAGGAGCCGATTTCTCTCTCTAAAATTATGAGAGAGAGAGAGAGAGAGAGAAATATGGGACTCTTTGAAAATTAGGAAATGGGTTTCAGTCAGGTTCCATGTGGCGCTCTAAATGACAAGAAAACTTAACTCCTGTAGGGTAATTTATAAGAGATAAAAGATTTGTCGTAATTATTTTTTTGGAATATAAATTGCACGATTGCAATTATTTTTATATTTTCTTTGAGTCGCGTTATCTAGTACAAAACGAATTTTGTGGGTAAATTTACTGCAAACCCTCACAAGACACTGCTCGTCGTACTACGATAACATAGGGGTTTAACGGCTTGTTGTATACGCTAAATACAATTGCTTACCCGCAAAAAAGGTATTTCATCCCTTAGTTGCTTAGAGGTTTTCTTAGACACTAATTCACATTCTTTTACATTGCTCGGGTCTAGCAACGTTCTAAGCTAAGAGGATTTGATTAGGAACAAATATTTCATATTTATCCTCTTAATTTCGGTATTTTTACGATCCTGAATATTGCATTTATCCTAAATTTATCTCATAACTTGTGCTACTAATATTTTTTCTGAGTATTTCATTTTTTGTGTATATCTCTTATGTTTTATAGGTAAAACGTACAATTAGATGAGAGAGAAAAGTTAAAACAGTGAAAAAATTGCGAGAAAGGAAATTCAAGAGTAAATTAATATTTTTTAGCCAGAACCTAGAGGAGGATCCAACAAAAAAGTTGAATAGCTCGAAGTCACAAGAATACTGGAATAAAGGGCACCTCAATCCGAGCTATGGTGAAGTTATAATCGTTCGAAGTTAAGAAGAAATACGAGGGCAAAACTGCAATTAAGGAGAAAAAAACAAAGTTGCAGGCAGAACCCCTGACCAAACTGGTTTTCTCCCTGAAGGTTCGCTTTTATCCCTTGAGGGTTTTGTTAGGGCTAAGGGTTAGGTCCCAGGCGGAATTTCTTATCTTATCTTTTCTTAGATTATTGCTATTGTATTTTGGGTCTATCTAAACTTCTTTGGACAAATTTTGGCTCATGTTTAGAGCCATTAGGAGTCTAATTAACCTCATTATAGTCATAGTTAGTCAACCAGTAACCAACAACTAATTGGGGAAGAAGAATTTCACTTTTCATCATCAAATTCAATCAAAATTTATTCTTTTTTTTTTATTTTCTTCAATTGGTGTGAATTCATTGCATGAGATTTGATTTCTTGAAGCTTGGTAACATAATTTCAGCTCTTCTTTATTATTATTCAATAATTATAGCTTGCATAATGATGATTAATTGTGTAGATAATAAATCCACGTCTAGTTGAACTCATATTGAGTTGGGGAACATGAAACCAACCTAGATTTTCGATGTTAAATATAAAATTCGAAATAATTAAATGATTAATTATTAAAGTTCGATAATTTTATCGAGACTAATATCATAGATCTCTTAACTCCGTTTGTCAAAGGCAACTGAAATGTTTGAGAATATAATATACGTGTCGGTAATTTTATCATTCGCATCAATTAATTTCTTGACTAAATATTGTGCGGATTAACACCCACATTTTTTGGTGGTTTGAGTTAGTTTATGTTTTTCTTTAAATTAATTAAATAGTTTTCAAAAAATTTCTATTGAGCAGAGATATCCTACGGTTCGGGGATTGGATCCTAACTCTATTTTCCAAAAAGTGTTTTCAAACTCAAAAATTTCGAGTTCTTGTATTGTAGTAGTTTAAATTTCTCTTGCTTAGTTTAAGTTTACTTAGATAAATAGATTTTTTCCCGAAAACAAAAATCACCTTTTATTTCTTTCTCGAATCGAAACCTAGATCTTAGAAGCCAACCCTATAATTGTTAATCATTTTATGACCTATTCCCCGAGGACTCGACCCCAACTTATCGGGTTATTACTTAAGCGATTGGCTTGCACTTAAGCCCTAGGTACACACGTATCACACATATTTTGTGTCACGTCAGTAGGCATCCCATAAGACACCCATGGGCACGGTCCCTTATCTTTCCCCAAATTCTATTCTTTTCTCCCTTCGAGAACGATAGTCTCTTTCATCATTTGAACGAACAAAAGAATTATGTATACCTTAGTAGTCGATATAGATAATTCAAACAAAAGAATTCATCAAACGCATGATAAAATCCGTCAAAATTATCATCATATTTTATTTAAAAAAATAGAATGCTATAAATACATGAAACATCAACAGTAGGAGTGAAAAATAACAACACTCTTACAAGCTTCATAAGCTAAACACCTCAAAACCTACACACGTATTACCGATACCTTCCTCAAATTAAAACCTACTTTTAGCTGTCAGACAGACCTGTCTCATTGTCATTTCCTATCCCCGAAGGACCCCTAGAATCCCAACCTTGGTTATGATTTCGTATCCTCTCCATGAAGTGGTATGCCTTAATCTGCTTGGACGAAATCATGACACCTTCGTCCAAAAAATCCCAAGCCACCTTTGACTAGTCTTTTCAGCACGAATATTCATCACCACTCGATTTCACATCCACTTCAAATAATCCCCGAATACTAACCCAGCCTCCCCAATAGACTGAGACGGATGGGTAGACGGTCGACTATGCTACCACAAAGGCCCCAAAATTATTCTCAGTGGCTCAGTCAGGTCCTCCACAGGAAAGAAATTGGTTATACGGGGATGAATAATCTGTTCCCAACCCACTTCACACAGGAGCCGCCATAAAAATAGAAATAAGTCGGGCGAAGGGCTACGAAATGCACATATCGGTAATCACCTAATTGCAAGACAAACTACAAATTGCCCCACCACTGCATACACCAATAAAGACTCCACGACCCATGCTTTGTGAGCTAATTCACCCAATTCTCTGTGGATGGGCTAGGAATACCCGTTAGAGGGTACTTAGGAGGGGTCGCCATACGCAGTCTCTCTAATAACCACATGAACAAAATCACAGGTCTCCCTCGTAAAAAATTGATCTGACCTTCTTACCAGGCATAAAGTCTATTTAGAATCTCTGCTAATATAACAACAGTTAGATTATAGTGATAAGACATCCACACAACGATCGTGGCCACCTGAGGGTCCACCGTCATGTCATCGGTCACTAAAAGCCACCTGACAATCAATCCTAAGGCCACAACACTAGCAAAGCCATTGTCAATATAATCTCTTCGGCACACTGAGTTTAAAATTGTTGGAAGAATAATACTTTCTTCGTGCACCAACGGTCGGGCAGCTTAAGGATAAATGTGGAGTAACACGGCTAATGACACTTGAGGGGAATGGGACAAGTCCGTCATAGCTGTTGCAACACTTGGGTTAACACCTAACATCATAGAAAACTCCTTATAAGTTGGGCATACTTCGTCCAGACCAAAGCAAAAACTATATTCTTCTAGATAATAAAATTACAGCGCCGATTCCAAGAGATTCCGATCTAGAAGACGGCTATAACACAAGGAGACAGTGCGCAAGTTAAAGGCTTCGTCGTTGACATTGTAGAGGCACATAGCCTCTAAACCTTCAAGATAAACGAAAAAAATGTTTCAGTCATGGAAAGTGCCATTTTAAAGAAAGAAGAAAGTTGTAAAAGAGAGAATATTGAATTGTGGTGATGGAAACCTCCCTCCAAGCCCCATTTTATACCCAAAAGCACCCATAAGAAATAAGAAGCTCGGCCTGCTATCACGGTCACTGTTCCTAAGTACTCTTAAGTACAAAAGAAGTGCAACAAAATTTAGGAAAGCGACTTAGACTTGACTCATATGCCGATAGGCAGGCCAATAGGTATGCCGATCAGCACCCCTATTTTTAAAAAAATTCTACTTCCCCCTTTTGTATATATCATTCCAAAATAATGACTTTTTATCATTAGAAAATTAACCTGCTGGCAAAAAGATTTTCAGGTGTTTATATTATCTTATCTTTACAACAAATAAAACCTCACTAGAATTCTAAAGTGCACGTAGACTAGGTCATTTAATCCAAGATAAATAAAAAATAAAGAAGAGTGAATCTTATATATACTTGTCAGAATGGTTACATTTTTTTCCCGGTACAAAGAGTACAAGAAAAAGAAAAAAAAAGAGGAAAAAAACCATGATAGATCAGGACTAGGGCTGTAAACGGATATTCAAAAATTCGTATCCGTCCGATATCCGAAGCCGAATTTGCGAATATTTATCCGAAAATATGGAAACGGATATGAATATGGATACTCTATAAAAATATCCGAGGAAACAGATACGGATACGGATAATGCTAGTATCCGACACGGATAATCCCTATCTGATGCGGAGTATCCATTTTATCGGATATCCGTATCCGTCAAACATATGTTTAAAATATTACTAATAATATTAGTATTACTATTACTATTACTATTACTATTACTATTACTAATAAAATAATATTAAAAAAACCTTAATTGTTTATTCCCTAAAACAAAATAAACACATACTCCACTCAAAATAAAAACACCCTAAAGTTATTATTTTATTGGGCATATTATAAAATGTCATGCATTATTATTTTATTGAGTATATTATCTTGGAGTTATACTAAAGTTACAATACACCCTATCACACACAACATACACCCACTAAAGAACATATACTCCACTAAAAAAAAACTTCATTTTATTTATCTTTCGTACAAAATAAGAGAAAGAAACCCTCATGTAGTTGTTCGTTAGTTTCATTAATTATAAATAAATGTAAGAGAGAAACAGAAAAGAATGTAAGAGAGAAACATAATAGAATTTATGAGAGAATCAGAAAAGTAAATAGATGGTTTTCATTATGATGAGAACTGAAGTTAACAACGGGTATATTATATATAAAATAAAAATGTTTACTTATTAAAATAAAAATATCAGTATGTTTTGAAGACAATAGGTCCAAGAGGTTATCATTCTCAATAAATTTGATTTAATCTAAAAGGTGCATATTTATTTCTACTGTCATGGAATGCGACTGTTATTTTATTTTTTGGATGATTTTAAGCTTATATGGTTGTAAAGTATGGATGGCTTTAAGCCATATTATCATTATGGAATGATACTATTATTATGGAATACATAATTGTTGATGTTAGGAGGCAGTAATTTAGTTATATATTTATTTGGATTGGATTGGGTTTCATTGGATTGGATATTTTAATAGTTATTTTTTGTGATGGCTAAATAATGTAAACGGATACGGATATTATCCGAATTCGAGGTATCCGAGCGGATATGGATAGTTGTTTTAACTATCCGACGGATACGGATATGGATAGTACATTCAGATAGCGGATACGGATATGAAAAATATGGTATCCGATCCGTATCCGTCCGTTTACCACCCCTAATCAGGACACAACCTGAACCTCCCAAAAACCTCAACCAACTAATAAACTACCGCGTCAGGCAACTAGACGAAAGCGTTTCCCCATCGACGTGTGATTAGGCATAAATTCTTCCCATTTATTCGCTTAATTTAGAGGCTTTTATCGCTCCGCAAAGTGTAATTCGAGTGGATATATCTCATATCATTGCTATTGACATTTTCTAATTAGTACGCCGAGTTTCGTGTATCTCCTATCTATTTTGCAGATATTCAGTGCACACAAGGAAGGAGAAAACCGGAAGGAAGAACGAAGATAAATGCAGGAATGTAAAAGGGAAAATGAGTAATTTGAATCAGGAATTTGGACCAAAAAAATCAAAATGAAAGTCGAAGACCTCGTGTCTACAAGTGCTTAGGAAAAATCTACATCCTAATTCGAGTTTCGGATCAAAACTTACAAGTCTTCAAAATTACAAGGAGGAAAAGTTTCCTGTAGAGATCGAACCGAACCGTAGGGCTGGAAAAATGAACTGATCCTATCCTGGGAAAACTTGCTGTGAAGCACAAAATAATGGAACCGAACCGAAGAGATTGAAAAACAAACCGATCCGGGCATCAGTCACGCTCCAAATCCGTTACAAAATTAGTCACGCTTCCTAAGTGTGACAAAATATCATATACGGGATTTTTATTTTGTGCTTATCTTTTAGCCAAAAGAGTTTTATGTTTTGGGGACTCTTCTAAACGACCTCTAGCTTATATATTTAGTCATTAGGACTCTTTTTATTCAGATTTCATTCATGTAAAAGCTCCTAATAAAATAGGAACATCTAGGAGAAGAATTTAGATATTTTGCACCTTTAATTCAAGAGCTTTTCCAGTTTTTCTCCAACCATTGATTTCTTCTTGCATTTTCTTGTTCTTCAATCTTGGTAACTTTTATTTCCAACACTTTTATTAATATTTCTCATGTTTAATCTCTCTATTCAAGAAATTATGAGTTCATGCAACGTAGATAACGTAGTTTTCACTAATTTCACCATGTTATGTTAGATTTTTAAGGGTTGGGATGCATGAAGCCAACCCGATGTGGTTTTCAGGGTATAAAATTAGTTCTCTAAATTTAATAATTGATTAGATCGTGTTGTATGGTGATCACAATCGTTGTAAGACTTTTGATCTCGTTTGCCTTAGGTAACCGGGATGCTTAAGAGTGCAACGCGCGTGTAGGTAATACGACACCGCTTTACTCGTCCTTTGCTTACATACTGTGCGGGCTACGATCCCTCATATATGTAATACTTAGGAGTACTAAAGATCGAGTTTGATCAATTAATTAATTTACGACTAGTTTTGTACTGGGAGACACACTAGGGTTTGGGGGATTGTATTCCCAACATGTTTTCCCTTCATTCTTATTAAGTCATTCTTAGTTAGTTAATTTTGCTCACATAGTTATTGCAGTAGTTTAATTTAGTGTGAATTTAGTTATTAGTTATTTCCCATCTCAATCGTCTTTTTGTTTCTTTTTAGAGTCAAGTTAGGGTTAACAGTCTTACCTTTGTCGTCACGTTCACTCATCCTAGTTCCCTGAGGATTCGATACCCAGACTAGCCACTATACTGCACAAGAGTGTAGTTAAAATTAGGCTTTTATATTGCGGTTGGAAACCCATAACAATGATTAGCGTATTTACATGGACGCTCGATTTCCACCTCAATCAAAATGGAGATCCCCCACTCCGGGAATCGAAGTTCTCCTCAGACGTGTCTGGTGGTACCATGCAGTACCTGGCCAGTTTCCTCACATAGTCGGACACCGATGTCATCCAATCACGAATGTCACACAACCAGGATGTCAATGCGTGAACAGTCTCAATCCACTGAAGGCAAGCAAGTTAGAGGTAAAAGTAAGAAAATCAAAAGCAGAAATGTGAAATAGAATAAGAAGTCATACATCTCTCCGGAGAACCTCCTCAGGAAGACCTGCAAAATCGTATATCTCCGACTGAGGGAGATGAGACACCGAGACCACCTCCCCACCACCCAGCCAAATATGGTGGGAAATAATGGAAATATGTTGAACATGAACCTCCTTCGATGCCCCTTCATCACCCCCTGTGCTATGGGCTGATGCCACCGACGCAATGGTACCTCTTCAAGAAATCGCTGTTGTGGGAGGCATACCTTCCATGTCATTGATAGACATTGGCATCAACCAACTGCTCGTGAAGTCTAGGTAATCATAGCCTATTGTAGTGTCTGTATAAAGCATATAAGTTTCACCCTCGATTGGCCATCACCCTCGTCTCTTCTGACATCTCCTTTACCTACCTCATGAACTCCGGGGGTCTGAATATAGGACGTCAACCTCACCTTCCATCACCTGCCTCACCACCCTCTCCCACATGTACCAGACTACTCGGACTCATGCATAAATAACCTTTGCATCTGAGCATACATGCCCGTAATCCCTGCAGCCCTCAAAGACAAACCAAAGGGTATAATGTCACCTACTTCCCAAACAAAGGTTAATCATCTACCAAGTGAAAATAGAGTATTAAATCCACAAAAAAGATGAAACCCAAATCTTAGTCTAGTTGCTCGTCAAGGCCTTCGACGCCGCCCGTACATCCTTCAGAACTAAGGACTAGTTCAATTTTCTGTTTGATTTACTCCACCTATACATCCTCAAGAAATTCCCCATCTCACTCGCCTTCAAGGAGATCAATCCAATATTATTTCCAATCACCTTATAGAACCACATATGCAGAAAAAAATACAAGACGTCAAAAAGAATAAAATATAAGAACAATAAGAAAATAAGAGGAAGATGAATCAAAATATTACCTTCAAAAGATAAGTGGGACCCATAAAAGTCTGTCAATAACACCGACTGAAAGCATCAAGAGAATCATAAAGGGATGCTAATGTAAAGCTCCCCCAATCATACATGTGGATCTTTAATATCATCCAAAATATGGGAAGAAACCACAAGTGGATAAGATTATTGATGATGCTATAAATAGCACCCCCAGATCAAGGTGTAGTTGAGCTCAAATAGACGTAACAATGACAACACAAACAATATAAATGTAGAAAGAGGTAAGGAAATGAGGAGAAACACACCAATATAAGTGGTTCAGCCTATTTAGGCCTACGTCCATTGTGCAGTGAGTGATCTTCACTATATAATAAGGGCTCTAATGGCCTTGTGATACAATACACTCACTTTCTCCCTCTACTGTGTATTCTAATAGAGCTTCAGCTAGGGATTACAATTATAGATCCTTTTATAAGGTATAAGAAGACATGTATATATAATGGCTGGGGAGTGTAATGTACCCCCAAGCATGCCACGAGCATGTGTGTAAAGATCAATCCAATCTCATGTGGACACCTGGCTATGCCAAATGCAGGTAATGATGACCAAATATTCCCTCACATGAGGAGAACGAGTCGGTTATAACGGTTTAGTCCATGCGTTCCAAGTCATCCCATGAGCTTACGTATGCTCAAACTTGTGATGTCATCCATGGTAACCTTAGTTCAACCGAGTACGATGCTTGGTAAGTTTGAGGGTTGTCTTTGTTCCGCCAAACGCAAGTATAACCTCGGCCTGATTGACCAATCGAGGTTAGATTTTTAAGCATGGCTGAAGTGTCGGCTGAAGTGGGGTACGTCAGTGGTAGTTGTTTGAGCCCATGAGTTGTTTGACCACGGCTGATGTTCATCCGAGGTTGGTAATTATGGGGCTGACCTTGTAAAGGATGATTTCTCTAATGGCTATTGTGAGCATCCTACTGACTCGGTCGTTACATTAGCCGAGGTTATCAACTTCGAGTATGAGGGTACATATTAGGCATATCAATCACCCCCTAGTCCTTAGTTTCCTATGTGAGTAGGTAGCTGAGGGGTATATAAGTTAGGTTGATGCCGAGTTACATTTGGTGTCTTGGGGTGCGGAGTGATTCCTTGGACACATGTCACTGATTGAAGTGGCTAACGTATTCCCCAAGGTATGACAGCTCTAACGGCGCCTTTTAGGTTCTCTAGGGCAATGATGGGCGCCTGGAAAAAAAAATCCCCATCATTAGGCAAGGTTTAAATACTTTTTCATTTCCCTTATTCTCTTTCTTCTCTCTTTTCTCCCGCCGTAGGCAAGGTTACGGAGACTGACGATGGTGTTCAGCACGGTGATGAGGTTGAAGTTACTAACCTTGACCAAACTAATCCAACTGCGGACGGGTCGGCTCCTATTGAGGGACAATCCTAGCTGCAAGATCTCTCCTGCTACTTATCTGGCTCTTTTTTTGTGAAGCCTTTTTAGAAAATTAAATGAACTGTTTAGTAATGTTATGTTGTCTGTGTGACCTCTTCTTTCTAAGTGACGCAATCTTTCTTTTTTGTTGTATATGCCAACTCTGCAACATCATCTTTTTATGATTGCAATGAAATTTCATTTCCTTGTTTCTATTACTTCTATGATATTTTGTTGTTCTGTAATTGTGATGTTCCACATACCACAGATTTCAACATAATGATGTTTAAGGTATGAGGTCACCAAATAATGATGTTTTACCCTCATATTTTTAACAAACTAATGATGTTTAAGGTCCGAGGTCACCAAATTATGGTGTTTAACCTCATGATTTCAATAAACTAATGATGTTTAACGCCTGAGGTGACCAAATTATGGTGTTTAACCTCATAATTTCACAAAACTAATGATGTTAAAGGTCTGAGGTCACCAAATTAATGAGGTTTCACCTCATATTTTCACCAAATTAATGATGTTTAAGGTCTGAAGTCACCAAATTATGGTGTTTAACTTCATAATCTCACTAAATTAATGATGTTAAAGGTTTGAGGTCACCAAGTTAATGATGTTTAACCTCATATTTTAACCAAATTAATGATGTTAAAGGTCTGATGTCACCAAGTTAATGATGTTTAACCTCATATTTTCACCAAATTAATGATGTTAAAAGTCTGAGGTAACCAAATTATGGTGTTTAACCTCATAATTTCACCAAAATACTGATGTTAAAGGTCTGAGGTCACCAAGTTAATGATGTTTCACCTCATAATTTCATTAAATTAATGATGTTAAAGGTCTGAGGTCACCAAGTTAATGATGTTTAACCTCATATTTTCACCAAATTATGGTGTTTAACCTCATAATTTCACCAAACTAATGATATTAAAGGGCTGAGGTCACCAAGTTAATGATGTTTCACCTCATAAGTTCACCAAATTAATGATTTTAACCTCATATTTTCACCAAATTAATGATGTTAAATACATATATATTGGAACAAAACCATCAACACAACATTGTTATTTTCTCATTGACATTCTCTGTGTAGTTTGGTACATGTATTACAAAAAGTTAAATAATTGCAACATCATAAATAATATTTTTCAAGTGGTCACCATTCCAAGGGTTGGAGAAGGCCTCCCCTTCTAAATTTTCTAGCCGATAGGTACCAGGTACAACCTCATCAATTACTCCGTAAGGACCATGCCGATTCGAATGGAGCTTATTAGGTTTCTGCCACGTCTTTGTGACACCCCGCCTAATTAAACCTTGGGTGATCAAGCCTTATTTTAATATAAACAGGTTTCTTTAATGGTTCGTTCTTAGCATCACTGTCGAACGCCTTTTAAAAATTACTAACCACCTAAATGAAATTAAAACGGGTGTCAAATTGTATCTTTCTTAAACAACAAATATTCCAACACACATTACCAATACTATATACGAATACGCAGTACACAAAAATAATCTGAAAGCAGTTAAAGTCTTGCCGTAAACCACGGCCCAAAAGAACAACTACAAATCCATAACTAGAATAAACAGTAATAGTAAAGGTGGAACGACATGTTCCAACTAGGAATAATAAAACTGAGATCCTGTACTAGAACTGAAAAAGAGGAAGCGTCTAAACAATCCCTGCAACCTCCACACTGGCTGCAGATCCCAAATCTCTGACATGAAATCAAGCTGGGTGTCCCTGTGGCTGGGCACCTAAAAGGTTTTTAAAATTTTACATAGCAAGAGTTAGTACTCAAAACATTTGAAAATATTTTGCAAGCAGTTATCACAATTAAGTTATTGATTACACATATTAAGGTTTCGGACACTCCCTTGAACTTCCTCACCTCTCTTACGTAGTATGTAACTATCGAGGATACTTAGTCTACCTAGTTATACTTCCCATAACCGTAGTTACTCATTTTCTGTTCGTTGTCCTTATTCTTCTAATAATTTCATCATGCTATAAATTATTACTAAGACATTCACATATCATTTCATTGACTACTATTCTCAATTTGTAGATTATGTACATAGAAACATTTTATCCCACAACAATGTAATTAATATTAGTTACCTCTAATATATCCTTTTTATTACACACAAAGGACCCTTGGCTCGGAATAATTCATCGACTCCAAGTGAAAGTTGGTTCGGAATGATCCATCGACCCCAACTATCTACAAATATAAATATATACACATATTCTGGTTCGGGACTCTTTCATCGCGGCACCAGTTCAAAGTTTGGTTCGGCATTTACATCGACCCCAAATATATAATAACTTTATGTTAGTTCGGAATGTCACATCGACCCTAACATAATTAGTTTAGGTAATATTCTCTTAACCCAAACCTATTTGTATAGATATAGTAGGTACACACTCGACCTAATAAATCATACCCGTACGTAATATATTTTACTTATATTCTCCGTACTTATTAATTACAATTTCTCGCACTATTGTATTTATTCGAGTATTCGCGTAACTCTAAGGGCCCTAGTTACCCCTCCCTTAATTCAGTAGTTAAGTTAATTTTAACCTACTGGTATTTTCTTTCCGGAATTAAGTCTCACTCTTTCTGTAATTTAATTAACCATCTCAACCCACGGCTAAGCCAATTGTTCTTTCGTCATTCCATTTCTCCAACATTCCTACTCAATCATTAGTGGAGGAACCTAATGGTACACCTACTGGAAATTTCAAAGTCCCCTCATAGGAAAAATATCATTTCTAAGGTTCCCATTAAGCAATGGCAATTAAAGAAATTTATACACAAATTCTCTATAGTTCAGACAGGGTCGATCGATCAAAGGGAAATGGTCGATCGATCGACATTCAAGGGTCGATCGATCGATCAAGCAGTGACAGACCCAGTTCATCTTCTTCCTACGGGTTTCACCATTTTTACATCGCTAACTTTCATGATAAGCCATCATATTCACAACCAACAATTTCTAATCATTCCTACATGTTCTGGGATGATTACTAACGATTTAAAACAACAAAATCTTTACAAATTTTGGCCAAATTCACTGAAAATCTCTCTAATATTCAAGAACCCTAAAAATGCATTCTTTATATTTTTCATCCAAATTCCAGATTTTCTTACGAATTTCTCATCAAGATTTCTATGATACAAACATACTTGGTAATTCAAAAACGTCCTACATGCAAATCCTTATCAATCATGGATTATTATCAATTGTTTGTTCCCAAGAATATCATAAAATCATGTTCTTCCTAAGGCTTAATCATGGGTATTATAACTCAATTATATTTTGCAAATAACCACTTGCCTTATGATTTGTAGGGTCTGATTTCGTGGTTGTTGATGATGATTGATGATATTGATACTTCAATCCTCCCTCCCAACAATCTTTGTGATGAAATCTTCCTAAGATGATCCCTCCTTCCTTCTTTTGCCTTAGGAATTTGCCTCTCTCTCTCTTCTCTAATGGCTATGGTGTAACTCTTATTGCCTAACCCTAACCACCACTCTTATAATCAGATTTAGGGCTTCAAAATTCGTAGGTCTTCTTTCCCATAATTGTAAAGAGACCAAAATGCCCCCGAATGGTCCCGGTTTAGCCCGAAAATGACCCGGCACTCAACTAGTACCCCCGGGTACACTATTTTGACTAATTCGACCCTTTCGGAATCAACTGTGGACTCTAAATTATCATTTGAGTCTCGTAAATATTTTTCTACTCTCATCCTTAATTTTGTCGAGATACTTTCGGTACATCCATATAGTCACTAGACCGTACATATTAACATTGAAAATTTCTACTCACCTTTAGTAAATTTTCTATAACACATATTCATCTTTATTAACATAATATCTATTTAAATTACTCTACTCACGTAATTTAAATAAAACGTATTTAATCACATTAAATTACTCTACTCACGTAATTTATATAAAACGTATTTAATCACATTAAATTACTCCACTCACGTAATTTATATAAAACGTATTTAATCACATTAAATTACTCTACTCACGTAATTTAATTAAAGCATTAAATTACTCTATTCACGTAATTTAAAATTTAGCATAATTACGGGGTATTACAGTCTTCTTCAGGACTAGGTCTCCCACAGCTATCGACCTTGTCTTTACCCTTTGATTGCAGAATCTCGCAGTTCTCTACTGATAGGTTGCCTGTCTTATCTCTGCATCCTCTCTTCTTTCCTCAATCAAATCAAGATAAAGTCTTCTTTCTTCCTCATTCCTCTGAGGGTCATATATCTGAACTCTATGAGTGGGAAGCTCTATCTCTGTTGGGATAACAGCCTCTGAGCCATGAGCTAACATAAATGGAATTTCTCCTGTGGGTGTCCTCACTGTCGTCCTATAAGCCCAAATCACGGTATATACCTCTTCTATCCATCTTCCTTTGGCCTCTTCTAATTTCTTTTATATCCCATCAAGTATTGTTCGATTTTTGACCTCAGTCTGACCATTTGCCTGGGGCCGGACAGGGGAAGAGAAGAATTACTTGATCCATACTCTTTCACAGTACTTTTCTAAGGAAACATTCTTGAATTGGGTTCCATTGTCTAAGATGAGGGTGTTTGGGAGGTCATACCTGCATATGATGTTTTTTCAGATGAACTGAAAGGTCTTCTGCTCAGTTATTATGATCATTGGCTCGACTTCTACCCATTTGGAGAAATAATCAATTGCCACAATTAAGTACCGATAGTTGTTTAGATCCCTTGGCAAGGGTCCTACCAAATCAATACCCCATACTGTAAATGGCCAAGGGGAGCTGATATAAGTCAGAGGTTGGTGAGGCTGATGGAGAATGGTGGATAACTTCTGGCACTTGTCACGTCTCTTCATATACGCAGCTGCATCTTTAGCCAAGATCGACCACCAGTACCCTTGAGTGATTATCCTTTTAGCCAACGACCTTCCTCCAATATGGATTGAACAAGAGCCCTCATTCACATCTTACAAGATGTATGGAACCTCTAAAGGATGAACGCATCTGAGAAGAGGGAGTAGGAATCCCTTCTTGTACAGGACATCTCCCATAATGGAGAATTTAGCAGCTCTGAACCTTAGCTTTCTCCTTTCTAACTTTGATTTAAGCAATTCTCCCTCTTTGATGTATCAGATAAGAGGGTCCATCCACGAGGCCCCCATATTCAGATTTAGACAAGGATTAGCAACCTCTTCCTCTTCAATGGCCGTCTTGAGCAGAATCTCTACTAATACTACTCTATTTATGTCGATTCGTATTGCTGAGGCCAACCTCGTGAGTGCATCTGCTCGGTTGTTGTCCATCCAAGATATCCTCTTCATTTTTATCCCTTTGAAGCCTTCTAGCATCGATCTCACCTTATATATGTCCATCCTTTCATCTTTGGCTTCATACACCCCTAGGATCTGGTTCATAACCAATCTTGAGTCACTATGGACTAGGAGTTGGCCGATGACTAGGGATTTTGCCAAAGAGAGACCTACTATTAATGCCCCATACTCTGATTTGTTGTTGAACCTCAACTCATACTCAATATCTGTACCATCGGGTGCCGACAATATTAATCCTGCTCCACTCCCATTTTCACAGGACGACCCATCAACGAAGAGGTTACAGATGGTTTCATTTGAAGAAAAGTCTCCCTCTGTCAGGGCCCCTTATTTGAAGAGGTATCTCTCTTCTTCATTCTCAGCTGCCTTTTGCCTGGTTGTGCTTATATCGACCTCGTCCACTTCTCGGCTAACCTTCCTCTCCACCTGCTTATCTGAAGTTTCAAGATGGTTCTCAACCTCAGCCCCATCCCAGGTAAACTCGGCCATAAAATCTACGAGTTTTTATCCCTTGATGGCAACTACGGGTTGATAAATAATATCGTACTCCTCCAACTCAATACCCGGGTCATTAGCCTACCTAACTTCTCAGGCTTAAAGAGGACCTGTCTGAGTGGGGAATCAGTGAGGATAACCATGGAGTGGGCCTGGAAGTATGGCTTCATTTTCCTAGAAGCATGTATTAAAGCATAAGCTAACTTTTCAATCTAAGGTTACTTCTGCTCAGACCCTTAGAGTGCTTTGCTATTGAAGTACACTGATATCTGCACTCCATCTTCTTCTTTTACTATTATAGCATTAATAGCTGACTCTGAGACAGCTAAATATATATACAACTTTTGACCCTGAATTGGCCGTAATAGAAGTAGAGGGGATCCGAGGTAGGACATAAGATCTTTAAAAGCTTTATCACATTCCTCATTCCATTCAAAGGCTTTTCTAAGAGCTTTGAAAAATGGAAGACATTTATCCGTAGCTCTGGAGACAAACCTGTTAAGTGTAGTTACTCGTCCGGTTAGCCTTTGAATGTCTTTGATGGCTTTAGGTGTCTTCATTTCTAGCAAAGCCTTGATCTTCTCAGGGTTAGCCTTTATTCCCCTTTGGTTGACGATGAAACCCAAAAATGTTCCAGCTCCGACCCCAAAGACACATTTGGCCGGGTTGAGCTTCATTCTGTATTTGTCCATGGTATCAAAATTTCTTTCGAGGTCGGCCACATGAGTGTCGGCCTTCAGACTTTTCGTCAGCATGTCATCCACATAGACTTCCATGGTTTTGCCAATTTTATCCTCGAACATCTTATTTACAAGACGTTGGTAAGTAGCCACTGCATTCTTCAGTCCAGAAGGCATGACCTTGTAGCAATAGGTCCCCTTGTCTGTAATGAAGGCTATCTTTTTTGAGTCAGCCGAGTCCATAAAGATCTGATTATATTCGGAATATGCATCCATGAAGCTCATGAGCTCATGGCCTGCTGTAGAATCCACCATTTGATCTATACGAGGCAGGGGAAACTGTCATTTGGGTAAGATTTGTTTAAATCGGTGAAGTCTACACACATCCTCCACCTCCCATTAGCTTTAGGCATTACGATAACATTAGATAGCCACTCGTGGTATATAACTTTTCTAATAAACTCGACCTCTTCAAGCTTTCGAACCTCGTCTCTAATGACTTCGTACTTCTCTCTTGAGTATATCCTTCTTCTCTCATTACTGGGCTTGGCATCCTCTACGACATTGAGTTTATGACACATAACCTTAGGATTAATACCTGGCATGCCTGCATGGCTCCAGGTAAAGATATTGTCTCTTCCTCAACAGCTTTACTAGCTCTTCTTTGGTCTCAGTCTTTAGGGCTTTTCGACTTGGATGGTTTTTTTGGCTCGTTCTCATTGAGGATGATGGATTCTACCTCCTCCGTAGCCTCTCCCTTTTTGAGCTTTGTTTCGTCTCTGTGATCAAGGGTGTCAAGGTTATAAGTGGTTGTTTCCCTCTTATGAGCCTCTCTCTCTTCTGCAGAGTTAAAGTATCATTTATGCACCGATGTCTAGTCATCTTGCACTGCCCCTACTCCATAGGGAGTCAGGAATTTTAGCATGTAATGGACCGTTGAAGGCACGACCTCAAATTCCTTGAGGGCCACTCGTCCTATGATAAGGTTGTAGGCTGAGAAGACATTTTCATCCATCACAAAGAAATTGATTGTTTTGGTCAACCTCTTAAGCCATTCATCTCCCATTCTCACATCCATTTCATACATTCCCAGTGGATGGACCTTCTCCCCGCTGCAACCAATCAAGGGGTCATGATAAGGGACAAGCCCTGCTCGACTGAAGTCCAAGCTATTGAAATAGGGCCAAAATATAACGTCTGCAGAACTGCCCCCATCCACAAGGATTCTCTCAACTTCACACCCATGCACCCTTGTGGTGATGACTAGAGGGTTATCGTGAGGGGCTAAGATACCTTTGAAATCAAGTCGCGAGAAGCCAACTACGAGGGTGTCCATGTCTACCTTCTTTCTCTTCACATGTTTAACCTCTTTTGAAGCCAAGTTCATAACCTCGGCTTTGGTTACTTCTTTCATCTCTGCCAAATAAGCCTTGCGATTAACTACCTCTGAGCCACCCCCTGTTAGTCCCCCGCAGATAGTGCTCACATCAAAAGAGATCATGTTTACTCTCTTTATTGGGACATTATCGTCTTTTGATGGGAGGTCATAGCTCAGCCATAAACTTAGTAGGGTCTTCAGTAAGCTTTCAGAGTAGCTTTCCCTTCTGAAGTCCTCCGATAAGGGTTGTCATGGCTAACTTTTCCTTGTTGAACCTCGCGATATAGTCTCTAAGGCTTTCATTCTTCCCTTACTTTACATAAAGCAAGTACGTCGTCTTTTTTTTAGGTCTTACCCCAACAGAAGTTGTGAATAAATTGCTCGGCCAAACCTTTAAAACTCTCAATTAAATTTTTAGGAAGAGAAGTGAACCAGATATTCGCAACCCTAGTTAGAGTGCTTGAGAAATCTCAGCACCTCATCTCATCAGAGATTGAATAAATGTCTGCTACAGACTGATACATTTCAATATGATGGACTGGGTTGGTACTTCCATCGTACTTCGGAGACACCACTAGAGGTTTAAATTTGGCAGGAGTTGGGAATCTAACAATCCTTGCCACAAAGGGTGAACCCTTTGAATACCCCCTCTATAAGGGGTCTCGACTTTTTAAGAGATTTTTAATCCTGTTTTCCAGCCTTTAGATTGAGTCGTTCCAGGGCTTAGCAACGTCATTCTGACCGGGGTTATCCCCGACCACCTCCAAAGGGTGAACCGGGGGTTCCCCAGCTGTAGCACAACGTCGACTATTGACCTCCCCCTGACCACCTTCTCGGCCATGTGGGGGTCGGTCGTGATGAGGCCGACAGTTTCTACCCTCTCTTCTGGATCCTGCGAGGCTTCTTGACCTGGACAGTCTTTCCCTCAAGTCCTTAACTGGGCCGAGTATTTCAAAGGTCGGCCCTCTACTTATTCAATTAAAAGATGAACCTCTTTATCGGGCATTACAATCTCATCTTTCACACTAGATAGGTCGTACAGTGTTATTTGAGATCTCAGACTGCTCCCAACAGTCTAAAGGAGCATCCACATCCTCTATATCGTCAAACATATCCTCTAGGCAAGGGTTTCCTAATAGCACCACCAAATCAAGGTGTGGTTGAGCCCAAATAGACGTAACAATGAAAACACAAACAATATAAATGTAGAAAGAGGTGAGGAAATTAGGAGAAACACACCAATATAAGTGGTTCAGCCTATCTAGGCCTACGTCCACTGTGCAGTGAGTGATCTTCACTATATAATAAGGGCTCTAATGGCCTTGTGATACAATACACTCACTTTCTCTCTCTACTATGTATTCTAACAGATCTTTAGCTAGGGATTACAATTATGGATCCTTTTGTAAGGTAGAAGAAGACATGTATATATAGTGTCTAGGGAGTGTAGTGTACTCCCAAGCATGTGTGTAAAGATCAGTTTAATCTCATGTGGACACCTAGCTATCACACATACAGGTAATGGTGACCAAATATTTCCTCGCGTGAGGAGAACGAGTCGGTTATAACGGTTTAGTCCATGCGTTCCAAGTCTTCCCATGTGGTTATGTATGCTCGGACTTATGATGTCATCCATGGTAACCTCAGCCCATCTGAGTACGATGCTTGATAAGTCCGAGGGTTGTCTTTGTTCTGCCAAACGCAAGTATGACCTCGGCCTGATTGACCAACCCGAGGTTAGATTTTTAAGCATGGATGAAGTGTCGGTTGAAGCAGGGTACGTCAGTGGCAGTCATTTGAGCCCATGAGTTGTTTAACCACGGCTGATGTTCAGCCGAGGTTGGTCATTATGGGGCCGACCTTCTGAAGGACGACTTCTCTGACGGCTATTGTGAGCCTCCTACTGACTCGGCCGTTACATCGGTCGAGGTTGTCGACTTTGAGTATGAGGGTACATATTGGGCATATCAATCATCACCACAAACCCTCCCATTAAGAGCAAAATATATAAGTGGGATATCGGCCTCACCTGTCGCCCATCAGTCTCGTCGATCTGCCTAGACAGTAAGGTGTCCTTGAACAATGATATATGGATAAAATTCATAGATAAAATCCTCCCGATGTCCTTTAAGGCGGTCCAAACTGCAACCTCGGAAACATACAAAGTCCGATTTACCACTATCTACTGGCCCTCACACTCTAGGCTTGTCAACTAATGAGCATGCAAGGGCATAACTGTCACCTCCCTAACACCCAAATGGAATGTATGGGAGGTGTCCTACCATCTCTCGCCTAGAGCACACAGTACCGCTTTAGAACGCGGTGTCTCATCCAAACCCCCCACCAGAGGGCCAAACCTAGTAGCCTTTTCCATTAACTACACCATCGGAGGGAGTTTTTCCCACACCTTCTTCATCCCTGTTGAATCACTGGAGCGAATACTCGACAAATTAATGTCGTCATGCGTAAAAAAAAAACTTCAGCATCCCAAGGATAAGAATAAAAAGAAGACCAAAAGAATGAAAACAAAAATAAAGCACTTACATAGCCATTCGGGTTCTTCACCCTCGTAGAGCGGTGGCTCACCGACTCCCATTATAGAACCCTATCATCAAGAACAGGCTCAAAGCTATTGTAGACATTCTCGCTCCTTAGTAACATCACCTCAGCCGCACGCCATTCCAAATCGGCCCAATCATTAGTAGTCATCCAAATGTTAACCACTAAACCCTCCATGAGTTCTTTTAAAGAAATAGGATCAAAATTGATTGCTAAAGAGAGTAAGGAAGAGATTCACCCAAATGAAGATGTGGAAAAATGAAGAGTGCCCCCTTTTTATAAGGAATTATTAGGTATATCGATCGACGGTGCCCTAGACCTGCCTATCGGCATTGACCTTTCACCTCCCCCAAAAAGCCCTGGAGTCCATGCTCTATGCCGATAGGCACCCCTCTGGCTATGCCTATCAATAGTCCCCTCAAAATTTCGTCACAAGAATTCCAGAAAAACCTAAAAAATTGCCCAAAAAATTCACAAAAATTCTCAAAAAATCCCCACAATATCGAATGCATCATGGCTCCGAGAAAACTCATTAAAAAGCACCAAACTACTTATAGAATCCTCATCACTAGTTTACTCCATAGTGGAACTATAATCAAAGTGCGCCAGCACTCGCAATACCAACACCCTCCTCAGTGAATTAAAAATTAAAGAACGACCCCATCATTAACTCTTTAGGTCCGCAAAATTAACATAGTTCCGCAAAATCAACCTCGACCCTCTTAATCGATCATACTTACTCTTCAGGTCCACATAATCGACCTCGACCCCTGAATCACTCACCTTAACTCTTTAGGTCCGCATAATTTACCTAAGTCCGCATAATTAACCTCGACCACTGAATCGATTATCTTAATTCTTTAGGTTCGTAGAATTGACCCAGTTCCGTATAATCGATTTCAAACCTTTAAATCAATCATTTGAACTCTTTAGGTCCACAGATTACCTAGGTTCGCAGAATCAACCGACCCTATAAATCGGTCATCTCAAATTCTTAGGTCTGTAGAATTTATCTAGGTCTATAACATCAACCTCGAACCTCTAAATCGGTTATTCTAACTCTCTAGGTCCATATAATTGACCTCGGCCCTCTGAATCGGTCACCTCAACTATTTAGGTCTGTAAAAATGACATAGGTCCGCAGAATCGACCTCGAACCTTTGAATCATTCATATCAACTCTCTAAGTTCATAAAATAGACCAAGGTCTACCTAACTGACCTCAACCCTTTAAATCCATCAACTTCAAACCCCCAGAAGAACCTCGACCATTCAAAACTCTTAAACATCGATGAGGTGCCCATCTTTCGATGACCTCCGTTTATTCCAAACTCTCCCGTCAAGGGTATCTCTAGATATCCTATCCCATTACCCTTTAAATACCTCCTTAGGACCCTGACCCTTCTCCTCCCACCATAAGTCCTTAGGTCTTACTCCAAACCCTAGTCCGAAGACCACCAGGCACTCCTGAGCCTCGTTTAACTTTGGCCAACTCTCCATTACGGGTAGCAATTCGTGTATTTGGGTCGTGCTTCAGGTCAACACGACATGATAAGGGTTTTTCGGACATGAACACGACACGACACGAATTCGTATTTTTTTAGTTAACACGAACATAACCCAAATAAAAACGACATAACACGACACGATACGAATAACATGATTTCTTAAAATTTCATGCTAAATTAAAAATAAATAGACACAAAAACCTGAATAAAAATACGATTAACACGACAAGACATGATAACACGACTCATAATTTTAACACGAACATGACCCGACTTCGTGTAAAAAAAACTCGACACGAACACGACATATCGTGTCAATTTCGGGTCAGTTTCATGTCGTTCGGTGTCGTATTTTAGCGTCGTTTCTAAAATTACTATCCCTACTCTCCATCCCGAGCAAGGCTCATTGCACTCTCATACGACTCTAGATACCCTTTCCAACGGTCCATACCAATGCTCAAATCGGCCTCACAATTCATGCGTACTCACCTTTTTACTCTACACCTTGATCCAAAGGCCACCGAGTATTCCCAAGCCTCGTTTGACTTTGGTAAAACTCTCCAAATTTAGCAAAGCTCATTGAATTCTTATAGGGCTCTAAATTCCATTTTCAACGATCCATACCTTGTGTGAATCGGCCTCACAATTCGCGCGTACTCACCTTTTTAGTCCAATCATTCATCTATAGGACATCGAGCATTCTTAAGTCCCACGTGACTTTGGTCGACTCTCCAACCTGAGAAAAGCTCATTGAACTCTCATAGGTAGGGCTGTGTTTCGACCGGATCGGATCGGAAAATGCCTCTTCGAAAAAAAATCGATTTTTTCGAAAATAAAATAACTATTCCGATTTTCGATCCAATTTTTTCGAAAAATTAAAAAAAATCTGAATTCGAAAAAATCGGCGAAAATAAAAAAAAAATCGAAAATTCACAAAAAATATAAAAAATCCAGAAATTTCGGAAATTCCAAAATTTCAAAAAAATAAAGTATGGATTTTCGATTACTCGAAATTCTCATTTTAAAGAAATAAAGAAAATGGCTTAACCCAACATGTAAATACATGAGGATTTGACCCATTTTTTCATTTGTGTAGAAGTTAAGAAGATACTCTCCTTTTATAGAGCATGTTTTGGAGCCATCTCCCTCTCCCAACCGATGTGGGATATGGGAAACTTTTAAAAAATCGAAAATAATTTTGAAAAAATAAAAAATAATTCGGGAAAAATCGGATCGACATAGTTTCAAAAAAATTGGATCGGAAAAATTGAAAAATCGAAAAATCAGAAATTCAGAATTATTTTCGATTTTCGATCCGATTTTTTTGCAAAAAAATTGAAAATCGACAAACTAAAATTTTATTCCAAATTCGAAAAAAATAGGATCGAAAATCGAAAAAATTGAAGAAAAAAAAAAAGTACATCCCTACTCATAGGGCTCTGAACCCCATTTCCAACGATCCATACTGTGCGCTAATCGGCCTCACAGCTCGCGCGTACTCACCTTTTTAATCCAAACCTTGATCCATAATCCACCAGGAGCTCCTAAGCCCCATTTGACTTTGGTCAAATTCTCCCACTTGAGTGAATCTCATTGCATTCTCATAGGGATTTGAATCCCCTTTCCAACAGTCCATATCGTGCATGAGTCGGCATCATAGTTCGCATGTACTCACCTTTTTACTCCAAACCTTGACCACCAGGAGGTCCGAGCCTCGTTTGATTTTGGTCAACTCTTCAACTCAAGAGAAGGTCATTGCATTCTTATAAGGTATGAATTCCCTTTTTAATGGTCCATACCGTACGCGAATCGACCTTATAGTTCATGCGTACTCACCTTTTTACTCTGAGAAGCCCCGTCCAGAGACTATCGGGCACTTCAAAGCCCTATTTGACTTTAGTCAACTCTCGAATACGGGAGTAGAATACCCTTTCCAACGGTCTCGACCGTGCATGATTCAGACTTAAGGTATGAATTTTACGTCCATTTTTCTAAAAAGTCATTTTCGGATAACCTAGAGGCTTATAGGTAGGGGTCTACTTTACTTTGCCAATAATCCAGGGGTATGCCGATATGCAAGCCAGGGCCTATACCAACTGGCACCCTCCCGAAACCCTAATTTTTTACTATGTAAGGAGATCATAACCTCATTACCAAGAACCCAATTTTCAGCAATTATAAACATTCCCTTGAAATCAGTGCGCAGTCATTCCAAAAAATCCAAATTTTCAACATTCCTTTCATCTTTCTTACCTCATTTTCATGTAACAACCCGAGACTTTAGAGACGATAATTTATTTATTTTGGGAGAAATAAATATCATTTTATTTGGAGAATTATTAAATTGCCAACTAAGGTCAAAATTAGAAGTCATTAGAAAGTGTTTCGAATGGAAATTCTGAGGGTGTAGTTATTTCCGGAAGGGTCGAGGAAGTCGAAATGACTGTACTTGGGGTCTATTTGGATTCCGAAATAATTTTAAGTTCGTTTGGCTCGAATTAAAGTTAACGAGTCATTTAAAGTGTGTATTATCATTTAAAGATGTGTACATTTGGGAGATAAGGCTTAAAAAGCCTACGGGAGATTTATTCTCCATAGAGAGAAAGAGAAATATAAAGAAAGAAGAAGAAGAAGAAGAAGAAGAAGAAGAAGAAGAAGAAGAAGAGAAGGAGGAGAAAAGAGAGAGAAAGTGGAGATTTCTGGCATTTACGCTATCTTGAGGACGGATCGGACCCTACGAACTTGAGGCAAGTGATAAAACTTGCTAAATAATTGTTGTGTACCATTTATTTCATGATTTGTGGATTAAATCTTTGGGTTTTAGGTTTAGTTTGATAAAACCTAACTTTTGGGTATAATCTTAGATTTGTTTTGTAGAAATGGATTTGAGGTTATAAATTAGTTCATATGTGTTCTTGGATGTATATTGATGATATATATGTGATTAGGTTAAAGAGAAATGAAGAGAAAATGATTAAAATGAATTTTGGGGATTTTAGGCTAAATAAAAAGTAGCCATTTTCGTGAGTTCTGAAGAGCCGAATCGATTCGGCCCCTTACCGAATCGATTCGGAAATATGCAGGTGCCCAGGTCTAAGTGACCGAATCGATTCGGACCCCAGCCGGATAGATTCGTCCTGAGACAGAATCCCAGGTCTGATGACCCGAATCGATTCGCCTTGGAGGCCGAATCGATTCGGCAACAGGGCTTTTCGAGGGATGTTTTTCTAGGGAGAATTTCATTCCGTTTCGCTTGAGGTTATCGATTGGGGACCTATATAGGAATTATATGAAGTGTGTTTTGGAGATTTTAGGGGGGGTTTCCCTTATAATAAATTATTGGAGTCATATTGACTTAAAATTTGAGGAAAACCGATTAGAGATTTTGGTATATTCTAAGTGGGGAAGCCCACTATTGATGAGAATTCTATTTGGAGATGATTATTAAATTTATATGAAAGAAGGAGAATGAACTTAGTAATGTTGGATTTTTAAATCAAATCCCAAATGGGATAACTTTAAAGGTTCATAAGATAAATTGAACCATATTATGGATTGAGAATTATAAATGCTAATAAATGTGCATACGGATACAAAGATATCCTTAATAATGATTAATTTGGGAGATGTCTCACACAATGAGAAATGCTAATCGAGGTGCATTAGGATAGAGAATATCCTTAACATAAATCAAATTGAGAGACGATTCATAACCAGAAGCGACATGTGAGCTTCAAGCGAGAAATAGTATAGTGTATACTAAGTGGGGAAGACGTGTGAGAATTGACGATTAGTATATCGAGAGAGAAATATACTAAACCATAATATTATTTCATCTATGCCTAAGAGCGTACTATGAATATGTAAATGATGTGGTAGGTATACCTTATATGATGGTATATCTTTATATGATGTGATGATGTATGTATACCTTATGTGGTGGTATATATATACATAGTGAAGCATACCCCCTCCTTGCTATCATTGAGAAGTTGCGTGCGATAAAGGTGAGCATCCTGGCTCGATGAGCAGGGTGTGGATATTCCCCAGGTCATAGTCGTCCATGGTGATTATTATGTGATATACATTTATTATTTTGGGGGTGAGAAGTCGTGGGTATGTGTCGTTCTCACTTGCCAATTAGGAACTATGACCGCTTACCGGACGTTGTGTGTGTGAGTTGATCACGAGGTGGGTGTCGTTTAGCCCCACCAGGTGGCCCCCAGTTTGCTACGTGGTTTGGGCAACTGGAAGATGATAGCATTGTGAGCCTGCCTCCTCGAGTTATAGCTCGTTTGGATGGTTATTATATTATTTATGTGATTGGTTATTTGGGTATCGAGGGCATAATGGACCTCAACAACCAACATTGCCAGGAGTAGTGTATTGGGGGGGTTCCTTGTTTGGATTTCGCATTTGCGAGACGTCCCACGCACGAGCCGCAGCGTAATGTTGGGAATTGAGGAGAAGTTAGTCCTTAATGCTCATATTCATATATATAGTATATCTAGACGATCGACAGTGCCAGAAGTAGTGTATCGGGGGGGTTCCTTATTTGGATTTCGCTTTGCAAGACGTCCCACGCACGAACCGTAGTGTACTGTTGAGAATTGGGAATAATAAATTAAAATGGAGTAATAAGAATTTGGGTTACATGCATCATGCATTCAGGGCATAATGAATCTCGAAAATCAATACTGTAAGGAGTAGTGTAACGGGGGGGTTCCTTATTTGGATTTCGCTTTGCGAGACGTCCCACGCATGAAACATAGTGCAGTAATGAGACTTGGGAGAAGTTTAGTCCTTAGAACTTAGATGCTAATAACTCATACATGATTATATGTATATTGTTGGCATAACTAGAATATATGAAATTCTAGTAAAGATAATGTTTATGTATATTGTATGTTGGATTGGAAAAATGTTTATGTAAACCTTATATGTTAAGAAATGAACAAATAAAAGAGAGCAGTAATATTTGAAATTGAAGTATATGATTTTAGATGGAATTTAGATAAGTGTAGATTGAGATTTAGTTAGATTTATTTGCCTAATTAGAATTGGGCATTTATTTGGAGATCACATGCATACGTTTAGTTGCGCGCTTTAGTTGAGGGGTGAGTTGGATATTATGGAGAAGTGCGCCTCCATTAAATCATGTCATAATGCATTAATAATTATTATGCATTTTAATGCAGCTGCTATAAAAATGTTTTCACCTCAGGCTCTGACCCGTTTATATTTTCTCCTGCTATGCATATATATTGTATTATTTTAGGTGTTCCTCCACAAGGACGCCATGGATGTTTATCCACCCAGTGTATTCGTGGAGCTGTGGCAGTAGCGGACTGTTGCGGCACTTTGTCTTAGTCGATTCCTATTTTTTGTATATCTAGATTAGGATTCAGTTTGTGTATCGGGTTTATACCCAAGTGTTGTAGATTGACACTTTTATATTCTCTCTCTCAGATTATTGTATTGTCTGTGACCCGACAGCTTATTCGGGTATTTTATTGTGTACATTTTGTTGTACTCTTTTATACATTATTGGAGTTTGTATTCATCACTCGTCATATTTAGATGTAGTATTGTTGGTTATGGTTGTATGGTTGGGTTTAATTGGTGTTAAATAAAAGTTTTAAATCTTTTTGGCAATCCGCTTTTAATGATTTCGGGTAGTTAGCCTTATATTATTTAGTATTGTCTGTTGATGTTGAGACTGATCCATCTGAGATACCTGATTTAATGTAGTATAGGGTTGGCCACCCGTTATTATTTTGAGCGGGTTGTCACATTTCATACCACCTTTAGTTGCATAGTTCGCCCATACTTCACCACCATTCCACTAACATAAAATCAGCCTACTCTCCTTCAAAAATCAATAGCAAAGTCTTCTAGGAGGTCTACTCCTACTCATTTCTAATTGACCTATTTAATATAATTTACTTACTTTATTTCCATTATTGGTATCTTTTGGTTTTACCCCATTATCTCATATTAACTGATATCCCTTTTTATTATTAGTATTCACATAATATATTTTTGTAAAATTAAAAAGATAAAAAAAAGGTTTACTTATAAACTCTAGAAGTAGGATTTCTTCACTTTATCTACATGTTTACACTTGAGCACGTTTTCTTCAAAAATAATTAAAGAGGAGTCCTACATTTGTGTTTATGGGTTAAACCCCACCCTTATGATATGTAGAACTACATGGACTTTGATGCCTTTAATGGCTACGTAGGCGTCCCGAGTCATTATCGGGGTTAGAGTCCTATTTTGCTCATTGTGTTACTTTGTTTATATCTTATATTTAGTATTATTGCGGGTATTCTCACTCCGACATATTAGTTTTCCCACCCGACATGCACATTCAATTTCTCATGGTGAATTGTGATTCGGTGGGAACTAACATCATATTTTTTATTATTTTCCTTTCTTTTGTATACTCCTTAGGATGACTCCTCTTCGTCCTCCCCGTGACGTAAGTATGATGATTCCTTTTTCTCACATATTTTGACATCGTACACATTGTACGCATGAGTCACGTCTTGGAGAAGAAAGGAGTACATCATAATAGCCCATGAGAGACTGAAAGGGCGGAATAGGTGCTTAACATCTTTCCATTCTATAAATTAGTCCCTAGACCCTTGATTCATTTGGTTTTGTATGCATCGATTTATCTTTTAATGTCGTTCTTTTGGACATGGCTACATTCTTTTGCCTATTTTGAGAAAAATAGGTTGGCGACTCCATTTCCTACATTTCCCCCCCTTTGACGACGATTGATTTATATCCGTTGCAATCCGAAGATCGTGCAAGTGGCGAAAAGAGGACTCATATCCTCGAATCCCCACACGCCGGGAGATATTTCCCCATTATCTCTCTCCCATTTTGGGGCTAGCCCGTGCAGGAGGAACCACCCTAGATGGACACACCCCTCACTATAGCCAGTTTGTCAAATTTCATTAGCACAACACATACTCGTGAGGTTCCACATGTGACAAGTCACTATTGCCAGTTTGCCCAATTTCGTTAGCCCTGCTGCAGATATACAATTGCAGTTGTTCTAATAGCATCTAAGTTGAACTTCTATTTTGGAGCACAATGGGGGTGTTGTAAATGAGTCACATGGGTCTTTTAATATAATTAATCCTTTAAAATTCTAACAATTTACGAGTGGGGCTATAAAACTCTCAAACTAACTAATATTTTTTTGGTATTGATTTTAAAACAAAATAAAACTCTCAAACTAGCTAATATTTTTTTTTTTGGCAAAAATTTGAAGAATAATTAGCACATAAGTGAGTAGTCTTAATTAGGCTAAGGATAAGGAATAAAAGGAATATGATACAACCAAGCAATAACATCCTTGTATTTTTATTGGGTATATCACACTTCATAAAGGATTCAACTCAATCTATGATACTATTTCAGCTATTTCGGATCAGACTACTCATGTGCCTAGTTAAGAACTTGATGATAAATCTATACAGCCGTGTACTTTTGGATGAAGTACCTTTAGTCACAAATCAATTCATGAAAGAAGCTACAAACCAAACCATGCCACAAAATCCCATTGTCCCAGATTGTACTGAGCAACACAATCTATACTTGACTAAAGATACAAAAAACTAAATGAAATACCAGGGTTTCTCTGTCTCCAAATGATAAGAAACCCATAATGTTCTCAAATAATAAGATTTATACCAGATCTATGCCATAAATAATCCAAACACAATAAAAAATGTGTGATCTGAAGTATTACCATAAAAGTGAGCCGAGGTGAAGATAAATAGATGGGACGGTGGTTTTACAGAGAGAGCCGAGGTGGGGGGTTCTGTGAGGGAGGAGAGATCAGAGGGTATTATTTTGTGAGATAAAATAGTCGTACGTTATAATGTTGAATATGAATCATTAACCCTAGTGTTGTGAATGATCCAGGGACTGTAAAATCTTGTATCGATCAAGGGTTACGGAATGGTTTGTCCACTTAAAATAAAAACAAAGAACATATAGAATATTTAAAAGTGAGGTTGTGTTTAGCTTTAGCCATTGGGTATTCTTATTTTAATTAACTTAGTATGTTCAATTTGGTAAGTTTGGTAATATCATTTTGGTATTTTCGGTACATTGATTTCAGCATTTTATTTTGGTACGGTACAATTGGTAAATCGGTTTTTAAATTGTTAAAACCAAACCATAAAAAAATGGTAATTTGGATTTCGGTAGGTAAAAATGTAAACCATTACCACTAATTTTTGGAACAAAATGGTATGGTACGAGTTTTTACTATACCACGAACATCCCTAGACATGCACATACTCGTGATGCCAACACACACCCACATCTCTATAGCCAATCAACCCAATTATTGTTAGCCCTACACACACTCGCGATGCAAATTCATTTAATACCCGTATATTATCTTTGGCTTTAATTATTAATTCTTAATCAAGTTTTCTTTATTCTCAACTAGCCCCACCCATAATTTGGGTATCACAACCTAAAATCATCCTCAGTCTCATACCAAGAGATCATCAAACCATAAGTATTATCTAGTCTATCACCTAGAAAGAATACCTACCAAAAATCAACACCTAGTCTCGCACATAGGCAACGGAATAATGCAACGACGTACTACCTAGCTCCACTTAGAAAAATACCCAATCATACAAGTAAACACTCAGTAGTCCCATACCTAGAAAGTGATGACAATAACAAAGTCTGCCTGATACTCCCATACCTAGCAAGCAAATTGTAAAAATGGGTTAAAGTATAACTCCTCCCAAAAATCCCAACATTCTCGTGGTGTCAAAATATTAACACGAACAATCGCCAGGTAAATTATATATTAATTTAACACTACAATCTTTCAATTAATCCTACGATTTCAGTTCCATTCAATTTACATCCATCTAATCATGTAATAACCAAATTTCAGCAAATAATTACACAAGTTGTCAAATTTCATAATTCCAATACGAGTGATTCAACAATTCAACACATAATCCAAATCAAATATGAGTATTAAAAATGTTTCACAACAATTAACTTCGTTTTACAACATACACACCAATCGTGTAATTTTACAAGTCAGAGCATTATTTTAATTTTAACATACGATTTGTCCCACAAATATACCATAATTCAATATACTAATCTAAGAATGCGATGTTTCAAGTCTTAAATCATATTTTTAAATTGAATAAAAATAATCCCGAATTTACTTCCACTTTTCCTAATTACTTTTAAGAAAACACGATTAATTAAGCTTTAAATAATATTTAAAACATATAACACTCAAGGGTAGCAGTAGAAGTATTAATGCCTGAAATGAAGTCGCCTCGAAATTTTGATTACACGTTTGCGATCCTCTTCCGAAAATAATATATATTCATTATTGGTTATTCTTGATAAATCCTGATTTGAATTTTCAAAACTTGAATTGAAACTTGTTTTTAATGGGGGTTTAGGTTTTGTATAAGAGAGAAAAGAAAACTTCGGAGAAAAAGTCTAAACCCTAGCCCTTTTAATATAGGAAAATTAAATAGTTTGAAACCAGCTCAAACACTTAAAAATAAACAAATTCACCGAATCTGCCCAAACCAAATTGATTCCCCCTAGGGCCGAATTGATTCTCCCCCAGAGCCGAATTTGTTCTCCTTATTCACCCGACAGAAAAAAAAAAGTTGAAAAAATTCGATTTTGGATCGGATTAAAACCTTATTTCTTATATATCAAAATCAATATTTTTAAATATTAAAAATAATTAAGTCCAATAAAAAATATTTTTCCAATTTTTTTTTTATAAAAAAACTTACGGTCCAAAAAATCACGAAGTATTACATGATTTTCATGATTTTTCCATAAAATCAAGAATCTAACTTCTGTGATATATTCACACACATCTGTTAGATTTGTTTGTAATGTTAGTTATATTTTGTTTCGAATATTGTTTTTTTCATAAAACTTATATTCAGTTGTGGATCTCTATTTATGTTTCAAAATACCTTTAGATCCACATATTTTAAGATCAAAGACGTTAAATATCAGAGCATTTAGACCTTAGATATGGTTCATTTTTTGTAAAATCAATTTTACACTATGTGAAATCAGTTTTTTGTATAAATAATTTTTAGATCTGTTTTTTATTGAAAGATCGACTAGATCTAGTATTTTAGAAGTTATCTGATATTATTCGTTTAGATCTAAGCATATTAGAGAATCTATATAATTTATAAGACAATTTGTATTAAGTGTGTATGCGTTCTTGCATGTTCATATAGCTATAAAAACACACCACTGTCTATATCAAACACTTCATTTAAAAGTGTGCCTTTTTTTCTTCTGGAGAGACTGATTCTTGAGTCAACTTAAAGAGTACTAAGGATTGGAGTTTCAGAAGCTGTTAGATCAGAAAGAGTACCTAGGAGATGGATCTTTAACATGTAGGTATAATTTCTCTCAAATTCTTAGATCTTATTTGCATACTTGTAATCGGTAACCTTATTTCTATTTTAGCGTAGAGGTCATCGTGGATATTTTCCCATCCTTTGGGGTTTTACCACATTAAGTATTATGTGTAAACTTTATGTGCGTGTTCTTAATTCTTGCATGCTATCTTCAACTAACTAAGGTTAATTAGTGTTTCACATTTTATAAACTTTGTTACCAAGCATCTGAAATTACAAGTCTACTTTATTTTTTATGATTTAACACATCTTATTTAAAATTCTATTTCACCAAACAAGAGTTTCTTCAAAGGTTTTATTCGGATTCTCAATCATTCCTTTAACTGTGTTAAAGATCTTGATAAAGTTATTTCAATATTTAGCTGCTACCTCAGGCTGGGATTGAGGACCAATTTAAGACACTACAAATTTAATACGTAAATTGCTTAATTAAAGAAAACCATTGAGAATGCGAAATGTATCCTAACAAGAACACCAAGCCATGTGGTGCCTTTGTGTTAAATAAAAGTGTGTAGGAAGCATAAGACGAGTCACTAGATAAAAAAATTGGGAAGTTTCTCTCCCATACTCCTTTAGCCTCTGTAGAAATACAAATATGTAAATAAGTTTGACGAATTTTCAAGGAGTTTTTTGTTGGTAATGCAATCGAAATAAACTCGTACAATTATTTTTAAGCAATGAATGCTTGACAACCATTGAGGCCAAGGTGGAGGTTGCCTTTCTTCACCAATAGTTCTTCATATTTTAAAGTAAGGGTGTTAATTCATTTTCAGATTTAAATATGTTTAAGAGTGCGCATACGTGTTTTAAATAAATATGTATATATTATGAACATGGATAAATTTTCATCATATATTACACATATGAAATAATATATATAAGGGATGTAAACTTATACTCGTGGGCGTTGATCATATTATACGTTTGGCCAAAAATGGATATTAATTTCTATTAAAATAGAACATGCGAGGATGATTAATTTCACCAAATTAAGATCATACACTAACATAAGTATATATAAAAAGAGATGGATAGATAACAACTTGCCTCAAAAAATGAATTTAAAACTTGACTTGAGGTGAGAAATGTAGACTTGAAAATGATAGGCTTGAAATACTCTTGAACTCCTCGTGAAAATCCCTTAAAAATTGGCTTGATTGCCTTTAAAAAATCTCATTTGAATCCTTGTTAACATCTTGAAAATCTTTTTGTTTTTGAGTGGGGAAAAAGTTTTTTTGGAAAAGGGTTTTAGAGAGTATTATGGTTTTATGGTGAAAGAGATAACTCAAAATGAGGGTTGGGGCACTTTCAATCTCGGTCGTGGCCCTCGGAGCGGGATCCCCTTCCCATTGGCGGATGAAATGGATTTTTTAAAATTTAAAAGTAAAACCTAACTTGATCCCAAAGTAAACCACAAGGACCTATCCATCCTCCTATAGCTAGGAACTTCACGAAGTCCCCTAAGAATCGAGCCATGTCATCGATCACAATAACTAAGAACTTCCCATGTAGCCTCCTCCCATAGCCCTCTAATCCAATACGAGGGTCATTATTTAGGAGGATGAACTTCCCAATTGATCCGAGCAACGGAGACTATGCCGGTCGAGCATCGTCATTTAGCCGTAACATTCTGAATTAATTTGTGTCGCTGATTGATAGACAAGGTTTTGTCGTGGCGCAGGAGTCACCTACGCACCGGTCGTTTTAAATTCGGCTCACCTGAACTATACAAAAACCTAAATTACGACTACACTCAATGGGTGAGTATAGCGGTAAGTCGGGTATCGAAAATCCACAGAGACGAGTTGCTAGAATTTATAAGGTTTAATATTTCTAAATAAAAGTGTAAAAGATGATTATACACAAAAAGGAAAAAGATGCAAAAAGGAAAATGTTTAATCTAGGCGAGGAAAAATAAAACTAGATTAAGAAAGCGAGTAAAAACTATAGGTTGCATCGAATATCCCTCACCCGAGTCAATTAGTATAAAATGGTTACATGGGTCGACGAGTTATTACAAATGCGTCTCGTTTCGACAGTTAATTAAATCAAGGGTTGTCACACCCCTAAATTTGCATAAAAGCCTAATACGATTTTGGTGTCAACAAATACCCCGGAAATTACGCACGCAAGGTCGTAAGCATGGAACATACATGATATGCCCTGTCAAATCCCCTAGGTGTAATAACTAGGACAACGCACTCGAAATAGACCCATAAACACCATCACCAAAGCAAAGCAACATGTCAACCCGGAATGAGTTCAATCCGACACAACCTAGACTAAATTAGCTAAAAATCATATTAAAAAGCATGCATAAATTAACTAATTTAAGACAACTAATTAACTAAGGAAAACAAGAAATAGACTACAACAACTAATTAATCAAAGCAAGAAAAGTAACTACAAAGCAAGAAATCAAGTAATCAAAGCATGTATTAATGGAAAGAGACAATGAATAGTAGTTTACTTACATAAATGGGTAGAAACTAAAGAGAAAAGAGGAGAGGGAAGCTCCCAAGAACAGCCCAACATTCTATCTAAAATGAAATATATATCCTCCAAAAAAAACACCCCAACATTCTATTTATACCCCAAAATAAACCCCCAAGAAAACCAAGTCAAAACACCAAAAATAAGTCAATTTTCATCCATGTCTGATGGGCGCGATCGACCTCTATTTTGGGACCGGTCGACCGCAGTTTTGGAATTTGCCTTGGGCTACAGACAACCCACTTTTCCTCTTTGAACCAATTTTAACGCGTTACACGAAAACGGCTATAACTCCCTCATACGGAATCGAAATGAGGCGTGGTCGGAACCGACGCGAAGCTAATTCAATTCTCTACATGATTCTGTTTTGAAACCCTCCAAATTATGCAGTATGAAATTACCAAAATGCCCTTGAAATAGAAGAAAATATCAAAACCTTCCGAAAATGGTTATAACGTCCACATACGGAGTCAGAATGACGCACGATCAGTGGCCACGGAAAGATAATTTGATGACCTACATGCTGGTAACTTCATTACATAAAAAATAGTGAGTTTAAAAAGACCAAATTGCCCTTGAAGTAGCATTCAAAGACGGAACTTCTCCGAAATGCAACCGAACCTCACTTTTAGCGTTCCAATACCTACAAAAGCACAATTAACCCATGCAAAACATATATATGTCCAAATCCGAGGTTGTCTGGTTAATGAGCATAAATATAGACATTAAGAACGTAAAAGTGCTAGAATGCATAAAGATAAAGGGCGTAAATATGTAATATTCGTGATGTATCACACCCCCTAACTTATACATTGCTAGTCCCTAGTGATGAAACAAACAAAACCAGTCCACAGAAGGAAATACAAAACGTATATATGCATCGAAATATAATTGCCACTTTCGTAGGGAACACGATTGCCTTTAGCATATGCAATAAGCCGTGAAACCCCTAGGTTACCCTAGTGGACGAGTGTCATCTCGTGAGGGTTTTCAGGGATGGTACCCACAAACATCACATAGTTTCCTCAAAATATGCCCAACCCAACATGCGACAAGTCAACAATGGAGAAAAGGATTTCATACGCATTATTAGCAAAGTGAATGAATTCAAACAAAAGTCCAAATCATTAACATTATAGAATGCACCTCAAAGAATTGAAACCTTAAAATGTGGGAGGGGGAGAGAGCACATGCAAAGTGTGATTTGACGAAAAACTTATATAAACCGGATAAACATTAAGGCAAGCATATATTCAATCCTCATGGGCATTACACTCATCAAGTGAATTCACTCGAAATAGGGAGGTAACACACGAAACATGCGGGCATAAAGAGTAAATGGAAATGGAAACTAGGTCGCACACATGTCACAAATGAATAACGCTATATATAAAATGAAAAACTATAATCTCAAAGAAAGGATACCGCACACTAAAAGAGGCGAAATGTATTTTCACAGATTATCAAAACTATATAAACTTTTTGAATTACATCTACTTAAGATCACATAGGACTTATAGGGTTGTAATGTAGGCTAGGCCAGGGTACGAAATGAAGGAATGTATATACGGACTCAAGTGTTCGGGATAATGGAAAAATGCGGGAAATATCAAAATTAGAAAACAAGTTCCAAAAAGGCATTACATATATCAAATGGAGAGTACTCAAAGCTTATTGAACTATATACAACATATACAAGTTTCTCTTTCTTTTCTTTTCTTTTCTTCTTTTTCATGTTTTCTTTTGCTTTATGCTTTCTCTTTTTCTTCACTTTTTTCACTACTTTCTTTTCTTTACTTTTCAAACTCTCATATGCCTAAATTGAAACCGACATCATAACAACATCATTCAATCCCAAGTAACATTCCAAACAAAGGTATGGAAATGTATGTATGGGCTAAAACTCCAATTTATAATTGGTTATGGGAATGGGGTTATGAAACGAAAGGCTATATTTAGGCTCAAAGGGGGGTTAACGAGGGTAGACATATAAGGTGAGGTCAAGGCTAATATGGGTGATATAACAAAGAGGGCCTATGATCATTTCACAAAGTTTACACAATTCTAGAATCAAAACAATATATGAAAATCATGCTCAAGTAACACATTTCAAGTATGAACTCAATTAATGAACGATCAAATGAAAGAATAGTGAGATTACCAATGAATTCAATGTTTTCAATGAGAAAAGAATAGTGTATACACTCACAAACGGCGAAAGGTACAAAGCTTACTCGGTGTAAGTATATATAATGCAACAAAAGATTACCGAGTTATAAAAATCTTAAACCAAATCAATAGAACGATAAAAATGCATGTGCTCATGGGATTAAAGTTTAATTCATGAAGTTATTCATAATATCAATAATTGAGACTAAAGTCTAATAACTTCTAAAATCGAGAACATGCATCATTGGGTTGTCTATTAGATCAGACAATTATTAAAATTTATTATCGAAAACAAAGGCAAAATGCCCCAAAAAACGAGGAAAAAGAAAGAAAATCTTTTTGAAAATTTCAATTTTTATAAGAAACGCATACTAAGTAACTAACACGTGAGCAAAACACATGGACTAACACATGTGAAATGGATAGAATATCCCACACCCCCTAACTTAAAACCTGACATTGTCCTCAATGTGAATTAAGAACCAAGTTAAAGAGAGGAAAATAACGATATTACCCAAAATTGGAGCGATCCCCATAAGAACAAGTCCAAAGAATCTACAAAATAAGTTAGTACCGAGCATAGCAAAAATAAATAACAAAAAGTTAACTAATTACATTAGACTAAATTAAAAAGGGGAGAAAAGATAAAAAGAAAGAAAGAATAAAAAGCTAACTATATAGAACCTACTATTTATTCTTCACACTAACTGTACACTAGAAGTCTAAATAGCTGAGGGTCCACCGTAAAAACAATTTAACTTTGGAGGATAACTGGTGTACCCTCACATACAAGCATGCCTTCCGAAAAATATGAATTCCGTTTGAACAACGAAAGGCAAGTGTAAGGCGGAAGAAATGAACCATCGCCAATTAAAAGTTTTGGAGGGACGATGGGGGGTTTGGATTGAACGGGTGACAAAAACAAGTGGGGACCGAGAAAAGTCGAATATCCTCCCAATGATTTTGAAATTGGAATGGGAGGCGGCGCACATGAAGGCACGAATGCGATCATGAAAGACGACTCGAGCAAGTACTCCTCATCGGTGAAAAGGTTTAAAACATTAAAGTTTGAAACCGAATCATCGGGTACTTATGACGGTGTGATAATAGAGCATGGAAATGGGGATGAAAGAAATTCAAACTCATGAGATGAATCATCATCGCATGAAGATTGAGTTTCGAAGGAAATAATATCATTTTCAATGAAATGTTCTTCTTTGGGGGACAAAGAAGAAATTATTTCACTGCAAATAAATATTACGTCATTTTCATCCTCGCTTTCAATATCTATTATGCAATGGGCAAAGTCTAGAATGGTTTGTTCCAAAGTAGGCACAAGTACCTCATTTGGTTCAAAACATTCCTTGACTTCAAAAGTCTCGGAAGCAAAATCGTCGTCGGACTCAAATAATAAATCCAATTCTTGTTTCCACAAACGATTTTCTTCCCGATAACGATTTTTAATTTTCTCATTCTCATACATACGCAAACCCTCACCGAATGTCATAGGTCGAGGTGCGGATCCATGAAAATAGAAACTTTGAAAATTATCATCGGACTTAAACGAAAACTCATTATTATAGGAATTTTGAAAAATATTGCAATTCGTTTCAAAATTCCCATTATAAGGAGGTAAAGGCCCAAAATAATTATCATCATCATCAAAATTCCAATAACCTAAGTTTTGACTTTCGTTATACTCGCCCAAAGTCATATTTGAATTTGTTATACTTTGAGATTCTAAGTATTGACTGAAAGTCATAGGATTACGAGCATTTTGAGAATTATAACAATGATTATCGAAAGAATTGGAATAAGACATGCTTATCCCAAAAATGGCTCAAGTGGCGAATTCCACAAAATACGTGCGCGCGAAAAAAAATCGAGCGTTTCTAAGTGCTCAAATGTGAAAGTCTTGCAAAAAGGTTAGCAAATAATACAAATAGAAAGAAAATACTATAAAATACTAAATCAAATAAAGTCTAAAACAAACTAGTCCCCGACAACGACGCCATTTGATAGACAGGGTTTTGCCGCGACGCGAGAGTCATCTACGCGCCGATCATTTTGAATTCGGCTCACCTGAACTATACAAAAACAAAAATTACGACTACACTCAACGGGTGAGTATAAGGTAAGTCGGGTATCGAAAATCCACAGAGACTAGTTGCTAGAATTTATAAGATTTAATATTCCTAAATAAAAGTGTAAAAGATGATTATACACAAAAAGGGAAAAGATGCAAAAAGGGAAATGTTTAATCTAGGCGAGGGAAAATAGAGCTAGATTAAGAAAGTGAGTAAAAACTATAGGTTGCATCGAATATCCCTCACCCGAGTTAATTAGTATAAAATGGTTACATGGGTCGACAAGTTATTACAAATGCGTCTCGTTTCGACAATTGATTAAATCAAGGGTTGTCTCGCCCCTAAATTTGCATAAAAGCCTAATACGATTTTGGTGTCAACAAATACCCTAAAAATTACGCACGCAAGGTCGTAAGCACGAAACATACATGATATGCCCCGTCAAATCCCCTAGGCGTAATAACTAGGACAACGCACCCGAAATAGACCCGTAAACACCATCACCAAAGCAAAGCAACATGTCAACTCGGAATGAGTTCAATCCGACAAAACCTAGACTAAATTAGCTAAAAATCATATTAAAAAGCATGCATAAATCAACTAATTTAAGGCAACTAATTAACTAAGGAAAATGAGAAATCTACAACAACTGATTAATCAAAGCAATAAAAGTAACTACAAAGCAAAAAATCAAGTAATCAAAGCATGTATTAATTGAAAGAGACAATGAATAATAGTTTACTTACATAAATGGGTGGAAATTAAAGAGAAAAGAGGAGAGGGAAGCTCCCAAGAACAACCCCTAAAATTACCTATCTAAAATGAAATATATATCCTCTAAAAAAAAGCCCCCAACATTCTATTTATACTCCAAAATACCCCCAACAAAACCAAGTCAAAACACCCAAAATAAGTCAATTTTCGTCCGTATCTGATGGGCGCGGTCGACCTCTATTTTGGGACCGGTCGACTGCGGATTTGGAATTTGCGTTGGGCTCGAGACAACCCACTTTTCCTCTTTGAACCAATTTTAACGTGTTGCACGAAAACGGCTATAACTCCCTCATACGGAATCGAAATGAGGCGTGGTCAGAACCGACGCGAAGCTAATTCAATTATCTACATGATTCTGTTTTGAAACACTCCAAATTTTGCAGTATGAAGTTACCAAAATGCCCTTGAAGTAGAAGAAAATACCGAAACCTTCCAGAAATGGCCATAACTTTCACATACGGAGTCAGAATGACGCACGGTCAGTGGCCATGGAAAGATAATTTGATGATCTACATGTTGGTAACTTCATTCCATAAAAAATAGTGAGTTTGAAAAGACCAAATTTCCCTTGAAGTAGCATTCGGCGATGAAACTTCTCCGAAATGCAACCGAACCTCACTTTTAGCGTTCCAATACATACAAAAGCCCAATTAACCCATGCAAAATATATATATGTCCAAATCCGAGGTTGTCTGATTAACGAGCATATATATAGACATTAAGAATGTAAAAGTGCTAGAATGCATAAAGATAAATGGTGCAAATATGCAATATTCATGATATATCACTAATTTATAAACTTCCACGGATGTACACCTTTGGGGAGACGTCTCATCCTTATGACCACTATGACAATTATGAGCCTTACATAGACCTTATGGGAAGTCCATACCCAATTAGATACAAAGCCTTTGTGATCACGCAAAAGGGATCAACACATGCCCTAGTTCAATTGACTTTCTGCCAACTCTATAACCCGCTTCAACGACCTCACATATTTGCTCTACCACTATTTCACCAATAACAAAGTGGGCAAGAAGACCACTAGCTAACTTTTCAATGTGATACCAAAGAGGGACGATTTTATAAAATAATTCATCAAGCACTCCAATGATGAACTCTTAAAATCAATCAATCCGACGAGCGCGTAGAGGTGTTAACTTTTCTAAAGGGGGCTTTATTGCAAAAGCACTATTTATTCTATTTCTTCTAAGTACTTGTAGGCATATTGACAAATATGATGAATCTCACGAATAAGGTAAAAAACATATGCATGTAGAAGATACAATCAACAACCATCCCATTATAATCATTTTTTTCAAGAGAAAATCGATGATGAGGTATCGTGAATGATGTGAAAATTACAGTAAAAAAAATATGCCTTGTATAAAGAAAAAAGTAGAATTTTGAAGAGTTACGGTAATTTGAATTAAAAAAAGATGAATGACATTACAAAAGAAATATTAGTTTTAAAATCTTGATATCAAAAAATGTATCAGACGTCTATATTTTTTTTATGTGCGACAAAAGAGTAAAGTAGTTACGCCCCGATAGAAATGAAAACATTAATTTAATAGTTGCTCGCAACTTCATCTTTACTCAATATTAATTAATTAAAAAAAAGGTTTTGTCGACCTTTCCCCCCGAGATAATGCTGCAATTCTAATTAAAAAAAAGGTTGTGTCAACCTTTCCCCTCAAGATAATGCTGTAATTCGACATAAACCTTTATTTAAAAAAAAAAATTACGACTCCACCCTCACTTGTGTGAGGAATAGTAACTCTAATTATTGAACATCTAGGTGGTTATGTCCAATTACAACATTGTTTGCGGGGCCAAAGTTATAAAACCCTAGAAACAATAGGGATGCGACGTTGAGATAGATGGTGCCCTAAAACCCTAATGAAGTAAGCTCGTCGAAACTTGGAAACCCTCGTCGATTGGTGAGAGAGAGATGGGTAAGGCGAAAGCAAAGGGAAAGCACCGTTTGGACAAGTACTACCACTTAGCTAAAGAACACGGCTACCGATCTCGTGCCGCATGGAAGCTTGTCCAGCTGGAATCCAAGTTCTCCTTCCTCCGCTCCTCCCGTTCCGTCCTTGACCTCTGCGCCGCCCCTGGTGGTTGGATGCAAGTCTCCGTCGAACGTGTTCCCGTCGGCAGTCTCGTTATTGGCGTCGATCTTGACCCTATCCGACCCGTTCGCGGCGCTATCGGAGTCCAAGAGGATATTACTCACACCAAGTGTAGGTCCACCATTAAGAGGCTTATGGCTGAGAATGGTTGTAGGGCTTTCGATTTGGTGCTTCATGATGGCTCACCAAATGTTGGTGGTGCCTGGGCTCAGGAGGCTACCACTCAGAATGCTTTGGTTATTGATTCCGTTAAGCTCGCTACTGAATTCTTGGCACCCAAGGGCACTTTTATTACCAAAGTACCTTCTTTTCTTTCTCTCTATGCTTTTTAAATTATCAAGTTAGCAACATTTAACAACTTTATGTTTCACTATAACCCACTACTTGGGACCAAATTGGAACCAAATGGTTAAGTGCCAATGGCATACGCATTTGCTTTCAATTTGGTCCCAAACGGCGGGTGGGCTAAATAGGGCTTTCCTGTGATTAAAGGGTTTCGCATTTTATTATTGTGAATGTCGGTACTACCCTTTTTTGGTTTGTACATTGGATTTCTTCTAGTACTTCTTAACAAAGTTATATCATGTATGCATGCGTATTTGTTTTTGACATGGGCGATTATTGCGGGGTCATACCATTATGGGGATTAAAGAGACATCCATAGAAAAAATTGACTGTTGTAGGAAATAGCCATCCACTTCTTCGTTGAGAGAAACTGGAGGAATTGAATAATGAACAGGAGCTAAGTTTGAAGACGTTGTTTTGGAAACAAATCTTGCTTTGTAGTTTCATCTCAAGGCTGTCCAAGTAATTACACAATTTAGTAATGTTTATTTATTTCAACAGATGATACTGTTATATTGTAATGGCCATAGTATTTAATGTTTTCTAGTATGTTAGATTGAGGAAACAGATCTATGTATGACACTTGCACCATGAAACTTTTACTTTATGGCTGGCCACTGTGACAAGATTTAGAAATGCAACATTTTTGCCTTTTTCTAAAACCATTTTAGGACTTCAGAAGTTTGACTCAATTCCATGATTTTAGAAAAGCCATGAATGTTGAATGCTACTTATCTTTCAAACTTATTGTTGTGTAATAGGTTTTCAGGTCTCAAGACTATAGTGCTGTCCTTTACTGTCTTAGACAGGTGAATCTCTTTCCTTCTGCTAAACTGTCCTGGTTAAATAACTCTATGTGAATGAGCCATTTGACGTTGGAATTTGTTGCACAGCTGTTTGAAAAGGTTGAGGTGGATAAACCGCTGGCCAGTCGTTCAACATCTGCAGAAATTTATGTTCTAGGATTCAAGTATAAGGCTCCTGCGAAGATTGATCCCCGACTTCTTGATATAAGGAACCTATTCCAGGGAGGTAAAGAACCCCCCAAGGTAATTTTCCTTGGCTTTTTTCATGTTCTCCTTTTCTTATATATATACATATTTTATTGCAATTAAAATGTTGCGTTCTCAATTGTATAAAATTCCAATTTAGGTGTTGGATGTACTTAGAGGAACAAAGCAAAAGAGACACCGTGATGGGTAAACCCTTTCATGATATATGTCTTTTGAGTTCTTAAATTTCCTTTTCATGATATATAGCTGCCAGTTAGTGAATTCCTTCGTAGTTTTGTTACTTCTCTCTCTCTCTTGAATAAAATATATATTGCTGTATTGTCTTTCCTTTTTATCTAGAGCAGTAGGTGAAATTCCCTTTTGAAATGTAACTTCTCTCCTACTTTGTAATTGCATATATGTATGTGAATACGCACCTACAGAAATGTGGATCAATGACGTGATTGTTGACAAATATGATCTTATTTCAGATATGAAGATGGAGACACGACCCTGAGAAAGGTCTGCACAGCTGCAGATTTTGTTTGGTCAGAATCACCTCTTGAGATCCTTGGTTCAGTTACTTCTATATCCTTTGAGGATCCTGCGTGTTTGTCAGTAAAGGACCATGAGTTGACAACAGAGGAGGTATACTCTTATGCTTGACTTTTATCTTTATGTTTTATTTTTTGTTATTTTCTCCGCTTGGGTTCCAATTTTCCTTATGTTGTCATCTGAAAGTGATTTCTAAGAGTTCAAGTTTTGTTTTGTTGCCAGGTTAAAACTCTATGTGATGATTTGCGTGTTTTAGGGAAGCAAGATTTTAAGCATCTTTTGAAGTAAGGATCACTTTCCCTTTCGAGTTTGTACCAATAGCAGCCTCCATGCTTGCATATTTTTACATTGTATCCCCTTTGATACATAGAGTGTCTGTTAAGTGTTCACTAGACCTTAAGTTTGGTAATATAAGTAATTGCATGGCCCTACTTACGACGTGAATGGGGAGGTCAAATGGGAGTTGGTTCAAGTCAAGATTATTGTGTTCACCTACTCAAGCAAGCACATATTATCAATAAGGCAGAATTGACATTTTCGTTGCCTCAAATAAAATCACTCTGCCGAGTTTAGCGCCAAAGATAGTGTTCAGGAAAAAATTATTTGTGAAAAATGAATCATGCACTGGCCATCAAGAGAACTTAGTGACTTGTATATGATCATCTACGTGGAACATGCTGTCACTCATGTGGTGATAATATATAGAGGCATTTTTAATCCTATTTCCCTTTATTATTATTTATTTTGAAAAGAAATGATAGTGGTGCCTATAACCCCACATGCATATGCAATGGATATCAGTAGCATACAAAATTTTCTCTTGTATATATCTCTTTAACATTTTTACTCTGTAATTACTTTGGTACTTGCATTGGTTGTATAATGTATGTTTTGTCTTGTAGGTGGCGTATGCATATAAGAAAGGCTTTGTCCCCTTCACAAAAGGCTAGTTCTACGACCACAAATGTTGAACCGGAGAATAAGGATGATATTAAGGATGATGAAGATGAAAAAATGCTTAATGAAATGGAGGAATTGACTTATGCTATGGAGCGTAAGAAGAAGCGGGCAAAGAAAGTTCTTGCCAAAAGACGAGCTAAGGTTTGATGCTCATGTTCACAATTCCTTCTCCCCCCCACCTCCTCTTATATTGACCCCATCTATATTTACTCCTCCCCCACCCCATCCCACCCCACCCCACCCCACCAACACACAGCACTGGCTCTTCCGGGGCTTTCAACACGTGTCAGATCCCGACGCATTTTCAGAACATTGGGACACGGGTCATTCGCGTAAATAGATCTCTATTTTAAAAAAATTCTGACACCCCGGGAGAGAGGTGTTGACACGTTCTGGCACATTTGTTAACGCTGGCTGACACTATCGGACTAATTTTGAGGGCTAAATGTATTTTTAGGGATGGGGTAAACAAGGGGATCGAAGTGTAATTTTTTCCCATTTCTTTTTGACGTGAAACAAAAATAATGTTGACGTATTTTTTGTTACTATAATTTTTATATACGATTAACGTGTACCAAACGTGTTGGTGTTCGACATTATGAAAATGTAATGCTCAGTGTTGAGAGTCCATGCTGTTCTTCATAGCTCTCCACACATTGCAATTTATAATGGAAACTGGTGCTTTAAAGTCGTACCTTACCTTTTTCTCTAACTAATAGACATGATACCTGATCAAAACCACCACTGTGCTACAACTCTAGGCAACACCACACCACCAACTCTGGGACTGGGTTTTGTTGATGTTTTGTTAGGCCAAACTCAAGGACAGGATTTACATAGTGCACCTTTTAATTTTTTGCAATATTGGCAGTTTTCTGATACCTTTTCTCTTCACTTTAAATCTCCAGGACAAATCACGCAAGGCAACCGGGATGCAAAGTGATGTAATGGAGGATGGTTATACTGACCATGAATTATTTTCTTTATCTTCCATCAAGGTCTGTATCTACTTGTTCTGTCATTTGTTTTGCAAGTATATTCAGTTCTCTGTTTTTATGTTCCAATCACATGCCAAGTAGAGTTTTGCGGTTTTCTACAATTTGTATGAGTTGAACGATTCAATTTGAGCACCGAGAAATTATTCACAAATAAATTTTGGGTCACCAACTCCATATACATTGTATTCATCTCTCTCTCTCTCTCTCTCTCTCTCTCTCTCTCTCCATATATATTTGTTAAGTTTTGTGTGACTAACTCCATATATATATATATATATATATATATATATATATATATATATGAAAATACCAAATAACTACTTTACATTGATGATGTCAAGTGTAAATTATAGTACACTTCCCTTTGTCAATATAGATCCAGTCATGTCCACCACATTTGACGTGTTAATTGGGCTCCTCTCCCTCTCTAACAACCCAATGGATCATATTTACATTGATGATTTATAAGACACATTATAGTACACTCGAGCAGTTTCAATATTATATTGTGAGATCTTCTGTCGTATGTGTTCATGTTTGTTTGTGCGATCAATTTGTCCTCATGCCTGCTGGCACGACATTTTAGCTTGTTCTCATTAAACCCGTTCTTTCTTCAACTTACAATCTTCTAAAAACAAAGATTGGTCTGCCTTGGATTTTACTGAGGAGGTCATGAACCAGACGAGATTAAACTCGAGATGGATCACAATATGGTGAATTCTATGTTTGTTACTTGAAAAGGGGCGTTGCCTAGAAGGACTACCAGTGATTAGATGAAGTCTACTATGTTTTTCTTACTTACATATTTTAACTCGAGACATGGGGCCTCCCAATGTTGTGGACCTTGGATGTCAAATGCTTTAGCTTTGGACATATTGGTGCCGTTGTTTGTTTGTAGTTATTAAAAAATGATTGGTGTTACTGTTTGTTTGCAAAATTACCTTTTTTACTTGTTGATTCTTACACGTGGTCATTATTTATGATGGACACAAAATTTACAATGCTGCAACTTCTAATAGTCCGGAGATGGGTCACCCAGGTGTCTTTGTTTGCCTTTTATTACAATATACATACATTTATCTGCCATTTGTTTGTATGTTTAAAAGTCCAGAGAAGGGTCACCCTGGTGTCTTTACCTTTTATTGCAATATACATGCATTTATCTGCCATTTGTCTATATGTAAAGGAGACTAGAGAAGTTATATTGCTTTTGCAAGAGGAAAACCTAGAAATAGATAGTCACGAAATTGTGTCATATTCTGGTTTTTGTTTTCATTTTGAAGTAAGTGAGGATTATTTTCCGTGGTAGCATTGACGCACACAAAAATTGGAACTTTGGTTAAATTGAACATTAGCTTGTCATTCCAAATGGAATCATTTAATTGCTGTTAATAATAATGTTTTATTTATTTGACATTCAGGGCAAGAATGATTTGGTAGCCGTTGATAACAGTGAATATGATAATAATGAAACTGGCGAGGTAGAAGATAGCGAAAATGAAAACAATGGGGAAGCTGAAGAGAGTTCGGCCAGCGACATTGACTCTGAAGAAGAGCGCAGACGGTATTCAATTTCTTCATCGTACTTGATATAAACTTGGGAATAGCGTTCACTAATTTGTTGTTTCCATATCTAAATTATACCCTTCTGTTGTCAGATATGATGAGCAACTGGAAGAGTTCCTTGATGAAGCTTATGATCGGTTTGTGGCTAAAAAGGAAGGAAGTGCAAAGCAGAGAAAGCGATTGAGAGAATCCTATGCCAAGGACGGCCGCCTTTTTGAGGTTTGGATGGATTTTGTATGCTTTGAGCGTGTGAATTGCTTTTTTTTTTGGGGTTGGGGTGGGCGGGTGGGTTTGTGGTGCGTTGTGAAGATGTTCTCTATTTATCATACTATTTTGATTTTTCTTATTATATATTTGTTTCCATAGAAAACAAATGATTTCCCTTTTTTCCAGTTTGCACACTAAATTTATCTTTTGGATATTCATTTGTCTACAATCTAGATTGGTGGTTATGTCACTGTAAACCTGGAAAGATTTATTTTTGATGCAGTTTTATACTATACGAACAATTTTCTTTTCGATTTTAATTTTTTCCTTGAAATGCAACAACATAATATTTCTATTTTCAAGCTGTAGTACTCGTCTACTTGTCCGTTTTATAGTATCCAAGTCTCATTTTGTATTTATTGTCAAGGATGGGTGGCTCAAAAGATTCGCAAGACATACTTTTTCCTTCTGGTTATGCAGGGAGGTGATGAGGATGACAAGATTCATTCTGATCAAGACTCGGACAATGACAAGGTTGCTCAGGAAGCAAATCCTCTCGTGGTACCTTTTGACGAGGAAGCAGCAACTCAAGAGGAGATTACAGCTAAGTGGTTTAGCCAAGATGTGTTTGCCGAAGCTGATGAACACCAAGACGTGAAAAAGGATGATGACAGCGAAGATGAAATGCAAGTGGATGATATTAAACCAGCAGAACCACTCCCACTCCAGATACCAAAGAAGGCTAAGAAAAACAAAGCAGAACAAAAGGTCCAACCTTCTAAAAAAGAAGAGGATTTCGAGATAGTCCCCGCTCCAGCCACCGACTCGGATGACTCATCTTCGGATGATGAGTCAGACGAGGACGACGTTGAGACAAAAGCCGAGATATTGGCTTATGCGAAGAAGATGCTGAGGAAAAAACAAAGGGAACACATGCTAGATGATGCCTACAACAAGTACATGTTTCATGACGAGGGTTTGCCGAAGTGGTTTGCGGACGAAGAAAAGAGGCACAACCAGCCAATTAAGCCTGTCACCAAAGAGGAAATCCAAGCAATGAAAGCCCAATTTAAAGAAATTGATGCCCGGCCCGCTAAGAAGGTGGCCCAGGCCAAGGCCCGTAAGAAGCGTGTGGCCATGAGGAAGCTAGAGAAGGTTCGGAAGAAGGCCAACACCATATCGGACCAGGCTGACATATCGGATCGGTCAAAGTCAAAGATGATCGAACAACTTTACAAGAAAGCGGCCCCACAGAGGCCCAAAAAGGAATATGTGGTGGCGAAAAAGGGTGTACAAGTTAAGGCTGGTAAGGGGAAGATTTTGGTTGATAGAAGGATGAAGAAGGATGCTAGGATGCAGGGAATGAGCAAGCAAAGTAAAGGGGGGAAGAAGGGGAAGAATACCAAGGGGCCTCAAAAAGGTAAAGGGTCTGCGGCTAAGGGTTCTTCGGCAAAGGGGAAAAAGGGGGGATACAAAGGGAGAAAGATGAACTCGCATGATTAAGTCTCTTTTACAGTTTTGAAAGGATTTTTTAGCTACTGCGCACCGATTTCAGTCTCTGTATCGAAGTTTACTACTGAATTAAATATGTCGTCTTTGATTCTTTAAATAATCTATTGCTTTTGTAAACGAGACTGTATTGAGGTTATTTTGTTTTCTTTGTCACAGTTTTGAACCGGTGTTCCATTTTGGAAATTTATATAAGTATAGAAAACAGTTTCAAGAACTAACTAAAAAGGGTCATTTTTGTCTGAATAGACTACTGGCTTCCACCTCTACTCTTTAGATAAATTTGTCATGCTCTGTTCATTGAGTTTTGGAGATGAGTCTGTGCATGTCTTTTCTTTTGTTCACTCGTCAAGCAGACGACATTGCATATCATATTCTTTTCACTAGGTGAGATTTGTATGTGGTCCCTCGGGTTTTGGAGATGCATGTGCAGTACCTCTACATTCTTTCAAAAGTTTAAAATAAACCTATTCTAGCTCGTATACCTCGGTGAATCTAATACTAAAAGTTCCAAGAATGATAGAAGGGAGTATTTTATTTTGAGCTTCCATAGGGAGATCTCTTTTTGTTACCTTTAGTTTTAAAGTGTTATATCTTATTGTCTTTTATGTCATGATGAAATTCATACAAGTAAAGACAAAGCAAGGTACAATATTTTAAAGCCGGGGTAACAAAGAGGTGTCTCCCTAATATTTTCGTTTAGTTTTTATTATAGATTTGGGGCTTTTGGGAAAAGGTTCAATTCAATCCAAAAGTGTGCAAACAAATTGGCACATTACAAAATTTTATAAATTTAGTCCATTTATTAAAAAGATCATGAAAAATGATCAATATACCATTTGACAACTCGTTAAAAAAACTCATTAAATTTTTTAGAAGTCCATAATTTTAAATTTACAAATTCAAAATTTACAAAATTTACATATTTGAAATCTACTCGTTTTATCCAACAACACCTTCATTTTTACATATTCGAAACAGATAAATTTATATTTCACTAAAACCTTCATTTTTTCCGGCAAAAGCTCCATTTTCTCTCGACGAAAACTCTATTTTTTCCCGCGTTGGAAATAGTGCCGCTGGTGCGGACAAAAAAAAATGAAAGAAATAGACGAAGAGAGAGAAATGAGGAGAGAAAAACAATCCGACAAGAATTTCGGCATTCCGACAAGGATTTTGGTGGGTGGGGTGGGGTGGATGTAGGGTTGTGTGTTCATTTTTAAACGAATTTTAAATGAGTATGAATAAGGGTATAAGAATAAATGCCTCTTTAACTAAAAGAAATAATCTTACATGTTTTGTGTACTCCTAACTCTAAAGGGACCACATAAATAAATGTTATTGTACCACAGGGACTATATTTATAAACCTATAAGACAGTGTCCTATAAATCTAAATATATGATGAAACAAGACCTTGAGCTTAATCCTCTCTATATTAAATTATAAATGGTGGTGTACTTGAGTTGGCTTGGTTCGGTTCCAAAGGTAAATTATAATCCAACCCATCAGTTTTCGAATTAATCAGGTTCGATTCTCGGTTCCACCTATTATTTTATTACCTACATTTAAACCAAATAATTTAATTGTCATAAAAGAGTATCATGTTGATCGAAATTGATTGACAAACATTCAAATGACAAAATATCAAATTCGTCATTCTAAAATTTCAAAGAAATTTATAGGATTAGAAACTAACATACAAAAAAAAAAAAAAAATACTCACATGTACATTTTAAGAGTAAAATAACTTGTTTTATGTCGTTTCTATCATCGGTTTGGGTCTCACTTCAGTTATCGGTTATGTGATTTTTGGAATAAGAACTGGAACCAGAACCAAACCATACAATTCTATCATTTTTTAATCGAGAACCAAACCATTAGTTGAAAAAACCAACCCAACACAACCCATGGAGGTCGATTTGGTTCGATTCTTCGAGTTAACCTGTTCCAATGAACACCCCTAGATAATATAGTATCATTTTCTGCCAAAACATCACTTTTGGCACTAATATTTAACAATGTAGTGTGTATGTTATAAACAACGTTTGACACAAAATGAATAATTTGTAGTATCACTCCATTAATTTAAAAAAAGTATAATATAATACTGAATCATACATAATCATATGAGAGTCAATTATAACTTTTGTGCCAAATAAGAAATTAACACATTATATAAAATAAATTATGGACTTATATGCATCATAAATACATAAATTTTATGCATATAATTAATTCATTTTAAGTAATGCTCATACCTTATACACAATTGTATTATTTACCAAATAAGTGCAAGTGTGTGCGCATTTTTTGAATTTGATCTTTATAAACTAAACAAAAATGTAGATTGAGAGATAAACAAGTGTGGCTGCATGGAAGAAAGTTTTTTTACCCTTAATGTGGGCTAAGTGAGGGCTATGCCAGTGTTTCTCCTTCAACCCATTTAGAGAAATAGTATGTGTAGACCAAAAGAAACTTCCTACTATGAGACGCAAGGGATAATGGGCCAATAATGTCCAGTCCCCACAGCAAAAAAGGTAAAGGACTTGTGAGGGATTTGCTATCGCTAGCGGGTTGATGCACTAAAGGTGAGACGGGTTGGATGTTTTTGCACTTCTGGACATATGCAACTGCATCTTGCTGCATATATGGCCACCAATTCCCTTCTTTCATAGCCCCGAATGCTAGTGATCTGCCCCGGCATGACTTCCACATATCCCCTCATGCAACTCATAGAGGATTTGGTCAACGTCGTCCTTGTGAATGCAGTGAAGATCTAGTTCTGAAAAGGAGCGCCAATAAAGCTTTTTGTCTGGCGACAAATATAAGCGAGCATCCTTGAACCGAATTTTATGTGCTTCCTTCTTATCATCCGAAAAAACATCTTCTTTTAGATAGTAAACTATCTATTCCATTCAACTTAGGGCCCTGTTGATGGCCATAATCTGCTCGGATAGTTTCTCCCTGTTGATACTGAATTGATCAAAATACTTCACTTGAATTGTTCACTTAAGATCTCCTTCCATTGCTGAAGCGAGTGTGGCTAAGGCATCTGCGTGACTGTTGTTCCCCCTTGGGAACTGCTGCACTTGCACATGTTTTAACTGAACGATCAGGTTATGGGCATCTTCCAGATAAGAGACTATGCATTGATCCTTGGCTTTGTAGCCTCCTGATATATGATTTGATACCATCTTTGAGTCACAAAAGGCGTCAAGGTGACGAGAGCCCATGGAAAGTGCCTTTTTCAAGCGGCCGATCAATGCTTCTTACTTTGCTTCGTTGTTAAAGGCTTGAAATCCCAAGAGTATTACCTTCTCAAGGATAGTTTTCTTTTGGGGATACTAACACTATGGTATATCATCATATTATCTTCAAGAGTCCGTTGACCATGCATCATTCTGATCCATAATGAGGAAGTTTTGGCCGTTTTCAAAAAGTTTCGGCATATTTGTTTACTTCAAGGATAATTTGGTAATTTTACACTGCTCAATTTGAAGGGTTTCAAAACATTAACATGTAGAGAATTGAATTATCTTCACGTGGATTTTGACCGTGCATCATTTCCAGTCCGTATGAATATTTTATAGCCTTTTCGATGCGACGTGTCAGAATTGGATCAGAGTGAATATGACTACCAACAACCCAAGGCTTATTTTAAATACGAGGCTGACCGGTCCTTTATCAGAGATCGACCTTGGGTTACTGTACAATTCCACAAATATCTTTGTTTTCTTTGTATTTTGACTTTTTGGGTATAATAGAAAGTAAGGACTTTTATTTTAGAGGGATATATTTCATTTTAGGTTTTAGTTAGGATTTGGTTTAGGAGCTCTTCCTTTTCTACCTCTTTGGTTCCATCCATTTGTGTTGTAAGTACTATTCATTGTCTTCCTCCATTTAATTCAAGCTTCCATTATTGTTTTCAAGCTTTATTAATTAGTTGTCTTTCATAATTTCTCGCTTTCCTACTTTATTGCTTTCAATACATGCTTTAATATGTTGTAGCTAATTTAGTTTAGGTTGAGATTGATTGAACTCACCTTGGCTTGATGGGCTGCTTTGCTTTGGTGATAGATTAGACTAGTTTAAATGGGTTAGGTTGTTCTTGATTTTATGCCTAGGAGATTTAACGGTGTATCTCATGTATGCGCCGTATTTATGATCTTGTGTGCATAATTTTCGGGATATTTGTTGACGCAAAAATCATAGTAAGCTTTTATAAAAATTTAGGGTGTGACAACTCTATATTTTATTAATTGATAAAATGAGTTTTAATATTGAAACACTTGTCTTTCCATGTAACCATTTATACCAATTAACCCGAGGTGACTAATATTGTTCTCAATCTAAAGTTTTTACTCGTTTTGTTAATCTTAGTTTAAATACATGCCCAAATTATTATCTTGTTAAAACTATCACCTGTTACACTTTTATTCAGAAGAAATAAGTTATTTAAAGTTTAGAACTCATTCCTCATGGATTCGATAACCGAACTAGCTGCTATACTCCCGTAAAGAGTGTAGTAATAGTTTAGATTTTTGCATAGCCGTGACTATACTCTTATGGGAGTATACCGGCTAGTTTGGGTATCAAATCCACAAGGAATGTTGCTAAATGTTAATTGATTTATTGCATCCCAATAAAAGTGTAAAAGTAACAAAAGGTTAATCTTTGCATGTACTGAAACCAAGATTAACACAACGAGTAAAAACTCTAGATTGAGAAAAATATCCCTCACCTCGGGTTAATTAGGACAAATGATTACATGGGAGGAAAAGTATTTCAAGATTAAATATCATTTCAATAGTTAATAAAATCTATAGTTGTCACCCTCTGGATTCTCATAAAATCTTAATTGATTTTGGCGTCAACAAATATCCCCAAAACCCAATCATCAACCAAACTCATTCCCAATCATCATCCTAACATCAATTTATACTAACCTATCAATATAAATCATAAGGGAACATAATTTATGGATTCTCTACACCCAAAACCCATTGAATTTCATAGGATTTAACCATTAACTATCCAAAATTTATTTACACTTTAAATTTAATGATTTAACACATCCAAATTCCAGATTTCCACTTCAAGAACATAATTATAATTGTATCAACCTTAGACTTATATATCAAGAATATAATTATTATTTGGGATTCATTTTACCAATTTCATATGGATAAAACTCTAATTAAATTCTATGAAATTCTTTACACGAAACCCCATTTGACATTTGAATTCCCCACCCAAAAATCAATTTATATCTCACCAACTATAATATGAGTTAAAATTCCTACATATAGTATTAAACAAGTTAATCACTTTCCTTAAAACGATTGTAGATTTTGAATCCTTTGTGTATGCTGAGTCAAGCCCAGAAAAGTCCCCAAAGTCCTCCCAATCGGTCCCCACTTGAGCTTCTTGGCTTTCTCTCTTCTCTCATCTCTTTCCTCTTCTCTTTCTCTCTTAGACCTTTGGAATAATAACTTGGCTATACATTGTCACCCACCATCTCATTTTATAACCCTTAACCTGAAATTAGGTTATAACACAATTGTAAAATGACCCGTATACCCTTATGAGGGTCCCGACTAGTCTAAAAAGCCCCCGTAACCCAATTACTAATCCCAGTTACTCAATTTTGACTATTTTGAACCATTTCGGATAATCGTGCACTCTAAATTCTCATCCGATTCACCCATCATAAATATCCCATATCAACCTAATACGCCCCAACACGCATGTCCCGATTGAGATACTGTCAAATCCCGTCGCTTTTACCCACTTACGATGTAATACCGTTTGATATAATTTTATTTACTTTATCACGCTAGTAAATATATTTTCACATAAATTTTAATTCTTTTCTCGCTAATTAATATTTATTTAAATTCACATTATTTATCAATTTATTTAAATTACGTACACATGTGTAATTTAAATGTTAAAATATAATTATTTAAAATGGGTGTTAAATGGTGGAGGGGTGGGGTATTTATAAGTAGAGGAGGTGTGAAAGGATGGGTAATGAAAAGGTTTTATGTAGAAAATTACGGGATATTGAAAAATGAAAGGTTTTAGAGGTGGGGGTTGTCACACCCCGCCTAATTCTGGCGTCGGTTGCCACCAAAACTAAGCCGGGCGTGAACTACATAAATACCATTCTTAGCATGAGACATATATGAGACATAAATAAATCAATCCATAAGATAAACAATTAAGTCAATCTCAAATGATCACAAATAACTAAGCGATAAAAGATCCATCACATGCTAACTCCAAAAATCCAATCTCCAATAATGATTAAATAAAATCTGAATAATCCCAACAGAAATCCTCTAAACAACTTTGGAACCGAATGGCCCAAAAAAAACTCCAATGAAGTCTCATAATACGACTGGAAAAGAAAGTCTAACTAAACTATGCCATAAAGTAAATAACTCCAGCTGCACCTCCAATGATAACTCCGATAAACTTATGCAGTTTCTCCAAATTAAATCCTGAAAAAGATTAGTCAACACGTGGGTCAGAGCCAACGCCCCGAGCAAGAATACACACTACTCCCCTCAAATAGGATCCTTGAATCCAGACAGTAGCATTATACGCAATAAATATCACAATAGAATATTTTAAATTAAATGGGATAATTTAAACGCGATTAATTTAAATTACTAACTACTCGTAGGAATCCCCATTTAAAAAGGCACACCAATATGATTTTAAATTCCCAAGTCCCGCGGAGTTAATCTTTAATTAATTAACCCAAATTATCTAATTTCTCAATTATTTATGTTCTTACTTCCATAATTATTAGGTATGGCGGTCCTCCCGCCTCGGGTGATAATTCACCAAAATTCATTATGGCGGTCCTCCCCCCTCGGGTGATTTCTCCACCAAAATCCACATCCCCTTGTCAAAACGCCAGCTGGCTCGTTTAAACTTTCGACCCTCGCTGATTGAAAAGGTTCCACACACGGCACGACATAAAACGCCGGCTGGACCGTTTAAACTGTCGGCCCTCGCTGATTATGTCGCCAATATATTTTAATACCCGTCTTATTATCTTAGGTATTAGTTCTCAATTTCTCAATTTATAATCACCCCACCCTTTTAATCGATGTGAGATCCTCAAAATACCCCTTCGTCCCATTACTAAGGGTCCCCAAGTTATCAATACATCCTAACCTATGTATAGGATGAATTTCTGACTTAAATTTCGACCTAGTCTCATGCTTAGGCGAGCGTAACGACGATAGAGTAATAAAAATCAGCCCACCCCCAAGGTGATAAAAACGCAATAATCTTCTCTCACTAGTCCCATTCCTAGAAGGAATCCTAAAATATAGGGAGAGAAATAATACCCAACAACCCGTCGTCACAAGACAATATAATAATACCAAAAAGTCACACAAACAGGCATAATTAATCAACGTATAAAACTACGCATGATAGTCCAATTCAATTAAATCTTAATTTAACTATCACCTCGTCAACAATACTCAATTAATCTCATTTAATTATTTTAAATTAAATATACCAAGTTTTCATCATATATTCATCAAAACCAAATTTTATTATCTCTACATGTATTACATGAGTTATACGCACCCCAAAATAATTTATTTTAAAACTAGGGATTTTCTACATGCAACCTACACCAATAAAATCCAAAATCCACTCATCAATCCTACGTACCCAAGGGTTATGAATATTATTCAGATTAAAAGATTTAATAAAAATAACCCCATAATTAATGTCCACTTTTTCTAATTAAGTCACTACTTTATTTTAAGAAAACATGTAATTAAGTGTTTGTGCGACACTTAAAACGCATAATACTAGAGGAAAAGAATAGAGTATTAATGACTGTAAAGATCGTGTGAAAAATCTGATTAGAAATCTGGATTCCTCTCAAAAAATTAGCAAAAGAGTGTTCTTGAACGATCTTGATTAAACCCCAATTAAGCCTTTAAAAACATGTGCCAAAACTTGTGACAAAAACTTGATTTGGTTGAAGGTGGATGATTATGAGTGAGAGGAAAAATATTTGGAAGTGTTCTCTGGTGAAAAATTGGAGAAAAAGTGATTATGAGAAATCCCCCTACGGATTAACAAGGTTATATAGTGATTAGGAGTCCTAATCCTACACAAACTCTAAAAACAACTCACAGCGCACGTTTTCTGGGAGGGTCGATCGACCTACTCCTAGGGGTCGATCGATCGATCACCCCGAAAAACTGACAGTTTGCCCAAAAAATGCCTATAAGGCAAAATATTATAAAATAAATATAAAATCCGTTTTAACTCCGATTTTAATTCCGCTTGAAGTTTTATTCTTCTAAAATCATAACCAACATATTTAGCCAATAAAAATTATTAAAATCAAAAATTTATTTTTCTCAAAAATTCCAATTAATTAATAAAAAAATAGTTAATAAAAACACGGGGTGTTACAGGGGTGGGGGGGAATTTTTTGGTTGTATTTTCATTTATAGAGGGAAGGGGCTGAATTGTGGGGAGGGAAGGTGAAAGAGTTGGTGGGAAATGAGAAAATGGGAAAAAATTACGAGTTGGCAGCACTGTTGAGCGAACCTATTTGCCCTGGGACCGAACCGGTTCGGTTCATACTTCTGCCAGCACCATACCCTCAGCTCTAAGGGTTCAGTTTTGGGACCAAACCCCTTCGCTGAGGGTTTGATTTTATGAAACCCAAATTTTACATTTTGATTTTTCTCGCACATTTCTCCCACTCTCTCAGACACAATGGTTTGGTTTCCTAAAACTCTCATCAAGTTCAATCGAAAAATCATCATTTTTGATCGAAAATATTCAATCTCACCCTGTGCTCATTTCTTCGCTCTCGGGATGGGTCTCAAAAAATCAAATTACTTCTTCTCTTGCTAAAACGCACTCAACTCAATCCTAAACACTCTACGCACTCACACGACTAAAAAATGTAACAAAAACTCACCCCATACACATCATGGGTGTGACGACCTTTCTCCAAAAAACCATTCGTCCTTGTATACGGGGTCCAACAATAAAACTGTCTCCACTTCCCCAATTCACGCCTCTAGATACGAATTTAGGCGATTTTCATTAACTTTGAACGTGATTCCGTCCTTAGGATCCTCCACTTTGATAGCACTGTGTGGGAACACTTCCTTTACAATGAACGGTTCGGACCATCGTGACTGTAACTTTTCGAGAAACAAATGTATATGAGAGTTATAGAGGAGAACGTTTTGACCGAATGAAACTTTTTTCGATTTATATTACGATCATGTGAAAGTTTCATCCGTTCTTTAGTGATACAGGTGCTTTCCTATGAATCGTTGCGTATTTATTCCAACTCATTCAATTGTAGTTTCTGAGTTTCACCGAATTTGCCTAAATTAAAGTTCAACCTCTTAATCGCACAATACACCTTGTGTTCCAACTCGACGGGGAGATGACAACGCTTACCATACATTAAGCAAAATGGGGACATCCTGAGGGGGTTCTTGTATGCTATCCGATAAGCCCATAGCGCATCGATTTAATCGGTTAGACCAATCCCAACAGTTGGGATCAATGATCTTTTCGAGGATATTTTTGATTTCTTGATTTGCTAGCTCGGCTTGCACATTCGTTTATGGGTGGTAAGTTGTTCCAACCTTGTGGATAACTCCATACTTCCTCATTAACTTTTCAAATGACCTATTGCAAAAATGTGTGCCGTTGTCACTAATGATGACTTTCAAAGCACCAAAATGAGAAAGAATGCATTTGTGAATGAACTTTACCACCACTGTAGTGTCATTTGCGCATGTAGCTATTGCCTCTACTCACTTAGATACATACTCTACTGCGATAACGATGTACAAAAAATTGGAAGAGGGAGGGAAAGGTCCCATGAAGTCGATGCGAAAAAGATAAGAATCCCATTTGGGACTAAGCCTTTAGCCCTAACCGAACCCTCAAGGGTTAAAAGCGAACCCCCAGGGAGCGAATCGTGTAACACATAAATAAGTAGTGCTCTTAAATGCATTAGCGAATGTACTCAACGAGGATTCCAATTTGAGAGTGCGCAATCAAATTTTAAACCAATTTTATCTTTTTATCCTAAACATGCATCTATATGATAAAACAGATAAATCATTCAAGCATTCAACTAAGGTCCAGTTTCAAGAAAAATCCCAATAAGGCCAAACCTTTTATTCCACTAATAATTTGAAAATCGCAACTTACAAACTTACAAGTGAAATACAATAATGATACTCGCAAGAACCACAATGACCGCAGTCTACAATAATGAGTCCCCCGAGAACCACAAAGATCGAAGTCTTCCTCCTTTTCTGCAGTGAATCCCCTAAAGGTATCACAAGTCATCCATGGAGATCCTCTCCACGCATAGATATAAAAGTTTCTAGGGTTTAAATGAAATTTTTAAGAACAATATTCAAGGTTGTTTTGTTATGAATTAAACGGTATTTTTATAACACAAAAGGTGAAGAAATTTTGGAAAAGTTCTTACACAATCAGTTCTGGCAAAAGTCTTAAACGTTCTGAACACAAAAAAGGTATTTATAGGCCTTTTGGTTTTGAGGTGGCACGGTCATTCGAACGAGAACCACACCTCTGTATAACGACATAACAATGTCATTCGATCGACATGAGGTTCGTTTCTAATGACCTAAAGAAAAATAAAATAGGAAGCCTCGTATGAACGTTGTTTGAAAACATTAAAGAAACGACCTATCAAACGACTTTCAATCTCGTTTGAGCAAGATGTAAATCTAGTTTGAACGAGATTAAAAAACCAAAATATTTTTCTTTTTCGAAATAAAAAATCCCTATTTTTTTTTTTATAAAAATAAACATTCCAAACATAATTTTGTAAATAATTTCAAACTCAAAATTATTTTATGCCTTTACAGGATGTCAAACTCAAAAATCTAGTTTGACGATGCATGACTATTTGTAATGGGATACGCCAAACTAGCCTAAAGTTATGCTATGAACAATCCTAGAAAAATTGCTCTTACAAATCTCCCCCTTTGGTTATTCCGATACAAAATAAACAAATATTACCGAACACCAAATTAAAATCAAACCTCTCCTATCACAAAAATATGAATACCCCTCCTAACCCTAGAACGAAATGACATAAGTCTCTTTGTATTCAAACTTCTTCTTCTTCCCCTTGTCAAACTTTGTCTTCATTACGTGTGTCTTGAATTCCACTTTAAGTACCTACACACATGTAACAAAAACATATACCCCATGACACATCGAGTTTGAAATAAGATAAAAAATCATATATAAACTTCTCCCCGATAATTCAAACTCATTTTAATTTGCTATCCCCTTTTGTTCTTTATTCGAAATAGACAAAGAAGTAGAAACATAGGCATTAAATATGAAGCATGATGTAGAAGGTAATATATTATCACGAAAAGATATAAATCAAGCATGTGTAATGATCATCTCAAAGGCAAACATAACCAACTATTTAAAAAAAAACAAATTTCACAAATACAACATGCAATACCATATATAATATAAGCAAAATATATCAAAAAAATCTGGCAAACACATATAGGTATAATTGACCACAAAACATGACATAAAACACATAAGCTTTACACACTACCATAGTATCGATGTGTACAAATATGTGTGATGGAATGAATGGGTGTGAACTAAACACAAATAAATTGTGACCCAAACACTCAAATATGTTCAAGAAGTTCTAATTGATCGCAAAACTTTATTAAACTAAGCTTTAGCCTCAATTGACAAATAAAGATGAAATGAATGAAAAAATAAGCACAATGCACACAAGTCTAGAACATTGATGATTCTACAAATCAATAGCGTTATGACAAAATAAACATAACTAGGATTCATTGTATCTTCAATTAAACTCCCTCAAAAGAATCATATTATCTATTATTTTCTTTTCTTTCAAAGTTATTTCTTTTGAATGATCAAGCAAACTAAACTATTTTAACCCCTTTTTGACAAATTAGCTCATTTTATAGCATTAATATTTTTCTTGGGCTCTTTTCAAATGGTGGCTTTCACGACGAGTTCACTTGTCTCTCGTATCCCATTCCTGTGTACACTCTTATTTTTTCTTTAATACTAAACAACCTCTCACGGGCAACAATTCTTACATGCACAACTCTCCCATATGCACATAAACTTGTAGGTGACAAAATTGATGGGAGAACATCTCACCAAGCTCAAATATACATAGTGAAGTAAAAATCCAATAAGCTCGTGCATGTGTGTGCATAAGCATATACAAAGTCGAATTCATTAAGAAAATCAAGTTCGAAAAAACTCCATAAACATGTTTAAGATCAATCTAATCATTTAAAGTCATAACCAAATGTCCTAGTCACATGAAAATTGCATAGTGAATTAATTCAAACACACCAATATGCCACACCAAATGTGTAAAACTAAAATACACAAAAAGAACCAATTTTTTTTTTGTATTTTTTAAAAAAATATCAAAAGAAAATCTTTTTGTATTTTTCAGTATGACTCAACAAAAGAAAAATATAATACAAAAGATACACATGTCATAACACTATCAAAACATATATCATGAAGCACAACTAGAGTATGACAAAAAATCATGCAAGCAATCAACGATAAGAGATATCATGTGAAACATCATATGCAAGTATGTGAAAATCAACCAACTTAACATTTAGCATCTCCAAGATAGATTTCCTAATCTAAACTGTTGTATACCTAATGCGATGGGTTTTCAGAACCACATGGACACTCAACTTCAACTTCCTAGGACCTCTTCCAAGATCAAAATAAAGGTGCCTAAGATGACCTTTCCTACCACAATGTGAACATGTGTAAACGTGAGGAATGTTACTTATGGGTTGACATTTTCCAACGTCCTTGGATGTGGTTGACCCTTTAAAATAAACAATGGTCTTGGCTTTAACACTCGAAGATTTAGAAACATGTGAGCCAGTGACATCACTACTAAACTACTCGAGTCTTTTAAATCATCTTGTAACTTCAAAATATTAGACTCAAGCAATAAATTTGACTCTTCCAATTTTAGAGACTCTTTCATCATATTTTTAATCATTCCTAGAAGGCAATCTCTCTCCCCCTCAATGAAAGCAAACTTATCCCTAAGAGTCTTCTCACGTGCCTTAAAATCATTAATCAAAATATTATCCTCAATGAAACTAACATAAACCCTAGAATTTTTCAAGTCCTCTAATTCTTTTTCTAGAACTAGGATTCTATTATCACTCGCTTTCTCCGACAATTCTAGTTTTCTAAAATCACGGTCCATGTCAACAAGTTTCTCATGAAATAAATCTCTTTGACTTTGAACAGTTTGCAAAATATCCATAGTGGATTTAAAATGAGAATTTTCTTTTTCAAGAATTTCATTTCTTTTAGCAAACTTCAAATTCAAATGATTTGAGTCTTCAAAATTGTGAGAATCCATCAAGAGAAAAATAAAACAGCCAAAAACTTTTGAAAAACTCAGGATCACTCGATAACTTGGAGCAACCCGCTATGATACCAATTTGTAAATGCAGAATTAATGAGTTCTGTAAGGACATGATTTTATAAATGTCCATCTTAGTATCTAGGAAATTTTCTAAGTGTCCTAGATCACAACATATATATCTTATACCACTACTTTTGGCACGTCAACTCGATCATCTATGACAACCTCGATCTAAATCTGAAGCTTTACGCACCCATCATCATCTTCATACGTGCGTAGTGCAACCTCAACGTGGAACGTACAACGTGAATCTTCAACATTTCCACTACTCAACTAATGATTATGGTAAATATTTAATTTGGAGTTTTTAAGGTTTACATATTTATTTGGGATTTTTTTATAAACTGTTTCCAGTTCCTAAAATATTTTCCAACGTGATAGAATTTTTTCTAAGTATTGAGGAGGACAAGATTTGGCGTTCGGGTCGTTCAAATGAGATCATACTGTCGTTCAAACGACATATGCATCTTGCACGAAGTCGTTCAAGCGACATCTTCTGTCATTCGAGCGACAACACCGCCTTAACTTTCTTATAAAATCCAATTTTCTGCACTCACATTTTTCAAGTCTTCACAACTCCGTTTTCTGTAGAAATAGCTGTAAATTAAGACTTCGCTTTTTTAGAGTTTTAAACACCTTTTGATTCACCAAATTATCCCAAATTCATATGTGAATCATTTAAACCCTAGATAACTTATTCTACTCATCTGGAGTACACATGTGGAGAAGAAGGTTGATTCTCCAATACTGATGATTGGATCTCTTGCCAATGACAACGAACCGATACCTGCGGGTATTCGTGTGTCAAGCTGTATTTCTTTGTATTTGTAAGTTGTTACAAGATATAGTGAAATAAAAAGGTTTTGCCCCTTAGGGGGATTTTTCCTCATATTTGTGATTGTCTGTATGCTTGATTTCATTTAATTAGTCAATCACAATTAGTTGCAAGAGTTAGGGTTTTTGGGACAAAAAAATTAATTAAACAAGTTCGTTTATTGATTGCTGGCGCACTCTCAAATTGGTATTAGAGCCAATTACACAATTACATTGTTTAATTTTTTCCGCAAAATTTTTCTGGATATCAATTTTGGTCTAAAAATTGATTTTTGAAAAGCGCAATTTTAATGGAAAACTTGTATAATCGAGTGCCAATTTTTGACGGGAGAAATTATGCATATTGAAAAGCCCATATGAAATCCCACTGAAAGGCCGTTGACGAACATGTTTGTGTTATGTGTGAAAGAGGGTGGACTCCTCCCACTATCACTGTAAAAAACGTAACAAATTGAAAAGCCGTGACTGAATGGATTTAATACCCCGTATTTTTATGGCTTTTAATTATGAGATTAATTAAATTAATTTTCTTTTAATTATGGGATTAATTAAATTAATTTGGAATAATTAATTGGAAATTAATTCAGATTTAATTAACTAGCGAGATGAGAGTTAGTATTGATTATGATGATAATGTTGAATATTACTGAGTGATTATGGTAATATGTGATTATTGAATTTATTAATATTATTGTGAGTTATAAATATGGCACTTAGGAACTTAAGTTGGGACGCGCGTGTCAGTCGCGTCAGGAATCAATTTAATGGATTTAAAAGTAAATTGTTTTTATGTCACCCGTATGATCATTTTTAGTGTGCAGTGTCCGTAAGGGTCGAGATAGTCAGAAAACACTAGCCGGTGGTTTAGTTTGGGTCCCGGGACATTTTTAGGCCTAACCGGCAATCCAGGAGGATATTTTGATCATTTAAATTTTAATGAATATTGACCTACGAAAATTAGGCTTTGTTTATCAGCCAACCTTAGGGCCATTATCTGTCAAAATCAAATAGTGGGCAACGTGAGAAGGGAGGAAAATTTCTAAGGGTTTCCTAGGCCATAACCACCACACACCTCTACTATCACCAGAATTGTTATCAGAAAAAGAACGAGAAACAACCTTTATCGTCTTCAAAGGATAAGAATCTTCATTCCCAGGTAAGTAATTTAACTTGTTATGATTTAACAAATATATATTATCCATGTAGTTTAGAATTTGAGACTAGACTTGAAAAGTTGAGAAATTTATAAATTGGGAGAATTAAACATTGTATATGGGTAGGTTTTGCATGTAGATGAACTTCTGGTATGTAGAGATAACAAAATTATAATCCATGTGTGCAAATTCATGAATTAATGTTGAGAAATTCGATGTTCTTGAAGAAATTTTGAAGAACTAGGTTTGGAGGAATATTTATGACTTTTGATCCAAGAAACTATTAATTCATGATGGTTTAATGATTCTAAAATGTTAGAGATTGTGAAAACATGTTGGTGTAATGACTAGTATACTTGGTTGGGAGTTTGGGACGTTGTAATGGAAGATTTGGGGTGTAAATTTGGAGAACCCGTACCTGTATAAAGAATTTATGGGAAAATACCTGTTTTATCGATCGATCGATCGACTCAAGAATGTTGATTGATCGACTGTTTCGATCGATCAACCCTTTGCCTTCGATCGATCGACCCCTCTTGATTTTTGAAAGTCTCCCCCTTTAAAGTTTAAAATAAATCCCAAACCTATAATGATTCTTAGAGTGATTAATATAGTATTGAGGGACTTAGTTAAGGTCAATAGGGTCCTAGTTGATGCTCAGAAAAATGGTTTACCTTATGGAATTGAATATTATCACTTACGAGGGTCTACCGAGTGAGGTACGGTTAGAAGTTGTTCGAATTGAGACTATAATGGGAATGAATGATGAGGTAAGGATAGGAACAATAACAGAGGGACTTCAAGTCACTGAGATTACATTAGAAACTAATAGGAGATCTAGTAACCTTTTAGGATAGGTCTAGGTACTCAAATTGATACAACGAGTAACTTATCGAGCTAAATATATACTACGTAGAATGTTCGGGATAAACTTGCTACGTATGAGATTTATAAGATGGAATGTGTGAATACCTATATTGATATATGATTACTTAGGTTGTGTGATTGCCTAGTGTATGGATTTCTTATGTGTATGACATACCTACCATACTTGCTATCACGGGAGGTTGACTTTCGAAAAAGGACCATCTGATCTTTGTGTGCCTACGGGGGGGATTTATATTGGTACCTTAAGGACATAGGACTGTGAATGACTTATTTGTGAGTTAATAAATCAGCTGACCATGGGAGCGTAGGTATGTATGTGACCCATGGGTATGTTAACAATGTCCACCTCCAATATGTGTGATTTTATTTATTGAAACGGTTCCTTAGTGATTCGAAACGCGTAGTCCTTATGTACGTGATGTACCGGGATTCGATATAAGTGTATGTGTGCATCGCAACTTAGCCTATGGATTCCATATATGTATATATTTATTGAAAGTGATTTATATATATACTTGTGACTGGTTCACTATTGCTTAGTATATGTGAATAACTAAGATATTTGAATAGGCTATGAAAATGAGAATTTAAATAACACTTGTGATGAGAAATTTAACGAAATTGAATGCGAGATATAAATATAACTTGTTTGTGTAATACGAGTAGACACCTTATATTAGGATGTGAAAGCAGGGGTTAGTACGAACTAGTTTAGATAGTGGCATAACTAGGATGGGTTAAAGGTATACGTTAAGCGTGCACGTTAGTTGAGAGGTGAGAAACTCATGTGAGAGTGCGCAACTAACATGCATATAATATTTACAGTTTAATGCAATTAAACACTTGCTATATTTTTAAACTGTTTCTCCTCGGGCTTTGACCCGTTTGCTTCCAAATCTATTTTTGTAAAAACCTTTTAGGTGCCCAGCCACATGGATGCTAAGCATAAAAGTTCATTACATTGACGTGCTATAGCTACTGTGGAAGTTACAAGATCTCGGTATTAGACGCCTTCACATTTTGCACTTGATTCTACTCAGGGTTAGTCATCTGTTAGGGCATGTCGCCCATTTCCATTTAGAGATAGCATTCTCAGATATTCAGTTTTATTTCAGTTTTGGATTTATCTATTTTTTTCAGACTTTTGTATTGGGAATTGTGAAGTATTTGGATTATTCAGAGGAGTGTTTCTCCAGACTCATTGTTGTTTATTCCATTATTATTCTGTTATGATTATGATGTGGATGTTCTTATGGTTTGCTTAATTATTTGGTTGCATGTTAATTTAATTTAATAAAATTTGACGACTCGCTTTTTAAATATTAGGTGGCTAGTAACTGTTTAAAATATTTTCCGCAGTGATGCTTAATCTGAACTAACTTGATATTCTGCATTAATGAGATAAAGGAGTAGCTACCCGGTATTTAATTAGTCGGGGAGTCCCAATGGACTCATGATGAATTTAAATGGAGAACATATAACTCACGTGGGCTTAGTGCAATTTTGGGTGCCGTCACCCCTGGGGAGTTTAGACGTATTATGGCGTGCACCACGTCTAAAGAAGCATGGGATGTTTTATAACTTACCCATGAAGGAAATAATGTAGTCAAATAATCAAAATTACAAAATTTAACTACACAATTTGAAACAATCACCATGCTTGAGATTGAGTGTTTTGATGAATTCTATGCACGCTTATCTAATATTGTAAACACTAGTTTCAATCTAGGTGAAGACATTCCTGATGCTAGACTAGTTAAAAATATTCTGAGATCACTCCTAAGCGTTTTATCCCTAAAGTCACTGTGCTAAATTTGATAGGAAATTTGAGTAATCTGAAATTAGAAGAGTTGGTAGGAGACCTCCAGACTTATGAAATTATATGCTGATTCTTTTAAAACTAAAAAGTGTAACAAAGAATTAGCACTTAGGATCATTACCTTAGATAAATATTTGGGAGAGATGAGGAAGAGAGAGTCCTCCATTGCACTGCCTTGAGAAAGAGAGAGACTATTTGCGTAGAGAGATAGAGAGTTAGCATTGAGAGAGAGTCAGTTTAGAGAGAGAGGCTATTTGGAGAGAGAAATAGTAGTTTAGAGAAAGAAAAAGGGGACTTGACCATGCACGTGGGTAGTCTTATGAGTGATATCCATTTCTCCTTAGATACTTGGAAGAAACTTTAAGCCCTTGTATCCCAACTCACTCATAACCTTGAGAGAGCTCGGGAGTTCAAGGTAAAGATAGAGGACAAATCTGGCCTTCTCGCCCATGCTTTAGGGTTTGGTGAAAGGCAGGGAATAGGAATTGATGGTGCTTTCACGTCTCATGTGACATCGGAACCAATTCCTGGGTTTACTATGAATCCATATGGCTATCACCCAAAACCTCAGAGAAAAGTTTGTCCAAGAAAAGCAGACTAAGGTTGGACTACGACTGTGTACTTTTGTACCTATTGTAAAAGAAAAGGCCACCTTAGGGAGTTTTGCTATAGTTTGGGTCGGACACGATGTACATTTGCTCCACCATGTGCCACTAGCAATTTTTCGAGTCTTAAAGAGTAGGTTGAGTTTCTAATCGCCACATCTCAGAGTCTAATGGAAGAGTTCCAACGTATCTCATTGCCATCTGTGGATACTTCCCAAATCCCAACTAGAATAAATAATAACAAGGGAAAACATAAGGTTACCGCCAGTTGGGTACCTAAGCACGACGCAAAATCCCTTGTTGTTCATATTGCTCTTAAAGCACATAATACCTCTTAGTGGTACTTTGATAGTGGGTGCTCCAAAAACATGACTGGTGACGTTTCATTTTTTACCTACCTAGAGGATCGTAAGGAAGGTAAAGTCATGTTTGGAGATGGGAGCAGGTCTAGCATAGTAGGACGAGGTACAGTAGAGATACCAGGATTTTCCAAGCTAGAGGATGTTTTGTACGTCAAAGGTTTGAAAGCAAACCTTCTCAGCATTATCCTACCGTGCGAAGTTGACTTTGCAGTAAAGTTTGACCGGAACGAGTGCAATGTTTATGATCAAACCGGTACAATTTTATTGCAAGGGATGGACAAAAAAAAGACTGACTCGATTGACCCGGTTGGACCAGACCGGACCGGACCCATTTATATAGGTTTTTTTATAAATCGGTCTTAATTCGGTCCTAAATTAAGAGACCCGAAATATTCAATTTGGTCTAAAAAATTCTTTTTAAATTCGATCTTAGGACCAGACCGGACCGTTTAATATAATATAATATAATATAATATATTATATATATTAATTTTATATACATATATCATAAATAACTTAATATAGAGGGAAGGACACCCACCACCCACCAACACAAAAACCACGCAGCTCACTTTTCTCTCTCTCAATTTCATTTGACATCTTGTCTAATTTCTACCCGGCGGCAGTTCTCCTAAAAAAAAAAAACCTACGCACGCAGCTCTCCTGAAAATGAAATGTCCAATGTCCATTTCATTGTTTGACACAAATCTCTCCTCATTGTTTGGCCGGCATCTCACTACGCATGCATATCTCTCCTCATAGATCTGCTAACGTTTCTTTCCTAGCGTTTCTTTCTCAAAAACCCACAAGATCTCCATTGTTTGAAAGATCCTCGGTACATGACAGCTTTCATTGTTTGAAATATCTGTCATCGGCACGATGAACACAAGATCCGATGCCATAGATACCAGATCCAGCAGCCCAACACAAGATCCGGCAACCCCCAACACCACCGCAACTATTCCGGCACCGCAACCAACGATCCAATGGTATTAATTTACATCATACAATTTGGCTCACATTATTATACATCTCTTGTATTTTTTCTTGTGATTTTCTGTTCTCCTACATCATTATACAACTGTCGTTATTTTTCCTTGTGATTTTTTTGTGATTTTCTGTTCTATTACATCATTATTTTTGTTCTACTACATCATACAGTTGGGTTCACACGACGCATTTTTTTTATGTCCGAAGACTTTTGTGGGGTTACAAATATACAGTTTGTTATTTTTTTTTCTGTTTGTGGATTTTACCCATACTCCATACATACATACAATTTGTTATTGTAATGGTCAACTGCATTTTTTTGGTTCTTAGTTTTTTGGCCATAATTAATTTCTTGTAATGGTCAACTAAAAATACATAAATGGATGGAGTTTATGGATTGTGGATTTTATAATTTGTTATTTTTTTTCACGTGTAGATGGATGGAGTGAGTGAAGATCCGGCTAATTCTACTTTACATGGTTCGCCAAGAACTCATCCCGTGCAACACAAACGGAAAAATGCATCTACGGTATGGGATCACTTCCATAGAAATAATGATATCAAAAAGCTAGAGCTATTTGTAATTATTGTAGCGTTTCTTATGCCTGTGACTCTAAAAAGAATGGGATTAAAAATATGAAACAACACACTCCTTCTTTCAGAGAGCTCCCCGCTAATAAGATATTGTTAGAGGAAAATGGGAAAAAAATTATCATTTATGCCGAAAAAAGAACCAAACGAAAATGACCCAAGTTCAAATTTATTGGCTATCTCTTTTAGTGCTGAAGCTTGTAGGCCCGGGATAGCCGAAATGCTTATAATTGATGAGATACCATATAAATTTGTGGAGAATGAGGGGTTTAGGAGGTTTATGGCTCTCGCATAACCAAAATTTCATATTCCTAGTCGTCGAACAATTTCACGAGATTGACTAAACATATATGTGGATTTAAAGAAAAAGTTAAAAAAAGATTTGAAAGGTCAAAAGATTTGCATTACCACCGATACATGGACTTCCATTCAAAATGTAAATTACATGTGTCTCACCGCACATTATATTGATAAAGAATGGAACCTACACAAAAAGATTTTGAACTTTTGTCAAGTCAAAACTCATATGGGTGAGGAATTATGGCAAGTTATTGAGGATTGTTTGTGTGATTGGGGGATATATAGTATTTTCACTCTCACAGTTGATAATGCTAGTTCTAATAATGGTACCATTAGTTATTTAAAAAGAATGACAAAACATTGGAATGGTACCATTTTGGAACATGAGTATTTACACATGAGATGTTGCGCACACATTCTCAATTTTTTTGTTGGAGATGGATTAAGGGATTTGAATGAATCAATTGCAAAAGTGCGTAGGGCGGTAAAATATGTGAAATTGTCACCTTAAGGTTGGTAAAGTTTAAAAATTGTTGTGAGAAGCAAAAGATAGAATCAAATGGTTTGTTATGTCTTGACGTTCCAACGAGATGGAACTCCACATTTATGATGTTGGAGGCGGCCATTAAATTTGAGAAAGCATTTAAAACGATGGAGTAAGATGACAATGATTATTTGTCCTACTTAGGTTTAAAGGAGTAAAATGATGGTGATGGTGATGAGAGGGGAATAGGGTAGGTGTTTGGAAGAAATTTAGGACCTCCAAAATTTGAGGATTGGGAAAAAGCTAAGAGTTTTGTGAAGTTTCTTCGAATCTTTTATAATGCTACCCTAAAATTCTCGGGGTCATTATATGTTACATCCAATGCTTTTTTTCATGAACTTGTGATTATTGAAAGTAAGTTGGTGCATTTGAAAAATTATGGTGATGATTTTTTATTTTCAATGGCCGAGAAAATGATTGCCAAATTTGAAAAGTATTGGAATGTAGAGAAAATTAATTTCTTATTGTTTATTGCCATTGTCCTTGACCCACGTTACAAGTTTAAGTATGTTGAATTTTGGTTTAGTGAGTTGTATGGTTGTGTTAAATCAATGGAGTTGTCAAGAAGAGTTAAAGCTGCATTTATTCGTTTGTTTGAGTGGTATGATGGTCATAAATCATCTAATGCATCTTCACACAATATGAATCCACCAATTAATGTGGTTGCGGTTGATGAGGATGAGGATGGTCGTGCATTTTTAACATCTCAATTTAGAAGGCATTTAGAGTCGGAGGACAATTTAGGTGCAAAATCGGAGGTGGAAAGGTATTTATTGGAAACTTGTGAAGTGGAAAATGATAACTTTAATATTCTTGGTTGGTGGAAAAATAATCAAGGCAAGTATCAAGTGCTATCTCGTATGGAACGAGATGTATTAGCTATTCCCGTATCTACCATTACCTACGAATCCGTTTTTAGTACGGGTGGTCGTGTGCTTGATCCTTTTCGTAGCTCTCTAGCTCCTACAACGGTGGAGGCACTTGTTTGTGCACAAAATTGGCTCAAATCTTCAACAAAATCTATCAACATTCGAGATGCCATGGATGAAATTCAAGAAATGGAGAAACTTGATGCGGGTAATAGTTAAATTTAATATATATTTTTCATAATTTAAATGTTAAACTTTTGTTATTGAATTTTTATTTGACATAATCTTTGTTTTGTATTTTTTCTAGAAAAATTGGGAGAAAGATTCAAGACCTCAATTTCAACTATTGTGGTGGATTGATGCGCCTTTTGGAGGAGACTCGAGGACTTTGTTTTACCTTACTTTTGGTTATGGTGGATATGTAATTTTTCTTATGTTGCTTGCTTGGACTTAGTTGAACATGTAATACTTTCTTATATTTGCTTGTTTGGACTTAGTGGGACATGTAATATTTTCTTATGGTGGACATGTATTACTTTTGAAGCTATTTTAGTGTTTGCATATCATTGTATATGTTGGAGGTGCAAAATAGCACATTTAAAACTACAAAACATTATGTTTTATTCTACTAAAATTGGGCAAAACATGACAACACATTTGAAGGGAAAAAATAACACCTTAAATGGTGCAAAACAACACCATAGATGGTGCAAAATAGCACATTTGAAGTGGCAAAACAACACCCTTAAATGGCGCAAAACAACACCTTAAATGGTGCAAAACAACATTATTTCAGTGGCAAAACAACACCTTTGATGGCGCAAAAAAGAGCACCTAAAAGGTGCAAAACAACCTTTAAATAGTACAAAAATAAAAAAAATTAACAAGGTTTTATTGAATAAAAAAGTAAATAAATGTAAATGTGGACCGATTATTAACTGAACCGGACTGAAAATAGCCTAGACCGAATAAATAGGCTAAACGTATTAAATCGGTCCAAATACGGTCTTCTCAAATATAGGACCGAATAATTCGGTCCAACACCTAAAATGACCAAAAATCGGATCGAACCGGACCGTGCCCACCCCTAGTCACAGATGGTATCAGAGCATCAGGTTCTAGTGTCCTTTAAGATTTGTGCGTCTTATTATGCTTCCAGCGTAGCTTTCTTTGATATAGAGCCCTATGTTTAGGATTGTTGATTTCTTCGGTGAGATTTTATTCTCCTTCTATAATGTATATGATAAGGAATCTTATTTGCATTCGGGTGTGTTCGTGTGCCGAACATTGCAGTATATCTGGCGAGGACAGTTGGGTGGAGAGCAGGAGCCAAAGCTCAGTTGAGGTTATTGGGTATATTTAAGAATGATGATCGTAGTTGAGGTCACCCCTATTATGGCACGAAAGTCCAGGATGGTAAAGACGGCTAAGGCACAATATATTACTTCCAGGTACCACTATAGTAGAAAGTGGGGTCAAATTAGACTCACCCAGCAAGGTTGCATTGGGAGAGAGTCAGACGAAATATTGAAGAGAACCAGCAGTGGAAATTCTTGAAATGCAGAGATGACATGTGTTAACCAACGAAGGTAAAATATCCAAAGGCTTGGGCACGTGTCGGAATGTGGCTAATCGAAAGTGAAATTTGGGGTAAGAATTTTTCTTGGCTCATCGGAGCGAAATATTAAAGGCAGGAGTCAACCACCACATTTATAAGTGGAATGTTGTGTCACTGAAAGGATCTTAGGTATAGTTTAACCGCAAGTTCCTTCATCAAATGTTCAGGATAAGGTGTGAACGTTGTTCTGAACTCATACCAGAGGGCCAGACAGAGGTTCCTATGTGAAATGGAGTTTAATTAATTAGCAAATCTTGCACCGGATGAAGTAGGTACAATGGAGAAGAGGATTTTAGAGTGGGAAATTAACTCATAAAAAAGAGTTGCTAGCACTTATAGGGAATTGTGCCTGGATGGGAATTGCAGATGGTAACAATGTCGCGTTTTGTCAACATGGATGTTAACACTTAATTGTGCAGGAAGCTTCAAGAATCGGAGAATTTAGTTAGAAAGTAAGACTGGAGAAACGGTGTTGGTGAAGCAAAACAAGGGGGAGACCCATTAGGGGACCCATTTAAACGATTTGGATAGCTGAATTTTTACCAAGCAACGGTGAATTCATTAAGCGCTGTTAAAGCCAGTAGCATGTTCCTTAGGGACATCAAAGCTAAGGGAACAACGGAGGTAGCCATCAGAGTTAAAACTACCAAGGTCCAATGAAGGACAAACCTAACTTGGTAAGTATGACTGGAGATAAGTGGATTATGTGTAGAGGTATTTTGTGGAAGTGAAACCCCATGCGTTCAATTTTCTCGAAGTGAGTAAACGGATAAGGGTATGATGCCTTTCAAAGGCAATAGTTATTGTAATTTTCGGTTTGGTTCGGACATGTGTGTTATATCCAAGGACCATTTAAGCAACCAGTGCGATTGGCAAGGTAGAAGCATGAATTTTATACTTAGATGATGAGGCGTATTTTATGTGACACGAACGAGTTACTACATTTTTATTATATCTATATTCGCATGAGAGATGAATTTAGTGCGTATATCGGCAACATTATTATTTATGTGGATATTTTTCCCTGGTATATTGGGGTTACCTTTAGTGTTATCCACGGAGGATGAATGGGTGTATCGATAATGGTATATACTTTATTGAAATTACTCATTTTAGTGCTGTGTTATACGAGTATAATATTATCCTAATTATGATTTTATAATAATGATTAAACCGATAGTGTGCGGATATTACAAGTCTATTGGGGTGACTACCTTAGTGTAGAATATTTTGTGCTGACGAGACCCCATCTGCAAGAGGGCCGGGCTCACGTTTATAAATTTATATATATGTATATGTATATATTTATATTAGAGACTTCAAAAGCTATAAGAATTTCGAGATATTCGATCCCGGTATGTGTAGGGACTTTATTATTATGATTCAGAGTGTATTGGGTTTACTGTTCAGCAAAAAGATTTATCATGTTATTATATTTAATGTTCAGGACTTGGTAATAAGAAGAGAGCTTTGTTATATCACACTTTAAAGACATGGAAGTTAATACTCTTATTTTTATGTCTGGGGATAGGATTTCGAGATCCCCGATTATATGCGCCTGATGTTATGGAATGTGATTACCACCAATGTGAAGTGATAGTATTTTTCGAAAGAAGTTCCTTGTTTAAGTGAAATTGCGAAAGGAGATGTAACTTTGTTGTCAAGAGATGGGAATATAGGGGTACATGTTATGGACTGAGGGTCTAACAAATTCTGATGACCGACAATGCTTGGTAGTAGTGTATCGGGGGGGTTCCTAATTTGGATTTTTCTTTGCGAGACATCCCACGCATGGTATGTAGTAGGGAGATGTTTGGCCATTCGTTCATGAGTCCGGTACCTCGGTTGTTATGAAAGTATGTAGTTATAACTAAAAGTTAAAAGGTAAATTATGATATAAGGTCAGTAGAGCCAGTTGTGTGGTAAGGAAGAACTAAAAATTTTATTTTATTACGACGGGTTGAAGGATGGAATGATGTTAAGGAGGATTTGGGATTTCAAATTCTGGGGTAATCTAGAATGCCCAAGTGGTATAGCCACGTTGCAAATACAGGGGAAATAAAGAATTAAGCGTATGTATGAAGCGTATATGACGTTTGGACCCGTATGTACGGTTTATAGGGTGTATGGACACCTTGGTTTGCTGGTGTCTGGATTGCCAGAAGAAGAGACATGGAAATAGATGGGTGAAATTTATGCTTGTGAGACTGATATTACAAAATGGTAGTGGTAGAATGTGTTAAGCATCATAAGAGAAGGATGATAATCAGTATATTTGTGTGCAATCAGAGTAGCACGTCCGAACTTGGTGGAAAAGCAGCGAGAAGCCATTTAAAAAGGGGGTATCCCTTGAGAAGATAAATATTTAACTATTATGGACAATTTAGAGCGGAGTTCCATCCAATCGAATGTTGAGGGTGAGTTACGCGTAAATAGAATGATGATGTTAATAAGGTATAAAGATTCCAGAAGTGCACATCGTGGCGAAAAGTGCACGGGTCGAAATTTTTGGGAATACGCCGAAGGAAGAAGAGGATTATTAAGTACCATTGAATGGGAGAAATTTTAAGTGAAAGTCGGTGTTTAGTGGGACATTGCAAGTAGTATTTATGTGCACCACTCATAGATAGAAAATAGTTGGACTAAGAATATCAGCCAAATATTTTGTATCCAGCCGACGATTCCAGTGATGGATTCAAATGGTAAATTTCTTTGATGGGTTGCCAACCTAAGATAAGTAACGGGTTCCTTCGAATGTGTAGAATAGGTTGTCCGAAAGGAAAGTAATTGTTATACCCTTGGGTGATTTACACTATTAGATAATGAATGCGCCGATACGTGGTCCTTATACTGAGGTTTTGTATGGATAAACCTTACTATTCTTCCTCTGGATGTTTAGAGGTGAGTGGATTATCAGAGTTTTGGATCAGTCAGAAGTTAGGGTCCGATGACCATAATGGTATAACCACCAACCGTCTTAAGTGGCTTTTTCCTTTTGTGAAAGTCGCACCGCCGGGAGCAAAAATTTGAAGAACGGACAAGAGTAGTCATATTTCCTATGGTTTCTCCCAAGATGGGAGTTTTGCGTTTAGATAAACACGGGAGTTGATACGAGGTGAGGTGCGAACTCCATATAATATTGAGATAATACGACCAACGATGTGTAAGCTATTCTTACTCAAATGTTGTTTAATAAGAGCACACCGTGAGGTGCATTTATTGAGGTATGACCCTATAACTGATAAAGTGTCGAGAGTGTTCAACAAACTTGTTGTGAAGTGGGGGTTGTAGTGATTGAGCCTTACTTTGAATTTTATTTTGAGTACTGGAGGATACCTAATTTTTCCAGGTATGCTTTACTTTTTCGAATTTCGGGATGAAATTCCGTTATTGGGGGGGAGGGGGGGAGTATGTAATACCCCGTATTTTTATGACTTTTAATTATGAGATTAATTAAATAAATTTCTTTTAATTACGGGATTAATTAAATTAATTTGGGATAATTAATTGGAAATTAATTCGAATTTAAATAACTAGTGAGACGAAAGTTAGTATTGATTATGATGATAATGTTGAATATTATTGAGTGATATAGTAATATGTGATTATTGAATTTATTAATATTGCCGTGAGTTATAAATACGACAATTCGGTACTTAAGTTAGGACGCGCGTGTCAGTCGCGTCAGGAATCAATTTAATGAATTTAAAGTAAATTATTTTTATGTCATCTGTATGATCATTTTGAGTTTGCTAACGTGTCCGGAAGGGTTGAGATAGTCAGAAAACACTTGTCGGGGGTTTAGTTTGGGTCCTCGGACATTTTTAGGCCTAACCGGCAACTCAGGAGGGTATTTTAGTCATTTTAAATTTTAATGAATAGTGACCTACAAAAATTAGGCTTTATTATCAGCCAACCTTAGGGCCATTATATGTCAAAACCAAATAGTGGGCAACATTAGATGAGAGGAGAAGTTCCAAGGGTTTCCAAGGCCATAACCACCACACACCTCCACTATCGCCGGAATTGTGATCGGAAAAAGAAAGAGAACCAACCTTTATTGTCTTCAAAGGATCATAATATTCATTCCCAGGAAAGTGATTTAACTTGTTATGATTCAGCAAATATATATTATCCATGCAGTTTAGAATTTGAAACTAGACTTGGAAAATTGAGAATTTTATAAATTGGGAGAATTAAACATTGAATATGGGTAGGTTTTGCATGTAGATGAACTTATGGTATGTAGAGACAATGGAATTATAATCCATGTGTACAAATTCACTAATTAATGTTGAGAAATTCGATGTTCTTGAAGAAATTTTGAAGAACTAGTTTTGGAGGAATATTTATGACCTTTGATCCAAGAAACTATCAATTCATGATGGTTTAATGATTTTAAAATGTTAGAGATTGTGAAAACATGTTGGTGTAATGAGTAGTATACTTGGTTGGGAGTTTGGGACATTGTAATGAAAGATTTGAGGTGTAAATTTGGAGAACCTGTAAGTGTATAAATAATTTCTGGGCAAATACCTGCTTGATCGATCGATCGACTCAAGAATGTCGATCGATCGACTATTTCAATTGATCGACCCTTTGCCTTTGATCAATCGACCCCTCCTGATTTTCGAAAGTTTCCCCATTTAAAGTTTAAAATAAATCCCAAACCAATAATGATTCTTAGGGTCATTAATATAGAATTTTGGGACTTAGTTAAGTTTAGTAGGGTCTTAGTTGATGCCCGAAAAAAATGGTTTACCTTATGGATTTGAATATTATCACTTACGAGGGTCTACAGAGTAAGGTATGGTTAAAAATCGTTCGAATTGAGACTATAATGGGAATGAATGATGATTTACTCATATGCACTTGATTCTATTCAGGTTTACTCATTTGTTAGGGCATGCCGCCCATTTCCATTTAGAGAAGCATTCTCAGACTTTCAGTTTTATTTCAGTTTTGGATTTATCTATTTTATTAAGACTTTTGTATTGGGAATTGTGCAATATTTGGATTATTCAGGGGAGTGTTGCTCCAAACTCATTTTTATTTATTCCATTATTATTCTGTTGTGATTATGATGTGGATGTTGTTATGATTTGCTTAATTATTTGGTTGCATGTTAATTTCATTTAATAAAATTTGACGACTCGCTTTTTAAATATTAGGTGGCTAGTAACTATTTAAAATGTTTTCGGTAGTGATGATAAATCTGAACCAACTTGATATTATGTATTAATGAGATTAAGGAGTAGCTACCCGGTATTTGATTAGTCGGGGTGTCACAATGGACTCATGATGAATTTAAATGGAGACATATAACTCACGTGGGCTTAGTGCAATTTTGGGTGCCGTCACCCCTGGGGAGTTTAGACGTATTATGACGTGCACCACGTCTAAAGAAGCATGGGATGTTTTATAACTCACCCATGAAGGAAATAATGGAGTCAAATAATCAAAATTACAAAATTTAACTACACAATTTGAAACAATCACCATGCTTGAGATTGAGTGTTTTGATGAATTCTATGCACGCTTATCTAATATTGTAAACACTAGTTTCAATCTAGGTGAAGACATTCCTGATACTAGATTAGTTAAAAAGATTCTGAGATCACTCCTAAGCATTTTATCCCTAAAGTCACTGTGCTAAATTTGATAGGAAATTTGAGTAATCTGAAATTAGAAGAGTTGGTAGGTGACCTCCAGACTTATGAAATTATATGTTGATTCTTCTAAAACTAAAAAGCGTAACAAAGCATTAGCACTTAGGATCATTGCCTTAGAGAAAGATTTGGGAGAGATGAGGAATAGAGAGTCCTCCATTAGCACTACCTTGAGAAAGAGAGATACTATTTGCGTAGAGAGATAGAGAGTTAGCATTGAGAGAGAGTCAGTTTAGAGAGAGAGAGGCTGTTTGGAGAGAGAAAGAGTAGTTTAGAGAAAGAAAAAAGGGACTTGACCATGCAAGTGGGTAGTCTTATGAGTGATATCCATTCCTCCCTAGACACTCGGAAGAAACTTGAAGCCCTTATATCCCAACTCTCTCATAACCTTGAGAGAGCTCGGGAGGTTAAGGTAAAGATAGAGGACAAATCTGGCCTTCTCGCTCATGCTTTAGGGTTTGGTTAAAGGAAGGGAATAGGAATTGATGGTGATTTCACGTCTCATGTGACATCGAAACCAATTCTTGAGTTTACTACGAATCCATACGGCTATCACCCAAAACCCCAAAGAAGAGTTCGTCCAAGAAAAGCAGACTAAGGTTGGCCTACGACTGTGTACTTTTGTACCTATTGTAAAAGAAAAGGACACCTTAGGGAGTTTTTCTATAGTTTGGCTTGGACACGATGTACATTTGCTCCACCACGTGCCACTAGCAATTTTTTGAGTCTTAAAGAGGAGGTTGAGTTTCTAGTCGCCACATCTCAGAGTTTAATGGAAGAGTTCCAACGTATTTCTTTGCCGTCTGTGGATACTTCCCAAATCCCAACTAGAACAAATAATAACAAGGGAAAACATAAGGTTACTGCCAGTTGGGTACCTAAGCACGACACAAAATCCCTTGTTGTTCATATTGCTCATAAAGCACGTAATAGCTCTTAGTGGTACTTTGATAGTGGGTGCTCCAGAAACATGACTAGTGACGTTTCATTTTTTACCTACCTAGAGGATCGTAAGGAAGGTAAAGTCATGTTTGGAGATGGGAGCAGGTTTGGCATAAGATGAGGTACAGTAGAGATACCGGGATTTCCTAAGCTAGAGGATGTTTTGTACGTCAAAGGTTTGAAAGCAAACCTTCTCAGCATTATCCAACCGTGCGAAGTTGACTTTGCAGTAAAGTTTGATCGAAGCGAGTGCAATGTTTATGATCAAGCCGGTAAAATTTTATTGCAAGGGGTGAGGACTGAAGATAATTGCTATATGATTGTGCCCAAGTCCTCATTTGTCTACAACAACGCCATGATCACTCCTATGGATCTGTGGCATCAACGTCTAGGTCATGTGAATTTTAGAGATTTAGAGAGAATAGCTAAAAAGGACCTAGTACGTGGATTTCCATCACTTGTAAAGATGACTTTCGCAGTTTGTGGACCCTGTCAGTTAGGAAAGCAAGTTCGTAGCCCCCAGAGGAAGCTGAATTCCATTACCAGTTCATGAGTGCTTGAGTTGATACACATAAATCTTACTCATATTGACGGTTTGGGTGGTAAGAGGTATATCCTCGTGATGGTAGATGATTTCTCTCATTACTCGATTATAGGTTTTTTGAGAGAGAAATTCGATACTGTGGAATTTCTGACGACCAAGTGTCGTGTCCTGCAAAATGAATACGATGTCACCATTAATAGAATGCGGAGTGACAATGACATTAAGTTTAAGGAAGCTAAAGTAGATCTTTAATATGATAGCCTTGGGATCAAACATGAATATTTGACCGTGAAGACTCCTCAGTAAAATGGGAATGTTGAGAGGAAGAATTGAACGATTCAGGAGATGGCTAAATCTATGCTTCTAGGTCATAGAGTTGCTAGGGGATTTTGGGCAAAGGCGGTGTCTACCGCATGCCTTGGGGTGAATAGGGTTTACCTTCGTCCACACACACTTAAAATGCCATATGAATTATGGATTGTAAAGAAGACCAACCTTTCATATTTCTTTATCTTTGGGAGAAAATGCTGCATCAGACAGGATAGATAGCAATTAAGAAAGTTCGATTCCTAGAGCGACGAGGGAATATTGTTAGGGTATTCATCGAACAGTAAAGCATATCGGGGTTTTAACCTGATTAACTCTAAGGTTATGGAATTAATAAATGTCATCGTGCAAGATGACGAACCACCGGCGTTTGTTGATTCTAACCTTTTGTGTGAGGAGGATGCACTTCCTCCTAATGATTCCATTATGCCTCCCACACCCAGGGTGGACCCTACTCCTGTCTTAGGGGACATACCTGCTTGGGTTTGCAAGAGTCATGATCCTACTATCATTCTAGGAGATCCCACCTTAGGGGTCAAGACTCGCGCTCAATTGGAAAATATGGTTAGTTTTATTTGCTACACGTCTAAAGTCGAGCCCATGAATGTCAAGGAATCACTCTAGGATGAAAACTGGATATCTGCTATATAGGATGAGTTGCTTCAGTTTAGAAAGAATGATGTCTGGGATATAGTCCCCCGACCTAGCGAGAAGAATGTGATTGCTACCAAATGGATCTATAAGAACAAGATGGATGAGAATGGTACCATTTAACCAAAATAAGGCTAGGTTGGTCTCTCAAGGCTACACACATATAGATGGTGTAGACTTTGGCGAGACATTTGCTCCTGTTACGAGGCTTGAGTCCGTCCTCTTACTACTCGCCATAGTTTATCATTTGCGCTTCAAGTTATACCAAATGGATGCCAAGAGTGGCTTTCTGAATGGCATTCTATAGGAGGAAGTTTACGTGGAGTAACTGAAAGGGTTTGAAGACACTAAACACCTTGATCACGTCTATTTTCTGAGAAAATCTTTGTATGGTTTGAAGCATGAACCCCGTGCTTGGTACGAGTGGCTTACTTCCTGTCTATTAGTCCGTGGCTTCATGAGAAGGGGGGTTGATAAGACGTTGTTTATTAGGAGAGGGGATGGTGCTATTTTAATTTCCCAGGTCTATGTGGATGACATAGTCTTTGGATCCACGTGCTCCCGATATGCTCATGAATTTGAGGAGGATATGAAGAGTGAGTTTGAGACGAGCATCATTGGTGAGCTTACATTCTTCCTTAGTCTCCAGGTTCGTCAGCTAGAGGATGGGATGTTCATCTCCCAATCCAAGTATGCTAGAGACCTAGTGAAGAATGTGGTTTAGAATCCGCTAAGCACGCACGTACCCCTATAAGTACCTCAACAAAACTTAGCAAGGACACTTCAGGCAAGGACGTAGAGCAAACATTATATAGATTTATGATAGGTAGTTTTCTGTACTTGACTGCTAGTCGTCCCGACATAGAATTTAGTGTTGGATTTTGTGCACGATATCAGACATCCCCAAAAGAGTCGCACTTACTCGCTCTCAAACGTATTATCAAATACGTGAATGGGTCTCTCTCATTTTGGCATTTGGTATTCCTTTGATACCGATGACCGTCTATCCGCCTATTCAGATGCCAATTGGGCCGAAGATGAAGATGGATGTAGGAGCACTTCTGGTGGGTGTTTCTTCTTTGGTTATGATCTTGTCTCTTGGTTAAGTAAGAAGCGAAACTCCATCTCTTTGTACACTAAGGAGGCTGAGTACATGGCCATCAGGAGTTGTTACACGCAACTTTTGTGGATAAAGTAGATGATAGAGGATTATGGGATATCACAGGACACCATGACTAGTTCCTGTGATAATAAGATCGCGATACACATATCCCGTAATCTAGTCCAGCATTTGCGCACAAATCACACTAGGATACGCGAGCACTTAATCCCTGAGCTAGTAGAAGAGAAGGTCGTATCCTTGAGTTTTGTGTCTACCGACCTCCAGTTAGCCGATATTTTCTCGAAGCCTTTAGACACCCTTAGATTCGAGAGTCTTAGGAAGTTTTTAAAAATTTTCATAGTTGACTGAGGGGTGGTTAACATGTCTAGAGTAGGATGTATTTTTCATATTCATATCATATGATTCCTATCTCTAGATTGTATCATTTGTATCATTTTTGTTTGGTATTATTTTTTTCTTCTTATTTTTTGAAAAATACAAAAATATTTTCTATTGTTGAAAACATTGAAAAATCCAAAAAGATTTTGTTTTTGATAAATTTTTGAAAAAGCCAAAAAGTTTTTTTTTATAAAATTTTTGAAAATTCAAAAATAGTTTTGTATTTTGTTTACACCATTTATGGATGAACATTTAAGATAGCCATAGTCATAACTTCATGTCATACTCCACGTGACTGTTTGATACTGTTTTGAGATGCTACATCGTTTCATCCATGTGCTTTATAATGTTTGGAGTCAATAAGATGCTATCAGTGATATCTTCTACATGTTTGGCTCCTTATCTCTTTTAATGCATATGTGCACGGATTTGTTTGATTATTGTACTTGCTAAATAATATGTTGGTCGAAGTGTTTCCATCTAAATCCTATTTTTAAAATGAACCAAATGTGATAAAACTTGACAATGAAAGTAGTGCATGTAAGAACCATTTACCGTGAGGAATTAAATTGCAAAAAATGATAAGTTTTCACGAGAAATGACTACGAGAGTACAAAATTAACTTGTGACAACCCGGATATAATTATGATAAATTATATTTAAATCATGCTTATCTTATGTGATATGAATAATTTGTTATTAGTATATCTAATGTTAAGCGATCATTGTTAGTATAATCCTACTTTCATAAATCATGAAATGTCGAATTATTTCCAAGCACAAGATTTTGTTATTTTCGGTAGAAATGTTCCTGTTGGAGACTAGTTTTGACCCTTATAATGTAACAATTGACTAAAGGTGAAAAATATATAGTTGTAGATATATGAGTTAGGTTTGCGGCAAAACAAGCGGTTCATCAACCAGATGTCCGAGTAAGAAGTTAGGCCGAATTTACGAACAAGAGGAAAATCTGTCCATTCCCTTAAGTGGTAAATTGTCTTTTAGTAAACCAAATGTTTTAATTTGATTGGATGGCATGGGAGGCAGCCTTGGCCGACTTAAACCTCTCCATTTAACTTATTTCTTCCGTAAATATAGCCCTAGGTTCAGTTTTGAGAGATTTAAGCTAAAGGAAAGAGAAATTAGAAGTTTAAAGAAGAAAGATTACAAGAAAAGCTAGGAAAATTCCAAGAAAATCCTTAAAGTGTTTCCAAGGTATAAGTTTGTGATTAATATTGTTTTAATATTGTATTATAATTATTTCAAAGTATATAAATCATGAATTATTGATAAAAATTCCATTATCCTTTGTGATAATATGTATTGGTTCCTATGTGAGATAAGTGGTGTTTATAGCTCATATTGCTTTGTATTTAAACCCCTTGTATTCAAACTAGCATATATTTTTGTGTACTTACTGTAATTCATAAATTCCAGTTGGATATGAAATTAGACTCATATATTCATATCATATCCGAGAATTAGAATTTAACTCCTTGTGGTTAGGCCTTAGTGATGGTTGCAAGTTGGTATATAGTTGTTTGTATATTTCATTTCGGCATGCCCTGAGTTTGGTCAAGATTTTGAGATAGTAAATGAAGTCAAAAAATTACGAAACTTTAATTATGTACTATTAAGTGTGTTTACTGAAAATTAGTTAAAAATCAAGGAAAGTTATTCTGGAGAAAAATTATGAAAATTCTTGGAAGTTGAAGGAGCAATAGAGGAGCTTGTAGGGTAGATTTCTTGTGTTCTAAAGAAATGGTCATAACTTGCCCTAGGAAGCTTGAAAAATTACACCGTCACTTGTACTGGAAAGTATATTCATATATGTTTTCATACTGATAAGGTTGGACACCTTTATTTATACAATTTATGAATATAGGATGGTTGAGTATAGAGGACAATAATTTGAGGCCATACTGGATAACCCATAAAAGAATATTGTTATCTCCTCTTTCCAAAGAGTATTTTGAGTACATGTTTCACGCGTATATACATTGAGAAGGATGATTTCATATTTACTTGGGTTTAGTTATAAATTCCTTATGACATATTTCCTATGGTTGAATGTCCATAACTTTATCAATATGTATACCATGGTTTTGTCGTTACACATGTTTCATGGAATGTGACTTGAGTAGAATTATATTGTTGTTGTATAGTCATTGAAAGTTACATACATATGTTAAGATAATAATTATGATTGATATTCAGTACTAATTTAGTTGGATTAATAGGTGTAAGGTCAAATCAACCCAGTTCAGCTCCACCCGAGGGAAACGTGAATACCTAGTTGACAACCCAATGTGAGTGTACTTATTGAGTTGATTTTGGATATGATGTGTATGTATAATATATCGAGATGATATGGCTTATTAAAAGTCATGATATGTTGAGATGTTATGGCTTATTAAAAGTCAAGAGATGTTGAGATGATATAGCTTTATAAAAGTCAAGATATATTGAGTTTCTATTCATTTCAGGAGATGCTAGGTTATTAAAACCTATGGATATGATTATTTCCTACAGGTAGGAGATGTTGGGTTTATTAACTCCGGATATGCATATGGCCTAATTTGGCACAAATATGGATATATATTGATATGTTGAGATTTTAAAATAGTATTTTTACTATATAGATATGTAGTACATTTACTGATTTTTTAAACTCATGGTTTTATATGTTTACATTTTCAGGTTCTGAAGCTGCCACTGCTAGGTCTAGGAGGTTGAGTAAATAATAATAAGGTCTTTTTAGTTTTATTTTATACATCGTACTAGTTATAATTAAGTTAAATGGTATGTGAGTTCTGTTTAAATTATGTCTCCTTAAAATGATTGGATTTTTAGTATTCCGCATTTTAACCTGGTAGTTGTTTCAATATGTATTACTAAATAAATAATAAATGTGGTTTGTGAACTATTTAGTTAATTATATCCTAATGGGGTTAGGGGTGACAACTTGGTATCATAGCTTTAGGTTTTTATATTCTGGGGTTAGAGAGTCTAGATGTGGCAGTGGAAGAAATAGTGTGGTGTGGGTCATTTATATTAACTTGTGAGAAATACTAGCCATTATGTTAGATATAAATGTCGCATTCTTGTTTCTGCAATTGTGGTTTATGACAGATAGTGAGATATGGAAGGAGAAAATTTTCATGAGAGGGTGGATGAGGAGTCTTCAAATACAGTAAACCAACAAAATCCAAATAATGAAGGGGGGCTCCTGAACAACTTATAGATATGCAGAAAATGGCTCGTGCCATGACTTTAATGGCGGAACAACAAAACATGTTTATGACGCAAATAGCAGAACAACAAGCCAAATACTTGGAGGAGAAGACTTAGGACAGAATAGAAAGAGAAATACAACAAGAGATAAGAATACTCTGTACGAGAAGTTTATCAAATTGAACCCCCCAGCATTCTCAGGTTCTGTAGATCCTTTAGAAGTTGAGGCTTGGGTTAGAGACACAGAAACTATCTTCGGGGTGATGAATGTACCTGGCGCGCAGAAGGTAATTTTGGCTACTTTCATGTTAAAGGACAAAGCTAAATATTGGTTGGAGTCATCAAACATTTATTGCTTACTCCGGAGGTAGGTGAGGTAATTACTTGGGATTACTTTATTAAAGTCTTATATGAAAAGTATTATCCTCGAATGAATTGGAAGAAAAAAGAGAGAGAATTTTTATCATTGACTCGGGGAAATATGCCAGTCAGGGAGTATGAAACTAAATTTATATCTTTGTCTCAATTTTCATTATGTTTCTTACACAATGAGGAGGACAAATGCACCAGATTTCAGGAGGGGTTGAATTTGGTTATCAAGTCTAGACTCAGTGCACTTGAAATGGTAGATTATACTTCATTAGTTAACAAAGCTATGATGGTTAAAGGAGATGTTAATGATGCAATAAAGAATAGGGAACAAAGGGGAAAGAGGAGTAGATTTGATCCATCTCAGCAAAAGGAAGGCAATATAGAATACTCGAAACAGGGGAGTCAAAGATTTTAGCGCGGTAGAGGGTCTGGAAATTTTGTTCAGAATAAGACACCAAGCAGTTTTAGGGGTGCAGGATCGATGGGCCAACATAATAGACAATAGGAGAATGAAATGGGCAGTCTAAGCCTGTTACATGCTATTTTTGCAAAGATGAGAGCCGTATCAGTCCAGATTATCCCAAGTTAAAGGGGTAGAGTGTTATCATTGTCATCAAATTGGTCATACCAAAAAGAACTGTCCTATGCTACTGGGAGGGATTCAATCAGCTACTACTAGACGAGGTTCATGACCTGGAGGCATAGGGAGAGGATGAGGTAGAGGACAGGCTAGTGGTTCCAGGGCTCCGAGAAGGATATTTGCTATGACTTTACAGGATGGTCAGGCTACTCCAAAGACGGTGACAGGTACATTTTCTGTCATGAACAAACATGCATACATGCTTATTGATCCAGGTTCTACTCATTCATTTGTAGCACTGTCATTTACCATGCATTTGGGTAGACCATGTTCTTATCTAGATTGTGGTTTATATATTTCTACACCTATGGGGGATGTGATGTTAGTGGAGCTTGTGTATAAAAATTGTGTATTGTATAAGGGGGAGAGGGAGTTGACCATTGATTTAATTCCACTAGATATTCGAGATTTTAATATTATCTTGGGTATGGACTGGTTATCTTCTTACCATGCATCGATTGACTATTTTCGTAAGGTGGTTACATTTAATATGCCGGGGGAGGAAGAATTCAAATTTACTAGGGAAAGAAATGTGGTTCCAAACTGTCTTATTTCTTCCCTTCGAGCGAGGAAATTGTTAAATAAGGATTGTTAAGGCTTTTTAGCATATATTGTGGATACAAACAGGGAATTGCAAAAATTAGAAGATATCCCAGTAGTTAAGGATTTTGCAGATGTGTTCCCAGATGAATTACCAGGATTGCCACCCATCAGAGAGGTAGAGTTTACTATCGATTTAGTGCCTGGTACAACTCTAGTTTCTATTTCTCCATATAGAATGGCACCTTTGAACCTAAAGGAGTTAAAGGTTCAGCTGCAAGATTTGCTAGACAGAGGTTTTATTCAACATAGTGTATCACCATGGGGGGCGCCGGTATTAATTGTGAAAAATAAAGATGGAATCATGCGACTTTGCATTGATTATCGACAGTTGAACAAGGTAACTATTCAAAATAAATATCCATTGCCTCGTATTGATGATTTGTTCGATCAATTACAGGGTGCTAAAGTATTTTCAAAAATTGATTTGAGATCGGGTTATCATCAATTAAGGGTGAGAGATTGTGACATTTCTAAAACAACTTTTCGTTCTCACTATGGTCATTATGAATTTTTGGTAATGCCATTTGGGTTAACAAATGCTCCTGCAGTGTTTGTGGATTTAATGAATCGGGTATTTCATCCTTTCATAGATTCGTTTGTGATTGTCTTTATCGATGATGTTTTGATATACTCACCTAGCCAAGAAGAACGTGAGAAGCAACTAAAAGTTGTAATGCAAGTTTTGCGAGATAGTCAATTGTTTGCTAAGTTTAGAAAATGTGAGTTTTAGTTAAATCAGGCAGTATTTATGGGGCATGTTGTTTCGGGAGATGGAGTTTATGTTGATCCTAAGAAGGTAGGGGCAATTGTGCAATGGGAAAGACCAAGAAATGTAACAGAAATAAGGAGTTTCCTAGGATTGGATGGATATTATAGAAGATTCATAAAGGAGTTTTCATCTATAGCCTTACCCTTGACTAAATTAACTCGAAAGGAAGTGAAATTTGTGTGGAGTGATGAATGTCAGCAAAGCTTTGAAAAGTTGAAAAATAGGCTAGTATCAGCTCCAGTTCTCACTGTTCCATCCAGTGGAGAAGGTTTTGTGATTTATACTGACGCTTCACATCAGGGTTTGGGTTGTGTTTTCATGGAATATGGAAAGGTAATTTCTTATGCATCTAGACAGTTAAAGACACATGAATGTAATTATCCTACACACGATTTAGAACTTGTCGTATTATTTGTTTCCTTGAAATTATGGAGACATCATTTATATGGAGTGACGTGTGAAATTTTCACTGACCATCAAAGTTTGAAGTATTTATTTACACAGAAAGACTTGAATTTAAGACAAAGACTTTGGATGGAGTTAATTAAAGACTATGATTGTACCATTCACCATCATCCCAAGAGGGCCAATGTTGTTGCAGATGCTCTAAGTCGAAAGTCATTGGGGAGGTTATCTTGTATTCAATGTGCACAGGTTGGCAATTATGGAATTACGACTGATGGGAGTAGAGTTGAACTTAACTGAAACGGGGGCGTTAATTGCACACGTTACAGTGAGACCTTTACTGGAAGAATGCATACAGAATTTAAAGGTCAGTGATCCATTCCTTGAGAAGAAGAAATAAGATGTCCTAGATGGTAAAGAGAGTGACTTTGAAATTAAGAATGATGAATCGTTTTGTTATAAAAATAGGATTTGTGTACCGAATGATCCACCCTTAAAGAAGGATATATTAGAAGAGGCACATAGTTGTATTTACTCTATGAATACTGGAGGTAGCAAAATATACAAATATTTGAAAGAGTATTACTGGTGGAATATTATGAAATGTGAGATTGTAGAATTTGTAGCTAAATGTTTAGTATGCCAGCAAGTGAAGGTGGAGCATCAAAAGTCGGTGGGCTTATTGCAGTCATTGCCTATTCCAGAATGGAAATGGGAGCATATAACGATGGACTTTGTTCCATGATTACCCCAGTCACCAAAAGGGCATGATTCTATTTGGGTGATTGTAGACAGATTGACGAAGTTAGCCCATTTTCTTCTAGTTAAGATCACCTACACTGCTGACAAGTATGCACATATGTACGTTGATGAGATTATCCGTTTACATGGGGCACCAGTGTCAATTGTATCAGATAAAGATCCAACATTCAATTCTAAATTTTGGCCTCGTTTACAGAATGTCTTGGGCACAAGTTTGAAGTTCAGCACTGCATTTCATCCCTAAATCGATGGACAATTCGAAAGAACGATTCAAATATTAAAAGATATGTTACGAGCTTGTGTGTTTGACTTCAAGGGTAGTTAGGGTGATCATCTTCCATTGATGGAATTCTCATATAATAATAGTTATCAGTCCACCATTAGTATGTCTCCTTATGAATCTTTATATGGGAGGAGATGTAGAATGCCTTTGTGTTGGGATGAAGTAGGTGAAAGGAAATTTTGGGTCCTGAATTAATAAATATTACGACTGAAAAGATCAAAATGATTCGGGAACGGATAAAGATAGAACAAAGTAGGCAAATATTTTATGCAGATAAGAGGAAGTATCCATTGGAATTTAAAAAGGGGGATTTTGTATTCCTACGTATTTCACCATGGAAAGGCGTTATGAGATTTGGAAAGAAGGGGAAACTAAGTCCAAGATACATTGGACCATATGAGGTGTTGGAAAGAATTGGGAACCTAGCATATAGATTAGCATTACCTCTAGATATATCCCGTTTACATGATGTGTTTCACGTATCGATGATTGGTAAGTATTTGGTGGATCTATCTCATCAGTTGAAAACTCAACCAATTGAAATGAAGACTTGTCGTACATCGAGGAACCAATGGAAATTATTGATCGTAAGGAGAAAGTATTGAGAAATAAAGTTATGCCCTTAATTAAAGTTATGTGGATGAGCCATGGTATTAAATAAGAAACTTGGGAAACGGAGGATAGCATGAACAAACAGTATACCCATTTGTTTGGTAAGTGAACTTCATATTAAATTTCGAGGACGAAATTTTCTAAGGGGGGAGGTTGTGACAACTCGAATATAATTATGATAAATTATATTTAAATCATGATTATCTTATGTGATATGAATAATTTGTTATTAGTATATCTAATGTTAAGCGATCATTGTTAGTATGATCCTACTTTCATTAATCATGAAATGTCGAATTATTTCTAAACACAAGATTTTGTTATATTCGGTAGAAATGTTCCTGTTGGAGACTAGTTTTGACCCTTATAATGTAACAATTGACTCAATGTGAAAACTATATAGTTGTATATATATGAGTTAGGTTTGCGTCAAAATAAATGGTACATCAAACATATGTCCGAGTAAGAATCTAGGCCGAATTTACGAACAGGGGGAAAATCTGTCCATTCCCTTAAGTGGTAAATTGTTTTTTGGTAAACCAAATGTTTTAATTTGATTGGTTGGCATGGAAGGCAGCCTTGGCCGACTTAAACCTCTCCCTTTAAATTATTTCTTCAGAAAATATAGCCCTAGGTTCAGTTTTGAGAGATTTAAGCTTAAGGAAAGAGAAAGTAGAAGTTTAAGGAAGAACGATTTCAAGAAAAGCTAGGAAAATTCCAAGAAAATCCTTAAAGTATTTCCAAGGTATAAGTTTGTGATTAATATTGTTTTAATCTTGTATTATACTTATTTAAAAGTATATAAATATTGAATTATTGATAAAAATTCCTTTATCCTTTGTGATAATATGTATTGGCTCCTATGTGAGATAAGTGGTGTTTATAGGTCATATTGCTTTGTATTGAAATCGCTTGTATTCAAACATGCATATATTTTTGTATGCTTACTGGAATTCCAAAATTCCAATTGGGTATGAAATTAGAATCATATATTCATATCATATCCCCAAATTAGAATTTAAATCCTTGTGGTTAGGCCTTAGTGATGGTTGCAAATTGGTATATAGTTGTTATTTGTATATTTTATTTCGGTATGCCCTGAGTTTGGTCAAGATTTTGAGATAGAAAATGAAGTCAAAAAATTATGAAACTTTAATTATGTACTATTAAGTATGTTTAATAACAATGGGTTGAAAATCATGGAAATTTATTCTAGAGAGAAATTATGAAAATTCTTGGAAGTTCAAGGAACAATAGAGGAGCTTGTAGGGCAGATTTCTTATGTTGTAAAGAAATGGTCATAACTTTCCCTAGGAAGATTGAAAAATTACACCGTCACTTGTAATGGAAATTAAATTCATATATGCTTTCATATTGATAAGGTTGGACACCTGTATTTATACAATTTATGAATATAGGATGGTTCAGTATAGAGGACAATGATTAGAGGCCATACTGGATAACCCATAAAAGAATATTGTTATCTCCTCTTTCCAAAGAGTATTTTGAGTACATGTTTCATGTGTATATACATTGAGAATTATGATTTCATATTTACTTGGGCTTATTTATAAATTCCTTATGAGGTATTTCCTACGGTTTAATGTCCATAACTTTATCAATATGTATACCATGGTTTTGTCGTTACACATGTTTCATGGAATGTGACTTGAGTAGAATTATATTGTTGTTGTATAGTCATTGAAAGTTAAATAGATATGTTAAGATAATACTTATGATTGAGATTCAATACTGATTTAGTTGGATTAACAGGTGTAAGGTCAAATCAACCCAGTTCAGCTCCACCCGAGGGAAACGTGAATACCTAGTTGACAACCCAATGTGAGTGTACTTATTGAGTTGATTTTGGATATGATGTGTATGTATAATATATCTAGATGATATGGATTATTAAAAGTCATGATATGTTGAGATGTTATGGCTTATTAAAAGTCAAGAGATGTTGATATGATATAGCTTTATAGAAGTCAAGATATGTTGAGTTGCTATTCAATTCAGGAGATGCTAGGTTATTAAAACCTATGGATATGATTATTTCCTACAGGTAGGAGATGTGGGGTTTATTAACTCTGGATTTGCATATGGCCTAATTTGGCACAAATATGGATATATATTGATATGTTGAGATGTTAAAATAGTACTTTTACTATATAGATATGTAGTACATTTACTGATTTTTTAAACTCATGGTTTTATATGTTTACATTTTCAGGTTCTGAAGATGCCACTGCTAGGTCTAGGAGGTTGAGTAAATTGTATTAGGGTCTTGTTAGTTTTGTTTTATACATCGTAGTAGTTGTAATTAATTTAAATGGTATGTGAATTCTGTTTAAATTATGTCTCCTTAAAACGATTGGATTTTTTGTATTTCGTATTTTAACCTTGTAGTTGTTTCAATATGTATTACTAAATAAATAATAAATGTGGTTTGTGAACTATTTGGTTAATTATATCCTAATGGTGTTAGGGGGTGACATAACTCGTCGTGAAACCACCATTTAAAAGAGCTCAAGAAAAAATTAAGGCAATAAAAATATTCATATGCCAAAAATGGGGCCAATAGAATTTCTCTAAGAATAGAAAAAATAGACCACCTCAAGAAAAACATAAAAGTTTTATTATTTATGAGTGTGTTCGGATGGATATGTATAAAATGGATTTGCAAGTCCTGATAAAATCTTGAAAAAACATTACATAGTTTTAGACGTTATTGGTGTGGAAATCATTTTAGACTTTGATGCGTCGATTAGATTGAGTTGATGTCATATGAATTCACATTTTTTTTACGCCTAAGGATGATTTTGACTTCATTCGCTAGGAATATTCGAAATTCATCGTGCACATATGTTATGTTTGTATGCATTGATTTTCCTATCGAATTTGTTCGCATCCCTACATTTTCGCTATCACCGACTTGGTTGTTTTCATGTTCTTTCATGGTGTGATTTTTTGTTGTATAATATTTTTGATTTTTTTTTGAAAAATTCAAAAAGAGAAAGTTTGTTTACCTTGTGACATTCTCCATTTGGCATTGCTTTGTGTTATTCATATTTGACTATTTGGGGACATCATAAAAAGGTGGAGAATGAATTATGGGGTAGCATGTTTAAATTGATAATGAGTTGCTTAAGCTTAATTATTATTTTTCGAACTGTTGCGCATCACGGGTATTATTTCTTGTCTCATGTGTGTAGGTACAAAATTAAGAATCATTTTTGCACACCCTGATGATGAAAAAGAAGGATTGACGAAGTTGAAGATTTGAAGATGTTGAAACCTTTTTGAAGACATCATTTAGTATTTCAGTTTTTGGGTTTAATGGGGATATTAAATTGTATGTCATTTGTTTAGATTTTTGGTAGCATAAGTCGGATAGTTTTTATGTATGTACCGACATATACATAGGGGAGATTTCTAAGGACATGATTTTAGAACTATCCATCTTAATGTCTAGGAAATTTTCTAAGTGTCCTGGATCACAACATATATATCTTATACCGCTACATTCGTCATGTCAACTCGATCATCAATAATGACCTCGATCCGAATCCGAAGCTTCACGCACCCATCATCATCTTCATACGTGCATAGTACAACCTCAACGTGCAACGTACAACAAGCATCTTGAACATTTCCATTACTCCACTCACGATTATGGTAGAATATGTAATTTGGAGTTTTTAAGGTTTACATATTATTTGGGAATTTTTTATAAACTGTTTTCAGTTCATGAAATATTTGCCAACATGATAATTTTTTTTCTAAGTGTTGAGGTGGACAAGATTTGACATTCGTGTTGTTAGAATGAGATCATATTATCGTTCAAACGACATATGCATCTCATGCGAAGTCATTCAAGCGACATCTTCTGTTGTTCGAGCAATGTCCCTACTTCGTTCGAGCAACAACACCGCCTTAACTTTCTTATAAAATCCAGTTTTCCGCACTCACGTTTTTCAAGTCTTCACAACTCCGTTTTCTGCAGAAACAACTGCAATTTAAGATTTCATTTTTGAGAGTTTTAAACACCTTTTGATTCACCAAATTGTCCCAATTTCATATGTGAATCATTTAAACCCTAGATCACTTATTCTACTCATCTGGAGTGCACATGTGGAGAAGAAGGTTGATTCTCCATTGGTGATGATTGGATCTCTTGCGAGATCTCTTGCTGACGACAATGAACCGACGCCTGCGAGTATTCGTGTGTCAAGTTGTATTTCTATGCATTTGTAAGTTGTTACAAGATATAGTGTGTAAGAGGGTAGTTTAGATAAGATGGAGGCGTAACCCCTTTTGAGCACAATAATGATCAGTTTACTAGTAAAACCTTGGATTAATTATAGGACATACAGACGCAACTTAGTGAAGATGAACTGGGTTAAAACTCATAATCTCTCGTGTATAACTCAAATAATGATAATGAAATTAGAATTAACTCAGTTAGAGGGAGACAGAAGTAAGCATCCTAGATGCACCTTGGCAGGCAGCAAAATACACCAAACACCCTCAGGAATTTCTATCAAGTATTAAAAGCTTCGTAATAAATGAAAATGGTGGGTGAATAAACTCTTTGGTTTTTAATAACTCTCTCTAGCAATAACTTATAAATTCTCAAAAGAATACGATGATCTTTCTCCAGAGGTACCGTCCCCGAGGCAACTCCGCATTTAATGCCTGTGAAAGACATCCCTCATACTTTATGTCACAAACATTAAATACCCGATGCACTAGTTGTCTCCACGTCATAAACATTAAATGTCACGACATGCCTTTTGCCTAACCACTGTGTGTCAGGGGGCTGTTGTCACAAAGGTGGCCTACCAACTGTCTGACAGCCCCAAATACCACGGTGGTTTAGTCAAGTGTAGATTTGATGTTATTTAGCTGGCTAGTGACATCACCTACAGTCGATGTGACATTAAGTAGAAGGATATTTGGTTCACAACTCAACGCTCGATGGAACTCCAAGCTGCTCCGCCCGAGATTTTATGGTAAGGGTCCTTTGGTGTTTTACCAGGTGTATCTAAGATGGTCAGGACAAACCCAACGATGACTCACTTCTCAATCCTCCAAACCAAGTCCCTCTAGATTTCCCAAGGCAAGGTCATTCGATAGGGCATGAAAGCTCTCCCAGGACCTGCCAAGCCTGGTCTCTCGCAAGTATCGTTTGACCTCACACTAAAACTCATTATTATTCTCGTTACATCATTACAACTGTTATAGCTCATAGTCAATATAAATAAAGATACAATATGACTAAGTAACACAACAGGCTAAAGTATGAGCTGCCACGCTTGAGCTGCCTCGGTGCCTTAATCCCCAAACACAGTTGCTAATGGGGAATTATCTCTAATCTCAAAATTACCTTCAAGACCCCTCTACGTTTGCCCCTTCGTGGAGAGATTTGTTGTTGGAACAAGAAATGTCTGCACGAAACTTCTCAATCCGATGAACCTTCTCTGTGAAAAAATATTACGGCATCTTTTCCTTCATTTTAGCCAACTGCTTTTAACACTTCTAAGAAAAAGAAAAATTCTCCCTGATGTACTGAGTCGAAGCACCTTAGCCTAGGGGTGCTTTGGCGAAGGGACATTGCAACTTTTTCCTGTTACTGCTTTTCAACCGTTCTGACTTTGACTATTTAAAATTCTCCGACTAGACCTACTAACCCTCTCAAATACTCATTTTGACTTTGGGGAGTGAAACCCCGATGTACCTGAGTTAAAATTAAACAATGTTTGAACTTATGACGAGGGGAGATCATAGCTCTTTAGAATGTTAGGATATCTTCTTCGTTGGGAGTTCATTGGGTATGTCTGACAAAAATTCTGGCACCAAAACTCGAACTTTCTTAGGATTCTATTCCCCAGGAGCCAGTTCATAAATGATGTGGCGTTATCTTTTTAGCTGTCAAAACACCTCCCGAAGTGCCACGTGTTCATTTGAAATGATTAGAGGTGGCCTTGCACGTGCGATGGTGGGAAACTCAATAGACAGGTTTAAAAAGGGTTTTAAAAAAAGGGTTTCAAACGTCTTTTTTTTTTCAGAACCCTTCTTTTTCCTTAGTCATCTTCAAGCTCCTGTCTTCTTTAGAGAGAGAAATCTGTGCGAAACCCCCATTCTTGCCAAGATTTTACTTAGTTTTCTTCAGTTCTTTGCCTTTCATCACCTCTTTCATAACCACTTGTGGTTGTGTTCCTCCATTTTTGTGTCTCCCTCCACATTTTTAAGCTTTTCTTCTTCCATCATTCAGTGTTATGGCCTCTTCTAGTGTTCCCAGCGAGCTCACCACCAGTGCTCCACCTGTAGCCACCTTGGACGCCGGTGAGTTAGTGGCAGCACGCCAAGAATAATTACATTTTTATCGTCGATCACCTATCTTTAGAAAAGACAATGAGTTCTCTGAGGGGTGAAGGACTTATCATTTTTTAGCCAAGTATGACGCTTTGCTGCTGGGTGATGAAGACCAAGATTCCACTTCTTGGGGCTATTTTCCTCCCGAGGGGACAATGTGGTTTCGTCTTGACAGAGGTTACTTCCCCTGGTCCCATATTGATTTCAAAGGACCTGGTGTCTCCCCTTCCCACTTTTCTGCTTGGAACTCGTTCATATAGGCCACTTACTCTGATGTTCTTTCCAAGGTTGATCTCCATCGAGCTGCTTGGTTTGGGGAATTTACTCTTTCTAAACACAATGCCGCCCTTCAAATCTTAGACTCTCATTGGAACATCACAACACATACGTTCATTACTTTGTGGGGAGAGTTTATAGTTACACTTGAGGATATTTGTGAGCCCGTAGGAAGTTTGGCTTATCACGATGAGGCTTTGGATGCCGAAGAGATAAAGGCCCGAGCAGACTTAGATCAAATCTGTAGGAGATGTATCGATAATTCCAATATGGTAACTTTTACTCCCCTCATAAAATACTTCTACTGTACCAACCCCACAACAGAATTTGGACCGGGAAAAGGTACATCTCTTGAGTTGTCAGCATATATACTTGTAATTCTATCACATTTTGTCTTGCCTGGCAAGCCCCGCGATCAACCACGCAGGGACTTGATTAATCTGTCTGTCCGTTTGGCCAGGGGTATAAGCTTCTTCTGGCATCCATGGGCCTGGGGTCACTTTATACATGGTTGGACAGGACCCATCTAGACATGGAACGATCCTTGGGTCGATATAACTTGGCCAATTTTGCCAATTCCATTATTCTGATTGGTTTTCTTTACCTCTGCTTTCTCGAGATTTCTACTAATCGCATTGCACTTCCTGTTAGGGAAATCATCAAACCCCATTGCCTTTTTTGCTTCCACAAGAAACAGAGTAGGAAGGAGCTTCTGGGCATGTTTGATAAAATGAGTTGCTTAGTGATGAGGCCTTATAGTAAATATTCTTTTGCCCATACTTATTTTTTTTGGTGTCGCATCTAAGGTCGTGGGGCCTACCTCATAGGATCTTATAACGGAGGACCCTTTATTTTCCGTGGTTTTGGCTTTGACTCCTAGATATTTGCCTTCTTACACTGACTGGGGGTATACCTCTGAACATTACAACCCCAATCGTTGTAGCCGTCAGTTTGGGTACGACCAAGGGGTTCCTCGGCCAGTATTTCAAGATTCTCACCCTAAGGCATCTTTTTTTGAGGCCTGTGCCTTTTACACCGTGTCGGCTTCTTTCACGATCTGCTCAACCATAAGTGGTCGTGTTACCATTCCTGCTCTTTTTAGGAAGGGGGACGTGACCAGCGATTTGGCGATGAAGTATTGGCCAAGACAGATAGCAAAAATTCATGAATTCATCCAAAGTCCCCCAATCTACCCCATTGTTCAGAGTTTTCCTTCTTTGGAGCTGGGGCTGAAAGGAAGTTCTGTTATGGGAATTGAGTTCCCACTTAGCCAAACACCGAAGTACCCCCCCAGTGAGCTGCCTCCCTACTGCCCAGTAATCCCCGTCGTTGCCCCTAAAGTAAAAAAGCTTCAGTGCCTAATCCTCCAACTGGTGGTACTTCTACCGCTGCGGCTTTTGGCGAAGGTCCCTCGCAACCCCTTTCCCAAAAATCCAAGAAGACCAAACGTGGGGCCTCTTCGAAGCCCATGTCCTCACATAAATCCCAAGTGACTATTGATGCTTTTACCATTGCCTTTGTTCCTCCCAATACTGCTATGCCTGAGGAACTATGGGAAGCAGTTAGAAAAGAGGTTGAACGTCTTCAACAGATATTTTGTCAAATTGCGCCCGTAATTCCTCCTGCTAAGGCATTTCCCACTATCGTGGTGGACCCCACCGAAGGGGCTTCGCGAAGAAAAAGGGGGACTTCAGGTGCTGGTGTCGTTGGAAAAAGGAAGAAGACTTTGGGCACCAAGTCAAGTAAGAGACAAGCCTCTACAGTTCAACCTCCAACCGTCGCCTCTACTCCTAGGCATTTAACTTCTCCTTCTTCAGAGGCAGTTATACCAATTGATGATAGTCCTGAGACTGCGACTGATTTCACCGAGAGGGCTTCTCCTCACTCATCTCCCCCAGCTTTTCCCGTTATCATAACCTCACATTCTTTTTCTGATCATGAGGTTGGTCTGTCCATCTCTAGTTATTTATGACTTAGTGAATTTTCTTCTCTTTTCTAACACTTATTTTTCCTTTCTTAGTTCCATCAGAAGGCTAGTGAGGGAGGGTCTTCTCCTCTAATCAGTCCTTTCGTGGGAGGATGCTTCGGTGTATCTACAACTTAATCATCTCCTCCCCATTCTCCCATGATAGGTCTTACTTACTCTTGCCGTTTATCCTCCCAACGGGCTAAAGATGCTGATGCGGGGGGTGCTACCGTCGAATCTATTGGAAAATCTTCCCAACCATAGATAACTCCTCCATCTTCTTAAGAATTAACACCTCAGACCGAGGTTCTTCTACCTCTGGTTCCAGCTACAGAAAGTTCCCCTGAGGTAACATATTATCTATTACTTATTAAGTCTGACATCTTTTCTCTCTTCCACCCCTTTTTTCTGTTTAACATTCTGAACTTTGATATGTTGGGATGCCCCAAGTTGAAATGGCATCTTTGTTAGATAACATTCTTCTTCCCACCATGCTGATGATACCCCTGACTGTAATTCCCCTTTTTGGTGCTATAACTGAGGTAAGTAACGCTTATAGGCATTTCTCCCTTTTTCTGTACTTATTCACCATTTCTAACACTTGGCTTCGTTGCTGCAGCTTTCTCCACCCTCTGATCTTGGTGGTATATATATTTCTAAGGCCAAGGTTGATGATGATGCTCATCATGTTGGATCTTCTCTTTCTGCCATCGTTGGGGAATTTCTTGAAGGTCCAACGTCTTCTCCTGATGATACGCCCGTGTTGGCCTTAGTACCTTTTAGTGGCGAGGGAAGTTTTCCTACTATTGAGGCTTCTTCAGCCAAGGGCCCCATTGAGGCTACTGAGGTAATGATCCCGCCCCCAATGGTTTCTACCATTATGCCCCCCATGGTGACTCTCATTCTCTCTCCTACTACTGCTGAGGTACTTCGCTAGTTTCTCTGTATTTTTCAACCTTTCAAATTTCACCTATAATGGTGGTTTAATACTGGAAACACTTGTTAAGGTTCTTTCAGAGACTCCACCTATGTCGGTGACTTAACAATGAAAACACTTGTTAAGATTTTCCATAAACTCCACCTACAATGGTGACTTAACAACGAAAACACTTGTTAAGATTTTCCATAAACTCCACTTATAACGGTGACTTAACAACGAAAATACTTGTTAAGATTTTTCATAAACTCCACCTATAACGGTGACTTAACAATGAAAACACTTGTTAAGATTTTTCATAAACTCCACCGATAATGGTGACTTAACAATGAAAACACTTGTTAAGATTTTTCATAAACCCCACCTATAACGGTGACTTAACAATGAAAACACTTGTTAAGATTTTCCATAAACTCCGCCTATAACGGTGACTAAACAACGAAAAGACTTGTTAAGATTTTTCATACACTCGTTATTTCTTCTACCTATTCTCAGGTTGCATGAGAGGATTATCCACCAGTTCTTTCGCCCATTGCCTCGTCCCATTGGGAACCTGTCGTCTCAGAAGATTCTAGCCATAATGATCAAGGTTCCACGATCGATGCTGATGCTGAGAGTGAGTCTGGCTATGAGCTTCCTCTGCCCGACTTGGCTCCTCACGCCTTCTGCCTAATGGTGCTTTAGCGTTCCCCTCAAATTCCTGCCAACCATCATTTGGTCGTTGAGCAGCATGTAAATCATCATCCTGAAATATTCACGGTGGATTGATTGCATTCAAACATCTCTGTTATGAGTTACAGGTTTCAGGGTATGGCTACCATCATTCCTAAAATTGCCAACACTGCGACCTCAAACGTTACCAGACCCCTCCTTAACTAATTTCTGGGTTATTTGAGGGATTTGGGTCGTGATGGCCTCCATTTTTACTGGCTTATCACGCATTTGAAGACTTTAAAGAGCCAACGACTATACAACCAGAGGTAATTTCTCCGGAAACATCAGGAGGATCAACGGGCTGAGGAAGCTAAGTTGGTCGAGTTAGCAACTCTTCTTGAAGCTGTTGACAAAGAGGTGGAGGACATCAAAGAAGATCTGCGTCTGGTGAAGCTGAAATGAGAGAAACTCCTTATCGAGTGCACACAAGCACAAACGAGGTTGGAGGTTTCTATTAATGCCCAATGGTCTTGCCTAGAATCTTCTTCGAGCCTTCCTAGATATTTTTTCTCTTCCCCAGATCTGTGGTTCCTCCTAGGCCAATGAGCTTTTGTATATATTTTTCTTTTTTCTCTTTCTTATGTAATTCTTGGGCAATAGCTCCCAATTTTCTAAGGCCCCAAAGTTTATTAATGAAGAAAGATATATGTTTTCTCATGCCTTTCCTTTGTGTTATAATTGTTTGCATACATTGTGCAGTTCCATGGTTCTTTCGTTTACACTCGAATTATAGTAAAGAGAACTTGCATATTTGTCATAGAAAGAACTTGTATATTCATAACAACTAGATACATCGATGGCCTAAATATAACTGCTTACACATGATAAACCTTCAACCATTTATTATTAATTTTGAATGGTTTGTCTTCTTCCATCTTAGAGATTAGGCAGTAACCTGAGTCATGAGATTCTTTTACAGTGAAAGGTCTCTCCCAATTTGCTACAAACTTGGGTAGGGGCAATCCAATGATGTGCTTCACTGCTGCTTTCAACACGAGGTCTCCTTCCACGAACTTCCTTGGTCTCACCAAGTTATCATATGCTCTGGAGAGCTGCTTCGTATACATTTAAAAGTGTTGCATTGCATTATCTATATGTTCGTCCAACACTTTTAGATGCACATGTCTATTCTGAGGGAGCATACTACTTCGCAAGGCATATCGAGCAGAGGGAACTTCTAACTTTACTGGGAGGATTGCCTCAACCCCATAAATAAGAGAGAATGGAGTATACCATGTGGGCTTCCTTTTAGTTGTTCGATAGGCCCATAATACGACTAGTATCTTATCGTCCCACGATCCTGGGAAATCCTCCATTATTTTAGCCAAGATGTTAACCACAGTTTTGTTAGTTTCTTCGGCGTTATCTTTTCCCTTTGGATAAGCCACCATCAAAGTATGATGGATAGTGGAGTACTTGTTTGTGAGCATCGTTAATTTTTGATTTGATGAAAGGGGTTCCATTGTATGAAAGGATAACCTTTGGGATCCCAAAATGGCAAATGATGTATTCTCTTATGAAGTTTCTCACCACCCCTGCTATTGCTCTTCTCAGTGGTATCCCTTCAGCCCACTTTGTGAAGCACTCCGTTGCTACTAGTATCTATATCTTCCCCCTCGAAGAAGGGTGTATTACCCCTACCAGGTCCAATGCCCAAGTGTGGAAAGGACAAGGCGTTGCCAAGGAGTGTAGGTCCACCTATGGGTCATGTATCATATTTCCATGAAGTTATCAAGCTTTTCATTTTCGAACTAACTCAGCGGAGTCTTTCTCCATTGTTGGCCAATAATACCCCAATGTCATCAACTGATCATACAACTTGGCCCCTCCTATGTGAGCTGGTTCGTGCGCTTGTGTGAGGACCTCAGTTGCTTATTCCTTCCCGATGCAACGCAATGGTCTGTTGAAGTAGCCCCTTCGAAAAATCTACCCCTTTTGAACATAGAACCTCGGGTCCCTTCGCTTTAATCCCCATCGCGTCAATCTTCTCTGTTGGGATAACTCCATCTTTGATAAAGTCAATAAAGGGCTGTCTCCAGTCAGCTTGATCTTCCACAAAATAACATTCGGACGCCTCGAAGAATAATTGGCATTTATCTCACTTCCATTGCAGCTCTGTCGCGTCTTGTTTCATTTTAGGCCAAAAATACCCCTCTCTTTGAATCCTTTGGTAGAGAGGTATCTCAGTTGTCTTGCAGTGCCCTTCATGTGTTTTCTTTAATCTTCGCTCTACTTTTTCTGGGCTGATGCACCTTGATAGCCATCCTACTGCGTTCTTAAAGTAAAGGTTCCCCTGGTTTGTGAAGTATTGAGCTAATTCTCTTAGTCCCATCATTCCTTCGCCAGACTCCAGTTTCTTCCTGATCTCTCCCCTCCAGTTCGCGTCCTCCTCCATCGGTAAAATTGACTATACTATCAAAGGATCCGTCCTTCGTTGGATCACAACGATAGTTGCATCATTCCTCATGACCATTTTCTGGGCAATGGTGGCATAGGCGTCTAGATGGCAGTTCATTATTCTGGGATGTCTGTTGATCTTTGTCCGATTGATCTGACAGAGGAGCCTCTGAATGATTGTCCTGTATGGTGCCAAACTCATGTGCTTCAACGCATATTCTCCGTTTACCTGCTGAATTACCAAGTTCAAATCACCTTTGATGCAAAGTGTACGAATTCCTCTTCGAAGAGCCTCTAGCAAATTATCCCTCCTATCTTTGAAAAATATGCATATGTGAATCGTTTGGATTCACCAAATTATCCCCTTCCTGTATATAATCTTTTGGATTCATGAAAGATATAATTCAAAGTCTAAATTTTTTTATACCTATACGAGATATAATTCAAATAAACATCACGAACATAAATCTTTAAATTAATTCAAAGTCTAAATTATTTTATACCTATACGGGATGTCGGACAATCTTAAAATATGGAGATGCTTGAGTTCGATTTGTCATGACGGTGCATGACGATTTGTAACGGGATACGTCAAACTAGCCTACAACTATGCTATGAACAATCCTAGAAAAACTGTTCTTATAAACCGGTTCGCTGATCGAACCGGTTTGGTCAAGGGTTCTGCCTATAGCTTTGTCTTTTTCTCCTTAATTGCGGTTTTGCCCTTGAATTTTTCTCAACTTCGAATGATCATAACTTCTCCATCGTAGCTCGAATTGAGGTGCCGTTTCTTTCAGTATTCTTGTGACTTCAGTCTTTTTTAACTTTTCTATTGTCTCCTCCTCCGTGTTCTGGATGGAAAATTATTGATTTGCCCTTGAATTTCCTTTCTCTCAATTCTTTCACTATTTTGACTTTTTTCTCTCATCAATTGCACAATTTACTTGTAAAACATAAGAGAATACATAAAACACAAAATACTCGCCAAAAAGGTTATTATAATAAATATGAGATAAATTCGGGATAAATGCAATGTTGGGGGCCATAAAAATACCTAGATTAAGGGTGTAAGTATAGAATATTTGTACGGAATCACCTATGTATCTCTGTAGGGTTTAAAAATTACGAGATTCTCTTTTTAAAAAGGTGACTTTTGAGAGGATCAGGTTCTACATAGTTCTGAGTCAAAAAGGGTGAGATTTTTTTTTTAGAATAGTAGGGTGAGAAGAGTCGTAGCACGATGAGAGTTCGGAATAGGTGTAAAATTTATTAAGATGGTCCAAATTGACTGGACGCACCATCTTTTCTCCATCGAGGTCTGTGAGCATAGAGGCGCCACCTGATAAGATTTTTTTACGATGTACGGGCCATTCTAGTTGGTCTTGAACTTTTCTCTCGAATCCCAGACAGGTTCTATAATTTCCTTAAGGGATAGATCTCCTTATTAGGCACTGGGTCCTTGACCTTTTTATTAAACGATCATACAATATGGTGATGTTATCCTTGTATGTGATATAGGACTTTCAATCTCCTTTCACTGAAGTTTATAGATTTGTCGTAATGGTTTTGATGCCAATCTTCTTCACTGCCTTGACTTTCTAGTATAACCCATCAGGAAGGTATTTCAAGTTTGATAGGTAACACCACCTCTATACCACACACTAAAGAGTAGGTATTAGTCCCACTGGGCATTCTGATGGAGCTACTATAGTGACCCCATAGGGCATATGGGATTTGGTCGATCTAGTCTTTGCAGCTTTTGGTCATCTTGATGATGATGACAACACCATTGGTTTGTGGTCGGTCAGGAGATGATTTATGCATTTGGATTTTGTACTCATCAATTATTTCTGTGACCTCAACTTCAAAATGGAGACCATTGTCTGATACCATCTCATGGAGAACTTTGTAGCGACAGATGATGTTCTTTTTGATGAATTTAGCTATTTTTTACATTCTACACTGCGTATGACTCGACTTTGACCCATTTTGTGAAGTAGTCAATGGAGACCAGGATGAATTCATGCTCGTTTAAATCCTTAGGAGTGACTTTATCGATGATGTTTATGCCCCAGGTGGAGAAGGTCCAAGGGAAAGTCATGTTATATAACTACCGAGGGGGGAAGTACTGAAGGTTTACAAATTGATGGCAACTAAGGCATCTTCTGACATAAGCAGCGCAGTCTTGAACCATGGTGGTTTAGTAATATTCTTAATGGATGATCTTCTTGGCAAGCATATGGCCGTTCATATCGGGACCACATTTCCCACTATGGATCTTCTGCAATATGTCTTCGATCCCAGCCCCTTCTATGCAATGCAAGTGGGTTCCATTGAAATTCCTTTTGAAAAATGCCTTATGACTGATGATGTACCGAGTAACCAATCTTTGAAGGGTCGCAAGGTCTTTTTTGTCATCATTTTGAGAATACCTATTATAATTGAGGAGGGGCCAAATGTCATAATGAAATACCCTACCATGCCTAGATCTTCTTCCATAACGAGCTCAATGTGGTAGTAATGAATGGGTGCTACCTGTTTCTGGACTACAAATGGGCCCATTGTTATTCCTGTGGGTATATCGACCATAGAGGCTAGGGTTACCAGTGCATTGACTAGGCCGTTCCTTGAACGGGGAAGGTAGTGGAAGGTGACATCTTCGAATTGGGAGGGAAGATCTTCTAGGTGAGCATGAAAGGGTAGGATCTTTTCATCTTTGACTCTCCATTAATATAAATGTGCTTAATTCCTCTCTCGAGGGTGAACTTGAGCCTTATGGAACATACTTCATATTCCATCATGTTGTTGGTGCAAGGGAAGTCTAATTTAATAGCAATGGGAGTGTGAGAATAATCGGGGGAGACCAGAAGTATCCTAATACCATATCCTTTCTTATTAGTGGTTCCGTTGAAGAACATGTTCCATTTGAGATCCTCGTGAGAGGTGCAAAGGATGTTTTTATCAGGGAATTCAAAAATCTGAACCTTCGTTCCTTCCATGGGATTATCAACCAGGTAATTAGAAATGGATCTTCCCTTCATATCTTTCTACGTGACATATGTGATGACAAATTTATCCTGTAATATCAACTAGCGGTCCATGCGTCTAGACAAGGTGGGTTTCTCTAACAGGTATTTCATTGGATCCATTCAGGACACCAGTTTGGTAGGAAATGAAACATGTAGTGTCCGAGGTTTGTGACCCAAACTAAGGTGACACATGCTTTCTCTAATGGAGTGTAGTTTACCTCATACCCAACTAGGTTTTGACTAGTGTAGTCGATGGATCTCTCCTTACGAGATTCTTTATTGTACTGGGCTAACATAACCCCTACTAAGGTATCAGTGGTATTTAGGTATAAGAGGAGGGGGATACCTTCATGTAGAGGCATGAGCACCGAAACTCGGGTGAGGTATTATTTGATCTGATCGAAGGCATCTTGACATGCCTCATTTTAGACTTTAGTTTAATCCTTCTGGAGAAGCTTAAAAATGGGCTCACAAATAGAGGTCAGTTGGCTGATGAACCTATTGATGTGTTGGAGCTTACCCAGGAATCCATGCACTTCTTTCTCCATTTGGGATGGTGCTATCTCGAGTATTAAATTTAAATTGGTAAGCCATGCCTCGATCCATTTTTTGTTGACCATGAATTCAAGGAGTTTGCCCTTTATGACATCAAATACGTATTTTTGTGGGTTGAGTCGCATCTGGTATTGTCATAGCTGCTCAAAGGAATGTGACCTTCTCGAATCTTGGACTTGATGATCATATCGGCTACATAGGCTTGTGGCCGCCCTTTGGTAGGTAAGCCTCGACATTCTTGAGACCAGAGGGCTTGAGTATATAGCAAAAATTTCCCCACAGGGTGATGAAGGCGGTGTTTTCCTAATGGTAGGGATGCATCTTAATATGATTATACCCAATGAAATCATCGCTAAATTACTTGAGTTCATGACTAGAAGTATTATCGATGATGATATCGATGTTAGGCAAAGAATAATCATCCTTCGGGGAAGCCTTGTTCAAATATCGATAGTTTACATGCATGCCGAATTTTCCTCTCGATTTCAGCACGGGGACGATGTTTGCAAGCCATGTAGGATATTCGATCATGTGAATGAGTCCTACATTCAATTGTCTCACCACTTCGTCTTTGACTTTGAGAGACCATTCTATTTGGACAAAGCCTACTTGATAGGTTTGCTTTTTAGGAAGGTGAGGATCTCGTGCTGTGCTATTTTCGGGTCAATGCCAAGCATGTCGTCATAGGACCACACGAAGATATCAAAAAAATCTTTCAAAAGCTCTTGAATTGAGGCCGTTCATGCTCGTTAAGGGTGGAACCTATCCTAACCTCTCATGGGTGGCTACTAGAACCGATTTTGATAATAATAGTATTATCATCATTAGTTTGAATGCAGTTATGTTGTTTAGTTTTTTCCTTATTGAGATCAGTTAAGAATTATTCATTTATTAAATTATCTTAATCAATAGTTTGATTAACATAAATGAAAATAATGTAAGGGACCAAAATATACTCAAAATCATCATTAATTTCATTGCAAACATTTTTAGGAAATACAACGGTGAGAACCTCACCAAAGGAGGCCTCGTTTACAATTACATTTGAATTACAAGAAAAAGCAATAGATTCAGGTGTTTCTTGGAGAGGATCAACAACAGGGTTCGGGTTGACTTGTGCAGGCTTAACAGGGATGGAATGCCAATTGAGAAGTGGTACATTAGCAATGGTGATCTTTTTGGACGGGTCAGACGGCTCAGCTTCTAGGTGGATCATGCAGAGATTTAGCCCCAGTGTATGCAGATCAAATGGCTCATCGATATCACTTCCCTCTGAGTTCTCGGTGATTTTTGTAACTTTAACTATTAAAGGATTCATCCCATTCTTTCGATCTTCACCCTAGGCAACTTTATCTTTAAAGAAGATCTTCAGTCCTAGTTTCATGTTTTTCTCCATGGGGTTATACCATGGTTTAGGGAATTTGCAAAAGGAAAGGTCTCTACATTATTTAATAAACTTCCCATTTAGGGAGTCTCCTGAGATTTTTTTTTTCTTTCAAAGTCTCTCTTTTGGCATAACTGATGGAATGTTTCGAGTTCAGCTAATGATGGTTAGTTGCCTAAGCCAAAGGGGGAAAGTCTTCCTTTAGGATTATCAACTTAAGGATTCCTTGTTAGCATCGACACAACCCCATTCCGAACATTAAATGCATGTTTTTAAACATTTGAATTACATTGATATTCTCACGAGGGTTGTGTTCTAGACACACCAGGTCTATAAAATTATCCCCGACTGGAACAGGAAGTGGACCAATCTTAAATTATGAGAGGAACATGTCATTGACCCTGTGCTGAATTTCTAGTACTGGGTTGCTTATGTTGATACCATTTGGGTTTTCATCATCTTCGAGGATTGTGATGAATTGGCTATTAGAAAAGAACTTCAATTTCTTATATTGGGAAGAAGATACACCCTGGATACTGTTGACCCAAGGGTAGCCGAGGAGTAGGTTGATGTAGGCAGGTATGCTGATGACTTGGAATTCTATCTGAGGGCAAATAGGGACATCCTCTAGTGTAAGCCTTATGGAACCCATAACCTCTTGACAAGTATTGTCATAGGCACCCACAATGAAAGAAGTTGGAGTAAGGTCAGTGGCTTTTATCCCAAGGTAATTAAGGGTTCTGAGTGGGTAGACATTGAGAGCATACCCATTATCTACAAGTACCAATGGAACTGTCTTTCCCATGACTTCAAGAGAGATATTAAGCGAATAGTTGTGATCAGGACCAATCTTGGGAATTTCCTCCTCATACAAGAAGATGAGTCTTGTAGTAATCATATATCTAACCATGTGCATGACTTCTTCAAGAGTGGTAGTGGGAAGAATCATGGGTCTCGTGAGGAGTTTTATCAAAGCATTCCCGTGTAGCCGGGAGGACATAAAAAGATACATAGACTGATATTGGCCTGAGTCTTTTGGATATGGTTAAGGACCATACTTTCCTCAACTGTCATCTCTGGCATCAAGAGTTCCTTAACGACTCCTTTTCCCTTATCTATTTCGACTGACACAAGAATTAGATCTTTATAGTGTCGCACGGATCGGTTCATGGGATTCACAGAGGTAGGAAAGAACAAAAACTCGGTATCTTCATTTACCTCAGGTGAAATGGATACCTTGTTGATCCTTCCTAGTAATTCCCCGAAAGAAATCATTCCGTATAAAGAGGCGACTGAGTTGGCATCTTCATCATTTGATTTAGGGGTGTTCGCGACCCGGTCTGGTTCAGTTTTAATTTTTTTGGATGAGACTAACTTTATCAGTCCTTTAAAAAAGACCGAAACTAGACCGATAATGTCGATTAATCAACCCTATTCGGTTTGGTTTTATAAATGTCGATCCGATTTAGTTTGTCGATCCTAACATTAATAATTGTTTCTATATTACTGTCAATATAATAAAAAATGAGATTACCGTCGGATCAACACGTTTGGAAAATAACACTGATTGATAGATCAAATTAACTTCAATCACTTACCAACGAAATCGATTTGCTTACTGTCTTTGATTCCAAAAGTAAATCACAATAGTGTAAACAACAAATAAATAACCCTCATATTATTTCTGTATGTGCATAAAAATGTTTTAGTTAGTCTAATTGCAAACCACAAATCAAAATCACTTTTAACCCCTTTTAAAATTTGGCCATCTTGTTGGAGCCAAATGAGCTTAGATAATCTTAAGATTCATTGATCTATACTGACTAAGAATGGGATCGCAAGACATCCAAAATGCGCGCGCGCGCGCACACACACACACACACACACACACACACATATATATATATATAGGGAGAGAGAGAGAGAGAGAGAGAGAGAGAGAGAGCCTACCAATAAACTATTCACAACAAGGGGAGAGTGGTGGCAGTGCCACGATAAGGAAAAGGGGTGGGTTGACAAAAGCGGGAAGGAGAAGGGTGAGCGACGACAAGCAAGATGGAGAGGGTGTGTGGCGGCTGCTGTGTTTGTGAGTTTATTGAGAGAGAAGGAGAGTTTTTTTTGTGGTTGTCGTGTGAAATGGTGTGAGAAAGAGAGGGGCTGAGATGACTTGTAGGGCTCAGAGACTTTAAAATATAATATAATATATATATATATATATATATATTTATTTAACTACTCTCGGTCCGGTTCGGTCAACACCGTCCATGTTAACTCAAAAATCGAGGACCGAACCAACTCATCCATTTTTAAAAAATACCATGAACGAACCGATTAACTAAAAAATCCGACAATAATAAGGCTGTTCAGCTCGGCTTGGATGATCCCTCGGTTCAGTCGGTTTTTTGAACAACCTAAGTTTGATTCATAATTAGAGTTGTTAAAATTGCCCCCCTAACTGGTGGAAACGATTTTAACTTTCCATAAAAAGTTGATGCACTCTACAACCTCTATGGCTTCATCATATAAGTCTTCCCATCCAGCGGGGAAGTGTTGAAAGAAATGGACTAGACGCCCTGGGAGTTTCAAAATCGTGAACAATTCGGAGACAATGCATACTTCTCACTTCTTGATAAATACATCAGACATAACCTGCATAATGTCGTCTAAATCAAACTCTTTTGCGGGTATGAACCATTCATAGGATTAACGAGTCTACTTTCGGACTTCCATGAATAAGGCACTGATCGTTTCGTAGTCGATGTTCATCTCTGAGGGAAATTTCAGCCCAAATTTCTAAAGATGTTCTAAAACCAGGGGAAATTCCATGCCTTCCCCTTCTGAATGAGCACAAACGAAAATACAGGCCCTGGTAGGAGTGATATAGCTTGTTCGGCAGGATTCTCAGGATGTGGGAGAAAGAAAGGATATACTTTGAAGGGTTTGGGTGAGTTGGTTGATGAGCTAGGTGATTCGATGGGATTGTGTAAAACCCAGAATGTGGCCATCTCGAGGCTCAGATTCCCTCCGATACTCACGGAATATTGGGGTTCGACCGTCATCATGTGGGGAATAATATAAATAGATAGAGTTGCCAACCTGTTTTGCTCAAAATAGGAAGAAGAATGTCGTCGCCTCGAGAGAACGACATCAAGGTCAAACTGATGCTTGCGAGACCAAATAGTTCAAAAATATAGGGACTAAGTTATGAAATGAGAAGGTGTTAGGCACCCATTCCGTCCTTTCGGTCTCTCATAGCCTAATGTTAATCTTCTTCTTTTAGACTCCGTAACGAGTGTGTACATGTGCATAATATAAACTGATGGGAGAATGGATTCGTTCAAATCGCATCGTGGAAGGGACATATTGAATTCATCCGTAGGAGTGTTTTCGAAAATAATAATAAAAATATGACGTAAGTTTTCGTCGAATCACAAATCGCTATAAAAGAGAGAATGTGCATGTTGGGCAAAACACAAGTTTATGAGAGCATGAGTCTCATAAAACACATGTAATAAGATATGAAAGAAGCATATAAACATGAAAAAATGGAGGAAGGACTCGAATCTCAGGATTGAACCAAGATGCTTACGAGTCTAAGGGGCATCAAAATCCACCTAATTCCCAAATAGCATAGGGGTGGGGTTTAACACAAAAATCCAAACATGGGATTTCTTTTATATGTGTGTAGAGGAAATGCATTTTAAGATTGAAAGTGTGAAGTGGAAATCTCTCTTTTGGATTTTACAGATAAACCCTTTTTTCTTCTTTTGGGGTTTTTTATGAAAATAGATTATGTGAAATATTACTAATAAAGAGTAGAGATTAGTGGGTATTATATAATAAAATAAAGCACAAAAATAGAAATAAGGCGAATAATATTAAAATGAATAAACTAGAGAAAGGGATGGAGAAATACATCTCCTTATGAATGCTTGTTGCTGATCTTGAGATGAAGGTGCACTGATTTTGAAGTGGTATGAAAGTGATATGGACAGGTGGGGTAAACCAAATAAGGTAAGGAAGTGAGGTAAGAGAATATGGGAAAATGGGCTATTTGGAAAGGGAAAGGCTCTGAGTTTGAGGAGAATGTTTTCTAGTTTTCTAATAGGGGTCTTTAGTCTAGTGTCCTTCAAGGAGAGGTCATGGACCCTATTTATAGGGTTAAGGGAGGGTGCCGATTCTTGACCTGTGTATCGGCAATGTGCTTGCCTTGCTAGGCAAAAAAAAAGAACACCCTGTCGATAGGCAGGGTTCCTGAGGTGCTTATAGGCAGTTCAAAATAGGCTTTTAAAAAAATGGACATAAAATGCAAACTGTAAGTCTGAATTACCCATGGGGTCGATCACTGAAAAAGGAGATTCAGTTCCCTTTAAGAATTTATTGAGACACTCCCGGGTACGGAGTTGACCGAAGTCAAACGGGGTTTAGAAGCACCCCTGGTCTCTGGAGGGAGGTTTTAAGAAGAAAATGGGTCATTCGTTCGAATCGTAAGGCTGATTCGCTCACAGGGCAAACTGTTAAAAAGAGAATTCAGTGACCTTAGAGATTTTATTGAGCTTCACTCTATTCGGAGAGTTGAATAAGGTCAAATGGGTCTTGAAAATGCTCGATGACCCTTCAAAGTAAAATGGAATGTTCGTCTGAATCATAAGGATGGTTCACACACAGGATGAAGCATTGGAAAGGGAATTCAGAGCCCTTAGAGAATTCATTGAGCTTTGCTCAAGCTAGAAATTTGATTGGTGATAAATGGGTCCTAGGAGCGCCCGATGGACTCTAGATTGGTGTTCGAAGTAAAACCGATCATTCGTGTCGATTGTAAGGCTAACTTGCATACAAAATGGACCATTGGAAAGGGAATTCATAGCCCTTTGAGGATTCATTAAGCTTCACTGAAGCTAGAGAGTTTACCTTGAGTCCAACCGGGCTCGGGAGAGCTCAGTAGCCTCTAGATCGATACTCAAAGTATGACCTAGGATTTATAGTGAACGTGTGAGTGTTAGGGACCTAAGGAGGTTCTAAGGGGGGGGGGGGGGGGGGGTCAAGAATGAGGTGTCTACAACGGATTTTTGAAGGATTAGTTTCAAGTTAATAAATCATAAATTGTGAAAACAGTTAATGGTTGTAACTTGAAATTGGCAATTTTGCTATAATGTGAAATTTGGATGTTTTCAGACTTATAAAAATTTGGAATCGTGTAAACATGTCAATTTGGACTTAATTATTAATAAGATAATTTTTTTATAAAAATATTTTAAGAGTGCAATTTAAACCATTTTGATGAAGGAGTAAATATTTATTATTGGTCATAGCTTAGGCTTTATTTTATTTTTGGCGTATCCCGTTATAAGCCGACTCATCGAATCAAACTCTGAGATTTTCGAGATCAAAGACACCCCTACAAGATATGAAGGTATAAACATGGGTGTTCATAAATTTTATAGATCATATGTGGGATGTTATGTTTTAGAAAAAAAATGAGGCATTTTTGTAAAATGTTTTTTTAATAATTTTTTTTCTTTTCCTCGTTCAAATGAGAAACAACCTCGTTCGAACGAGAATGATAATCTCGTTATAATGGGCTTCTAACGCCTTTCAAATGAGGTTAGTTTTCCTTGACAGAGGATTATCTTTTAATGGACGTTAGATGGGCGTTCAAATGAAATCTGCCATGTCGTTAGAATGAGTTGGAATCTTGTTCGAGAACTTCCACTTTCGTCTGAACGACTTCCACTTTTGTTCGAATGATTTGCGCTGCCTCAAAATCTGTAAAAACCTTATAAATACCTATTTTGAGCAGTTTTTTAATGGGACTTTGGCTAAAATGATTTCTCCATTTATAGTCCAATGGTTTTCCTTTTTGATTTTTAAAAAACACATTCAGATTCAAAAATTCATCATCCCCTTAGGTGATTTGTGAAATTTGTGAAACCCAAGTTTCAAATACCATTCATATACCTTGTGGAGGTTTCCCTACGATTGACTTGTCAACCGAGGGTTCACTACTGAAGAAGAAGAATGCCTAATTGGTGGATACTGAGGGTAGACCGCTATCCGTGGACGTCTCTGGCCTGATTCTAATTCTATTAAAGGTTTTGAAGACTCTAAGCATCCTACTTAGTTTGTCTAAGTCTTTATAAGTTGATTGTTTTTCCAATCATTCTTTAGTGCGGAATATAGGTTTTGCCCTTATTAGGGATTTTTTCTCATCTCTGTGTGTTTGATTGGATGCTTGGTTTGATAATTGAAAATTGGAACACATTTCGTAAGCACACCTAATTTAATCGAAGTTAAAATTTAGTAAAAATTGGATTTGTATATGGCAACATAAGATACAAATCAATCCATTAAATCACTTGCATTCTGAAATTGGTATCAAAGCAGGTTACACTAAATTACTATATAATATTTTTTCAACTTTTTTATATCATTTTTTTAAATATGGTTGGTCTTTAAAATTTTGAATTTACTAGATAATATGTATAATAGGATGCTCGTTTTTTATAATTTAAACTAGGGGTGCACAACGAAATCAAAAATCCGATAAATCGAACCAAATCGACTGCATCGGTTCGGTTTGGATCGATTTTTTTGCTCAATGGTCGGTTCCGATTTGAAAAAAAAAACGATACATCGGTTCGGTTCTCGGTTCCAAGGTAAAAAAACCCAATCCGATCCGAAAACAGATCCGATCCGAACCAATCCGGGACCGAACCGATTTATAATTACATATATATATATATATATATATATATTTATTTAATATATTTAACACTTGTAATTTATATTTTTGTGATTATTTGAGTTTCTAACTTAAGTTATTGAGGTCAAAATTAATTTTGACCTTAAAAAAATTAGTTATGAAACACATTAATCTTAAAAAAAATTAGTTATGAAATATGATTTTGGAACCGAAAACTGATCCGATCTGATCCGAGAACCGCTGGTTCGGTTTGGTTCAGTTCTGTATAAATGTCGGTTCGATTCCGGTTCCAAAAATTTGGAACCGACCCAGGTCGGTTCGGTTCTCGGATTAGTACCAAAACCGATCCAAACCGAACCGTGTGCACCCCTAATTTAAACTATGCCCAGTGCAAAGATAGAATGAGGTCCACTTTAAAATCCATACATGAGCATATCTGGTTGTTTTGTGAAAGAGGGTGAACACCACCCATTGTGATAGTTGGTAATGTCATAAGTCCAAAACCTATCTCCGCGTGAACGTGGGAGATTTTAAATGGAGAAACTTTAACTCGTGCGGTCTGAGTGCCATCTCTGGAGCAGTCACCCCTAACAAGTTTTTTCGCATTATGATATGCATCACGTCTAAAGAAGCTTGGGATACCCTCCAGATCACTCGCGAGGGAGCCAATGCTATAAAATCTTCTAAACTGCAAAATCTCACCACATAATCTGAAACAATCACTATGCTTGAGTCTGAATCCTTTGATGAGTTTTATGCACGTCTGTATGATATATTAAACTCGAGTTTCAATTTAGGTGAGAAAATTCATGTACTTAAGAAAATTTTGAGATTTCTTCCTATTCGATTTATTCCTAAGGTCACCTTGATAAATGCGTTAGTGATACTAGACACTCTTAGGTTATAAGAACTCGCAGGAGATCTTCAAACGTATGAGATAGATATGTTTCCCAAAATAATTAAACCCAAGGTAAAGGGAATTGAATTAAAAGTTCAATCTAAAAAGAAAGAAGAAGTGTCGTTTGATTCCGAGTATGACTTTTACTTGGATGATTTAGCCTTGTTTGCGAAAAACTTCAAAAAATTTCTCAAACTTAAAAAATAAAATACTTCCAAGGAAAAGAAAAGTTTTGATAAAGATAAAAATTATAAATCGGGTAAGAAAAATTTTGAAAAAGAAAGAAAGGATTCCCTAAGAAAAAAGAAGAGATATGTTATGAGTGTGAGGGTAAGGGTCACAAAGCACATAAGTTTCTGACGAGTTTAAAGAGACAAGGCAAAGGAAAAACTGCCTCCAATGCCATGCTTATCAAGAGCAATGCCGAGTGGGGGGATTCTAGGGAGGAATCACCGCATGGACGTAACTTCACCGCATTCATGGTAAGTCATGATAATACATTTAGTGAACCTCACACCGAAGAGGAAGCTATTAAACATGATGACCTCGACAGTGAGTCTAGTCATTTTGGTGAGAGTGAGGGATCTGATGTTTTAAGTGAGAGCGGGAGTGACCTTCAACGCGTATATGTCAATCTTTATGCCGAGTCCTTTAAAACGAAGAGGCAAAACAAAGGTTTCGTGATTAGAGTTTTAGCCTTAGAGAAGGAGTTAAGAGAGATGAGAGAGAGCGAGTCCTTGGTGAGAGAATCATTGGGAGGGAGGGTCATTTTAGTCGAGAGGGAAAGTGGTGACTTGACCTGTAAGGTGGCTAGTCTTATAGGAGATCTTCAAGAATTTGTGGAAACTCGTGAGAAACTTAAAGCCCTCGTATCCTAACTCAAGAAAGATCTCGAGCATGCCTGGGAGATCATGGTTACCATGGAGGATTCATCGAAGAATGTAGGAAAGATGATCATGTAACAACCCGTGTAATTTTTGGGACATATTCAAAAAATAGAGGAACAATAAATTTCGAGATTTAATTATTTTTCTTCCTCAAAAATGTTGAAATTTATTTTTGAAAATGGGATTTTGAATCGGAATGGGATTTGGAATTAAAATGGATTTTTAAAAGATTTATCCCTTGTAAAAATTTTAAGGCGGCGGACTGAAATAACTGGGCAATCGATCGATCGACGCCAGGGATCGGTCGATCGATCCCAACAGATTTTGTACGCTGCAAGGATTTTTGAGGAGTTTTGTTTTCATTTAAACTCTATTCTTTTTGCCTTATTTAAAGGGGCTGTGGGTGATCATTTTGGATCAAACTTTTGGCACAAAAATATGCAGTAAACATATTTTCATTCCTATTCTTTGTATATACACTTAGCCCCTTCAATTTATGCATTCAACCCGAGCTTTTGGAGGTGTTCTTGGGGATGTTTTGAGGTTGAAGCTTGGAGATGATTTGATGATCTTTGTGGGATGATTTTGATGGTGTGATCTGAGATTTATGGGCAGAATTATGTTGGTTCCTCTTGGTGGGTTGAGGTATGGGGTTTTACATAATATGCTCTTTAAATCTCTCGAGAGTTATTCCGTTGATTTCATGTTTAATTGAACTCATATTTGAACTATTAAAATTCTTTGAAATCTGGAGAAATAATTGTTGAATTATTTTGATTCATGTGGTATCATTCTATTGTTGTTGAGCACGTTGTCATGAGATTTTAATATGGTATGGATGATGGGAACCCGCCAAAATTCCCGCTTTTCGAGCTATGGTTTCATAAAGCATATGCGGATGGGGTGAGGCCTGGTGACCCATTGAAGTGTTGTTGAAAAATTTATTGATAAATGCCTATGAGATTACAATTTGATTTGAAAATTCGTGCTCGTGTTGTTACGTTTTATTCACCGCTAATATATTTATTGAGCATCTTTCCTGTCGTATTGTGTATTTACCCATATTTTCTCTTAGTGGCAGGTTACCATGGATTTGAGCGCTAAGGATTTGAGTTGGAGAATCGTCTTTAGCGTTGATTATTTTTGGGAAGAATATTTTAATACAATTTGGAAGATTTGTATTTATTTTGTTGTATAGAGCATTGGCGATTTATTTTATTTCGAGATAGATAGTTGTATTATTTCGAGAGACTTTTGGTTGTATTTTATTTGAAGAATGAGATTAGTGGATTCTTTTATATTATATTGTGGGTTTATTTAGATTCTCTATACCTTGTTGATTGTGGATTTAGTTTAGTTTTATCACATTAGCACGCCGTGTGTCTCTTTCCGGGCGTGCGGGATATTACAAAATGGTATCAGAGCTTAGGTATACGACAACCCTCGGGGCTTGGGTTTTGGGTTCATTGCGTGATTAGCAATTTTTGGAGATATAGAGTATTTTCGATGATATTCGTGTTAGGGATCTAGATTAGATGTGAGATATTATAATTTTTGATGACAAGATTATTGTTGAAGATTGTTGGCCCAATTTTTGAGAGTTAGGCGTTTGCGAATTTCGAGGGCGAAATTCCATTGTTAGTGAGAAAGTGTAACAACCCGCGTAATTTTGGGGGTATTTTAAAAAAATAGTGGAAAAATAAATTTTGAGATTTAATTATTTTTCTTGCTCAAAAATGTTGAAATTTATTTTTGAAAACGAGATTTTCAATCGGAATGGGATTTGGATTTTTAATGGATTTTTAAAAGATTTATCCCTTGTAAAAATTTTAAGGCGGAGGACTGAAATAACTGGGCGATCGATCGATCGACGCCAGGGATCGGTCGATCGATCCCAGCAGATTTCGTGCGCTGCAAGGATTTTTGAGGAGTTTTGTTTTCGTTTAAACTCTATTCTTTTTGCCTTAATTAAAGGGGTCGTGGGTGACCATTTTGGATCAAAATTTTGGCACAAAAATATGCAGTAAACATATTTTCATGCCTCTTCTTTTTATATACACTTAGCCCCTTTAATTTATGCATTCAACCCTAGCTTTTGGAGGTGTTTTTGGGGCTGTTTTGAGGTTGAAGCTTGGAGATTATTTGATGATCTTTGTGAGATGATTTTGATGGTGTGATCTGAGATTTCTGGGCAGAATTATGTTGGTTCCTTTTGGCAGCTTGAGGTATGGGGTTTTACATAATATGCTCCTTAAATCTCCCGAGAGTTATTCCGTTGATTTCATGTTTAATTAAACTCATATTTGAACTGTTAAAATTCTTTGAAATCTGGAGAAATAATTTTTGAATCATTTTGATTCATGTGGTATCATTCTATTGTTGTTGAGCACGTTGTCATGAGATTTTAATATGGCATGGATGATGGGCACCAGCCGAAATTCCCGCTTCCCGAGATATGGCTTGATAAAGCATATGGGGATGGGGTGAGGCCAGGTGACCCATTAATGTGTTGTTGAGAAATTTATTGATAAATTCTTATGAGATTAGCTTTTGATTTGATTATTCGTACTCGTGTTGTTACATTTTATTCACCGCTAATATATTTGTTGAGCATCTTTTCTGTCGTATTGTGTACTTCCCCATATTTTCTCTTAGTGGCAGGTTAACATAGATTTGAGCGCTACGGATTTGAGTTGGAGAATGATCTTTAGCGTGAATTATATTTGGGAAGAATATTTTAATACAATTTGGAAGATTTGTATTTATTTTGTTGTATAAAGCATTGATGATTTATTTTATTTGGAGATGGATAGTTGTATTATTTCTAGAGACTTTTGGTTGTATTTTATTTGAAGATTGAGATTCGTGGATTCTTTTATATTATATTGTGGGATTTATTTAGATGCTCTATACCTTGTTGATTGTGGATTTAGTTTAGTTTTATCACAGTATCACGCCGTGTGTCTCTTTTCGGGCACGCGGGGTGTTACAGAATGGTATCAGAGCTTAGGTATATGGAAACCCTCAGGGTTTGGGTTTTGTATTCATTGCATGATTAGAAATTTTTGGAGATCGATTATTTTCGATGATATTCGTGTTAGGCATCTAGATAGGATGTGAGATATTGGAATTTTTGGTGACGAGATTATTTGTTGAGATTGTTGGCCCGATTTTTGAGAGTTAGGCTTTCGACGAAATTCCATTGTTGGTGGGGAAGTGTAAAAACCCGCGTAATTTTTGCGGTATTTTCAAAAAATAGATGAAAAATAAAATTTGAGATTTAATTATTTTTCTTGCTAAAAAATGTTGAAATTTATTTTTTAAAACGAGATTTTCAATCGAAATGGGATTTGTATTTTTAATGGATTTTTAAAAGATTTATCCCTTGTAAAAATAAGGCGGCAAACTGAAATAACTGGGCGATCGATCGATCAACGCCAGGGATCGATCAATCGATCCCAGGAGATTTCGTGAGCTGCAAGGATTTTTGAGGAGTTTTGTTTTCGTTTAAACTCTATTCAATTTTGCCTTATTTAAAGGGGTCGTGGGTGACCATTTTGGATCAAACTTTTGGCATAAAAATATGTAGTAAACATATTTTCATGCCTCTTCTTTTTATATACACTTAGCCCCTTTAATTTATGCACTCAACCCTAGCTTTTGGAGGTGTTCTTGAGGATGTTTTGAGGTTAAAGCTTGGAGATGATTTGATGATATTTGTGGGATGATTTTGATGGTGTGATCTGAGATTTCTGGGGAGAATTATGTTGGTTCCTTTTGGTGGTTTGAGGTATGGGGTTTTACACAATATGCTCTTTAAATCTCTCGAGAGTTATCCCGGTGATTTCACGTTTAATTGAACTCATATCTGAACTGTTAAAATTCTTTGAAATCTGGAGAAATAATTGTTGAATTATTTGATTCATGTGGTATCATTATATTGTTGTTGAGCATGTCATCATGAGGTTTTAATATGGCACGAATGTTGGGTACACGAAAAAATTTCCGCTTCCCGGGCTATGGGTTGATAAAGTATATGCGGATGGGGTGAGGCCTGGTGACCCATTGATGTGTTGAGAAATTTATTGATAAATTCTTATGAGATTAGCATTTGATTTGAAAATTCGTACTCGTGTTGTTTCGTTTTATTCACCGCTAATATATTTATTGAGCGTCTTTCCTGTTGTATTGTGTACTTTCCCATATTTTCTCTTAGTGGCAGGTTAACATTGATTTGAGCGCTACGGATTTGAGTTGGAGAATCATCTTTAGCGTGGATTATTTTTGGCAAGAATATTTTAATACAATTTGGAATATTTGTATTTATTTTGTTGTATAGAGCATTGGCGATTTATTTCATTTCAAGATGGATAGTTGTATTATTTCGAGAGACTTTTGGTTGTATTTTATTTGAAGATTGAGATTAGTGGATTCTTTTATATTATATTGTGGGATTTAGATGCTCTATACTTTGTTGATTGTGGATTTAATTTAATTTTATCGCAGTAGCACGCCGTGTGTATCTTTTCGGGCGCGTGGTATGTTATTGAATGGTATCAGAGCTTAGGTATACGGCAACCCTCGGGTCTTGGGTTTTGGGTTCGTTGTGTGATTAGTAATTTTTGGAGATTGTGTATTTTCGATGATATTCGTGTTAGGCATCTAGATTATATGTTCAAGTCGGAGGGGAACACTAATATGTGGCCGTGATAATAAGTGAGATAATACTAAATATGAGGTATAAACAAAGTAACAAAATGATCAAAAGAGGACTCGAATCCCGATAATGACTCGGGATGCCTACGTACCCATAATAGGCATGAAAGTCTACGTAGTGAGACATGTCATAAGGGTGCGGTTTAACCCTTAAACTCAAATTTATGACTCTTTTTTAATTTTTTTTGAAGAAAACGTTCTCAAGTGTAAAAGTTTTGAAAAAGTGAGGAAATCCTACTTTTGGAGTTTATAAGTAAACCTTATTTTTTTTTGTCTTTTTGATTATTTGAAAATACTTTATGCAAATACAAATAATAAAAAGGGATATTTGTTGATGTGAGATAATGGAGTAAGACCAAAAGATACCAAGAATGGATGTAAAGTACGTAAACAACACTAAATAGATAAATTAGAAAGGAGTAGGATTATACCTCCTAGAAGACTCTGCTATTGAGTTTTGAGGGAGAGTAGGTTGATTTTATGGTGGTGAAATAATGGTGAAGTAGGGATGAGGAAAGTGGCTAAATGTGGTATGAAAATAAGGTAAGAAAGATGAAAGGAATGTTGGAACATTGGATTTTTTGGAATGATGGCAAACTAATTTTGAGGGAATATTTCTGATTGTTAAAAAAGGGTTTTTTGGGAATGAGGTCATGACTTACTTAAATAATAAAAAAAATGGGTTTTAGGGGGTTCTGATTGGCATAGGCCTTAGCCTACCTAGCGGCATATTCATGGATTGCTATCAAAGTAAAGTACAACCCTGGCTATAGGCAAGGGCTCTCTGGGTGCCTATAGGCAATTCAAAAAGGATTTTTTCAAAAAAATGAGCATAAAATGAAAAATGTATGTTTGAATCATGCATGGTTGAGACCATTATAAAGGGTATTTAGATACCTATAAAAATCCATTGAGCCACTCCTTTGTTCGAGATAATGGAGGCTCGAAAGCACCCATCTCTAGATGGGGGTTCTCGGAGTAAAAATGTTAGTTCACACGAACCGTAAGGCCGATTCACGTATATTATGGATTGTTGGAAAGGATATTTAGATCCCTATGCGAGTTACATGAGATTATCTCAATTTGGATAGTTATCCAAATTCAAATGGGGCTTGGGAGCGCCCGGTGACCTTCAAATAAAGGTTTGGAGTAAAAAGGTGAGTATGCGCGAACCATGAGGTCGATTCGCGCACAGTATGGACCGTTGGATAGGGTATTTAGAGCCCTATGAGAATGTAATGAGATTTGCTTGAGTTTTATTATTTGGATAAAGGTCTAGAATAAAACGATGAGTATGCGCGAACCGTGAGGTCAATTCACGCACGGTATGGATCGGTGGAAAGGGTAATCAGAGCTCTATGAGAGTGAAATGAGCTTTTTTGGGTTGGATAGTTGACTAAATTTAAACGGGGTTCGAGAGTACCCATTGTCTTTTGGATTAAGGTTTGGAGTAAAAATGTGAGTACGTGCGAATCGTGAGGTTGATTCGCGAATGGTATGGACCTTGAAAAGGGATTCAAAGACTTATGAGAATGCGATGAGCTTCACTCGAGTTAGGGATTTTTACCAAAGTCATACTAGGTGCCCAATGGCCTATGGATCAAGTTTTAGAATAAAAAGGTTAGTACGTGCGAACCATGAGGCCAATTCACTCATGGTATGGACCAGTTTATAGGATATTCAGAGTTCTATGAGGGTGCAATGAACTTCTCTCGGGTTGGAGAGTTATATAAAGTCAAACAGAGCTCGATAGAGCTCGATGGCCTCTAGATCAGGGTTTGGAGTAGAAACTAAAGTCTTATGGTGGGAGATGTGTTAGGGGCCTAAGGAGGTATTTTGAGGGTACTAGGATAGGGTGTCTACAAAGCAAATAGGTGTGATGTGTAAAATTATTGGCGCACTAGGAGTATGTGTAAGACTAATTGAAAGGTAAACTAACTATACTGGTGTCGCATTAATAATATTGGTTGGATTTTTAGCGGGCCAGGAGTATGTACAGGACTAATAGAAAGGTAAACTGGCTATACTAATGTCACATTAATGAGATTACTTACATCAATTCAATTAAAAGATTAATTTAACAGTTGTAATGCCATAATTGGACTTGAATATGGGGTGGCTTAGTTATGTGGGTAGTTAGTATGGTTTTATTTTACTCGCATTTTCTTATGTCATTTATTTTAAAATACTCTATTGTAATATTTATCTCGTATGATGCTTTTGTCTTGATTCACGGATCCTAATTGGGAGGAGTAGCTCATGTTTATGCAATGGGCTCTGACCCATTGAGTTGGTTAACATTTTAGGTATAGTTGCTGCAATAGCTGCATAGGATGTATTAGAGATATTTTATTACTTTATTAGTTTAAAATTTTCCATTTCGTCATTTTATTTATAAGATAATAATTTATGGATTTAGTGGGCCATTCGGTTCTAGAGTTGTTTATGATTTTTAAGTTTGAGTTACAGTTGGATTATTTCATTTAAGTATTAATCTATCTTTTGGAATTGAGCTTTATTTTGGAGTTAGCATGGTGATGGATTTTTTATATGGATGTTTATATTCATTGGTATAATTTTAGATTATATCTTGTGGATTTTTTTTATTGTCTCATATTTATATCACATGCTAAGAATGGTATTTTAATCTTGACGCACGACATATGTGATAGCAGAGACTGGCCACCTCCAATGTCAAAATATGCAGGGTGCCACAAATCAAGCCTCTAACATACGTGAGGGTTGTTTAGTGGAGAACCATACTAAGAGGAGTTTAATACCTTCGAAACTCAAACTCTCAATTTTTAAAAACCTAAAGGATTTGTTTACACTGAAAAGATTCACTCTCTGGTTTTCAAAAACTTTAGATGAAAAATATTTTTTGTCACAAATTTCTCTATGTATATACACTAAAAGAATTTTCTCTTTATTTCTCTTTCTAACCTATCCTCTATCTCTTTCTTCATTCCCTTTCAAAGTGAGCAAAATTTCTCAAACGAGAAAATGACGAGGGATTATATAGGAAGGCTGGAAAGATCTAAAAACCAACCTAAGGTTGAACGGTTGTGATTAACTTAATGGATTAGACTTTGATGTAACGGTCAAGGATTATACGTGGTAAATAAGCTAAACTGCTAAGCACCGGTTATCAGGTATCTCACGTGATTAGGTTAAAAGGTTGGCGCATGGATCGAAATAATGAAATAATAGCATTTAATAAAAGTGATCCAATTGTGTGTGTAGTGTGTTAAATCTGTGAGTATAAGAAAATAGATTAAAAGACAATATGAAACAACCAGGTAGCGTACACGTGTTTCACACACACTCCATAATCTAAGTAGTTGCCAACTTTCAAGAATTGTAATTTCCTCCTCAAAGGTTTTTAATAACAATTTAAAATGTTCATTTAAATTTTATAAAATTTATTTTAAATCTCAAATAATTTCAAAAAGTTATTTTAAAAATTGTAAAAATCTTAATTTTTTTTAAACACATAATGTAAATTGTGAAACGTGCATCCTAAAGTGTAGATTTTTATACCTTTAGAACCCAATGTTGATAGGCAAGAATTTGTTGGGGATGCCAGTTCAAGTAGACAGGCATCTTGAAGTGTGGAGTATTATAGAAGGAGCTCAAGTCTACTAAAATATTTTGTCTTAATAACCAAACTAGATGAAATACCTATATGATGTAGACCTTTAATAAGTCATCCATATAGGGTGTTTCAAATATCGCCATGATCGCGACCCATTCTCCCGCGATGAGGGTCTCAAACCATGATGACGGCTGAGGGCATTGTTATCACAGTACCTTCCCTATGATCCTCTCTTTATATCATGTTATTATTATGAGTCTATTATCTCCACTTGTGTCCTAACAAATATAATAAACAATAATTTTATCAAGCTTTACTTATATCCAAATACATTCTCTTCTGCTAGTTGGAAAAGGGAATTGTTAAATTCAATTTACCTTAATATTCTCTTCTCATGTGAGTTTAATTTACCCCTATTTTAACTTAACACATAAATTCCTCCCATCTAATGGACTTTACCAAATTAAATATTTCCCTTAAAGCCACACTAATAGTGCATCCAGCCTCTTACTTACCACATTGATTCAACAATCACTCAATTACTCCAACTAACTGAATAATTGTCCATAAAATTCACCAAAATTAATCATTGCATGATCAAATCATAGGATTTATATGACATGTCATAAAATCCATAAGAACATATCATTACATCTAAGATGAAAAATAGGTTGCCCAAGATTGGTTTGAAAAGCTTAACAAGCTTAAAAATGTGTCAAGCTTATTTCATTTATATCACGATACGAGGTCGAACATTTTTTTATCAGAACGATTACAAGTCGAGCTCGAGTAGCTTGATATTTATATATTATTTTAGCATGATCAATGATGATCGAGTCGATCTCAATAAGGTAACGAGCTTGAAATACATGCAATCCTGGTTTGTTTATTCTATTAACAAACTTGCACGAGATGTTGTCTAAATGAACATGAGACAAACACAAGTAGTTTGGTTTGTTTTATAGACTGAGGGTGAATTAGAAGCCTTGAGGTGCAACCCACTTTCATTTGTTATGAAACTGTTCCACATGGGGACGAAGGCATTAATCTGTTTATCTTATTTATTCTTAGTATTTTACCTGGATCAATTCTTATTAATGCCTATTTTCTCTATAGATCCGTATGTTTAAACTCCACTATAAAAGAGTCGGGGTTGTAATACCCCATATTTTTTGTGAATTAATGAATTGGATAAAATTCATTATGTGTTCTTGTTGTGACTGGTGATGTCACTATTTATATCTTTATGTGCTATTTATCTAATTGGTATTTGAAATTTGATTTAAGACACGATGATTAATTAAATTAATTAATATTTGGACTCATACCAAGAAATTAGTAAATAAATGAGCTGTTAGTTATTTGGTTTGGTATATTTATATCGGGATAGTGGGATGTGTAGCATGCCTCTTTTAAGCTTAAAATGGTGCAATTATGCCTATTGTGTTAATATAGGACTCAGGTTGGTTTTTAGACCATTTAGAGATTATTTGGACATTTTTGTTAGGTGGCTCATTTGAGTACCCTAATTTTGTGGGTTAAGGGTTTTAATTGGTCATTAAAAATCTCATTTAGCACAAAATAAAATTAGGATGCAAATTAGGGGTTGAGGACAAGCTGCATGAAGAGAAGAGAAGAAATTGGGAGATTTAGCCTGGTTTTTCTCCACAAACCATGCGGTAAGTTTATATAGAATATGATTATGATTGTGTGCGTGTTAATTTTGTGATTATTTATTGAAATATCAATATAATCATAACCTAAATCTAATTAGAATGACTAATTTGATTAATTTCAAGATTAAACTAGTTTAGGTATGATTTGGGTTATTTTTCATAACTAATTTAATTGATTCTCTCATTATTTGGAACTAAAATTTTAGAAGATTATTGTTGATACCAAAATTTTCCACCTTACGTGGACCAATCACAAGCCAACACGTGTCATCCAATGTGACACAAGTCCAAGTCAGCATGATACGAAAGCCCGATGAACAAGGAAGACTGACCAATAGGGATGCCCGATCAATAATAAAGCCCGACCAACAACCGAAAATCCAACCTGTATAGCCAACAAAGCGACAACAGTCTTACAACCTGTATTGTCACTGAAGCGACAACATTCATATATTTAATTCTCATTATGTATTGATGTAAATGCCTAACAAATGAAGGCATTCCATCCTTTCATACGACAACTATCAATACCCCTATTGGGCTATAAATACATTGTATCACCCTCATTGCAAGATACCGAAAAACAAATCAAGGCAGTCAATACATAACAGTGGGTTTAGGCTTTTCCATTGAGCCGAACCACTTTAAAAACCTTTTTATCTTATTTGTTTTTATTTATTTATCTGTGATTAATCAATTAGGCCTAGTCTAGTTTTTTGCATCAACCCTAACAAATGAAGGCATTCCATCCTTTCACACGACAACTATCAATACCCCTCTTGGGCTATAAATACATTGTATCACCCTCATTGCAAGAGACTGAAAGAGAAATCAAGGCAGTCAATACATAACAGTGGACGTAGGCTTTTCCATTGAACCGAACCACTTTAAAAATCTCTTTGTCTTATTTGCTTTTATGTATTTATCTGTGATCAATTAATTAGGCCTAGTCTAGTTTTTTGCATCAACAAATTGGCGCCATATGTGGAAACATATTGCTAAACGTTTTCACTAATTCATCATCCTTGACTGAAATTCCAAAATCAAGCACCAGAAATGAGGGAGTTCCACCTAATCCCTCTGCCCCGCCAAACAATAATGATTTAACTGGAATTTTGGCTAGCTTGGCCAAGGGTCAAGAGGCTATGCATGATACGGTACGACAGTTAGCCCAAACTCTGCAAGATGGATTTCCTGCACAATTCAATCAAAGGAGTATATCACCACCACTAATAAGCAGTGTTGGGCATAGATATTCCTGAACTTCAAGGGATCCTTCGAACCTTCCTAGGGCAACTTCTTCTACCAGGATTACTAATTCTTTTGTTGGACAATCCCTCATCCCAGAAAGATTGAGTGCCTTAGAAAGGATAAGTAGGGCCTCTCCTTTAGATCGTTTGGAACCTAAGGGAAATTCCCTATGGGATGTGTCAAGAAATACTCGATGAAGAAGCGATCTAAGGGAAGGTTCAACCCAATCCAGATTGAACACCCGACGAACGACTCGGTCTATCCAAAGAGAAGGTTTGCAAGAAGAAAGCTCTGCACGATCAGTTGGTCGGCATAAAAAAGTCGCCACCTATAGATATGGTGCTGGCAGTGATGCTTGGAAGGGTTCCATTCAGCACTTAGAAGATAGGTTGGGAGAAATGGCCAAGGCCAAGAATCCCCTACACATAAGTTTTATTAAGGGATCTCCCTTAGTGAAAACCATCGTAGAGTTCCCTACGCCGACCAAGTTTAAAGCTCCAATGGTCACTCCTAAGTATGATGGGAAGACTGATCTGATTCTTCATATAAAACAATACCAAGCAGTGTCTGATATCTATGGTGTTCCTGATGAGACGAGGTGCAGGGCATTTTCAGGAAAAATCACTGGATCTGCTCAAATATGGTATAATAGTCTTCCTCGGGGGCAAATTTCTTTCTTCTAATAACTCACCGAGCTATTCATTGGTAATTTTTACTTTGGAGAAAAACCAGTGATGTGAGTAGCTCATTTACTTAGTGTGAGACAGAAGGTGGGAGAAAGTACCAGGGATTACATCACTCATTTCAACAATAAGAAATTGGAAGTCATTGATTACGAAGAGGAGACTGCAATCACTGCCCTCATGAGTGGTTTGCTCCCCAATAAACTGTATTATACTTTGGCAAAATATCCCCCGAAGACGATGATAGAATTAATGGCCAAGGCAGAGAAGATTATGAATACCGAGGAAGCTATGGCTGCTAAAAAGAATTCAGATGCAAAGGTAGAAGCAAAGATAGAATGAAAGTCAGATAAGAAGGAGCATAAGAATCACAATGAGCGCATTAATTTGAACGTAAAAGAAATCCTAGATAGGCTCAAAAAATTTACCAATTACACTCCCTTAATGGTGGATATACATCACATTTTGGAAGAAATCAAGCACAACAAGTATTTGAGTTGGCCTGAAAAGTTAAGGTCACATATTGATAAGAGGGATAAGTCCAAGTATTGTGAATTTCATAAATATCATGGTCATACGACCAATCGATGTATTGCTCTCTAGAGTGATATAGAAGCACTCATCCGAAGAGGAAATTAGACAGATTTGTTGATCGGCAAGCTGGTGGAAGAACTGGAGGTAGAGGTCGACAGAGATCTAAATCACCAGTTAAGCGCAAAGAAAATAAGAAGAGGAACCACGACGATGATCCTGATCTTCCCAAGAAGCTTAGACAACCTGAACGCGAGGTATTCACACTCAGTTTTGGATCATTTGATTGCCATATGATGACAGGTGGGGAATGCAGGAGGAAGAGATCATACAACTGAAAGGAAGGCTTACCTCAATGAGGCTTAAGCTTGTTCCTATATCCAGTGAATCAACCTTGCCAAGGAATACCGACCAATAAAAGATAACAAGGATAAGTTCGTAATTGGATTTTCCAAGAATGATCTATCTGGAGTGTTGTATCCTCATAAAGGATCAGAGTCAGGATGAAAGAAGTACTAGTAGCAAGAACATTAGTGGTTAACGACAGTTCGTTAGACATCATGTTCTATCCCTATTTTGATAGTTTGGGTTTAAAACTCAGCCAACTGGAGCCTTACCATAGGCCACTCATTGGATTCTCTAGCAAAAAAGTATTTCTATTGGGAACAATCAAGTTAGATATGTTGATCGGGACATGGTCGGCGAGCAGAACAGATAAAGTAAGATTCTTCGTAATGGACAAAAATGTTCATTATTCCTATAACATGATCATGGGAAGAGTTGGTCTGAAGAAATTCGAAGCTATACCTTCTATTGTTCATCAATGCCTAAAGTTCTCGACCAACTTTGGAGTTGGATTAGTAAAAGGAGATCATAAAGTAGCTCGAAAATGCTATTATTCATCTATCGAGGAGGAAGATATGCTAGAAACAAAGAGGAAGACAAGCAGTTATCAAGTGGATATATCTAAGTCAAACATTGAATCTGAGGTTGAAACCTTAAATCTAAGAGTTGAATCTGAGCTCGTAAAAGGCTAAGTGATGGAGGTAACATAAAGCATTGTTATGGAAGATGATAAACCAAAGCAAACAACTCAAATAGGAGCATCATTGGATCCATTTCTTAAACAAGAGTTGGTGGCTTTGTTGAGACACAGAAAATAAGTGTTCGCGTGGAGCCATGAAGATATGCTCGGAATAGACCCAAATTTCATGTGCCATGATTTTAATGTTAATAAAGAGGTCAAACTTGTGAAACATCGAAGAAGAGTTTTTAGCCCGGAGAAGAACCAATCTATACAGGAAGAAGTGGAGAAGCTTCAAAAAGCTTCCTTAATTGAAGACGTGAAGTACTCGGACTGGTTGGCCAACGTAGTTATGGTCAAGAAGAAAAATAATAAGTGGAGGATGTGTGTGGATTTTACTGACTTGAACAAAGCAGGCCCAGAGATCACTTTCCTTTGCCATAAATTGATCAACTGGTGGATGCAACTTCGGGGCACGAGCTACTGAGTTTCATGGATGCATATTCTGGTTATAACCAGATCAAAATGAAGCCAGAAGATAGAGAAAGTACTTCCTTTATTACTCCCAGAGGAACTTATTGCTATAATGTTATGCCATTTGGTGTAAAAAATGCAGGTGCCACTTATCAGAGACTGGTGAACAAAGTATTTGAGGAGTAGATAGGCAAGAACATGGAGGTGTATGTTGATGATATGCTGACTAAGAGCAAAAAATTTACTGATCATATTGCCGACCTTATCCAGACATTTGATCAACTGGAAAAGCACCATATGTAGTTAAACCCCACCAAATGCGTCTTCGGAGTTCAAGAGTGAATGTTCATTGGGTATATAGTAAATCAAATGGGGCATTGAAGCTAATCCAGATAAGATCAAAGCCTTGATAAAAATGTAATCCCTGGCCTGTAAAAAGGATGTTTAAAAGGTAATAGGGCGTGTAGCAGCACTCAACGAATTTATGTCCCGAGTAACATATAAATGTTTGCTATTCTTTAAGGTACTCAGAAAAACCTTTAAATGGAATGACAAATGTGAAAAAGACTTCTTGGAGTTGAAGAAATACTTGGGAGCACCACCACTACTCCCGCGATCGATGTTGGGAGAAAAGTTGTATCTATATTTAGAAGTTTTTGAGTCAGCTATTAGTTCTGCCTTAATCAGGGAGGAGAATGGAGTTCAAAAGCCAGTTTATTACACTAGCAAAGCTTTTTGAGGAGAAGAAGTTAGATATCCCAGACTAAAAGAATTAGCATTGGCGTTAATTGAGGCTAGTAGACGGATGAAGCCATATTTTCAAGATCACACAATAGTGGAATACACTAACATGCCACGAAGGCAAGCTTTGTATAAGCTAGAGGAATCAAAGAGATTGATGAATTGGGATGTGGAGTTGGGGGAATATGACCTTGTATACAAACCAAGGACTGCTTTAAAAGGCCAAGCTATGGCTAATTGTATTACAGAATCACTTACCCAGAGGTCAGAAGACCTAATGGAAAAAGTACAGGAGATTAATAAGAAATATGAGGAGGTGAAGGATAAAATCTTCCATCAAGGGATTCTGACAAATCAAGCGTTTGATTGTAATATTCCCATATGGAGTTTGTATATTGTTGGGTCATCCTACGTAACTGGATGTGGGGATGGAATCATTCTCAATACTCCAGATGACTGCAGTAATATGATAAGGCCCATGCCAATTGGCTTCTAGTTTGTATATTGAGACTTTGGAAGGTGAAGAATTCAAGAACCCAAGGAATGCAGAACACTTGAGGAAATACTATCAGTGATGTAATCATGCTATATTAAGTTGATTTCAATATTAATGAGAATGCGATTTCCCCAAAATTGTTATATTTTTTTTGGAGTACCAGTGTTATGCACTACATTGCCAACAACACAAAAATACTAACAATGTTGGTCGGCCTCAACAAAGGCACCAATAATGTTGGTTGTCAATACATAAACCACCAATAATGTTGGTCGGTATCAACAAAGGCATCAACAATGTTGGTAGGCATCAACAAAGGCACCAAAAAAGTTGGTTGTCAATACATAAACCACCAACAAGGTTGGTCAGTATCAATAAAGGCACCAACAATGTTGGTTGTCAATACATAAACCACCAATAATGTTGGTCGATATCAACAAAGGCACCAATAATGTTGGTCGTCAACATAGACCACCAACGAAATATTGGTCGGTGTCAATAAAGGACCAACAAAGTTGTTTGTCAAATACATAAAAAAATGTGGTCCCAAATGCTTGGTTGACGAAGACCTGCATGAATAATTTTCATCTAAACTGAGCTAAAAGATGGATAAATGTTCCACTTATGCATAGGAACCAAGGTAACTAATGCAATTACCTACAAACTTTAGGTATATTAGTAGAACCATGGTGATGCATTGGTAATTGATATAATATTAGGATAATCCTAAGGGTATCAATAGAACCTATGAAAAACTAAAGATTAACTAAAAGTTGATCCATTCATAGTCAAAGACTAAAGAAATATTCATATATGCAAAGATTGACTAAAAGTTGATCCATTCGTAAAATAAACTTTTCATTAAATTAAATGATTACATATTGTTGCTTAAACATACAGAAGCAAAATACAAAGCCTTATTCTACAGGATGTTTTCCTTCAGCCTTAGAAACAGAATCCATGCCAGCTGGTGGATCATCTAAAGTATAAGGATAATTGATGAAGTTAAAGTTTTGAAGCATCCTGGTATTGCTGCTACTAGGACGATCAAGCAGATGAGGAGGTCGGACGATCTCTAGTTCATCATGTAGCTCGTAATCTCCTAAGTATTTTGAAATCAAGCATTGAGGATTACGATGAACAGGAATCCAGTTAACATCCAACTTGAATGGAGGATTGTCAGGATCTAGTAAGCCTAGGTCATACTAATCCCATAAAGATTTGTTCAGATCTACCTTCATCACGGTTAAAGAATTCATCCAACCCCATTTATAGGATTCATTTTTGGCCTGTTGAAGTCTGTCATCAAGATGCCCCAGAGCTTCATTATACCCATTCATCAAAACCTCCCTTAGTTGCTTATGGAATTGAAAGGTTAATTTATTAACTTGAGACTGCAGCTTCTTCAATACTCCATCCTTAACCTGTAATTAGGAATATTGAGTGGGTAGTTGTTCTGATAAGGTTTGTAGCTTCTGGGACATCTCAGTAATAGCTCTCTATTTATCTTTTAACTGTGCAGCTTGATTGGCAAGAGCCTGTTGGGTCCTAATTTCTTCTGTGGTTCCTCGGCCAAGCTTATTTCTTACTCAGGAAGAGGATGAAGGTTTAATCTTTTTCAAGGCTTCCAACTCGTCCCTTAAAGTTTCATTTTCAGCCTCTAAAAAGGAGTTTCCCTCATTTGTAGTAGCAACAACATCTCCAGAGGCAGAGTTTAAGAGATTCACTTCATCTCTCAAATTATTATTCTCCTCTTCTAGAAGTTTGGCAAAAGTTCTAGTTTCTTCAACTTCAAGCTTAAGTAAAGCTTCCTTTTTATTATAAATAGAAACAAAATTATCAAAACCTCGACCTAGACTTAAGCTTTAATATTTTTGCTTGTAGCTCTGGTTCAACAACGCAGTGGATTCTTGATACTATTCTTAAAATTCTTCTATCATCTCATAGTAGGCAGCATTGTTTACTACCACCCGATCAAGTAAGTACTTCAAATACTTGTAGGCTTCTTTAGCCTGCTCTAATGCATCATCACCGAGCAACTGAATAATTTCTTCTTCGAATAAGTCTGTATGACCTGCTTTGAAAAAAGAATTACACTTGCTCAGTAGCTCGGTATCATCAGAAGGTAGTTGTTCCATTTTTGCTATAAACTAGCAAGAAGAAATAACCACCAATCAACAATAAGAATGGAGAATAGGTATAATCAATAAGAGACAAAAAGGAGCAAAAGGTTCTTTTATTGATAACAAAGAGTTCAAGTATAATAAATAAATAAGAAATAAAAAAGAAAAAGGGAAAATGACGAATAATTTTAGACCTTCTCCCTATCATTCTCAACCTTCTTGTCCTGTTCAGAAAAAGGGGCTACAGATTGGAGTTGCTCAATTTGCTCAATTTGCTCGGTTGGAGGAAGAAAAAGGTTCAGTAATTTTAGGTTGGTCTCCAGTAGATTCAACCACTAGAGAAGATTCTCTAGAACCAGCTTCATCTTCAACCTCATCCTCAATGACTGGAGGAGGACCATGAGTATATCTCTGAAAAAGTTTAGAGCCCTCAACAACGTTTAACTCCTAAAGGGCAGCAACCCAACCATCTCTGACACATTTTTATTTTGCATACTCAATTTTAACAGAGGTAGCAAAAATGGCTTTGTTCCAGCCCTTGTCCTAACTAGCACTAAACGATGTATTTACAGCAGACTTCCTCTTAGACCTCTCAGAAGACACAAGCTCCTCAACAGTCTTTTCCCTGTGCTCCGCTTCCTTTGCCCGACGCTCAAATTTCTTTGCCCTGCTCTCCTCTTCCTTTACCCTTCACTCAGCCTCAAGGGCATTTTCATCATACGTCTGATGAGCAGTCTTAGCTGTCTTCAGTTTATCCACCCAAGAAATCTTCTCAGTCTCCAAGGCTTGCTGAGATTCAAGAAGTGTCTTCTTTAAGCCAGCCGGGGCTTCCTCCACATCGTTTGAAGAAAAGGAATCCCTAATTATATCATCCTTATCTAGCATATTATTAAAATGTAAGAAGAACTGCAAGAAAAGAAGAGAAAGTTAGTACATGAGAAATACAAAAGACAACTGTACCAAGAAGATAGAAGTCACTTACTGATGTAAGGCTCTGGGCAACCAGTTTAGAAACCTTTACTCGGTGTTTCTTGGCATCCACCCCCCTATGGTCTGGAAGAGTACCAGACTTGATCAACTTCTTGGGCAAACCAGGAGTAATAAATGCTGGAGGACCAGCCTCAGAAGAAGGTAATTCGACCAAGGCCAGTTGGTCGGTCACCTGTTCGACCTGCCTCTCTACAAGCCCTCTTCTAAGTCTCGTCAAAGGGAGAACATCATCTTTGGGAGTTGGGTCTTTCCATTGTCTTCTTCTTGACTCCTTCAGCAGGTGATTGGGATCTAGAAGTGCTACCACTAAGAAGATCAGGAAATTTTCTCTTCTTCATCATATCAGAAAGAGGAGTGTCTGAATCTTCCTGATCAAGATCAATCACTTGAGAAGGAGGAGTGACAGGATGGGAGATGAAGGAAGAAAAGGTATTTCTGTATTGAAGCAGATAAGAAGAAGATCTAACATGCTCTCCAGCAATCATCTTGTGAAGTCCCCAAATGAACTTCAATTCTTTTAAATTTATTTCACTCTCTTTGGGGGATTTCCTTTTCCTTTCAACTGTAGTCATATTTACAAAACAATAGTCAGTATGACATTTTATCAAACATAAACATGGAAAAATTATTAAAACATATATTAACCTATCCCGTTGCCAAAGAGAGGACATTTAGTCCTTGATATTTAGCACTTCCAGTTAAGGGAGCATGTTGCCAATTTTTTACAACTACTCGTGATAAAATAATCCTTATTAGAATCAGGGAGGTTAACTACTAAAGATTTACTAAGTGCCCTAGTTTTCAAATAATAAATGGTATAAGTAGTTACCCATGTATAACAAAACATTATCTCTGGAATCCCTAGATGGGTTCCATATATTTTATTTAACCTATATACACCATTCACCACTCTCCACGTGTTAGGAGTTATTCTTTCAGGTACAACGTCAAAATATTGGCAAAACTCTAGACACAGGGGATTAGGAGGAAATGTGAATCCGCACACATCAATAAAAATGGAACGGAGTCAATGGCCCTTAGAAAGAGAGAAAAAATCAAAAGGAAAAGTGGGATGTTCCAGCACAACCCAAGATGGAATGTTAAAGTCATTCCTGAATTTATCAAGCAACTCAACAGAATAAATCATGATGAAGAAATAAGGAAGAAGAGAGAAAATTTCTTACAAAAGTTTAAGGATTCAGCAAGAACTGAAGACAGAAAATAAAATGATCGCACGAAAGTTCAAAGAACATATCATCAGAATCAGAAGTGAGAGGTAAAAGATGATCGAAGTTTAACCGCCCTTTTTATAAGTCACCTCAAAAACTGGGAAAAGTAATGATTAAAGTAAACGACAGTTGATTTTATGGCGTCTAACAAGGTAAATGACGAAAGTACCCTAGGAATGTTCTCTAAAATTTGAAATATTTTACAAAATTGCCATTCACTCTCAAAAATTGCCAAAAAATTCTCTGAAAGGTCTGCAGCTGACCAAGCAGCCCGAACTACGCTTAAAGCATAATATTCCACACTTTCTCGTCAACTCCAAGTATGAAACATTAGGGGATTCTGTTGATACCAAAATTTACCACCTTACGTGGACCAATCATAAGCCAGAACGTGTCATCCAACGTGGCACAAGTCCAAGTCAATATGATACAAAAGCCCGATAAACAAGGAAGCCCGAACAAGAAGGAAGCCTGACCAAGAGGGAATCTCGACCAATTGGGAAACCCGACCAACAGCCGAAAATCCAATGTGTATAGCCAATAAAGCGACAACAGTCTTACAACCTGTATTGCTAATGAAGCGATAACATTCATATATTTAATTCTCATTATGTATTGATGTAAATGCCTAACAAACGAAGGCATTCCATCCTTTCACATGATAGCTATCAATACCCCTCTTGGGCTATAAATACATTGTATCACACTCATTGCAAGAAACCAAAATCCAAATCAAGGCAGTCAATACATAACAGTGGACGTAGGATTTTCCATTGAGCCAAACCACTTTAAAAACATCTTTGTCTTGTTTGTTTTTATTTATTTATCTGTGATCAATCAATTAGGCCTAGTCTAGTTTTTTGCATCAACAATTATCAAAATGCATTTTTAATTATCAATTAGTTAAAAGCCTCTCATTATATGAATTGATCCCTTGAAATAATTAGTTTAGTGATGAATTTTGTTCAAATTCAGGTTCCTGAATTATTAATTTGGGTTTTGCTGAATCTTGTGGTAGACTTGAGATTTGAAGATGGAAATGGGTTCCAATTGTGTAGATGATATGTTTATATCATTTTAATGTTATTTGGCTTCTTGGGGTGAAGTTTTTAGGTTCATTAATAGAGGATTGAGAGAGAAAAGTTGGGGTTGAAGATGAAGGATCTTGTAATAAAGGGAAATTGTGAGGTTTTTGTGTTGACCGATCGACCGGTCCCATGGCACCGATTGACCAGTGGTAACATCCATGGCCTAAGTTGGGCTTTTGTGTTTCCAGATAGGAATGTTTTTGGGGGACTAGGGCTAGGATTTGTTGGCCTATAGTTTTTATGTACTGATAGAATATAGATATATTCTTATGATTCAAATTGGTAAAAATTGATTTTTGGGATATTTGGATATTTGGGAAAATCGTTGATTCAAAGGGATTAAATGGAAAATTTGGAATTCAAGGGTAAACTCGAGTGTAGAATGGGTTTGTTGAGGGGGAATTTATAATTTAGAGGATATGTCTTGCTAAATGGGATTAATTTGAATCGTTATAATGTATGAGTAGGGTGAATATTCTTTGGTGAGATTAGGTTTGGGTTATAATTTCCCTCAATGAGGTAGTTATTATGTCCTATATTTTCATTTAAATTAGGTGTGAGATTATACCTAGCATCGATGACTTGGGAGAATAAACTTGGTCTAATTGAGATTTCATATCGTTGATGTGTGTGTTTTATTGTATGGTAAGTGAGACTATACCTAGATTTAGAAACTCGAAGTGTTAGGTTTATTGTATTATGGGATAAATATAATGTTATAAATGTGATATACCTTTCTATGATAATGGTGATAGTATGACCCAGTAGTGTTAGGGTCGGTATGTGCATATGATTTACCTTAACCCATTAATGAGGGTTATGTATGTGTTTGTTTTAACATGTTAGTGAGAGCTATGATTATTTGCATGTTTGATGTGCAATGCATACCATGTGAGAGTTCTCATTGGCCGGCGTACAACGAGGATTCCATGAGGCGGCACGTGCGATGCGGATTACATTGGTACCCCGGTGAGTAGACGAGATCTTCCTTGGTAATATTTACCATTGGGTCACATGTCTAGGTATACACGACATAGATGGTTTATGGGGATATTTCTTTCATAAGTCTTAGGTATGGTAGGCTTTAGGATTGATGGTTAGGCTTTTTGTATGAAACTTAATCAATCTATTCATGAATTTTGCGAAGTGTCACATTTGGTATCAGAGCATTCTAGATTCTAGTGTACTAGGGATCTTGAGTGTGTCCGTCATTTTTTTGCATTGCGTTCTTTGATTACTTTTGAGCTTTATCATTTAGGGTTTGTATTCTCTATAAAGAAGATCGTTTAGGAGGTTACGTGCCATTAGTTCCTAACGAATGAATTGATTATAACAAGTGTATCAGGAGGGTTCCTTATTTGGATTTCTCTAGAGAGATTCCCCATGCATGAGGTTGACTTTGGTCAAGAGTTAAGGGCTTTTGGACGTAAGACCTTTAGCAAGTTCTTAGCATATGGTTCAAGGGGAAATGTTTTCACTCACCATCCGTAATGAAATTAGAAGGAAGTTTTTGAAAACCTTATCTATGCATCCATTTGGTGGTCAGTATGAGGAGGAGTTTAACTATCTTTCTCTCTGTGCATCGGGAGAGATTGATATGAAAGCAAATGAGGAGGTTTGCATTATCAATTAGTACGAAAAAGACTTTTCGAGTTGGTAGAAACCTTATGTGAAGGGTTTGATATATGTTACTTGATAACCCGTTGTTCACCATTTGCGCTCGAGTTAATATAGCTACCCTCCTAAATTAGTAAGAGAAGTATAATTATTATGGGGACAAAGTCTTTAAGATTTGGAAGAACGAGGCTAGAGTAGGCCCAATCAGCTGATATGGTGTAGTGCGAACCCGAGTAGGGTTACCTCACTAGCAGAAGGAACCGTATAGGGGAGATGACCCCAAAAGGTTTCCAAGAGTGGACAATATGATCTATTTTGGCCAGTAGGGATAATGGATCCATGACCTATGAGAGCAGGGGAAATGAGAAAAATATTGGCAGAATCGACCAAAGAAGTAAGGCCACTAGGGTCGCCAGTAGGGCCGTCATTTCTAATTGTCTTTTTGAGGAAGGCGTTAAACTCATGGCAAGAGAGACCATCTAGTTATTAGATGATTTAGTAAAAACCAAATTTTTAGGGTACATCCGGGGGATGAATATGGGTAGGTACATGGCTCCCACGCATGAGTTTGTCTTAGACATCAAGGATTTGTCATTCTTTATTAGCAGTGTGTTTACTACGATTATAAGGTATATGGATTCCCTTTGAGCTTTATGTATTTTTGGTTACCCCAGCCGATAGGGGACACTTTACGTTGTGATTCTAGAGACGTGGAAAATTATTTGGTCGGCTTGGTTTCATCCACTTTGTTGAGTTTTAGATGAGATGTCATCGTGCTATTAATAAGCTTGTATGTATAGCTATGTTTTACTCTTAAATCAATAACCAGAGATAAGCTTTTATATGCCATTTTCGGGGAGGATTTTTCCTATAGGTTGTTGTGCTTAAACTCGCGAGGAGGTCGAGCACACTTTTTTATGTATAAATGTGAGTACATTAGAGGATATTACGATCATGTAGATGCGTCACTGATAGTCTGAGATTCTTCCAATTTTATTTAGATATTTATTGAGTTATCACCCATGTGATAAATAATTTTTTGCCCCAGAGATTGGCACTAGCTTTGGGTCAGTGCGAGGGCATTTATATAATATTAACCTTGTCATAGATATTTGAGGGTCGTGGGTTAGATGTAATAACCCTCGATTCTGGGAGGCTCATTTTATATTAATCTTACCGCATGAGGTAATTATATAAAATGTGGGGACTGGGGTAAATATTAATTGAATGAATTGAAAGTTAATATTTACTATATTGATGCATATTTACTGCATGTGAAAGTAAATATCATCAGGTTGCATGTTTTATAGTGTCTTGTACTTTAAATGAAATTTTGATTTAAATGATATTGGAACTTGAAATAATTTATAAAATTTTCGGATGCCAGTTTAGAGGGTGTAGTTAGTTTCGGAAGGTGCGAGACAGTCAAAATAAGTGCCATATTGTATTTTTGGCTTTCGGGCACTTTTACCTGGTTTTAACTTAAACGCGTATTTGGGAGTCATTTTAATGTGGTATTAACCATTTGAGTTGGGAGTTTTAACTTAAGCCACGATTTTAGTATCCAAAATCCCTTATTTTCCCATATTATGTCTTGAACATATAGAGAGAAAGGAGAGAAAGAAAGAGGAAGAGAAAGAATGGAGAAAGAAGAGAAAATGAAGATTGAAGATGGATTGATGCTCCTACTCAAAGAAATATGATATTCCCTACATCAAGGCAAGTTTTCTACTTGCTAATATGTGATTTAAGATGCATAAATTGTATGATAGTTGTGTATTTACATTTATGGCTTAAATGTAGAATTTGTGGGATTTAAACCCTAGTCTTGATTTATGTTGAAGAAATTGTGGGTTTTGATGGTTAATAATCATGTAGATTAGTTTGGGGTAGATTTTTGTTGTTGGATGTGTATGAAAAGGAAGAGATTTGAAGTTTGGAGGATTTAGGGTTCTTAACCCATCGAAGCCATTCTTGGCAAATTTGCAGGACCGAATCGATTCGGCCCTATGGCGAATCGATTCGGTAAGGGGTAGCTTCTAGGTCTGCATAACCCGAATCGATTCGGGTTAAGGCCGAATCGATTCAGCCAATTGCAGAATGTTGGTTTAGTAGCACGAACCGATTCGCTTTTTGGGCGAATCGATTCGCTAGGGCGAATCGATTCGTTTTCCTACTGTTTTTGAGTTAATTTTATAACTCAATTTCAATTCTTTTCTTTAAATATAGGGATTAGGAACCTTCTTGAATGAAGTAAACTTAGAGTCCTAGAGTGTGAGATGAGTTAGTTGTCTACCCTACATTAGGAATGGGTTATGTGGGGATTTTTCCGGGGTTAGGCCTATTAATGATAAGGCATTCTTTTCTTCTAGTTAATTATTATAAAACTAGGAGATGTAGTGTTATGTTCGGGAGACCTTAGAAGCTTAATTAAGCTATACTAGTTTTGATGGTTTATATTACCACCCCAAAAGAATGTTGGAAGATTTTGAAAGTTCGATTGAGCTATGTTAACCTTGGTGGTTCATAATAGTACCTTAAAGGTGAGTTTGGAGAATAAATTGGAAGTCATTTTATTCCTTCGAAAGATGATAACCTTGGGGTTCTAAAATAACCTCCTAGAATGCTTGGAGATAATGAAGAGTTTATTTACTCCTTTGAGGTTGTAGTGTTGATATAAACTATCGTATGACTCTGGATAGTAAGTTAGATTATTTACAAAATAAATAGAAATGGTTTCGAATAAAATGAAACATATACGTGGGATGGAAATGAAATGGAAATGGTATTGATATTTGTAAATGATAATTTACTTAATCATGAAATCGGTAAATAATGATTTACTTGATTTTGTTATGATAAATAAAATGGCTTAAACACACCTCTCTAAATGACATCATAAGGGAAGTCCGCACGTGAGGTGAAGCCCCCTGGCTAATGAATGCAGGGTGGATATAGTCCTAGGCCATGGGAGCGCTTATTGTTGTATATGTTTCTGCGATGGGTAGGAGATTCCGGGTGTGGTCTTGACTACCCCGCAGGCTCATGGCCGCTTCCCGACGTCTTGCGATATAGGTGCCCAGGTTGTCTAATGATAGGCCCTGGAAGATGATGGTCATTTAGGGGCGCGCACAGTGGGGAAACCCGGACGGGCGGTCTTAGAATTCGTTATATGTATATAATTATAACAGTTCATAATCAAGTGGGACTTGATGTATTTGTTATGCCATGAAGAGCATGATGGAGTGCCACAAAGAGTACATGTAAATGCCACAAAGAGCATTTGAAAATGATTATTTTCCTGATAAGGAAAGGATTTTTACAAAAGGTAAAATTGAGATAAGATTTCCTTAAAGAGCAAAAGATTGTGATTATAAATATATTCTTCCTGCTAAGGAAAAGATATATGAAATAATTGGCACATTTGATGAAGTTTTTAGTTTAATGCTTCTTATTTTGTTCCTGCTTAGCTTATGTTTTAAATTGTATAGGTTGCTTCTTATTTCTCTTTCTTCACGATTTATCACATAATTGTCATACTCTTTATTCATCTGGTAATCATATAGAACCGGGCCCTGACCTGGTTACATTTCTTGTTGCATATTCATCTTGTCTCTGCTCAGGTACTCCGCCGCAAGGATGTCTGATTTGAATTCCTATTCCGATGTTTTCGACGAGCCGTGATGCATTGCGGGTATTACGGGATACATCTGGTATAGACATTTTCATTTTTTATTCTAGTTAAGATCAAGTCTTTTATACGGGCGAGAGGCCCAAGCTTTTGTAAATGTCTAATGAAATGTAATAAGTAACTTATTGTACTTGTGTATTATTGGTGTATCAGTTTAGTGACCGGTTACCTATTCGGTCTTTTTATCGTACTATTGTTGTATTATTTATATATGTCTTGGGGTTTCCCTTATCTTTCAGTAATTGGGTTGTTTGTTTTCATTTATTTACTTTCAAATCAAAATTTTTGGCAACCCGTTTTCTGAAATATTGGGTGGTTATCTTGGATACTCTATATTTTTGTTATGATGCTGAGAATGATTCCATCCATGATTCCGTTATATTGGAGTATTGGGCTGGCCACCCCTTATTTTGGTGAGCGGGTTGTCACAGATGGTATCAGAGCATCAGGTTCTAGAGTCCTTAGGAATCTGTGTGGACGCTTTAAGTTTTCAACGTTGCTCTTGATTTGATGTAAAGCCTTAGGATTAAGATCGTTGATTTCTCTTGTGAGATTTCGTTCTTCTACCATGAGGTAGAATCTATAAATCTTTTGCGCATTCGTGTGAGAATAATAGGTCGATAGAAGAAGGGCGTTATGGGAAGGTTTGTGGAGAACTGTAAGTTGTGGTCTGGGATGAGGACCGCTTTAGAGGCCGCTCCCTTTTTGTAGCACTTTCTTGTCTTGCTATTACGACTGCAAATTTCAGTTGATGTAGTTTCCCAAGTACCGCTAGAAGTAGGAAGTGGTACTAAACTTGAGAATTCACGCGATGTTATATTGAAGTGGAGAAGTTCCCTATAGTAGAATGGAGGAAAATCCTTTACCCGTAGAAGAAGTGTTGAGGTGGTGAAATGTGGTCACTATATTCGTGGGTGCCAGAAGTTTGGTCCATAGAGAAGCCCGGTGTATACTTGCAATGGTTAGTTTCTCTGGGAAAACTGGACTGAGGAGAAGGTGGATTCCCGAATGTTCACAAAATGTTCGGTTAAAGACCAATGGAGAATAAGGTGTTGTACGGTTAGGGAGTCGAGACCATGCACCATGAAGTGATAGGCTCCAAAATAGGTGTTGTTAACACTTCTGATGGAGTGAGAATCGTGAAACCCCATTGGTGGACACCCACCTGGGGAGGTTTCATTGAACTGAGGAAGAGGAGGCCAAGAACGTGTCCTCTTTTACTGAGAAAGTAAGAGGGACTGCATGGGCAATTATTGTCAGCCAGAGTCGGAATAACGGCTATGATGTGGAGTGTAGAACCACTCATTTTAAACTTCGTTGAGTGGAGAGCAAGGGCAAGAGTAAAGTGCCTGGTTGGGGAGTTGGTGGAGATAATGTTGGTATGTGTAAGGCTCGAATATGGAGTCTGAGAACCATTAGTATTGACCCGGAGTGCTTGGCAAATTGTGGAGGGAATTCTACCTTATAAGTGGGTAGTGTATATTCCTTAGGATAAGATTTAGTAGTATTGTGTCTACGATAGACTCGGGTGTGTATATTGAGCTTGTAGTAGTATTTACGCTATTATAGAAGGGTAATTATATGACTTCCGTGGTATGGAAGTTCTATCTTTTCTTCACTCGTTATGAAGCGAGTGATAATATTTTTAAATGTATAGGTGTCATATGTGTTACTTGGTTTGAGTGTTCCATTGTTTACTTGCATTGGGTGTAGATGCTATGACTTATCTCCACGACCCACAAAGTTAAGTAGTAATGCATAGGAGGGGTTCCTTGTTTGGATTCCGCTTTTGCGGGACGCTCCACACGTGAACCTTAACGACGTTGGGAGTGGAGAGATGCCATATTTCCTTTCTCTTATTTCATATATAGAATGCTAAGGTAAAGTCTAGAAGTAGAATCTTATTAGTAGAATTGTAAGTTAAATTTACCGATCCCGATCATGTGTTTTAGACCGTCATATCTCGAGGACCGACGATACGAGGTAGTAGTGTAACGGGAGGGTTCCTTGTCTGGATTTTGCTTCGGCGAGACGTCCCACGCACGAACCCGAGCGAATGTCGGAAGTTGAGTAAGATCTTGGGCACTAGGGATGTACTTGGTATTATATGCTTACGATTTAGGTAGGATATATATAAATAGACCTTAGGATTTTTAGGATGTAAGACCTTGAGGGTAGGTGGTGTTAGTTTAGGAAAGCGGTAGGGAGTTGACCACGAATAAGTTATGGGTTAACTCTATAAGAGATTAGATCCCTTAGGAGCGAGATTATGGGGTCTCGAGAGGTTTGGTAGGTTCGGCCGAAGGAGATGAGTCATTTCTTAGAGATAATGTTACGTTGGTAACTTCATTTCCGGGGAGTTAATAAGGACGGGTGGATCCTCACTCCTGAGCCATGATTGTAAGCTCGAGAGTGAGTTTAATGAGTAAGTTTCTGCCAGGATTGGGGAGTAATAATAATGGAGCATAGACCTATTGTTTATGCATCTCACAAGCTTAAACTTGTGGAAAGTAATATCCTGTGCTTTAATTAAGATTCATCGTGGTAGTGATCACCTTAAATAGATAAGGCACTACTTCCTGGGCAGGAAATTTGGTCCTTCTCGTAGGCAACAAGTTGTTGCAATATGTTGTGGGAGGAATCGAGTTGGTTCTCGGAGTTCAGAAGAACTAGTGATTGGATATTTTCTCATTCGCTAAGGAAATGCGATTGGGGTAGTGGACGTGTCGAGTAGAGAACTCGTCAGAGATAATGGTAATGGCATGGAAGGCCAAGTAGAATGAGCATGAATAGGAAGACTCGGTAGTAAGAGCGTTTATGTCTGTGATTGACCATTTCACCTACTCGTGTAAAGAGAGTAGTAGTAGAACGAAGAAAGGTATTCATAGATGTCTGCATGGAACTACCGGCATCGAACTGGTCATGATCCCATTTGAGAAAATGGTTAATCGTTTGATCAGACTGTTGCATTCCCGGCCATTATGGACGGACTACTTGTAGAAGAGTATGCCTCGTCCTCGATGGAGGAATAGTAAAATCGTGGGAGTGCCTATTATAATAGGGTGGACCGAGACTAGATATTCGTGTCGAAGGTTTAGCAAAAGTTTCCGCGAAGTAATGGGAACCGTATGGAAATGACGTATATCCTACCACCCTAAAGTGGATGGATGAAAGGGAGGAAATTGACTTATGCCGAAAGGCATATTACGAACGTGCGCCTTAGTATACATAGTAGATGGGAGCCGTAATGGTATGGATGGAGGTTTTCGTGCAACCATTAGGTTTTGGAGTGGTCTTATGGATCATTTCCTAAGGCATGGTACCGTGAGTGGCCTAGCGTGGTCAGTTGAGTAATTTGTATACTCGATGGATGGAACCAATGGGTAATATGTTCCTTGGACTTGGAGTGGTCTCGGAACATTTCTTTAGAGATTTGGCTTTTAAGCCATACGCCTTGATGAGATACGTCGATGCGGGGGATAGCTGAGTAGCGTTGGGGCTAAGCCACTTAGAACCGGTATGGATGCCCCGAGGTGAGATGTAACATAATTCTGAAGATTTGGCTAATTTTGCCGAGTCGCGAGGACATCGCCTTTCGCCGTAGGAAGATAGGATCCATAGTTAGTGAGGAACGCTTTGTGCTATGCTAGAGCACAAATGATGTAGATTGAGATCGATAGGGTCGATCTTAGTCCGGGTCCATTTGGGGTGTTACGATAGCGAGGGGTTTGATTAGGATGGTAAAATCCTAGTTTAGAGTAGTATACCCTTAATGGATTTGGGTATGCCCGAATTTTGGGGGCAAAATTCCCTCTTAGGGGGGGAGTATGTAATAACCCTCGATTCTGGGAGGCTCATTTTATATTAATCTTACCGCATGAGGTAATTATATAAAATGTGGGGACTGGGGTAAATATTAATTGAATGAATTGAAAGTTAATATTTACTATATTGATGCATATTTACTGCATGTGAAAGTAAATATCATCAAATTGCATGTTTTATAGTGTCATGTACTTTAAATGACATTTTGATTTAAATGATATTGGAACTTGAAATAATTTATAAAATTTCCGGATGCCAGTTTAGAGGGTGTAGTTAGTCTCGGAAGGTGCGAGACAGTCAAAATAAGTGCCATATTGTATTTTTGGGTTTCGGCCACTTTTACCTGGTTTTAACTTAAACGCGTATTTGGGAGTCATTTTAATGTGGTATTAACCATTTGAGTTGGGAGTTTTAACTTAAGCCATGATTTTAGTATCCAAAATCCCTTATTTTCCCATATTATGTCTTGAACATATAGAGAGAAAGGAGAGAAAGAAAGAGGAAGAGAAAGAATGGAGAAAGAAGAGAAAATGAAGATTGAAGATGGATTGATGCTCCTACTCAAAGAAATCTGATATTCCCTACATCAAGGAAAGTTTTCTACTTGCTAATATGTGATTTAAGATGCATAAATTGTATGATAGTTGTGTATTTACATTTATGGCTTAAATGTAGAATTTGTGGGATTTAAACCCTAGTCTTGATTTATGTTGAAGAAATTGTGGGTTTTGATGGTTAATAATCATGTAGATTAGTTTGGGGTAGATTTTTGTTGTTGGATGTGTATGAAAAGGAAGAGATTTGAAGTTTGGAGGATTTAGGGTTCTTAACCCATCGAAGCCATTCTTGGCAAATTTGCAGGACCGAATCGATTCGGCCCTATGGCGAATCGATTCGGTAAGGGGTAGCTTCTAGGTCTGCATAACCCGAATCGATTCGGGTTAAGGCCGAATCGATTGGGCCAATTGCAGAATGTTGGTTTAGTAGTCCGAACCGATTCGCTAGGGCGAATCGATTCGGCCCTTGGGCGAATCGATTCGTTTTCCTGTTGTTTTTGAGTTAATTTTATAACTCAATTTCAATTCTTTTCTTTAAATATAGGGATTAGGAACCTTCTTGAATGAAGTAAACTTAGAGTCCTAGAGTGTGAGATGAGTTAGTTGTCTACCCCACATTAGGAATGGGTTATGTGGGGATTTTTCCGGGGTTAGGCCTATTAATGATACGGCATTCTTTTCTTCTAGTTAATTATTATAAAACTAGGAGTTGTAGTGTTATGTTCGGGAGACCTTAGAATCTTAATTAAGCTATACTAGTTTTGATGGTTTATATTAACACCCCAAAAGAATGTTGGAAGATTTTGAAAGTTCGATTGAGCTATGTTAACCTTGGTGGTTCATAATAGTACCTTAAAGGTGAGTTTGGAGAATAAATTGAAAGTCATTTTATTCCTTCGAAAGATGATAACCTTGGGGTTCTAAAATAACCTCCTAGAATGCTTGGAGATAATGAAGAGTTTATTTACTCCTTTGAGGTTGTAGTGTTGATATAAACTATCGTATGACTCTGGATAGTAAGTTAGATTATTTACAAAATAAATAGAAATGGTTTCGAATAAAATGAAACATATACGTGGGATGGAAATGAAATGGAAATGGTATTGATATTTGTAAATGATAATTTACTTAATCATGAAACCGGTAAATAATGATTTACTTGATTTTGTTATGATAAATAAAATGGCTTAAACACACCTCTCTAAATGACATCATAAGGAAAGTCCCCACGTGAGGTGAAGCCCCCTGGCTAATGAATGCAAGGTGGATATAGTCCTAGGCCATGAGAGCGCTTATTGTTGTATATGTTTCTGCGATGGGTAGGAGATTCCGGGTGTGGTCTTGACTACCCCGCAGGCTCATGGCCGCTTCCCGACGTCTTGCGATATAGGTGCCCAGGTTGTCTAATGATAGGCCCTGGAAGATGATGGTCATTTAGGGGCGCGCACAGTGGGGAAACCCGGACGGGCGGTCTTAGAATTCGTTATATGTATATAATTATAACAGTTCATAATCAAGTGGGACTTGATGTATTTGTTATGCCATGAAGAGCATGATGGAGTGCCACAAAGAGTACATGTAAATGCCACAAAGAGCATTTGAAAATGATTATTTTCCTGATAAGGAAAGGATTTTTACAAAAGGTAAAATTGAGATAAGATTTCCTTAAAGAGCAAAAGATTGTGATTATAAATATATTCTTCCTGCTAAGGAAAAGATATATGAAATAATTGGCACATTTGATGAAGTTTTTAGTTTAATGCTTCTTATTTTGTTCCCGCTTAGCTTATGTTTTAAATTGTATAGGTTGCTTCTTATTTATCTTTCTTCACGATTTATCACATAATTGTCATAATCTTTATTCATCTGGTAATCATATAGAACCGGGCCCTGACCTGGTTACATTTCTTGTTGCATATTCATCTTGTCTCTGCTCAGGTACTCCGCCGCAAGGATGTCTGATTTGAATTCCTATTCTGATGTTTTCGACGAGCCGTGATGCATTGCGGATATTACGGGATACATTTGGTATAGATGTTTTCATTTTTTATTCTAGTTAAGATCAAGTCTTTTATACGGGCGAGAGGCCCAAGCTTTTGTAAATGTCTAATGAAATGTAATAAGTAACTTATTGTACTTGTGTATAATTGGTGTATCAGTTTAGTGACCGGTTACCTATTCGGTCTTTTTATCGTACTATTGTTGTATTATTTATATATGTCTTGGGGTTTCCCTTATCTTTCAGGAATTGGGTTGTTTGTTTTCATTTATTTACTTTCAAATCAAAATTTTTGGCAACCCGTTTTCTGAAATATTGGGTGGTTATCCTGGATACTCTATATTTTTGTTATGATGCTGAGAATGATTCCATCCATGATTCCGTTATATTGGAGTATTGGGCTGGCCACCCCTTATTTTGGTGAGCGGGTTGTCACATTAGACACCATAATTTTTTCGAGATGATTGAGCATTTGGGAACGATGTTACTTTAAGGGAGATCCAAAAGAGGGATGATTCACTAAGCTAATGTGTGAACCACCAGGAGCAGGATAAGGTTAAGATATGGGATGTGTGTTTGTTGTTACGTATTAACGACCTGTCAGATCAATGGATTTTGACCACACGAAGGAGTAGTTTGTTGTGATTTGCAATGGTGTTTTGATGAAGAGGAAGTGGTGTGGGTGTGGTGTTAGCTACAACCAAATATATAATTAGGGTTGGTTTATTCCCAACATTGAAGTTTGTTTAGAGTAGGGTATACAAATAATATTAGAAATAGGTTCCTTTCTTCGTTCAATGATCATAGTAGGTTTTATTTCTCAGGAATTTTTTTCCATAAGGGGGTCCTAACTACGAGTAGCATCATTCACTAAGGCACTTATTTAATGGTTTTCTATATATTCTAGAGATGATTAGAAGTACAGGAATATAATTGATTGCTCGTTTAATTATTATGAGGTCCTAAGGTCCCTGGGAGGGCATGGGACAATTTGCAGCCATCGGAGTTGATTAGCCACGTTGATTTGAGCTATGATTTAGAAATTTATTTATGTGAGGGTGTTTGGGAATACCTTGGAGGATAACGTATCCCTAGTCGAGTGTGTGAACTTTGGAAAAATCGGGTAAAGAATTTGAGACTGGGTGGAGTCATGGTTTGAAGCTTCATGCATATTGTTGAAAATATGGAATTAGGGTTCCTATAGAGAGTAGGTAACCCAATGGGAAGTTAAGGCATGGGTAAGGCAAGCGGGGGTTATTTGACCTCACTTTATCATCGTTAGTGTGGAGGATATTTTCAAGTACAGGATGAAGAAAGTTCCTGAGAGACCAATTGGTGTTGAACAATTAGACTAATTGGTTTAGAGTATAACTAAACGCGATTTATGACAAGAGGGACCTATGTGTGTAGTAGGTTGTAGAGGATAAATTCATTTATAGTAGTGGGAGGACACTACGAGTGAGATATTCTTAGATTTTTTACTAGGAATATAATGAATTCAAATTTCGAGGACGAAATTCCTTATTTAAGGGGGAAGAATGTAATACCCCGTATTTCTCGTGAATTAAATAATTGAATAAAATTAATTATGTATACTTGTTGTGACTGGTGATGTCGTCAATTATATCATTATGTGTTATTTAATTTGGATTAGAAATTGGATTTAAGACACGATGATTAATTAATTAAATTAATTAATATTTGTACTCGTACAGGACAATTAGTAAATAACTGAGTTGTTAGTTATTTGGTTTGGTATAATTTGTACCAGGCTAGTTGGACGCGTAACATGTTCCTTTTTTTAGCTTAAAATGGTGTAATTTAGTCCTATTGAGTTAGTATGGGACCTAGGTGGGGTTTTAAATCAGTTAGAGACGATTTTGGACCTTTTTGTTAGTGGCCCATTTGAGGCCCAACCCTAATTTCGTGCGTCAAGAGTTTTTTTTAGCAAAAACACAAATGAAAAGTAACTTTGTGGGCTAGAAAGAAGGCACATGAAGAGAAAAGAGTAAATTGAGAGATTTAGCTTAGTTTTTCTCGACAAATCATGAGGCAAGTTTATATAGAGTATGATTATGATTGTATGTGTATTATATTATGATTATTCATTCAAGTTTGAATATAATCATGATTTAAATCTTATTAGAAAGACTAATTTTATTAATTTCCATATTAACCTAATTTAGATATGAATTGGGTTATTTTTCATAACTAATTATATTAATTCTCTTACTATTTGAAACTAAAATTATTTATATATGATTGTAACATGTTTTCTATTGTCAATTAGTGAAAAGCCTATGATTATGTGAATTTATCCCTTGAAACCATTAGTTAACTGATGATTTTTGTTCAAATTAGGGTTATTGGATTATTAATTGGGTTTTTGTTGAATCCTATGGTAGATTTGGGATTTACTGATGAAAATGGGTTCCAATTATGTTGATGATGTGTTTTTATCATTTGAATATTATTTGGGTGCTTGGGGGTGAATTTTTTAGGTTCATTAATGGAGGATTAAGAGAGAAAAATGGGGGTTGAAGTCCCGTAACAAAGGGAAATATTGAGGCTTCAATGTTGATTGATCGATCTATCCAAGGGAACTGATCGACCATTGGTAACAAATATCGCCTCGGTTTGGTTTTTGTGTTATTAATTGGGAGGGTAGATCCGAGTGTAGAATGGGTTTGTTGAGTGGGAATTTGTAAGTTCGAGGACTGGGATTAATGGCCAAGATTGATTTGAATTGTTGTGATTTATGAGTGGGGTTAATATCTTTTGGGTGAGATTAGGTTTGGGTTATAACTTTCCCGAGTGAGGTAGTTATTATGTCCCATGGTTTCATTTAAATTAGGTGTGAGATTATACTTAGACGCGATGCCTTGGGAGAATAGATTAAGGCTACTTAAGAATTAATATAGTTGATGTGAATGTTTTTATGTATGGTAGGGTGAGCTATGGTGAGACTAAACTTATATTTGGGAACTCAGAGTGTTAGGTTTATTTTATTATGGGATGAATATAAAGTTATAGATGTGATATTCTTTCTATGATAGATATGCTAGTATGACCTGGTAGCATTAGGGTCGGTACGTGTGTGTGATTTACCATAACCCATTAATGAGAGTTATGTATGTTTTTTCTTTAACTCGTTAGTGAGGGTTGTGATTACTTTTGTGTTTAATGTGCAATGCATACTGTGTGTGAGTTCTCGTCGGCTGGAATACTAGAAGGGATTTTATGAAAGGGGCACATGTGATGTGGACCACGTTGGTACCCGGTGAGTAGACGGGCTCTTCCTTGGTCATATATACCCCTGGGTCACACGTTAGTTACTCTTGACCAAGATGGTTTTTGAGGATATTTCTTTCATAAATCTTAGGTATGGTAGGTTTTATGACTAATGGGTAGACGTTGTGATTTATCCCTTACTGTGATGAGGTCTTAGGATTGGGACGACTTAAGACTATACTAGTATGTGCGAGAGATCTCGAACGCAATAAGAGTAGGATTTCATTATGTGTGGTCGCAAGAGATGCTCATTTATTTGTACCTGCCGGGCACTGTACCTTTGTATGGATGTTAGACATGGGAAGAGTTATTCTCCTAACCTATGTGGTTATGGTGTGATGATGCTAGAGATAGTTGTACCGCTTTATGTGCTATACTATACGTATATGACTAATAATAAGGATGTCTACCTATATACTTATGATATGGATTTGTGTATTACATATACTAGAGATATGTATATTTTATTATTCGCATAAGATAGTTAAATGTGTATAGATTTGAGATATGAGCGTGTTAGTGGTATCGTGGTTATTTCGTTAGAAGTACCTTAGGGTTTGAGACCTTAGTATATTATGTGACTTATATTGAAAGAGATTAACTTATTATATTTAATGGTAAAAATTAAATAATGACGTTGTAAGACATTAATCATATGGGTTTGATATGGATTCGAGATTTAGAACCACGAGATATTTTAGGTTGCTGGGTTAGGTAACGAATAATTTAAAATATGTTAAAACATGATAGGAAGATGTGTAGTTATAATGTGGCCGAAATTCAGTTATAATCCTATTCTACATAGGCTTTTTTACGTTTTCTTTTAAAAACTATTTTTACAAGTCCCTGTTGTGGTAGTTCCTATAGATGCGGGTTCGTTGGACAAGCATCTCTTGCAATACATCATTCCTATACTCCTAGGATTGTAGGAGTCGAGCAACTTCAGCTCATTGTTTTATTGTACTCTTCTATTTTAAGTGTTATATTCAGAGTTGGACTTTTATATGAACACATTTTATATTCATATTGGCTTATGTTGTACTGGCTGTGTTTGATATTAGAGTTATTTTGTGTTGATCTGCATTTCATTATTTTGTCGTTGTTCATTCGATTTTCATTATTTTATTTTATGGAGAATGTTCCCAAAAGTTTATATTCCCATGATTTTTGCATTAGACCAGAACAATCTATTTATGGCTTTTGCGGTGTGTCACAGGGGTCTCCACTTGGTTTGGGAACTTCGAGCCAAGAATAAGGAGTTAAACGTAGTTACTTATCTTGAGGACGATATGTATATGGAGAAGGATTTCCGAACTACCACTAAGATGGAACTATAGATGGATAATGATAACCTTAAGAATTCCAAGACAATTGTTGTAATCGCAAAGGTTACTACTGATAAGGAGGTTGGTCGGCTCCGAGGTCGAATAACTGAGTTATGAGATCAGTCCAAGGAGAAGGTCCTTTAGGTAATAATTGCATTAAAGGTTGAGCTAGCGCTAATGCCCTTGGTAATGTTCGAGTACTTGAGGGAGTTTCGAGTCTCTTAATCCATGGGCCTAATCAAGTAATAGTTATTCTCAAATGTCTATAATGAACTGAATTGTCGGATAAACAATGATCTCTAAGTTATTGATGTCTCTTGTTACGATCGGGTTGACTCTAAACGAATGGATGATGATGAAACACCCTCTCCTTTATCCTTGAATGAGCATGTTTAGGATGAGTAACAATATTTTTTAATTTCCCTATGTCCACCTACAAGCCTCTAGTCTGACGCGAGGATCTGTCAACTTTGATGCACCAAAAGTTGGGCAATATCAATGCAAGAGAGTTATCGATTGTGATTCCATGATCGTGTTTTTCATGACTCCTGAAATTATTGCCAAAATCCCGTTATCAATGACTTATATTATTTTGAATCCCTCCCCCCTTTTAATGTTTATAATACATGTTTTTTTTCTTTGTTGTATTGTGCTTATACTTTTACGCTTGCATTTGATTATATGTAGCTATGTCGTTATGTATGAATCGAGGTTTGAAGGCTATCGAACATAAGGACTTGTGATCTTTTGACCGATCACTAAAGTCTCAACATGATTTTAATGTGGTATGCTTAGGGTTCCCCCAAGCCCTTTGGTTGAGCATTCATATATGTTTACACCTTGTTTAGCTTAAGGGTGTTTAAGGATCTACTCTTTTTTTTCTATACACATTTTCAGTCACTGCTATCTTTCTCTGTCCCCCTCCCTCCCAACCCACCCACTCTCACTACCGACATGAACCCACCCCCTCTACCACCACCCACCACAACCAACCCACCACACTCTCTTCCTTAAGTTAATTAATATGGGTCCATTGATCTTAAGATTGAAAATAATTGAAGATCTCACATGGGTTCACAAATAGGTTTATTTAATTTCGTTGAACTATTCTTTAGACATGTTTAATTTGTTTCATTGGTCTGAACCCAGGTTTACTTGAAACTTTTAGTTTACCTCAAATATTGGGTTTAGTTGGGTTTTTAAACTCATTTGTAGATAAAGAATATTATTTTGAAACTCATTTGAATCAACATTTGTGTTTTGTGGGTTTGAGTGGATTTTGAAATCCATTTGTAGTAGAGAGGATATTGTTTCAGAATCCATTTATTTTTTAAACCCGTCTGAATTGATTTTTGTAGAGAGATAATACTATTTTGTAATCCATTTGAATTGATTGCTGCATTGTGTGTGTTAGAATTTATTTTGAAATCCATTTGTAGAGAGAATATTATTCCAAAACCCATTTGGTTTTTAAACCCATTTAAATTGACTTTCTAGAGAGATAATACTGTTTTGAAACCCATTTGAATCGATTTTTTTGTTTTGTTTTGAGGGTTTGAATCTATTTGTAAACCCATTTGCACAAATATTATTGTTTCAAAGCCCACCCATTTTTGTTGTGGTTTTAAAAAGATATTGGTGTTGCGAGTTTGATGAGATTTTGTTAGCTTTCTTAAATGTTTAGAGATTTTATGGATTTTTAATTCATTTAAATTGTTTTATTTTTATATATATTTTTTAAGAAACAAACAAGATTTTCTTAGATCAAAACAAAAAGAATGCAAGGAAGAGAATACAAGGAAAACAAGGATAATAAAAGAATACAAAAAATAAAGAATATAAAAGAGCTTATAAAAAGGCCAGAAAGATAGCCTGTCTAATGAAATATATAAGAAGGCAGACCCATAAAATCATTGAAAACAGGAATAAAAATCTTTTTAGGGCATTAATGCCCACCACAATCCATCGTGATGCATAAGTCCTAGGTTGGCCAATTTGTCAGGAGCAGTATTTCTTTCTCTAAAGATGTGGGAGCATTTGAAGTTCATATAAGAAATTTGGTGAAGAAAATTGATCTAAGAAATCTTCAAAGGCCATTGAGGGGAGAATTCATTATCGTTGAAGCAAGGAACAACACTATAAGAATCACATTCAAGCCATAAATGAAGCCAACCTCTATAATAGGCTATGTCAACAGTAGTGATAGCTCGTTGAAGTTCAACAAAGAAAGAATTATTCCAACCAATGTTTTTACAATAGCAACCCAAAAATTCATCCTTGAAGTCTTTAAAAATAATGCCAAAAGTAGAGGGCCTTGGATTTCCTTTAGATAAGCCATCATAATTAGCTTTAATCTAAGGAAATAAAGGGAATTTCCACATGATAGTGGATATGATAGGGTCTCTTCTCAGACCAGGAGGCATGCATAAATTGCTAAGAATCCCCAAATCATTTTTATTTTTAAAAAATCTTGGAACAAAAGGACCAATAAAAAGAATCAAAGCCTTGATGCAGCTACATACAACTACTTTATTAGGAAGAACATTTTGAAACCTGACCTTGTTCTTTGCACAATATATCTTGCAAAACACATAGAATGAAAAAACCTTCCATAGGTTTTGAACTTGAGGGCCATTATAAGGATGAATAATGAAATCCCAGAAAACATCAAATTCATCAATTTTTTGGATAATCATGTTAAAAATACCAGCAATCTAGTTCTATAGAGATTTAGCAAAGGTACATTTCATGAATAAATGATGTTGAGATTTATGGATCCCCGGGTTTTAAAATTCTTCACAATTTAAAATCAAACTTTGTAATTTCCTTGTAAAACTTAATTTATATGCGGAAGCGTAAACGGTAAGATGATGGTTCAAATTTAAATATTAAAATTCCAATTTTAACATAAACAAAATAAAGTGAATAATTAACTTAAACAAACCAAATTAATTAATACTCACATAAACCGATTAATTAATTCCAATTAAATAGATCCAAGTCCTAGAATTTGCCTAAGTCATGATTATTCATATTTCAACAAAGTTAGGCCAAACCAATTTTAGTACGTGACTTGAATTAAACAATTTTTACCCAATATTTATTTTAAGTCCAATTTATATTAGTGTGATAAATAAACCGAATTTTATCTTGAATTTATTCTAAGCATGCGTTCTAAATTATGATGCAAGATAAAATAAACAAAGTCACACTACGCCGCGATGTACGAGGAAAAACCCAAGACGGGAAAAAACTTCGGACGGCCCTAGCCACAAGTCCACTAGATACGGAATTATAATTACAAGACAAAAGACTTACATCCTCGACTCGAACCCTCTCAAGCCTTGTCGCTCCTTCTTGTAGAAACCTCTTCCTAGCGGACAACCACGGAGCTCCACCGCGATCTCGAAATCCACCGATAGGACTTTGTATGGTCACCGTCACCCAAGCTTGGAGCCTTTCTCCAAGTGATTAATATCGCAACAAACTTCTTCTTCTTTGTGATGGGATGTAGAAGGAAACCCGAAACTTCTGTTTTTCAATTCGGTAGAGAAAACCGGGGCCAAAACTCCAAGCAATTGATATAAATATAGAAACTTGGATAAACACAATTGGGTGTAAACACTAGAGTGGTATATGCATTTTCTTTGAAAATAACCCTCAAAACTTGAACATTTTCCTAAACTATTTTTGCTCTCAAACTCTCTCTAGGAGATAAACTTGGTTGGAAAAGTTAATTAGAAAAATGTGTTTCCCGTCCTTAATAAGTCTTGAAAAAGTTGGTTAAAAACCAAGTGGGAAAAGTGGGTAAAAACTGCCAAAATCTGCTCAAAACTGTTCCCGCCTGGCATCTCGTTCGAACGAACTTGACTCTCGTTCGAACGACATATCGAACGACTGACCAGTTTAGGTTTGTTGGCAAACTCGTTCGAACGAAACCTGGTTCGAACGAAAAAACTCGTTCGAACGAGACTTCGAACGACTTCCAGAAATTTTTTGATAAATTCAATTTTTGGCCCAGAAACTTTATGTACTTTATTTTAAAGTTCCAATTAAATTATTCTGAAAGTAAAACATGGTTTTTTATTAAACCTAACACCCAATAAATATTGTTCCAAGCTCCTATATAAATATAATTACATTCATACCTTGGGAGCATGGAACCTTAGATGATGACGTAGAAACGAGGCGCGCAAACCGGAATTTTGATGAAGCTTTATATTCTTTGTCGCTACGTCTTCAACACACACTTCATAGGCTTGAGAGTATTACAATAAATCACTAACCTATGAATAAATGTTTTTGTCCAGAATTGAGCCAAAACTATATATGGACTCAATTGGAAATTTGTGTCCTTACAAATCTCCCCCTTTGGCTATTCCGGGACAAAAACCAAAACAAAAATCCTAAAGGGTCGTCAAGCTCACTAGACTCAAAACATAACCCGCCCAATCTTGATTCAACCCAAGGATTAAACACTTTGCCTTTTAAAGTTGCCGCTTTAGTAGAATACCTGCACACTTAAGCAAACTCATCAAATGCATAGGGAATATCAAAATATATTAATCGCAATTAATTAATTACTCCCCCTAAAATAATTCTCCCCTTTATCAAACAATGACATTTACTTAGAAAGACGTCTCCCCCTAAGATAAATCTCCCCCAAACTAAGATGCGATAATAATAGGATTAGATACCATTTCTTCCCCTATCATCATTCTCCCCCTTTTTGTTCGGGAATAGGCAAAGGATAAAGAACTAATAAACAACATGTGGAAGCTTAAAGTGAAAAGACATGAAAGCATATGGGCAATAAAAGCAAGGCAAAGACAAATAAATATCATATATATAGATACTAAAAATATACCAATAGAGCACTTGCATATATATATAGATATAAACACACACATGACACAAAATACAATAAGTTTGCACACTCGTATGGCAAAAATGTGTCATATGGAAACGAAAGTGTAGGGGTGTGTACTAGCAACAATTAAATTTAGACCCAAACACTTAAGAAACGTTCACGGAGTTCTCATTTGAATGCAAACTTCATCACAGTTAAATATAACCTCATGTGACAATATAGATTGAACTCAATGAACAAACATACACAATGCATACAAGCCTAGCATGATGATGATTCTACAAACCAAATAGAGTCATGACATTAAAGACAACTAGGATAAACGGACATTGTGCAAACCGTTGATATACCATCCAATTCTCCCTCAATGAGCATATATATTCTTTTGTTTTTGAATGAATATATCAAACAAACATAGGCCTTGGCAATTTCTTTCTGTTTAATGCCAAATATTCTGTTTTTAGGCCTTTGGATCACGTATTTCTTTTAGATCCAATCAACGGTGGCTTACTATCGCAAAGGATTTAATTCATCCTTTCGGAGCCCTTCCCCGTGCATATATTAAGTTATCATGTTTTCATTTTTCACACAAATCTCACATGCAACGGATTTTGACATGCACTAGTCCTCCTAGGTCATAGATATGTAGATGACAAGATTGATAGGAGAACACCTCAAAAAGCTCAAATATAACATGTGACATTCAGATTTCAAAAGAGCTTGTGCATGTGTGAAAGAGGCATATATATATAGAATCCATTTAAACAATACAAAATCCAACTACTCCACAAGAATTATGGTAAAGAACATTTTAAGGATTGACAATCTAAACCAAAAGTTCTAGCCATGTGGGAGCGTTAAAGGAGGGATTCAAACACAAGTATATGCCACATAAAGTGTGTCAAACAAAAATACACACAAAATAAAATCTTTTTGAGTTTTTAACATTTTTATCCAAAAATTAAATATATATATACTCAAAAGGACAAACAAAAATCATTTGAATCTTTCATTAAGCTCAAATTATCAAGAGATAAAGTCCAAACGATAAACAAAAATCTTTTTGTATTTTTCATTTAAAGCAAACAAAATGAAAGAAATATAATACAAAAGATAAACAAAAATCATAATTCTAGCATGGAATAAGCATGGGTCAAAGACTAGAAAATGATTAAACAAGCATACATTTTGCATGTGAATATAGCATAAAGTACAAAAGCTAAAGTATGCAAACACTAACACATTCAACCTTTAAATTTAGCAAGGGAGGAAGGATGTGAAAGTAAATGAGAATCAAAATCCCTATTTTGTAAGGCAACCAAATCAGATTTCCTAACCCAAATTAATGAAGAATGACAATCTTGGGGTGTAGGAACATTAGCTATCGTGGTTACTTTACTATGGGATTTTCTAGGAATTCGTTTAAGATCAAAACAAAATTTCCTAAGATGACCTTTTCGACCACAATGTGAACAAGTGAAAACAAGTCGAAAAGATTTACCTAAGGAGTGATCTTTAAATGCATTCCTAGTAGATTCTCCTAAAATGTTGGTTTTGACTTTAGGGTTGAATTCATTACAAGTATTGAAGCCTAAACCAAAAGTGTCATTTTTAATTTGGACCGTTCCTAACATTTTATCAAGTTTTTATGAACGACATTCCAAATCAAATTTGACATTACTAGAATCTTTTAATTTATTTTCCCAATCTAAAATGGTAGATTCTAGTAAAAAATTACGCTATTCAAAAACGAGAAGCTCCTTTTTCAAGGATTCCATTAAACCCCTAAGGCTATCTCTCTTGCCTTCTACGTATTCTAGCTTCTCTCGAAGAGTCCTCTCTCGTGTCCTAAGGTCTTCTATTAAGGCACTATCATCAACGACCTTTACACTTTCTCTTAAACAAGCTTCTAACTTCAAATTAGCTCTTTTCAATTTAATAGATTCTTTATATAATTCATGAAAAGCAATTTGAAGTTCACTCTCATCAACCTCTTCTTCATTTTCACTCTCTTTTTCTTCTCCACTCTCACTATCATCAAAAACAAGGGAATCATGAACAATGACCTTGGAAGTGGCATGTGCTATCGTGTCATCAATCGATGAGTTCTCATTATCACTCACATGACTTGCCATAAAAGACATAAAAATTTTCTTTGTGGGGGAATCGGGCTTTTCTTCCGTATCACTATCACTAAGGGTTGCATTATATGAAATGGGTCGCTTACCCTCTTTCCTTAGTTTAGTGGGGCACTCATAAGCCCTATGGCCATAACCTTCACAACCAAAACATTTATTAGACTCGTCCCTATCAACATTTTCATTATTAGACTTAGGGATCTTTTCGGCTTTAGAAATCTTCTCGTTTTTATCATGTTTAGAAGATTCAAATTTCTTAAAATCATTTTTAAATTTATCTTTGTTGAATTTAAGAAATTTTCTAAATTTACGAGCAAATAAAGCCATATCATCCGAGTCACTATCACTCTCGCTCTCTACTACTTATTTAACCTCTTTTCGGGCTTTTAAAGCAACGCCCTTTTCGATTTTCTTTTCATTTTTAGAGGGAGACATAACCAGTTCATAGGTTTGTAAATCACCTACAAGCTCTTCTAATTTCGTAGAGGCTAAAGTGGGTAAAGAATTTAAAACGGTCACCTTAGGAATAAATCTATCGGGTAGGGACCTTAAAATTTTCTTTACAACACGGTCGTCAGGTATTTTCTCTCCCAAGTTAAAATATGAATTAACAATATCAGAAAGTCTAGCATAAAATTTATCAAAAGTTTCTTTTTCATCCATTTTGATAGTTTCAAATTGAGTGGTGAGGTTTTGGAGTTTTGAAGCTTTAACGACACTAGTTCCTTCATGAGTTAATTGTAAAATATCCCAAACTTCTTTAGAGGTTTCACACATCATAATACGTCCGAATTCATCCGGTGCGACAGCGCTAAATAAGGCATTTAAACCTCGGGAATTAAAGTTAGCAAGTTTAAACTCATTTTCAGTCCATCTATCGGCGGGTTTGATAACACGTTCATTTTCAACTAAGTAAGTTGGTGGGGAGTACCCGGTAACAACAGACATCCAAACTCTCTCGTCGATAGATTTTAGAGCCGATCTCATTCGCGCTTTCCAATACGCGTAGTTTGAACCATCAAAAATAGGAAATTTTAAAAATGGGGAAAATTCCATTTTAGCCAAAAATTAAAGGATCTTAACGAAATAATTTATCGTTTTTGGCTCTGATACCACTTGTTGAGATTTATGGATCCCCGGGTTTTAAAATTCTTCACAATTTAAAATCAAACTTTGTAATTTCCTTGTAAAACTTAATTTATATGCGGAAGCGTAAACGGTAGGATGATGGTTCAAATTTAAATATTAAAATTCCAATTTTAACATAAACAAAATAAAGTGAATAATTAACTTAAACAAACCAAATTAATTAATACTCACTTAAACCGATTAATTAATTCCAATTAAATAGATCCAAGTCCTAGAATTTGCCTAAGTCATGATTATTCATATTTCAACAAAGTTAGGCCAAACCAATTTTAGTACGTGACTTGAATTAAACAATTTTTACCCAATATTTATTTTAAGTCCAATTTATATTAGTGTGATAAATAAACCGAATTTTATCTTGAATTTATTCTAAGCATGCGTTCTAAATTATGATGCAAGATAAAATAAACAAAGTCACACTACGCCGCGATGTACGAGGAAAAACCCAAGACGGGAAAAAACCTCGGACGGCCCTAGCCACAAGTCCACTAGATACGGAATTATAATTACAAGACAAAAGACTTACATCCTCGACTCGAACCCTCTCAAGCCTTGTCGCTCCTTCTCGTAGAAACCTCTTCCTAGCGGACAACCACGGAGCTCCACCGCGATCTCGAAATCCACCGATAGGACTTTGTATGGTCACCGTCACCCAAGCTTGGAGCCTTTCTCCAAGTGAGTAATATCGCAACAAACTTCTTCTTCTTTGTGATGGGATGTAGAAGGAAATCCGAACTTCTCTTTTTCAATTCGGTAGAGAAAATCGGTGCCAAAACTCCAAGAAATTGATATAAATATAGAAACTTGGATAAACACAATTGGGTGTAAACACTAGAGTGGTATATGCATTTTCTTTGAAAAATAACCCTTAAAACTTGAACATTTTCCTAAACTATTTTTGCTCTCAAACTCTCTCTAGGAGATAAACTTGGTTGGAAAAGTTAATTAGAAAAATGTGTTTCCCGTCCTTAATAAGTCTTGAAAAAGTTGGTTAAAAACCAAGTGGGGAAAGTGGGTAAAAACTGCCAAAAACTGCTCAAAACTGTTCCCGCCTGGCATCTCGTTCGAACGAACTTGACTCTCGTTCGAATGAAACTTCTAACGAGTGACCAGACTGGGCTCGTTAGAAACTCGTTAGATATCTCGTTAGAACGACCAAACTCGTTCGAACGACATATCGAACGACTGACCAGTTTAGGTTCGTTGGCAAACTCGTTCGAACGAAACCTGGTTCGAACGAAAAAACTCGTTCGAACGAAAAAACTCGTTCGAACGAGACTTCGAACGACTTCCAGAAATTTTTTGATAAATTCAATTTTTGGCCCAGAAACTTTATGTACTTTATTTTAAAGTTCCAATTAAATTATTCTGAAAGTAAAACATGGTTTTTTATTAAACCTAACACCCAATAAATATTGTTCCAAGCTCCTATATAAATATAATTACATTCATACCTTGGGAGCATGGAACCTTAGATGATGACGTAGAAACGAGGCACGCAAACCGGCATTTTGATGAAGCTTTATGTTCTTTGCCGCTACGTCTTCAACACACACTTCATAGGCTTGAGAGTATTACAATAAATCACTAACCTATGAATAAAAGTTTTTGTCCAGAATTGAGCCAAAACTATATATGGAATCAATTGGAAATTTGTGTCCTTACAAATGAGATGTATCCTCTTCACAATTAAAAGTACCACAAAGCAGGTAGGTGGAGACCATAGGAATACCTCTAGCTTTACGCCTATCATCAGTGGGAAGACTGTTGTGAAGAAACCTCTAGCTTATTACAGAGACTCTAGGGGGCACAAAGATATTCCAAATGATTTTGAAGTTAGAATTCAAATGATCTTCATGCTTAATACAACTATAGGCTTTATAAAATGTGAGATTTACAGTAGAAGGGTTGTCCCAAATGAGTTTATCAAGAGTATCAATAAATGGAAGTTTCAAAGAAAGAATAGAGGAGCAGACTTGAGGGAAAGAATTGAGGTGATAATAAAGCATCCTCCAAGCACCATCATAAATAAGGTCAGAGACTTTAGAAATGAGATGAGATGATGTAGAAAGGTTTGAGGAAGAAATTATGGGAGTTCCAAGTAAATTATCAAGCCAAACATTAGTGGAATTACCATTGCTAATGATCCATCTTGAATGAAGGTTTATAAGGGGAATAAAAGCCTTTAGACTAGGCCCAATAGATGATTTGAAGTATTGAAAAATACAAGAAACAACTGAGAGTTTAAATCTTGCTTTAAGAAAGAGACACAAATGGAAGATTGATTAAGAATATTCCAAGAAGTTTTAAGGAAGGCTGCATTGTTCAAATTTTTGGCATTCTTTAAACTAAGAACTCCATTGACTTTAGAATCACAAACTTTATTCCAAAAAATAGTGACCAATTTTCTAGTGCTGATTTTTCTATTCCAAATGAAATTTCAAGCACTGCAGTTGAAGAACTTGAGAAGAGAAGTAGGCCACTTATAAACTTGAAAGCTATGAAGAAGGGTGTTTTGAAAGACTGATTGAATAAGATGAACTATTCCATCCATAGTGCAAAGAACTCCTTTCCATCTACTTAGTTTAGCAATAGCCTTGTCTGCAAAGGGCTGAAGAAATTTCTTTCTAGGGGATCCAACAAATATAGGAACAACTAGGTAAATGAAGGGAGTTATACCCTGTTTAATACCTAGAATGTCAATAACTTTGTTCCTTCTATGAGAAGAAGAGGATCCCAAATAGAATCTACTCTTATCTTTGTTCATGAATTGACCATAAGCTTTGCCATAGAGATCAAGAAAATTGAGCAAGTTGGATGAAGACTTGTTATCAGCACTAGAGAAAATGAGAACAAGTATTTTTTATTTTTTATTTTATACTTTATTTTATGAAAACTACAAAATAATATATGTATGTAATTCAAATTTATTTTTTACGTGAGCTATTATCTAGAAATTTCAGTTTATTTAAACTGTTTTCATAAAGTATATAATGTAATTTCCAAGATTTTTGAAATATTTGATACAATTTTTGAAATTTTATTTTGGAATATTCAAGCTGAAATTTGTTAAATTTGTGTAAAAAAAATTCTCAAATCATCTTGTTCAATATATTGGAAATTAAAATAATGTTGTATTGCCTATAAGTTTTAGATATATTCTTTTTGGATTTTTCACATTTTCAATTATTTTCCTACATTTTCTAATTTTTAAATATATACTTTTAGTGTTTTCTAAAGTTTATATATATGTTTTCTATAATGTCTAATAAATAAAAAACTAAAGTTAAATCTAGTATCTTCATCAAAAGAGGTTTTCTCAAAATGACCTAAAAAACTAAAATTAAATAAATGTTATAAAATATATATTTTTAATGGATGTCCACTAGTATTTCTCATTACTAAAGGGTCTCTTGGGATACCATAATTTGTGTAATAAATAGGAGTGATATCCCTTGAGTATGCAACCAAAAGGAAATGAGAAGTTTTTACTCTTTCTAATTCTATCCTTTTCTTTTATTTTATAACACGTTATCAACATGTGTCCTCTCACATATTAGTTTGTAATTTTCTGGGTCCCTCACGATTGGAATCACCAGGTTTGAAGAGAGAGAAACGAAACAAAAAAAATCCATGGGAGTTGAGAGGAAGAAAGGGGTGCTATTGAGTAAACAGAAGGGTATTTCTTCACAAGGGTATTTCTTGATCGATCTAGTTTGGAGAGTAGGTCTATCATGATCAATTATTTTTCTTCTAATTATTGGTGTTCAAGTTTTATCACACTTTATTTTTCAGTGTTCTAGCTGTGATCACAAGCATCGTCATCCTTATGATGCGATTATGCAATAATACTGTAAGTCACATCATCATACTTTAGTTACTATATATATATATATATATATATATATATATTCTCTGAGTCAGTGACCATTCGAGTCGGATTCTTCTGAAACGGGCCAACCTCCAAATCGGGATGGGAGGGGAAGAACCCTTAGATGAGATCATCTCCATATCTTCCCATTGTGCACGTGATGGTGATTCAAGGATATAGGGGTCCGCTTTCTGCCACTCGCACTGTTATCTTCGCAATGTACCTCAGATATAAAATTGGTCGTTGTCAAAAGGGAATAACACGAAGGAAAGGAGTCTCAAGCCTATTTTGCTCAAAATAGGTGAAGGAAATGTAGCCTTCTTTAGAGAACGACATAGAGGTCTTACTGATGCATATAAAACCACCCAGGGTATAAGTTACAAAATGGGAAGGTGTTAGGCACCCACTCTTCCCTTTCAGTCTCTCATGCAATATGTTAATAATTATCCTCTTCTCCAAATCGTGATGTGTGTGTACATGTGTGTAATGTAAATAATGAAGGTCCCTATATAGAACACTCTTAGGGTTAGGTTTTTTTTGGTGTTTAACTATATAGATCTTCAACTAGTTAAACTTCAATTTCGACAAGATATTTTTTGTATTTTTATTTAAGTCTAGTTTACCTATGCCATGCCCTCTACTCAGTCGACTGCACATCTCATAATTCAGAATTCGGCTCAAATCAATTCTCGTAAAGGTAGTCTCTCACACCCTTGCAAATTGGCTCATAGAAATTTAAAATATAGGTCACATAAGATACACTACACAACATTGCATTACAATACATCATATCTCATGATTGTACATTTGTTTGAATATAATGAATTTTTAAAAACATTTAAAAAACATTCTTGAAATTTATTGATGTAATTAATTTTTTTAATTTTAAAATAAATTTAAGATTTGTTTAAAAAGTTTAAATGTTTGTTTTAATAAATTCACGTGAATGAATATGTTAACTTCTTAACATTTAATTTTCTTTGGCTAATGTTACATATGTGGTCATATGTGTTTTTTCTAAATATGTTATACACATTTACAAATTATTAGCTTAAAGCTTGCTATATACGATTTGACCCTAGCATGTCATCTAAACTATAGCCCTTAGTTGTTAACAGTTGGCGTGTACCTCTCAATTTGCCGATTTGACCATATCATACCAAATTCAATTTATATTATATGTGATAGATGTTGGTTGTCAAGTTTATCAATGTAAGATTTCATATTTTAAATATAGATGGTCTTATCATTTGTTTAAAACGATGTCGGCTTGACTTCATACAACCTGCAATTTTCTAACAGTTGGATTATTTTTCTTAAAAACGACGCTATGTAGTTTTTGTTTTCAACCGATAATATTTAAACCACTCGTTTTTTTCTCACGGTTTTGCTTTTAGTGGAGTACAACTTTAATCCACATGTAGCACATTTAGACAATCGTTTTGTGTTTCTTAAATGATTGTTGGATTAATTTCCTACCAACGGCTATTATGTTGCATTTGCAATCCTTGTCTCATTTGTAGAGACCAATCACAACCCTATTCATTTAGTTATAAATATAGACCATGGGTCTTCATTTTAATGAGGTTGAGAAAATAAAAACCTTTCCGAAACTCTGTCGAATTTATTTAGAGAGAGAGAGAGAGAGTTAGATAATAATTTCTACACATGGATTTACTTTGTGTCTTCAAGACTAAAACTTTTGTAAGTGAAACTGATCTCGTCTTTGTATAAGTTTAGATCTATTTTTCATAGATCTTTATTCGTGTGTGTATTGTTGAATATTGTTGTATTTGTGGTGAATTTTGTCAAGATTCATGTTAATAACCATTGCATGCGTTAGTCTTGTGTTGTGTTTATATACGCAATCACACACATTGTACACACTTAATTGTTAAAACTGTTTAATCCATTGCGTGTCATTTAGATTTACCTTAAATTATTTTTGTGTGAAACTTTGAACACTAAAATCACACACGAGTCACGTTGTTGCTTCTGAGCTCATATTAATTTTAAAACATTCTCTTTTAAAACATAACTAAGGAACTTCAGTGTTAATTTCATTTAGACCTTTTAAAAGGTTTAGAAGTTTAAACCTAAGATTCTTAAGGACTAATTTGCAAAGAACATACATATTTGAATGTTCGTATATCCTTTGTCTGGACTGAATACCTATTGGACCTGGACCAAGGACTCTTAATCTTAACCCTATTAAAAGGCATATTAGGGTGTAAGATTAAAGATTATGCTAATCTAAACATATTCTGAGAATTTTTTTTTCTATTTGTATATTTGATCTAAGCATATTCTGATATATATTTTATTAAGTCAAATATTTATGCATATATATACACTGCCTTCGAGATATATTACTTGATATTGAATGTGTACTTGTTATATTATATTTGCATAACATATTGCTTAGTGATTTCAGGACTGATCATTTTCATTTCATGTAGTTCTGTGCATTCACTTTGTACACTATTACTCACTTAAGCACATATTATATCTTTGTCCATATTTGAACAAGTTTGATTGCTCAATATTTGAAAAAGAAGTTTTCTAAAAAAAATTTAAGTCAAGAATACTTGAATTAACAGAAGGAACATAAGACTTGAAAGGATATCTAGGATATCTGATTTGTTTCATATCATTAAGTTTGTATTATTAAGTCTGGGTGTCTCATTGTAGAATAACACACAACACAACACTTCACTAGAAATAGGACATTGGGCACTGGGCAAATCCTACGCTGAGGAAAGAAAGAGGGAGACGTTAAGAAGTGAAGAATGCAAAAGTCATAAGGACAAGTTAAAGCTGATATCAAAAGAGCAACTAGAGAGAATCTTGGTATAGGTAATCTCTTTCTATCTAGTTTACTAGTCTTGTTGATTGTTTGTAACTCGTTCCTAGTTATTTTATTTTAGTGTAAGTAGTTAGGTTTTGATACTTAGAAGGAACCATCGTTTTTCCCAGGGGAAAGCTTTTTGCGACACTAAATAAATACCCGCGTGTTATATTTTCTCACTACACCAAATCTGTCGAATTGTTATAGTTATTGACCTTGACAAGCTGGACTTGTCAAGGTTAATGACCGTGACAATTCTGGGGGTGGCAGCTTTTGTTGTCACGGACATATCACGGTCATTGACCGTGACTAGAGCTATAAACGGATATTCAAAAATCCGCATCCGTCCGATATCCGAATTTGAATTTGCGGATATTTATCCGAAAAAATGGAAACGGATACGAATATGGATACTCTATAAAAATATCCAAGAAAACGGATACAGATATGGATAGTACTAGTATCCGACACAGATAATCCGTATCCGATGCGGAGTATCCATTTTAACGGATATCCATTTTATCGGATATCCGTATCCGTCAAACATATGTTTAAAATATTACCAATAATATTAGTATTGGTATTACTAATAAAATAATATTAAAAAAAAACTTAATTGTTTATTCCCTAAAACAAAACAAACACATAATACACTCAAAATAAAAACACCCTAAAGTTATTATTTTATTGTGTATATTATAAAATGCCATATATTACTATTTTATTAGGTATATTATCATGGAGTTACATTAAAGTTACAATACACCCTATCACACACAACATACACCCACTAAAGGACATATACTCCACTCAAAATAAAAAATAAAACTAATTTAATTTTATTTCTCTTTCGTACAAAACAAGATAAAAGAAACCCTCATTTCACTCCACAAAAAACCCTCATTTCGCCACCTCTCCCTCTGCCGAATCAACCCGCCACTGCTCATCAACCCCGCCACCGTTACTCATCAATCCCTCTGTTACGCATCAACTCTGCCACTCCGTATGCCCTCCTCCTGCAACAGAAAGTTCGCAGCAACATGTACATACAAAATAAAAATAAAAATATATAACTATATTTATATATTGTTCATGTGGTTGTTCCTTAGTTTTCTTAATTATAAATAAATGTACGAGAGAAACAAAAAAATAAAGAGATGATTTTGATTGTGATGAGAATTGAAATTAACAACATGTATATTATATACAAAATAAAAATGTATACTTATTAGAATAAAAATATCAATATGTTTTGAAGACTAAAAGGTCCATGAGATTATCATTCTCAATAAATTTGATTTATCTAAAATGTGCACATTTATATTTACTGTTATAAAATGCTATTATAATTTTTTTTGGATGGCTTTAAGTTTACATGGTTTGTGATGAGAATTGAAGTTAACAACATGTATATTATATACAAAATAAATATGTATACTTATTAGAATAAAAATATCAATATGTTTTGAAGACTAAAAGGTCCATGAGATTATCATTCTCAATAAATTTGATTTAGTCTAAAAGGTGCACATTTATATCTACTGTTATAAAATGCTATTATAATTTTTTTTGGATGGCTTTAAGTTTACATGGTTGTAAATTATGGATGACTTTAATCCATAATATCATTGTGGAATGCTACTATTATTATAGAAGCCATAATTTTTATGTTTGGAGGTAGCAATTTTGTTATATATTTATTTGGATTGGATTGGATTTCATTTGATTGGATATTTTAATAGTTATTTTTTGCGATGACTAAACAATGCAAACGGATACGGATATTATCCGAATCCGAGGTATCCGAGCGGATATGGATAGTTGTTTTAACTATCCGAGCGGATACGGATATGGATATGGATAGTGCATCCAGATAGCGGATACGGATAATGAAAATATGGTATCCGATCCGTATCCGTCCGTTTACCACCCCTAACCGTGACAAGTTCATAAGACTTGTCACGGTCCTTGACCTAGTTAAGTTTTGTCACGATTAAGGACCGTGACAAACCCATGACATTTAATAAAAAATTATCATAGTCAATGACCGTGACAATTTTGGGCAGAATTGAAAAAAAAAAATTGGGCAGTATGTCCATTGCCACTGCCCAGAAGTATATTTGTACCTGTTATAGCAACGTTGTACCTGTTCAAACATCATATATCCAAATAAAATAGAGATAATGCAAATATACATTCAAAACAATATGCATCACGATATAATTCAGATGTAACAACTTAAAATAATTTAATTCAAATAATGTCACTACATGTCTGGGGTAAGGTTATCTTTGAGGAGGTGAGTAGGCCACACGATATACGAATTGACACACCCAGCAATATACATCATGCCGCATTGTTCACATAATTACAAGGGGGAGTTCTCCTTCCCGGGTATCACATGTGTGATTAGCACCTTAGACTCGATGTCTGGAAGCGAATGTCCATGAACTGGCATACCCTGGACTATATCCGAGTCCCTCAACCCCCGCCCTATCCGCTGGCCATCAAATATGTCAAGTAAAAACACGCTCGAACAACCAAGTGTCGACATTGATCGGTCGAAGGGAGCCAAATAGGGGAGTGGATCATCAAAGTCCGCACGTGTCGGTGATGAAGCAGCGAGGTCCACATCCTCGTCATCCTGCGCCTTGTCCTCCTGGATCTCCTCCTCCACCACCTTCTCCTTCCCTTTACCCTTACGGTTTCCCCCCAATGAAATCTTTATGAATGAGAACATATCTTGGACCATCACCTCCAAACGGGACAGCTTCGCGTCATGCGAGTCCACCGTTCGAACCAACCCGGTGTCGCTTGTCTCTAATCCGATGATCCTAGATTTGGCCACCCGTGAGCTCACCCCCTTGTCCTCACCTTGCAATGAGCGCCAAGAACTTGGCTGAGTGCATCTGTGGACAAAAATGCATTGTCGGCTTCAGACTGCGACTCATGCACTTCCTTAAGCTTTGCCTGAAACGACAAAAAACACATGATAAGTAAAATAAGTAAATAAAAAAATTATAGCGTAATTAACAAAAAGTAAAGTGTCGAATTACTTACAATAGTGTCTATGACGCTCAGGGACACCTTCTTATCCTTCCCCTTCTTCGTTCGAATAGCCACATAAGTATCGAGCGTATGTGGCCTTCCCCCAGGGCCACTCCCTATCCCCTGAAATAAAATAAAGCAAAATTAATATCGGCCCCGCAAAGTAAAATAATCCAAAACAATATATTTCTATAGTTATAGAAAAATTAAATCTTACCATCATCCTATGCTCCACCTTGGCATAAGATGTCTGACCGGAGTAGTGCACGTTCGTCTTTTTTGCCCGATTTTCCCTCCTCGATTGGCGAGATGCTAATTTTCTCCCCCCGATCTCATTGTCAATGAACTTTTGCCATTGTGCCAATGAGAACGGCTCCTTAGGTAGGACAGATTCACATATTCGGATAACAGACTCTCGAGTCTTTCCAAAGTACCGGGTCTGCATATTTTTCTTCCACGTCTTGTGTTGCTCCCTCAACTGCTCTTAAGACGGAATTGCGTAGCTTTGGATCCAGGCTGAATTGTTCCTGTCCAACAAATACAATGTTAATTGCGAATAAATATAAATATAAATATAAAATGAAATTGAAATCGAAATAGAAATCGAAATTGAAATTGAAATATTCATATAAATATAAATATAAATATAAATATAAATACATTACCTGTAGTGCCACCCAAATAGCTAACTTGAGCTCATTTGGCACCTCCCTCCAACTAGTGTACCACGGGCCGATGATCGTCTTTACTAGCTCGAGGGATCTCGCTAATAGCCCCATTTTGTTCTCGATGGCCATCCCCAATTTGACATATTTAGGGAGCCTAGGGACCGAGGAGTTCTCGTCGCCTCCGCAACCACCGAGCCCAGACGACATCATCATAATCAACATCATCATCCTCGCCTTAATACCTGAAGGAGACATTTTCTGTAAAAAAAATGTTGTTATTAATACAAATCAAAATGAATTAGAAGAAGACATGCAAATATGTGCAATTACTACAAATCCAAATGACTTGTTACTATTTAACACCTTAATTCTGAATTCCAAAACAATAGCATCTAGCTCATAATATGCACAATTACTAAAAATCCGAAACATCCCCACCCCCACCCCCACTGCCCCCCCACACACACACTACACAAGAGTGAAAATGATAAAGTGCAAATCAATTAAAATCATTAAAAATGGATTGATAAAGTACAAATTGGAATATTTAGTACAAATTGAAAAATTATTTCAAATTCGGGTTATCATAAAAAATGGATTGATATTCGGTAGGAGCAGCCAAGTAATCCACACTACTATTTAGACGCTTTGGTGTGCACAGGAAAATTGACCATGGCTCGTTGTTGATATAATCCGAGTAAAACACTTGGTTAACCTTTTGAAATGCACAAACAAACGGCTCATCGCTCACGTGGTCATTACTATTCAACTTGGACAAGTCAACCATGATCAAATTGGTGACAGAATAAACTTTACAAGCATTTTTATCCTCAGCTCTTACCCAGTCATAGTAAAATACAACCTCTTTGAAGCTTATATAATCCAATTCAAATATATTTCGAATTACATCATAGTAAGTCATTTCAGCTTCAACGAGGTTTTTATCTTTTGCGCTCACTCGAAAGAAAGTAAGAGCCTTGTATGAAATGCCCAAGTTCTGTACATTCGTACTTTCCTCGTACACTTTTGCACCGAATACGTAACCATTCAATCGATAATTATTGTACTCTTATGCCACGAACAAGGGTCCAGTGGCTAGACGAGCAAGCCTTGATGTCGCATCACCCATCTTTAAGAGCTGAGAATATAGATAAATTAATTAGATGGGTTGTAAAGTTTGGGTGTACTGTAATGTTATATAACGACCATTTTCATTATAATTACCTCTTGTGACAACCACAACCTAAATTCATTATCTGATTGTACCATTGTTTTTTGTATTTTATTATTCTCACGAGATACTTGTTCATGTTGCAAACTCATTGATTTCACTCGTTTTCCCATCACATGACCACCATCATCAACGAACTCACCAGTGTCATCAATGTTGGTCGAGTCAGGCATATATTCCCAAGTATATATTGATGACTCCACGGTAATGTATTCCTCTGCAATTGATCCTGTAATGTATCGCGTATTCTTGACGTAATCTTTAAAAAAATTCATCAATCTTTCAAATGAATACATCCACCGATATCTAACTGGACCATAAAGAAGTGCCTCATCGCATAGGTGTACCAACAAGTGAACACTTATGCCAAAGAATGCTGGGGGAAAGTACTTCTCCAACACACAAATCGCTTCGGTCACCGCTTATTTTGCGGCCACTATGTGTTCTGATTGACTACCTTCTCACACAAGAGTGAGAAGGTGATACTAATTTGCGTAATAGACCTCCGTAAATCCTTGTGATTGGAGAAAAAACGCTAGAACAATAGAGGAACCAATTGCATGATGACATGCCAATAGTGGGAGTTACACTTATGTAAATCATGAGTAGCATAATTCACAATCCTTTGCAAATTGGACGAAAAATTAGATGGTTCCTTCAAATTATATATTGTGTCTAAAAGCACCTTCCTTTCCCCACTCGTCAAAGTAAACGCACCAGGGGGAATTATTGTCCTTCCTCTACTATCTTCTTTCAACCATAGTTGTGGCTTAAGTTTCAACGATTTAAGGTATTTTCAAGCATTTTATCCATCCTTTGAATGACCCCCCCCCCCCCCAAAGGCAAGTGCCCCACAATATGTTCAGCGAAGTTCTTCTCTGCATGCATCACATCCAATACATGTCGCACCGGGTTATTCTTCCAATAAGGCAAGTCAAATAAAATTGACCTCTTAGACCATGCCTTTCTTGTCTCAGTTTTATTCCCAATTGGGGTCTTCTTATGCTTGACATTATTAAATTTGGGATTCTTACCTGGCATATTAGGGCCACATTCAGAAGATTTACTTTCAATTTCTAAAGCTGAAAGTTATCTCAACGGTAGCCTATGTTCAACCCTGCCAATAAAAAATTGGAACCTTTCTCAAATCTGAAACTATGAGCCGGGGGTAAAAACCTCCTATGTCAATGGTATACATTTTTTGAGCTAATGGATAGACGAAGAGATTCAGTCTCCTCTCCATAAATAGGACACCCCAAATAACCATGTACTACAGAACCGGATAATGTCCCATAAGTTGGAAAATCATGAATTGCCCACATCAACATAACTTTCAGCGTAAACTCTTCTTTTCTAAAAGAGTCAAATGATTGCACACCCTCTTCCCACAACTCATTTAATTCTTCTACCAAAGGAGCAAGGTAGACATCGATGTCATCACTTGGTGCCTTTGGCCCAGGTATCAACAAAGACATCATCAAAAATTCAGGTCTCATACACTGTGAAGGAGGGAGGTTGAGTGGGGCTAGGATCACTGGCCATACACTCTGATTGGTGATTAGATTTCTAAATGGATTGAAACCATATGTTGATATAGCCAAACAAATGTTGTGTTGTTCTCGAACAAAATCGGGATACTCATAATTCATCCTCCTCCAAACTGTAGAATCAATACGATGATGCATGAAATTACCCCTACTTATGCCCTAGCATGCTAAGTCATTGCGTCCGCTATCCATGGTACTGTGAAAATTTCTTTAATCTAGGCCCAACGGAAAAATATTTCAACACTTTTTGAGGCACTTTTGAGCTTGTGCCTTCCATACCAGTAGATTGGACATATCTAGGTTCATCGCATATCGAACAACAATCGAGATTTTCATACTCCTTTCGGTATAGTATGCAGTCATACACACAAGCATGAATCGATTTATACTTCATTCCCAAACCTTTCAAAATGTTCTTCATAACATGATAGCTATTTGGAAGCGTATTCTCCTTAGGTAGTAAGCCCTTCACCTATTTCAGAATTCCTGTTACGCTATTGCATGTAAAGTTGTTTGATCTTTCTCACAGCCAGAGTATAACGGTTGGGTCGCCTTAAATTTTAAACTTTGGTAGTCATCGTCAAGGTTTATCATGATATCTTCATGAGCACTTGAACCTTGTACATCATCAGTAACCTCATTCTCCTTTGCTTCATAAACTCTGTACGCATCATCAACTAAATCCTCTAACATATTATGATCTACGTTGTCCCCTTCTACATCTATCCTACTTGTTGAAGGTTGTCGTAAAGGTTGTTCAGGGACAAAAGGAACTTTTAATTCACTGTGAAAACTCTAAAATCGATAATTATCTTGCATACCCGATCTTAACAAATGTAGTTTAACTATTTTCCACTCAAACACCTTACCATTCTTACACCTAGCACACGGACACCAAAACTCTTCATCATTATGACATCTCTTTGCGTATTTCACAAATTCATTAGCACCTATGCAAAACACATCCCCCATTCTATTTGTCTCACCCATCCACTCTTTTTATTTCGGATATCTCATCACAACTACCACAACTAATCACCTATTAAAGGTAAGAAGCGTATATTCATGGATTAGTATAAAAAAACTTAGATTTATAGTATATTTCATTTAAATATGTCTTATTTATATTCGATTTTTAAATTTAAAATTCAAATTCAATTTATAATAGAAATTCCTATTTCCTCCATCTCCTCTAAAGGGTGAGTGATCCTATCCCATTTAAGACCGCATATTTCTGTAATATACTTAACAGCTCATGCACATTGTTACGATTTGAGAAAAACTCGGCAGCTTATCCCCGTAGTTCTCCACATGACGTAGATTGGCAAGTGTGAGTGTTATTTCAATTGATCAATTAAAATAATAGTCACACTTATCAATCTAGTATGTACCCAAAGAACGTTAGGATACGACTGCAGAACTTCCTCCAAAAGTAACAATTTTAAGCCACTAAAAATATTATTATACAGAGATTATGCAGTCCCAAACTGTCCAAACGGGACAATTCGAGAGATCTCATTATAGGGGTAATGACCCTCGAACGGGTCAAAGGGCTATTGAATGCGTACGCATAAGAACGAGAAGGCTAGTATCTATGCGCACTATATGTAATTTCAAGTATGTTTCATTTAATTATCACAATATATATATATATATATATATATATATATATATATATATATATATATATATTGTTCGTTATACAAAGAAATTTTCAAAAAAAGTGGAAAAATTACACCCCCATATGGACAATAATCTCGTGGTCATGCCACTTAAAATTAACCAACCCAACATCGATCCACTATAATCCAACCGCAATGCCGACAACAAATGTGTATCCCGTATTCCTTCTAATTCATCTATTCAATTAATTCTTTTCATTAATTAAAGTATACAATTATTAATTTACAAATTTACAATGAGGGGCAATCCTACTTGCATATGAAAGGGGCACTAATTATTAATTTACAAAAAAAATTAACAACCAATCAATATTAAATCAATTAATTCTTTTACGAGGGGGATTACAATATGAGGGGAAATATCTAATAAACCAATAAAAATTTAATTAAAAAATACACACACATGCACATATACACACAGGCCCCCTGCCCCCTCCACCCCACTGTCGCTGCCCACCACATACACACACACACACACACATATACACACACATACACACACATGCACATATACACAAATACGCATATATACACACACAAACATATATATACACACACACGCGCATAAACCCCCCTCCCCTCCCCCTAGCCCCCCCCCCCCCCACCACCACCACCACCACCATCACCACACGCATATATACACCACACACACACTCATGCACATTTACACACACGTACATATACATAAATGGAGGAGAAACAGATAGAGTACCAAAGTTTAAGAGAGAGAGAGTGTGCAGTCACGAGAGAGAGTGTGCAGTCACGAGAGAGAGAGAGAGAGAGAGAGAATGAGAAATGGTAGGAAAAAAAGAAGAGGGAGGGTTTTTTTACTGACAGAATTTTCATGGACATTTCACGTTCATTGATCGTGACAACTTTATATGATTATCACGGTCAATGATCGTGACAAGTCCGTTACAACTATACTTGTCACGGTCACGGTCACGGCCTTGTCACGGTCATTAATCGTGACAAAAAATGCGTGGTTTTTTGTCACGGTCAATGACCATGACAAGGCTGGTCGGTTGAAGGGTGCCAATTTGTTCATTTTGGTGTAGTGTCTGCATATACACCCAACACAAAAAAGTAGGTTAATTACTAGAAACACACCTAATTATTGAATTGTTATATTATTTGTTTTAACACTCCTGCTTAAATCAAGATAATAAAACTTTGAATAAAATTAACTAATTAGAATTAATCTTGCTTAATTAATTAGATAACAATATAAGAAAAGTTTAAATTGGTCCCCCTCTAATCTAAAATCGTAACTCGTACGTAAATCGGGTTTACAAGACATTAGTTTACTTTTGCAACTAGTGTTTAGCATATTAGCCCCCGCCTCAAGTGGTATCAGAGGTAGACTTTATGAAGATTTGTTTTCAAAGCTTTTGTTGAACTCCTTGTATCTTGTTATAATGGATAACTCAAATCAATTGATTAGGTTAGGTAATTTCAGTGGACCTCCCATATTTAACAGTTCTAATTTTCCCTACTGGAAAATTCGCATGATAGCATTTATTCAAGGTACCTTAGGTGATGACACATGGGATTTAAAGATGGATACACTCACCCTACTACCCATATTGCTGAAGGAAATACCGAACTTAGGAAACTTCGGACTACTGAGTTGACTAATGAATAAAAAAAAGCTAGTAATTTAAATAATAAGGGTAAGAATGCTATATTCATGAGTGGGAGCGAAAATGAACTTAAGTGTATTTGTTATTGTGGGACTAGTAATGAAGCATGCGACATATTAGTAGTTGCACATGACGTTGATGCTAGGGTTAAAGAATGTAAAACTCAAATGCTAGTACAACAATATAACATGCTAGTTTGATATTTTTACATGTTCTTAACTGATATAATAACCCATTTTCATGCTAATGGGATTATGAATACTAGTAAACAAAGATGTGATAAAATCCTTAGACCCATTGATCATAGATTTAATCATAAACACTACATCATTGAGGAAATAAATGATCATTTTCTCACACCCGAATTACTCAGCTCAAAATTACGGACTATGGAGTTAGAATCTAATTTTAGGAAGAACTTGACCAATTTTTTTAAAAATTATTCTAGTAGTTCTAAGGTTGCATTCAAATAAACATAAACCTGTTCAGATTGAATCTGAGTCTGACGTTGAGTCTGATGGAGAGGTTAGTGACTTAAAAAAGATTGAGAGTGAGATTACACTTATGGATACTCAATTTGAAAGACTTTTAAAAAAGAGAAATGATCTTGCAAAAAGACGTGTGCAATCTGACTATCAATACAATCAGTCATCGAGGCCTCACAATAGAAACAACAAATAGATTAGTAATTATAGTAATAAAAACAAACCTGATAAGTCTAAAACGGCATGTCACAATTGTGGTAAATTAGTCCACTTCATAGCTAATTGTAGATCTAAACCACATACCAAACATAATAAAAATCATAAGACCCATTTAACCAAGACTTGGGATGACTCTTCTGATTCTGAATCGGAAGATGACCAGGATAATTCTTTGTCAGAATGCCTTGCATTTTTTGGTAATGTGTATGATTGTTGTGGTGATATATGTCTTGCTAGCCTAATTGATTCTGATTCTGATGAAGAGGAAGAATGTGATGAAATTTTGGATTTAATTGAATGTGATAAATCATTATTAGCTAGTCAACCATCTTTGAATGACTTAACTGCTTCCTTTTATGCAAAACGTGTTGCATGTGTTAATGATAATGTTTCTGATTTAAATGGAATTGGTGCCACATCACACACCAACACTGATTTAATAAAGGATGAAAACTTTGTTAGCTATGATGATTATGCAGAAATATATGTTAAGATTTTGAGAAACATATGAGATTTATCGGACTTAGTTAAATCACTTAGTGAGACCTTAGAATGTCAATATAGGATAATTAAGCAAACAAAAATGGAGGTCAAAGACATCAAATTAAAATTTGAAAAAGAAAGAATCGATTTTGAAAAACAAAAGTCAGATTTAAAAATGAAGTTTCTTCTCTTAATGAAAAAGTTTATATTTTTTTGAACAATGATATAAGGCCACATTGGTTGAACTTGAAAAATCTAAAGAGATGTGTGCTAACACTTTCATTAAGTTAAGAGAAAAAGAAAAAGAGTATTTTAATTTGGACAAACTTTTGGATTCTCAAAAATATGATTGCAATACTTTTGGTTTGGGATTTGAGGAAATTTTTAAAAATGACCCTTGTATTTGACCTACTGTTTTTGTTAAGGACAGTACCTAAGTAAAATAAAATTTGTATAAGGGTAAACAAGTTTTAAATGAAGATGTTTTGAAAAATGGAATTGATGTCAAATATCCACCTATTTTGTATGTTGACTCTCCCAAGTACACTCCATCACCCAAAAGGAATAAATTCATTCCTAAACCTGACCTAGATACTTATAAGCCTAAAAATTCAGTGCCTCATGTTAAACATCCTGTAGCTAATTGTTATTATAGTATTTATGAAGTTTTTAGTCATCAAACTAGGAATGACTTAGCTATCGTAGGAAAGATACTCATTTTAGAGTTTTTAATCGGAATGTGAAGAGATTTATAAATTTTCGTAGGCACAACGCAAATAATAATTGGAATCATTCCTTTAATAAGCCTGGACCTCAGACTAATAAGAAAACATTCTCAAAGGAAAAATCCCATCCTAGATTCTAAAAGGCATAAAAACCTTTGAAAACCAACCTATTTGGATTAGGAGTAGCGATCTAAGACCCAACCTGGATTTTCTAAAATTAAACTATTTTATTGTTTTAACAACCTTACGTTGTGAATTGCAAAATGTTGGTTGGTACTTAGATAGTGGGTGTTCACATCATATGATCGGGATTATTACCAAATTTAAAAGTATTATCCTCTATAATGGTGGTAACGTAACTTTTGGGGACGGACAGATGGATTACCTGATGTAATCCTCAATGAAGATGGATTACCTGATGTAAATGAGGTTTTATTAGTCCAAGGTTTAAGAGCTAACTTTCTCTCTATTAGGGATGGTAAATGGATGGATACGGAGCAGATACCATGCTATCCATATCCGTATCCACTATCTAGATGCACTATCCGTATTCGTATCCGCCCGTATAGTAATAACAACTATCTATATTCGTATCCTCTCGGATTCTTCGAATTCGGATAATATCCGCATCCATTTAAATTTTTTATCCATTGCAGTTGACTAAACTCTTTTAATATGTAATATCAATACTACTGTAAAAAAATATCAAGTCCTAACTGTTTAGAATAAGAAATTTAGAATCAACAAATTGATTTACCATTTCATAATCAATAACTTAGAAATTAGAATCAATAATTTTTCCCTAACAATTACTGTGTGTCTGGGTGCATGTGTGTTGTTATGTGCATGTATGTATGTGTTATTGTGTACGTTTGTGTGTTGTTATGTGTGTATTGTGTTGATGTGTGCACGTATGTGTGTGTGTTGTTGTAGGCGCGTGTGTGGTTGAGGGAGGGGGGAGAGATAACGGGAGAGGGAGGAGCTTACCAAGATACTAGTAGAGGGAAGGTTTTCAAGAAAAAGGTATGCACTGAAAATGAGGGAGAAGGGCAAAACGAGTAAAATGAAAGAGAAAGGTTTCAGGTAAAATATTTTGTTCGAGTTTGTTATGTCCTCTTTTTGTTCTTTTCTATTTTTTTCTTTTTAAGCCATTCATTATCTTTTAATTTTTTTAAAGTATTATTTCATTATTTTTTTTAATTGAGTGAAAAGTGATGATTAATATTTTTGTATTATATATTTATATTTTACATTACATATAATAAATATTATAAATAATAATTATATATAACTAATACCAATGATAAAATATTATTAAATACTATAGGAAACGGATATTTGGAAAAACTGATATCTGCAAATATGAATACTCCGCCTCGAATGCAGATTATCCGTGTCAGATACACATACTATCCGTATCCGTATCCATTTTTTTGAATATTTTAACACACTATCCATATCCATTTTTTGGATAAATATCCAAAAAATTCGGACTCGGATACTGAACAGATTCGAATTTTTAAATATCCATTTACACCCCTACTCTCTATCAGTCAATTTTCTGATGATGGTTGCCTAGTAAAATTTTCCAAAAACTCATGTGATGTCTTAACCAAGACTAATGATGAGTATATTAAGGTCACTCGCACCATAAATAACTTATATAAAACAAGTGGTTCTATCTCTTATGGGTTAACCGTGTACGATGAATCTGACCTTTGGCATAATAGGTTGGGTCATATTAATTTTGATACCATGAGTGAGTTATCCACACGAGTTGGTTAGAGTCTTGCCTAGATTAAAGAAATTTTGAAATAATATTTATGGGCTGTGTCAGATTTATAAGATTACTAAATCCCCGAACAAGAAGGTTAAGGACATTAACACCACTGCTCCCTTATAGCTACTCCAAATGGACTTGATGAGTTCTACTAGAACAATTAGTTTAATTGGTGATTCTTATATTCTAGTGATTATGGATGACTTTAAAAGATTTACTTGGGTCATTTATGAAAAACAAGTCTGAAACTTTTACTCATTTTTTGAAAATCATTACTCGTATTGAAAATGAGAAAATACCCAAGTGAGTCGAATAAGAAGTGACAGGGGTGGTGAATTTACAGAAACTGAAGTTATCGAGTATTTTGAGGCTAATAGATATTCACACAATTTTAGTGCTCCACCCCCCCACAACAAAATGGGTTAGTTGAACGTAAAAAATGGACTATCCAAGAATTGGCTCATGTCCTTATCCATGCTAAATAATTACCTTTATATTTTTGGGAAGAGTCTTGCATTACGGGTGTTCAAATTATATATCGTGTATACCTCAGAAAAATGCCAAAACTGCTTCTTATGAATTCTGGTACATAAAAGCCTACTTTGAAATATTTTCGAACCTTTGTTGCTCCCTGTTATATTTGTAATGATAGGGAACATATTTCAAAATTTGAAGCCAAAAGGGATAAAGCCATTTTCTTAGTCCATTCCCAAAATAGTAGAGCTTATCGTGTTTTCAATCTGCGTACTAAGAGCATAATGGAGTTCATTAACATGATAGTAATTGACAACACAATTTAGGAATCAAGTAAAGACCCACCTGTTGAAATTGAGTCTGTTTAAATGTTTTAAATGAACCAGTTTCAATAATAGATGAGTCATTACCTGCTTCAGTCCCGGTGGTACCTATTTGGATTTCTAAAGACCATCCTTCCACAGGTATTATGGGTGATTTCATTGAGCCTGTGCGAACTAGAAACCAAGTACGTCATCAAGTGGCTCACTTGGCTGATTTTGTCTCCCTTGTGGAACCAAAATCAATTAATAAAGCACTCAATGATTCATATTGGGTTGATGGGATGCAAAGGATCTACCTCAATTCAAGAATCATGACGTGTGGTATCTAATCCCGAGGCCCAAGGATATTAAAGTCATCGACACCAAAGGGATTTTAAAAAATAAGACCAATGAGAAAGGCATAGTCATTAGAAACAAAGCTAGGCTCGTAGCCCAGGGGTAATCGCAAATTGAAAGAATATATCGTGATGAGACTTTTGCACCAGTGACTCATCTCGAATCAGTTATATTACTTCTAGATGTGTCTTGTCATTTACAATTTAAAATTTTTCAAATGGACGTCGAATCTACATTTTTAATTGGCATTTGGCCCGAGGAAGTGTACGTCGAACAACCGAAAGGTTTTCATGACCCACATAATCCTGATCATATATATAGACTTAAAAAATCCCTATATGATATAAAACAGGCTCCTCGTACATGGTATGAGCAATTAACAACCTTTTTATCTAATGGTTTTGTTAGAGGTGGTGCTGACAAGACTTTATTCGTTAAGAAATCTAATAAGGATATTTTGATTGCTCAAATATATGTTGATGACATTGTCTTTGGCTCTACTTCTAAAAAATAAGGGGACTATTTTTCTACAGCCATGAGTAGTGAGTTTAAAATTTCGCTTATGGGGATGTTACAATACTTTTTAGGACTTCAAGTTAAACAATGTGATGTTGGACTGCTTATTTCACAATCAAAATATGCTAAGGATTGATAACTAAATTTGGACTTGAAAATGCAAAAATATCTTCCACACATATGGCTATTAAGACTAAGCTAACTAAAGATGAACATGGCACTGCTGTTAACCCTACTTTATATCGCAGTATTATACTGCGTTTAGACCCGATATTCAATATGTTGTCTGCATTTGTGTGTGGTTTCAATCCGATCCTAAAGAGTCTCATCTCACTTGTGCCAAAAATATTTTAAAATATGTGAAAGGTACAATTGAGTATGGACTTTGGTATTCTAATGATTCTACTTGTGAGATAATTGGGTACTCGGATGCAGATTGGGGCAGTAGAACAGATAATTGTCGATCCACTTCTAGTGGTTGCTTTTATTTAGGATAGAATCTAGTAGGTGGTCTAGAAAAAAACAAGCTAGTGTTAGTGAATCTACTGGTCTATCTGAATATATTACTACTGGTGCATGATGTGCTCAATTAGTGTGGATTAAGCAAATGTTGCATGATTATGGTGTTTTTATATCTAAAGTCTATCTCTATTGCGATAATGAGCGTGAAATTAATATCGCTAAAAATCCTGTCCAGCATAGTAGAACTAAACATATTAACATCCGTTATCACTTTATTCGTGAGATAGTAGAATCTAAATAACTAATCATTGAACATGTTTCTACTCATTTACAACTTGTTGATTTGTTTACTAAGCCGTTAGACAAATCTCATTTTTAAAAACTTCGACATATAATTGGCATGACTATGCTTGATAACTAGAATTTATTTTCTTATGCATCCTGATTTTACGATCTCTGAGGTTATAGGATAAAGGTATCTACTAATAACAGTATCTCTTAGAACCATGTTGTATGTAGGGGACGCTTACTATGAAGATTCGTAACTCTTTTCTAGTTTATTCTTCACCATTGTCTAATTTAGCCAAAATGGGGGAGAGATGAGTACATTATTTTGAGCAAGTGTTGATTATATTGTATATATTATACACATATTATGAATTTTATTGGACAAATGCTCGTCACTTATTCTTGGAAGAATCATATTTTCTCTTTTTAGGAATGTTGTCGATTCATCCGTGTTGAGTCTATTTCTTTCTAGGACTGGGTGGGTAGTTAGAAAAATTTATGTATAGGAAACTCTAGGATTCTTTTTTACCTTAGTATGTCATTTGATGTACTCAAGGGTTTCGTCAAAATTAGACCAGTGGGGGAGATTGAAGGTCCCTATATAGAATAACCTTAGGTTTAAGTGTTTTTTGTGCTTAGGTATATAGACCTTATCGGAATTGAATTTTGACAAGATATTTTTTGTATTTTTGTTTAAGTCTAGTTTACCTATGCCACGCCCTCTACTCAGTCGACTGCACGTCTCAAAAATGAAGTTGGATTATTTTTAATAGTTGGATTATTTTTCTTAAAAATGACGTTGTGTAGTTTTTTTTTCGAATGTAATAATTTAAACCACTCATTTTTTCCCACGGTTTTGCTTTTTGTGGAGTTCAACGGTTATCAATGTGTAGCCCATTTAGACAATCGTTTTGTGTTTCTTTCATGATCGTTGGATTAATTTCCTATCAATGGCTATTATGTTACATTTGCAATCCTTGTCTCATTTGTAGAGACCAATCAAAACCCATTTCATTTGGTTATAAATAGAGACCAATGGTATTCATTTAAATGAGGCTGAGAAAATAAAAACCTTACCGAAACTCTGTGATTTGTTTTATGTCTTCAAGGTTGTTTAATACTCTCGATTTCACTTCTGTTTTTCAAGACTAATATCTTTTGTAAGTTAAACTCCTCTCGTCTTTGTACATGTTTAAATATGTTTTTCATAGATATTCATTCGTGTGTTTATTGTTGAATATTTTTGTATTTGTTATGGATTTTGTCAAGATCCGTGTTAATAACCATTGCATTATTAGTCTTGTGTTTAGTTACACAAATCACACATGGTATACACATTAAACTGTTAAAATTGTTTAGATTTGTTGTGTGTCGTGGGTCGTTTAGATTTGCCTTAGATTGTTTTTGTGTGAAACTTTGAACACTAAAATCACACACGAGTCACGTTCTTGCTTCTGAGTTCATATTAATTTTAAAACATTCTCTTTTAAAACATAACTAAGGAACTTTGGTGTTAATTTCATTCTGATCTTTTAAAAGGTTTATAAGTCTAAACCTAGGATTGTTAAGGACTAATTTATAAAGAACATACATATTTAAATGTCCATATATTCTTTGACTGGACTGAAAACCTATTGGAACTATTCTAGACCAAGGACTGTGAATCTTGATCCTGTTAAAACTGTTAAAAGGCATGTTAGGGTGTTAGATTAAAGATTGTGTTAATCTAAACATAATCTGAGAAAAATAGTTTGTCTGTTTGTATATTTGACTTAATCATATTCTAATATATATATTTTTAAGTCAAATATTCATGTGTATATATACGTTGCCTTAGAGATATATTACTTGATATCGAGTGTGTGCTTGTTATTTCTTTTATTTACATAATATATTGCTTACTGATTTCAGGATTGATCATTTTCATTGCATATAGTTTTATGCACTCACTTAGTACACTATTACTCACTTAGGCACATAATATACTTGTGTACATATATATACAAGTCTTAGTGTTCAATATTTGAAAAATAAGTTTTCTGAAATTGGTTAAAGTCAAGAAGACTTGACCTAATAGAAGAAACATAAGACTTGAAAGGATATCTAGGATATCTGATTTGTTGCATATCATTAAGTATGTATTATTAAGTCTGGGAGTGTCATTGAAGAACAACACACAGCACAACACTTCACTAAAAATAAGGCACTTGGGCATTGAGCAAATCATGCGATGAGAAAAGCAAGAGGGAGACGCTAAGAAGTGAAGAATGAAAAAGTCGCAAGGATAAGGTAAACCTGAGATCAGAAGAGCAACCAAGGAGAGTCTTGATATAGGTAATCGTTTTCTATCTAGTTTACTAGTCTTGTTGACTGTTTGTAACTCGTTCCTATTTGTTTTGTTTTAGTGGAAATAGTTAGGTTTTGATCCTTAGAAGGATCCATCGTTTTTCCTAGGAGAAGGGTTTTTTGCGATGTTAAATAAATACCTGTGTTTGGTATTTTCTACATATACACCCAACATGAAAAAGTAGGTTAACTACTAGAAACATACATAATTATTGAATCGCTATATTATCTATTTTAACACTCCTGCTTAAATCAAGATAATAAACTTGGACTAAAATTGAATAATTAGAATTAATATTGGTTAACTATTAATTAACAATTTAAGAAAGGTTTAAATTGGTCCCCTTTGAATCTGAAATCGCAACTCGTAGGTAAATAGGGTTTACATGGTATTATTTTACTACTGTAACTAGAGTTTAGCGTATTTATCTCCGCCTCAAATAAAGGCAGAAGAAAATCATCTGACTCACATAATGGAAACGGCGGAGCAGAATCATCCTAAGGAGTGTACCCAAAAATGACGTAAACATATAATGTTAGTGTCCGTAAAATGACAAGTCGTTATAGAAAATCAAATGTGAATGTCATATGAGACATAAATATATAGGAGTTTGTGACTCACAAAATAAATACAATATAGTATAAAAGCCTAAAACAAGAAAGATAGGACTCGAATCCCAGGATTGGATCGGGATGCCTACATAGCACAAGGGGCATCAAAGTCCACGTAGTTCAATAGGTCGTAGGGGAAGGGTTTAGTTCATAGACCCAAATTTAAGACTCATCTTTGAATGTTTTTGAAGAAAGCATGCTTAGGTTTAAATCTTACTTTTGGAGTCTACAAGTAAACCCTCTTGTTTGTCTTTTGGATTCGATGAAAATAGGTTATGTGTATACGATTAATAAAAAAAAATATGTTCATTGATGTGAGATAATAAAGTAAGATTAAAAAAGATGTCAAAATGGAAATAAAGTGAGTAAATAGCACTGAATGGATAAACTAGAAAACAATAGGAATAAACCTCCTAAGAGACTTTTGATACTGAATTTTGAAGGAGATTAGGGTGATATTATGGTGCTATAAGGGGGTGAAGTAGGGTGAGGTAAGTGGAAAAAAGTGGTAAAATGGCGAGGTAAGAGAAATGGAGAGAATGTTGGTAAATAGGTCTTTTTGGGAATGACAACGCTCTGATTTTGAGAAAATGTTTATGCTTGCCGAAAAGGAGTTAACTAGGAGTGACATCATGGTCTGCTTAAATAGTTCCATTTTAGGGTTTAGGGGATGCCAATCGGTGTGGCCCCTAGCCTGCCTATCGACAGAGTGCCTGTGTTGTTGGGCAAGGAAAGTACATCGACATGGTGGCTAGGGTGCCTATAGGTAGTTCGGAACAGACTTTTAAAAAAGGGCACAACATGAAAACTATAAATCTGAATCATTCAGGTCGGGACCCTTTAGAAAGGTAATTCACATCTCTTCAAGAATCCATTGAACCACTCTCAGGTTTGGGAGTCCCCCAAAGGAAAATAGGGCTCGAAAGCACTCGACGGTCTCTTCATGGGGGTTTTTGGAGTAAAAAGGATCATTCGTGATAATCATGATCTCTATTCAAGCTCGTCATAGACCATTAGAAAGGTAACTCAGAGCCCTACAAGATTTCATTGAGCTTAGCTTGGTTCGAATAGTTAACCAAGGCTAAACGAGGCCCAAGAGCGCTTAGTGGCCTTTCAGAGTAAAAAGGGTCATTCGTGAAAATCGTGAGGCCGATTCCCATATGGCATGGACCGTTAAAAAAGGAATTCAGAGACTTATGAGGTTTCATTAAGCTTCACTCGAGTTGGAGAGTTGACCGGAGTCATACGGGGCTTGAAAGCACCCGTTGGCCTCTAGATCAGTTCTCAAAGTAAATAGGATTGTTCATGAAAATTGTGAGGTTGATTCGTGCATGGTATGGACCATTAAAAGGGCTATTCAGATACCTTGAGGTTTCATTGAACTTATCTCAGGTACAGAGTTGACTACAGTCAAACGAGGCTCGAAAGAGCTCGGTGGCCTCTAGATCAATACTCACAGTAAGACCTAGGGTTTACGAAGGTAGGAAAAGTGTTAGGGACATGATAAGGTACTTAAGGGGTACTAGGATAGGTTGTCTACAGAGCCCCTAGATGGGCGAGCTTGGAATAAGAGAAATTTGTCGAAAGATCATCGATGTTTAGGAATAGTATTAGGGTTCATTTTGTAGACCTAGCGGGCGGAGGTGACTATTTCAGAGGGTCAAGGTTAATTCTGCGGACTTAGAGATCTAAATGATCATTTCAGTGGCTCGATGTTGATTCTGCGAACCTAAAGAGTTAAATGAGTAATTCATAGGGTCGAGGTTGATATTATGGACCTAAAGATTCAAGTGACTGATTCAGAGGACCAAGGTCGATTCTGTAGACCTAAAAATGGCCGATTCAGAGGATCAAGGTCAATTTTATGGACTTAAATATTGAGATGAATGATTTAGAGGGTCGAGGTTGATTCTGCGGACCTAAAGATTGAAGTGCTCAATTCAGCGGGTCAAGGTCGATACTACGGACCTAAAGATTAAGATGGTCGATTCAGGAGGTTAAAGTTGATTCTACAGACCTAAAGATTGAGATGAATGATTCAGATGGTCGAGGTCAATTCTATGGACCTAAATATTAATATGACTAATTCATAGGGTCGAGGTCAATTCTGCGAACCTAAGGATATAAATGACTAATTTATGGGGTCAAGATCAATTATGCGAGCCTAAAGATTAAAATGACCGATTCAGTGGGTCGAGTTTGACTATGAAAACCTAAGTATCGAGATGACCAATTCAGAGGGAGGAGGTCAAAATTGAGCTAAAGATTGAAATGACTGATCCAAAGGGTCGCATTTAATTAAGGGCTCTACTAAGGGAGGTGTAGATTATCGCGAGTGCATGCGCACCTTGGATTTTTTATTTCGCTAGGGATTATTCAAGTGACGATTATCCTAGTGGGGATTATATCTAGTCTGGTGCTTCTCAGTGGGTTTTTCTTAGAGTAATAATGTTTTTGACTTCGTCGGGATTTATTGAGAAGTTTTATGGGCAATTCTTGGATTTTTGGCATTTTTATAATGAAAATTTAAGGGGCTTGCCGATAAATAGATCTGGGGAGGTGTCGATAGCCTATCGGCATAGGTCATGAACTCCTGGGCTTTTCAGGGAAGGGGAAAGGTCATTACTGGTAGCCGATAGACTCTTTCAGGGGAAAGAGGTGATATATTACCCCTGACGCCTATTTTCGGGGGTTGTCGGGGTTACGAGTATGCATGCACAGATGAGGAGGCTACCGGTGCACAAGTTTGGGAACTTATGGTACCTACAAGTGATATTGGTGCGAAATATCATGAAGGGAGAGGTGGAGGTCCCATAATCGGTGCCCCTGTATAAATGAGGCAGGTGAAGGAGATGACTGATGAGGCTGGGGCGACGGAGATGGCGGGTTTACCCTATATGCATTACACTAATATGAGGGTGGGCTATAACTATCTGGACTTTACAACCATCTAGTTGTTTCCATCGTGCATATATGATGTGGAGAATATGACTCCACCTGTGGCGGGATCGGGGAGATGTACCAGGGTACCACGACATCGACCCATTGTTTTGAGGACGCTCGATGACTACAGCGGGGGAGGTTTCATTTATTCTTATCTCCACCCGTTCTTATCACATTTGGATACATAGTGGGGATGGGGTATCGGTGCCTCACCTCCCTCATGCGATTGTAAAAGGTTTGGCGAGTCTTTCGGAGGAATCTCTTTGTGGAGGTACAACCATTTCTTTCTCTTTTCCATTCCTGCTTTCTTTTCCTCTTTATTGAATTGCTTTGATTTTGGTGCTTTCATTATCTTTTCTTGTAGACTGTCCATGTGATAACCACCTGGCTGGGGCATATCAAGGATTGGATGGCATCGATATTGAGCTATGTGAGGAAATCGGCCAGTGCCTGCTTGGTGCCGTCGGCCATGTTTAATGAAAGCTCTAGTTCTGGGAGTAATGGGTCTACTGCTCGCCACCTAGGAAATCTTGTCCGCCGAGGTGGTTGAAGGTGGGGTTTTTTAAAGAGATTTTGGAGGGATCTGGGTTGCGTCGCGATTTTTTTTTTCTTTTCTTCTAATTGTACTTGTAAGAGAATGTAATAATTCTAAACAAGTCAAGTATAAAAAATGGATTTTTTGGGGTTATCTTGGTTTAGTGGCTTACTCTACATGCACTTTAATTTATAGCTGAGGTTTTTCTTTATTTACAAAGATAGAGATAAAATGAAAAAGGGATTTGAAGATTGATTTTTCACAAGTAAAATAGTAATGTTTATTTTAGAAATTATGTACAAAAGATAAAATAAGGAATTTTCATAGGGATAACTCGAAGATTGACTTTTTCAAAGAAAATGTTTATTTTGAAAATGATATGTATAAAAGACCAAAGTGAAGAATTTCTAAACAAAGGAAGGTTTCCTATGAGCATGCCCCTTAGCCTGCCTATCGATATAAGGATCAAGTCCAAATCACTTCCTTAACTTTTATTGGACTATCTTTGTACTCTTGGTACTTTTGGAGTAGGGAATCTGGTGGCGTTTTGTATGAATTATTTTGTATGGATTTTTTTAGTATAAAAGGGGGGCTTTGGAGGTTTTTTTATCTCCACATTCCACTTTTTCTTCTTTGTAACTTTCTTCTTCCCTTTGCAAATGGCTCTTCCAGTGTATGAAGTATTTTTTACTTATCTTGAAGGTTTATAGGACATTTACCTCAATAATGACAACTATGAAGCTTTTGGTACGCGACGGGTCTCTTTGAGGCATAATTGTCCCATAAACTATAACCTCTTGGAAGCAGCGGTACAATTCAGATACCTTGAGGCCATGTGTTTCGATTTGTCTTAGATAAGGTTCATCCCATGTATGAGGAGTTATTTGCAATGCTAGGTCTCATCCCTAGTGTAGTGGCAGCTATGCTAAATTTATCTCGTTCTCCCTGGGTGTCTTTGACGATTTTTTTTACATCTCCCCTTAAGTCACTCGACCGCTAGTTCATGGAGGAAACATCATCCTCACGACAGTCGTGAATTTAATATGCTGGAGGAATTTTATCGACAATGGCTTTATCGACACTGAGGCCTGGGTTTGACTGCCAGGCTTCTGTTAGTGATGGGTGATCTGACGGCTAACCCTCAGGTGGACATAATAGCATTATGGATGTCCTATTAGTAGTCATGTTATGGTGGTACTAGCGGAAACTCTGAATGGTCCAGATTCTTAAAAGGAATATTGGGCTGACTTTTTGGGAGGGAGCCCTGTCATGTTGTTCATGTGGCTTTCTGAGAGACTGTATCTGGTGACCCCACATAAGTACCCTTTGTCGGGTGTTCCTAATTTCTTTTCTAAGACCTTCATCAGCTTCAGCCCGTCGATTGAGAATTGGGTTAACTATCTTATGGAGCACTGAGCCAGATGCCTTCATTGGTCTGTACTATGGGGGACTTGCAACTTGTTTTGTAGTTGGGAGGCTATCGGTATGTGTGGTTGGTTGGTATTCTCTAGAATTCTTTCAAATTTCTGTGGTGGCTTCTACACAAAGTGGTATGGGAGCAAATTATTCCTCCTCGCATAGCTAATTTATTTTCAGTGGAGGATTTGATCGAGTCTTTGAGAATGATACTGGGGCCCTTATGGAAAGGCCGTCGGCCATCTACCCATTTGTCACAATCTATTGGAGAGGTTGGGTTCATATCAGGGGACTATTTGAAGTGGTTGTGTAAATGAAGGGTTGATAAGATTCTAGTGGAGGAGACTGGGCAAAGATGGCTTGTAATGTTTGACTCCTTGGGAAGAGGGTATCGTGGTTTCATCAAATCTCATTAAGGACTACCTCTGCATGGAATGCATCCGGAGCCATAATCAGGAGTGGGTTACCTAGGGGCAGGTAATGATGACGTGTTGGTCCCATCTAGTAGTTAAAGACAAGGTTTAAGAAGTTGGTGTAGGTTTTGGAAAATTGTGCTTGATTTTGGGTAGGTGTTTGGTAGGTTTTTGGATATTTTGTAAAGCTATTAATGGTAGAGGATTGTATGTTGTATGAGGGTTAGGAAGGGAGTGGTTTGTTTGAATATCGTTGCTAATACTTCATGTAATAGCCACATTCCTGATTTATAATAAGAAAAAAGTGATTTTAACATATTTTGTTGTGTTTTTGATGAAATTTGTATTTGAACTGTTTATACTAATCACTAAAACACAAATAATCCCTTTTTCCATTTAAACAATGAGAGAGACTGTCGTTCTTGAGGGGGGGGGGGAGAATATCATTTTGTGAAAAAGAAAGGACTACGCCCATGTGTGTTTTATAGTTTGCCTACATACCTCTGTAAGTTTGAAAGTTTGTGAGCTTATGCTTTTTATAAAAAGGGTTAAGAGTAAATTTTTTTGAGACGGTCCAGATTAACTGGATGTGCCATTTATTCTCCATCAAGATCTATAAGCATAGTGGCACTAGATAACACGATTGTTTTCACTATGTAGGGGTCACTCCAATTAGGTTTTAACATACCTCTCATATCCCAAATAGGTTCTATAATTTCTTTGAGGACAAGATCTCCTTCTTCAACAGCGCGATCCTTGACTTTCCTATTGAATGATTGAAAAATCCGGCGATAGTACTTTTGTATTTGGTATAGAGCTTTTAATATATTTTCATCTAGGAGTGATAGTTAATCGTAAAGACTCTTATGCTAGTCTTCCTCACTGACCTTACTATCGAGCGTAAATCGTAGAAAAGGAATTTCCAGTTCGACGGGGAGAATCTCCTCCATGTCTTATACCATAGAATAGGTGGTAGCCCCAGTGGGTGTTCTGATGGAGGTACGGTAGCCCCATAGGGTATATGAAATCCATTCATCCTAGTCTCTGGATCTTTCAGTCATCTTATTGATGATGGTATTGAGGATCTTGTTGGGGGCTTTGACAACACCGTTGGTTTAGGGTCGGTAGGGAAAAGGCTTGTGCCTTTGAATTCCATATTTGTCGACTAGTTTTATGACCTCACCCTCAAAGTGAAGTCCATTATCTGACACCAATTCATGGCGAACTCCGTAGCGACAGGTGATGTTCTTCCTAATGAACTTAGTCGCTTTCTTCGCATTCAGTACTGCATATGACTCGGCTTTGACCCATTTTTATGAAGTAATTAATGGTGACCAAGATGAATTCATGTTCATTGGAAGCATTGGGAGTGACCTTCCCTATGATGTCTATACTCTAAGTGGAGAAGGGCTAGGGAGAGGTCATGATGTATAACTCTCGGGGGAGGCAAGTGTTGAAAGTTGGCAAACTGTTGGCATTTAAGGCATCTCTGAACATAAGTCGTACAATCTTTGACTATGGTGGTCTAATATTACAATTCACAGATGATCTTCTTAGCAAGCATGTGACTTTTCATGTGGAGTCCGCATTCCCCACTCTGGATTTTCCACATTATTTCTTTAATTCCATCCCCTAGTATGTAGCGTAAGTAGTTTCCACCGAAGTTTCTCTTAAAAAGCTCTTTGTCTCAGATGATGTATTGTCCAACCAACTTGCAAAGGGTAGTACGATCTTTCTTATCCACATCTTGAAGATACCTACCATGCTTGAGTAAACGCCAGACTTCATAATACCACAATCCTTCCATGCACGGATCTTATTATAGGAAGAGTTTAATATGGTAGCAGTGGGTGGGTGCAGCTTATTTCTGGACCAGAAAGGGTGCCATTTTTATTCCCTCGGGCATGTTGACTACAAAGGAAAAGGTTCCTAGTGCATCGTCTAGGCTATTATTTTAGCGACAAGGTAATGGAAGGTGACATCTTTGAATTGGGAGGCAAACGCTTCTAGATGGGCGTGGAAGGGTAGGATCTTTTCGTCTTTGACTTTCCACTTCCTGAGAATTTATAGAACAATGAGGTTTGAGTATCTATAGATGTCCATGTGCTTAATTCCCTTCTCGAGGGTGATCTTTAGCCCTATGGTGCATACCTCATATTCTATCATGTTGTTGGTGCAAGGGAAATGAGGGTGTAAAATTTATCGGGAATGATTAGGAATATCCCAATATCGTACCCTTTCATGTTGGCTGCTCTATCCAACGACGTCTTCCATCTGAGTTCCTCGTGAGAGGTGCAAAGGATGTCTTTATCTGGGAATTTAAATACCCAAACTTCAGTCCCTTCCATGGGATGGTTACCAAGATAATAGGAAGTGGCCCTCCCCTTCATAGCTTTCTACGTGCCATACACAATGTCGAACTCAGCTAATAACATTAGCCAGTGAGCCATAGATAGAAAAAATGGGTTTCTCTAGCAGGTATTTTATGGGATATATTCGAGATATTAGCATGATGGGGAGTGTAAGCATGTAGTGTCACAATTTTTACGTAACCCAGACTAGGGTGACACATGCCTTCTCCAAGACATTGTAGTTAACTTAGTACCCAACCAACTTTCGACTAAAATAGTAGATTGCCCTTTCCTTATGAGATTCCTCAATGTGTTGGCCCAGTAGAGCCCCTGTTGCAGTTTAGGTGACAGTTAAGTATAGGAGGAGCGGGAGACCTAGCTGCGGAGGCATGAGCACTGGAGGTTGAGTGACGTATCGTTTGATCTGATAAAAAGTTTATTGTCATGCATCATTCTAAACTTTAGTTGAGTCCTTTCAGAGAAGTTTGAAAATGGGTTCATAGATAGAGTCCAGTTGGTTGATGAATCGATTAATGTATTACAACTTACCCAAGAATCCGCGCACTTAATTCTCTATCCGGGGTGGTGGCATCTAAAGTATGGCTTTTAGCTTAACAGGGTTCAATCCCTTTTTCACTGACCATGAACCCAATGAGTTTTCCTTTAGTGATGTCGAAGATACATTTCTATGCGTTGAGTCGCATCTGGTACTGTTGCATTTGCTCGAAGAATTTCCTCAGGGCAAGAATGTGACCTTCCTAAGTCTTGGATTTGATAATCACGTCGTTAACATAGACCTTGACGTCGTGCAGGATGGTACGACTTTTTGGTAAGAATTCGTGGTATTATTGAGCCCAAATGGAATGACTGTGTAGCAGAAGGTTCCCCATGAGGGGATGAAGGTGGCCTTTTCCTAGTGGTCGGGATGAATTTTAATCTAATTTTAAGCGTAAAAACCATTAACGAATTACTTAAGGGAATGGTTGGTTGTGTTGTCTACGATCATGTCGATATTAGGCAGAGGATAATCATCTTTCAGGGACGCCTTCTTCAGATCTCGATAGTTGAACACACATGCAGACTTTCCCTCTTAATTTCGACACGGGGATGAAGTTTGCAATCCATATTGGGTATTCGACTACGTAAATGAAGCATACATTCAACTGTTTTACCATTTTTTCTTTAACCTGGGACCATTCTGTCCGGAGCTTCCTCAGTTTTAGGTTGATGGGCTGACTATATGGGAAGGTAAGGATCTCGTGTTGAGCTATTTCTGGATCAATGTCAGGCATGTCATAGTAGGACCATGTAAAGAAGTCCATGAATTCTATCAAAATCTCTAACCACTCATGCTCGTCAAGGGTAGACCCCATCCTAATCTCGCACAGATGGCTACTAAAATTGAGATTAATAGTAACAATCTCATCATCATTAGTTTGAAAGCAGTTATGTTGTTTAGTTTTTTTCCTTATTGAGATCAGTTAAGAATTGTTCATTTACTAAGTCATCATCATCAAAAGTTTGATTATAATCAAGACAATTAATGTAAGTCACAATAAGATACTCAAAATCCTAATTTATTTTATTGAAGGGATTTTTAGGAAATACAACAACGAGGACCTCCTCGAAAGAGGCCTCGTTTATAATGATATCAGAAATAGGAAAAATAGTAACAAACTCGGGGATCTCTTAAAAAAAGTGAATAAAAGGGTTTATTTTACCTTGAGAGGGATATACTAGAATGATATGCCAGTTAGGGAGAGGAATTTTAGTGACGGCGATATTCTCAAATGAGTCAGACAGGGCGGACTCCTAGCGAATCATATAGAGATTCAATGCCAGTGTGTGAAAGTTAAATGACTCCCCGGTGTCACTTTCCCCAGAGCTTTTAGTGCTTTTTGCAGCTTTGTCAGTTATAGGTTTCACCTCGTGTTTATGCTCCTCGCTCTAGGCATTGTCATCTTTGAACAAGATTTACGGCCCCGACCTTTTCTTTTTATCAATAGGGTCATATTATGGCTCAGCGAACCCGCAGAAGGGGAAATCCTTATCATCTAATTTGTCATTTGAGATCATAAAATCATCACCTCAACCCGTGGTGATGATATTATCTGTCAAGAGTAGTCAACACACTTAATAACTTCCATAGCTTCATCATACAAGTCTTCCCACGCAGGGGGTAAGTGAAGGAATGAAGGGACCAGATGCCCTTGGAGCTTCAGGACTATAAGAAACTTGCAGACATTATATATTTCCCTTTCCTAAAGTAACACGTCAAACATGATTTGTATGATGTCATCTAGGCTGAATTCTTCTACAAGCACAACCCATTCATAAGACTCTCGGGCTCATTTTCGATCTTCTATAAATAGACCGTTGAACCTCTCATAGTTGATAGTCATCTTCGTGGGCAATCTCAGCCCAAACCTCCGAAAATGGTCTAGAACTACAGGCTATTCCATGCCCTCCCCCTCTAATCGGGTTTGAATGATAATGCAAGCTCGCATGAGGAGTGATAGACCTTGATCGTCGAATCTCGTGGGATGTAGAAGAAAGGATGGTCAAACCTTAAGGGGTTTGTGTGAGATTGTAGGTATGATGGGTGTTTTGATAGGCACGATGTGGTTAGAGAGGTCAAATTCTAGATTTTCATTTGGGAAGTTACCAATCTTGGTACTGAGATGGGCTAGGATGGTCATCAGATATGGTTGAACATTCATAACTGTAAGGACATAATTTTATAAATGTCCAGGGTAGAATCAAGGAATTTTTTTTTTGTCCCAGATCATAGTATGTATGTCTGATACCGCTACATTCAGCACGTCAACACGATCATCCTTGACAGACTTGATCAGAATCCATGCATCCATCATCTTCACTCATGCATCATGCTACATGCGACGTGCTTCTCAACAGTTCCCACTACTATACTACGCATTATTGGTAAAATGATTTATTGGAGTTGTTTATATTTTCATAAGTATTTGGTAATTTTTCAAAAAATATTTTTTCAAAGTCTGATTTGTTTTTATCAAAAGCAAAAAAAATTCTAAGTGTAGAAGCGGAGTGCCTCGGTCGACGAGCTCGTTCAAACGAGTTCACACTGTCGTTCGAGCGAGATAAACATCTCGCGTGATGTCGTTCGAATGACACGTGTCCTTAGTTCGAGCGAGATTCCTATCTCATTCGAGCGTCGTCGCCGCCTCGATTTTTGTATAAATATCTGGTTTCATTATACACATTTTCCAAGTATTTTTCACACACGATTTCTATGATTAACAACCCAGATAAAAGACTTCACTTTTTAAGGTTTCATGCCTTCTTTATTCACATAAACACTCCCATATATGTATGTGAATCGTTAAACCTTCAAGAGGATCATTTTTACTCAATTGGAGTAACTTGTGGAGAAGCCATTTTCTTCTTCATTGCTGCCCACCTGGAGTTCTTGCAGGAAATTCAAGCCGACGACATCGGAACCGACACCTAAGGGTATTTTGTATGTCACTCTTATTTTCATTGTGATCCGTGTAACCGTTTCTTAAAAATTATAGTAAAAATAAAAAGGTTTTAAACCGACACCTAAGGGTATTTCGTATGTCACTCTTATTTTTATTGTAATCCGTGTAACCGTTTCTTAAAAATTATAGTAAAAATAAAAAGGTTCTGCCCCTTTGGGGGATTTTTCCTCATTTGTGTGTTTTATTTTTGATTGACTATTCTTGCATGATCATATTGATTTCAATCACACCTAGATGCATGTTTTAGGATTTAATTGAAAAAACTGAGTTTAATTAAATAATTTCTTAGTTTGGAAAAATGCGCACTCTTCAAATTGGTATCAGAGCCAATTACACAATTATACCGTGTAATTTTTATCAAAAATTTTCTAAGATATCAATTTTGAAAAATTAATTTTTGAAAAAAGGCGTGTTCAATATGTAGAAATTATATAATAAAATTCCAATTTTTGACGGGACAAACTATGCTTACTGGAAAGCCCGCATGAAATTTTCTTTAAAAGCCATTGATGAAAGAGTTTGGAATTTGATTGAAAGAGGGTGGACACCTCCCTCCATCACTATTGATCTAATTTAAAATATGTGACTGCATGGACTGAAGAAGAATTTAAATGGTCATCTTTTAATTCTAAGGGTTTAAGTGCTATTTCTGGATCCGTCACACCTGACGAGTTTCGACGTATAATGACGTGTACCACATCAAAAGAGGCATGGGATGTTTTACATTTTACCCATGAAGGAACTAATGCTGTGAAAGAGTCTAAACTGCAAAATTTAACAACTCAATTTGAAACCATCACCATACTTGAGACTGAATGTTTTGATGAATTTTATGCTAGGTTATGTGATATTGTAAACACTAGCTTTAATCTTAGTGAACACATTCCTAATAATAGAGTTGCTAAAAATATTCTTAGATCACTACTTAAGCATTTTATCCCTAAAGTCATTGTGTTAAATTCTGTGGGTAATTTAAACACGCTTAAATTGGAGGAACTTGTAGGAGACTTACAAACGTATGAAATTGATATGTTTCCTAAATTTGTTAAGCCTAAAGATAATGGAATTGCACTTAATGCCCAGGATAGGAAGAGTGAGGGGTGGACAAGAAAGTGAGTTGAGTCATCTAGAAAAAGGGAGATGTAAACGTCTGATTCCGAGTGTGACTTTGATTTAGATGATTTGGCACTGTTTGCTAAAAAAATTCAAGAAAATTCTCAATTTCAAGAAAAATGGAAAGTTCAAAGATAAAAAGAATTTCAAGAAAAATAAGTCTGAAAAGAAAAATGAAAAAGATTTTAAAAGAAAGACAACGAGAGATGCTATGAGTGCGACGTTAAGGGTCATAGAGATTTTGAGCGAGATACTAGGCTGAACAGACTTGCAAAAGAAAAGGGCAAAGTTGTCCTTAATGCTACCCTTAGTGACGACAGTGAGGTCAAGTCTGTGGACTCTGGAGACGAGTCACCGCAACTTCACCACATTCATGTCTAGTCATGTGAGTACTTCTAGTGCTCCTCACGACGATGAGGATGCTAATTCACAAGGACACCTCGACAGTGAGAACGAAGTGAGTGAGGGGGAGGATGATGCAAGTGAGATCGAGAGTGATCTTCAACATGCCTACATCGAGTTATATTCTGAGTCATTTGAAACCAAAAGGCGTAACAAAGCGTTATCTCTTAGGATCACCGTTTTAGAGAAAGATTTAAGACTGTTTGGAGAGAGAGAGAGAGAGAGAGAGAGAGTTATTGCGGGAATGAAAAATAGAGAAAGGAAAACCTTGAGAAGATAAGATGTTTTGAGTGCGATGGGACAGGGAACAAGAAATTTGAGTGTCCCACTAGACTTAGGAGAGAGGTAAAGAAAGTTTCCATGCTCGCTACCCTAAGCGATAGTGAGGATGAGAATGGATATGAAAGTGTGATCTGAAAAGCTTTTAGAAAGTTGTTTATCGAGACCATGGAAACAAAAAGGTCAAATAGGATCCTAGGTATTCGAATTTATGAGTTGAAGGAAGAGAATGATGAGATAAAAAGGGGAAAATGTGACTTGACCAACACGATGTCTAGTCTGACGACACGTGTATCCCATCTCGAGGATGAGCTCAAACAAGCACGGGAGGTCCAAGTCTCGTTAGAGAATGCATCTGAGACAGTTGATAAGATGGTTCCCTATCCCGTTTTGAATGATGTTGTAAATGGTAATGACAGTGCATTCACTATTTTTAATGTGCCCGAGCCTATATCCACTTTGGTGAGTGAGTCTTATGGGTGCCCGTCTAGGAAAGCTCACCCCAAAATTCTTGATAAATTAATTCCTAGACCGATTTATGTTTGCTCTCACTAAAGAAGATAGGATATCTTAGGGAGTTTTGTTCTAAATAAGAGAGGACATCTTAGGGAGTTTTGTTCTAAGATGGATTTTGTGCCATATCATGCCACTTCACACGTCCCCGCACATGCACCCATTCATAATACTTTGCTTGCACATAATGATAGAGAGTTTGCACATATTCGCGAGCAAGTGAAGTTTTTGGTCAAGACAACACATGATCTTATGGAGTTGGTTCAAAAGATGTCACCATCTTTGGAAAACTCCACCGCTCTTCCCGCTTGAGGTCTTGATATGTTTGCTAGCATAGGGTGATTTACATGATGTCTCTTTTGCCTATTGCGATCATGTACCATTAGTTTGTTTTATTTTTTGATTTTTATATTTTTTTGAAAAATCCAAAAAGATTTTCGTTTTATAAAATTTTTAAAAAAGCACAAAAAGATTTTTGTATTTTGTTTAAACCTTTTATGGATGAGCATTTAAGATAGCCGAGTCACAAATTTCATTCCATTTATTCATGTGACTGTTTGATAATGATTTGAGACGCTATATCATTGCATGCATGTGCTTTACATTGTTTGGAGTCTTTGAGATATGATTAGTGATATATTTCTACATGTTTGGCTCCTTATCTCCTTTATTGCACACATGCATGGTTTTATTTGATAATTGTACTTGTCTATCACATATTGGCTTGAGTGTTTCCATCTCAATTATGTCTATACATCGAACCATATGTGATAAAACTTGACAAGATTGGAATGCATGTAAAAAAAAGTGTTTGGTGAGATTGTGTTTTTTTTAAACGGTAAAGGGCTACGAAAGGTTCTTATATATCCTTTGTAATTAATCCACCGTTTAAATTGAACCTAAAAAATTGAGAAATTTTATTATCCGAGATCCAAAGAGGTTAAAAGAGCTCGAAAAAATTCAAAGCAAATAAAAAGAAATTCATGGCAATTATGGGCCAATTAGGTTTCACCATCAATTCTCCAAAGTTTGAGAATTTAGATCACCTCTATCCAAAATATAAATCTGAGGGAGTTTGGTTGGAGAATTTAAATGAGTTTGCACTTCCTTAAAAGTCCTGAAAAAGCATTAAATAGTTTTAGACGTTATTGGTGTGGAAATCACTTTGAGCTTTGATTTGCTAATTTGACTGAGTCAATGTTTCATATTTCCATATTTTTACACCTAAGGATGATGTTGAGTTTATTCGTTAGGAGTATCCAATATTCATCATGCATATATGTTATGTTTGTATGCATTGATTTTCCTACAAAATTTTATCACACCCCTACATTTTCACTATCATTGACTTGGTTGTGTTTGTTCATGGTGTGATTCTTTGTTGTATATTTTGTGTGAAAATTTTGAAAAATTCAAAAATATAAGTTCATTACCTTGTGACATTCTCCATTTACAATGATTTGCGCTTCTCATATCTGTCTATTTGGGGTCATCATAAAAAAGGGGAGAAGAATTATGCGGGAGAATTGTTTGGTATTTGGTTGATTTAACAATGATTTACTTAAAGCTTAATTGATCTTCAATTTTTACATATCATTCTATTTAAAATTATTGCTTATCATGGGTATCTGCTTTATCTCATGTGTGTAGGTACAACATTGATTATTATTGGATTGCACACCCTCATGAGAAAAGCTTTGGGAGTTTCTGAAGAGCTGAAGATTTGAAGATGTTGAAGTTTGATTGAAGACATATCATTTAGTATTCTCAGTTTGAGGGTTTAATGGGGATATTATCTTGTATGTCATTTCTTTTATTGAGATAGCATAATTCGGATTTTTTATGTATGTACCGGCATAGACATAGGGGGAGATTTATAAGGACATAATTTTATAAATGTCCGGGGTAGAATCTAGGAATTTTTTGTTTGTCCTAGATCACAGTATGTATGTCTGATACCGCTCCATTCAGCACGTCAACACGATCATCCTCGACGGCCTTGATCCAAATCCATGCATCCTTCATCTTCACTCGTGCATCATGCTACATGCGGCGTGCTGCTCAACAGTTCCCACTACTCCAGTACGCATTATTAGTAAAATGGTTTATTGGAGTTGTTTATATTTGCATAAATATTTGGGAATTTTTTAGAAAATATTTTTTCGAAGTCTGATTTGTTTTTATCAAAAGTAGAAAATTTTAAAAGTGTAGAAGCGGAGTGCCTCGGTCGACGAGCTCATTCAAACGAGTTCACACTGTCGCTCGAGCGAGATAAACATCTCGCACGATGTTGTTCGAATGACACGTGTCCTTCGTTTGAATGAGATGCCTATCTCAGTCGAGCGCCGCCGCCGCCTCAATTTTTGTATAAATATCTAGTTTCATTCTACACGTTTTACAAGTCTTTTTCACACACGATTTTTGCGATTAAGAACCCAGAAAATATACTTCACTTTTTAAGGTTTCATGCCTTCTTTATTCACAGAAACACTCCCATCTATGTATATGAATCGTTAAACCTTTAAGAGGATCGTTTTTACTCATCTGGAGTAACTTATGGAGAAGCCGTTTTCTTCTTCATTGCTGCCCACCTGGAGTTCTTGCAGGAAATTCCAGCCGACGACATCGGAACCGACACCTAAGGGTGTTTCATATGTCACTCTTATTTTCATTGTAATCCGTGTAACTGTTTCTTAAAAATTATAGTAAAAATAAAAAGGTTTTGCCCCTTTGGGGATTTTTCCTCATTTGTGTGTTTTGTTTGTGATTGACAATTCTTGCATGATTATATTGATTTCAATAACACCTAGATGCATGTTTTAGGATTTAATTGAAAAAATTGAGTTTAATTAAATAATTTCTTAGTTTGAACAAACGCGCACTCTTCAACAACCCGTTTAAGTTCTCCAGAAATAGCTTGCGAAGGGAGATCTCAAACTTGTTGGAAACAACAAAAAAAGTAATATAGTTTCGGGGTGGTTTGATGGAAGATCAAAGCCAGGCTAAAACCTGGATATACGATCAACCTGAGAGGAAAAATGATTTTGGTTAGTTTTTTAGGGAAAGAGGAATATTTTGGGGTTTTTTTTTTTAAAAAGGTAAGTTATATTTTTAGTATTTTTTTAAATGAGGGAAAAGGGAAAATCCTAAGCATGGTTATTTTTATTAGGTAAAATGCAAGATAAATGTTTGACAGGACCCAAGCTTGGGGAAAGGATTGGGCATAAGATGCAAGATACGATTTGACTTGTTTCCAAGCTGATGGACAAGGTCCGAATTTAAAAATGAGCAAAATAGCATGAAAACTCGGGCAATAAGGCAACTTGAAATTTTGTCAGAGTTTTGAATTATAACAGACAAACTAAATATGAGTGTCCTAGGGTAGACGCTTATATGAGGTTAATTCATTTGGTGGGTTAATGGAAGGATTCCCCCCTTTGGCATGACTTTCACAATATACCTATTGCCTATAAGGGCAATCATTCATGGGTACACATGGACATGCCATTTGATATACCAGAGTGTACGTGCTTTGCCTAGTTATATACCTCATGGGGACGGTATGTGTGAGAGCAAATTCGATATTCTTGGCATATGTGAATGAGTTCCCTGCTGGATACCTCCCCTCGTGAGCTCGGTAAAGTGGTATGATTGATATTATTCTTTTCATGATTATTATTAATATAAAACTAAAGGTTTTACATCAACTAAATAAGTCGGACCAAATGTTTTATGAACTATTTTCTTATTAAGAACCTAATATTCCAATTTGGGACATGAAAACACTTAATTATTATTGGGACTTGAAGTTCCTTAAATCATAATTGGAACCTGAAGTTTCCTAGCTATTTAAATTTGGGTTTTGAAGTTCTCATATAGAGATTTTAATTTGGGGTCAGACATTCTCAAGTCATTTAAAATTGGGACTAGTAGTTCCTAATTACTATTTCGATTTTGGACAGATAGTTCTAATAAAATATAATGTAAATCAAGATTTGAAGTTTTGATTATTTTTATAATAAGGGTAAGGACATTAAATGTTCCATGATGATTATTTATATTTTCGACGTGAAGTTTTAAATAATTTTACCCTTATTAAACTACTAGTTTGGATATGATTGGGCAGGGCCAGCAAAGTCCCAAAATATTTAATGTTGTGATATGAAGTTACCCTAATTAATTACAATTGTGACCTGAAGATCCTCAATAATCATTCAAATATGGAAATTAATTTTTTCTCCATTCAAATTTTGGGACATGAAGTTTCTAAATTATTTGAACCTAAAGTGTTAAAGAAAATATATCACAATCAAACCAGAAGTTTTGATTGTCTAATTGATGGAGTATAGAACAATAGTCCCCCACTTACATTTTTTTATTTAAAGATCCATAATCATCTTTGTGGCTAGAAGTTCACAAATTATTATTTATAATTGAGATATTGCTTTTTCAATTACTATTGAGTATGTGAGCCTAAGGCTCTCATGTTATTTAAAAATATTTAGACCTCAAGTTCCAATAAAAATATACAATATATGAAAACTTGAAGTTATTATTCACGAGGTATGAATATTGAAAGTGATCAAAATAATTATTTATAATTTGGACATTAAGCTCCATATATATATATATATATATATATATTGGGGGGGGATATTACTTTCAAATAAATAAAATATTAAAACATGCCTTTTTTTATTTCTTGTCTATTAATTTTTTCGTAAATGAAATAACCTTTTACATACTTTTTTAATAATCAAAGGTCTTTTTAACTATCCTATTAATGGTTTCACCATCAAAACTTTGTCCTTTGACTTTTTGTTCCATTTGCATATAAAATTATCTTTTAATAGTATTTAATTCTAACACATTTTTCACATTCCAATTATTTAATATGCATTGAAGTTTTTGGAATGTGTAAAGAATGTGAAAAATAAGCCCCTCATTTTTAACATTAATTTGAATTATCATATATATATATATATATATATATATATATATATATATATATATATATATATATATATATATATATATATATATATATATATATATATATATATATATATATATATATATGTATGTATTCTCTAACATTTTTACCCATAATCAAATCAAAAGTTTTGATATAAAATGATGGAGAATTTAATGTTCTTGTATATTAACAATATTGAAACTCAAGTTCAACTATTTGTGTAGAACAAGAAGTTCTCATACAGAAACGATAAAAGTTGAAGTTTTATATTTCACATAATTCGCAGCAGGCGCTTTGTGAATTATTGTAATTTAGGAGCTAAAGTCCTAAATTTTAATTTTATAATTTATATGAACCCAAAAATTCTTGTACATACGGCATCAAATATAATCTAGAGTTCTAAATTGATTTTATTACAGAATATCATAATTTTTTTAGTGATCCATAACATATCATCAACTATTTATTTTATTTATCACACAACTTGAAAAAATGGATCAATATTAGGCCAAGCTCGAAGTTTTGGAAAACCTAAAAGTTTATTCCCTAGTTTTGTATTAGAAATCTAAAGTCTCTTATTTTTTAGCCTGAAGTGTCTCACATATGATAAGAATATGAACTCTTTATTCACCAAATATGAACCCAAAGTTATAAACTTTAATTGGTCAATTTTTTCTCCTTTAAATATACATGTTTATTTGATATTCGTATAGTTAAGGTTTTTTATGTTTAAAGCATAATGATTAAATTATAATTTGTGATGATCCAAAGTCATCAAAATATAACTTTTAACATATATTTCCTCGGATTATTATGCATAAACGATCGATATCCTCAAATATGAAATTATTTTTATATGATTAAGTATTATAAGATTCATTGTTACAAAACATAAATTCTTTGTTATCCATACCATCCTTTGAATATTTGATAACTATTTGATATGAGTTTGTTTCAAAAATAAAAAATACTTCAATTTGTTTAGGTTTGGTCACCAAACATTTTAACGTAACATAACTATTGTATTCTTGTGCATATATATATTTGAACTCACACACACTTCACAATCTATATTGACTCTTATAAGTGAAAATATTGAACTGTCATCATATAATGACATTTGTCTAAATGACAATGAACAACTCATACTATTCTGAAAAATCATAAGTTTTTTCAGACTTTGTATGTAATATAGTAAAGGTTTCAACAACAGTTAAATCCAAGGCTCCAGAAGAGTCTATGTGTTGTTATTATGTGGTACCTGCCCATGGATGTGCAATGAGTTACATGAAAGCAAATCCTAAACAATTACGCTTCATTTTATTGGCATAAAAATGCATAGGTACGATCGTAATAAATAACGAAAAGCAATTTTGCATTACTTCTAGTGTTGGAATGTAATACCCTGTCCTAAAAATTTTAATTAAATTATATATGAATTATAATCAAGTAGGAGTTAATGATAAATTATAGAATAATTGTGTGTAAGATTGGAGAAAAAATAAAAGAAGAATCAAAAGGGGTCTTTCAAATGACAAGGGGCTGTCGTTAGAACGACAAGGTGAGGTCTCTAGAAGGGTCACGAGAAGCAGGGCAACAAACGACGTGCTACTGAATTACAGTATCAGGTCGCGCGATCTATAGTTCTAACGACATAGAGTAGTTGTTCGAATGACATAGGGTAATTGTTCAGATTTATAATCTCAGTCACAATCTTAGCCGTTGGATCTTTGAGCCGTCGAGCCCAGATCAGCCTAGAAGGGGAAAAACGGAATTTTTGGCCTTTGGAAGGGTTTTATTAGGGTGTGTTTGGTGTATTTGGATTATTTTTAATTGGGAGAAATATAAGAAGGAGAGAGAGGTGGGTGGTCTTCCACCTCCACCTCTACCCCCACCTCCACCCATCACCAAACCACCACTCCACCACCATTTTATGTAATATTCCTTTATGATCAAGCCCGCAACACCCATTTCCTCCATTAAAGCATAAGAACCATGAAATTTGGAGAAGTTTTGGGGTATTTTGGAGATGAAGACAGAGCTTTTATAGAGTATGAAGTGGGTTTTGAAGATGTTCTTAGCTTGGAGCACACTTTAGAGCATTTGGAGGATGCATTTGGTAACCCCTTGAGGCCACCTTTGGAGGTGGGGCTTGCTCCTCCTACACCAACATTTCTACCACCATTGAAGCTATTAGAGGTGGAAAAACCTTACTTTTAGTGTAGTAATTACATTGCACATTTGTAGTCTTGTAGTTAGACTATTTAAGTATGGTGCATTTAGTTAAATGGTATAATTAATGTGTAGAAGATAATAAATATTTTTATGAAATAAAAATATTGGTAAAAATGCTATTTTGTTGAAACTAGAGAATGAATAAATATTTCAAGATTTGAAATACTAAAAGTTGATATTTTGTGAAAATGGTGTATTTTCTAGAAAAATTGGTGCTAAACATTTTATGAAATAAAATATTTAAAATTAATAATTTATGTTGGTAAGCATTGGTGAAATAATGTTTTAAACTTTCTTGCAAAAATGAAAATTTTATGAAAAATGGACATTTATTGAGTTTGAAGAAAATAAATGTCTTTTATGTATCAAAATGTATTTTTTGCAAGCATGGTGAATTTTTAGAATGAAAAATATGTTTAAATCATTTAGTCGGATTTTAAGGTCTAAAATCCATCTTATCATGAGTATAAAGTTGTAATACTTTAGCACGAAGTGCATAAACAAGTTTAAAAAAGAATTGGTTGGGTTTAAATATGGGATGATAAAAGGATGGAAATACTAGTTTTCAAGTGTGTGAAATAAGGGTTAAAAATGTGATAAAGATAAAGTGAAGACTACATGTAAGATGAAAGAAATGGTATTTTCTTATAAAAGTAGTCTTAAATGTAAATGAATTTCTTGAATGAAGAAAGTAAAGAAATGCGTGGTTTGAAAAATTATTAATGAAATTATTGAATAAGTGTTAATGGGTAAACATGGAAAAGTTAGTAGAAAAATATTGACACTTATGAAGTTGAAAAGAACTAAATAAGTGAAGGTGTTTCCAAAAAAGAAGAATATTAACCCAAGGTTAAAAAGGTTTTTAATGTGTTGCACACTTAAGAAGTTAGTGTGGATAACTTAATGTAAGTTTTGAAAAATTAACACTTATGGAAATGGAGTAAAAGGTGATTTTGGAAACAAATGAGTAAAATAGTAATTTTACTTAAAGTGGAACATTTTTATGAAATAAAAATGTAAAAAGGTGTTACACAAGGAGTCCTAACTAAATATGATTTTGGAATAAAATCAAGGTTAAAGTGTAAAGGACATGAAATGGTAAAATTTCAAAGTGTAACACAAATTGGGGTGTAACCCCGGGTTTTGGCTTTAGCCAGGTAAAAAGAAAAAGTGGAATAATGTCAAAATTTGTAAAATGTTAAAACACATTAAAAGGAACTCGTATGATGCCAAGATAAGCAAGAAGGCCCCAGAGCTCTAGGGTGAAAAGTCCAAAACCACTGGCCAGAGCATATGGTTCGCATAGCCAGCGGTGTGGAGCCGGTTAAAGTATGCGGTATTAGAAGATTCTGAGAAAGGATAAAAAAAATAAGGAACATGTCAAGAAATGGGTTGTGTGGTAAAATGTGTTAATATAACCTAACTTGAATAGATAAATAAATATCCCGGTAAAGGTAAAAATGGACAAGTAAATGTATAATTGGTAAATGCCCATAAAGGAAGGAAAAGGGTAAAGTAAATGGATAATTGGGAGACTAAACAACCTAAGAGGTTAAACCCATAATTAACACAAGAGTGTGTGGTAACAAGATTTTCAAATATTAAATAAGTATTTTCTTACAAGGAGTTCGCGTGTGTTGAAAGGGTGAGTTCAACGAAAATACTAAAGGGTGTTCGATAACCTAAAAGGGGCGATTTAGGTAAAACTAATGTGTTCGGATAAATCAAATGTAGTGGTTTCAAGTGTTGAACTAGGTGTGTTAAAAAAGTGAGAAATGCTTAGAATGAGTAAAAGAATTCTTTTACAAGTTTAAGGTAAATTAATCAAGATAAGTAAGGTCTTCAGAATTATAAACCTTTTCATGCATTTCGTATATGTATATGTATGTATGTATGTATGTATATATATACTATGTAATTTCATGTGCATGTAGGCATAACATGTTGATTTTGCTTCCTGTCGTTTGATTCTAAGTCTCATTTGTATATTTCCCACTGGGCATAGGCTCACACCCTCGCTTTATAACGGCAGGTTAGGAGCGGTTTCATATTTTGAGGGCATTATACAGGTAAGTATTTTCTTTACTTTATGATTAGTAGCTCTGTGTACTTGTACTTCGGGTTGCTCCCCTAGGTCCTTCATGTAGTTTATTTTGAAATTGGAATCGCTTACTAACAAGTGAAACGTTAATTAAAATAAAACTGGATTAGATATATTATATAGGATTGTTTCATTGCACTTCACACCTAAAGCACGGGTCAGAATGGGTTTACTATGGGTAAATCATAAATCTGGGTCAGGGAGTTACATGGAAATTAGAAGCTTGCACTAGAAAACAATCATTTCATTATTCGATGGGTTATACTATACAACCATTATCATTGTAGAATTGCACTTTGTCATAAGCCTATGAAAGGACGTATTTTCCATCATTGTCCCTAGTTCCTAGTTTATATTGAGTATGGCGTATCCATTTATATCCTTCAAGGCAATTCAAGTTCATATGTTCAAGAAGACGGATCCGAATATCAAGCGTCTTGAACAAAGTCCTACGACTTAACTAATTTTTTTATGGATTTTGTTTTGTGTTACTTAGATTTTTTACTAAGTATTCGGATATTTTTCTTTGCTAGTTTTTATCAAAACGAGGTGTTTTTATACAAATGTTTTCAAACAATTTTCAAACAATGTTTTTAAACTTAAAATATTTTTTTTGCTTACAGTCATTCAAACAACTTTGTTATGTCGTTAAAATTGTGTTGTCATGTCGTTTGATACCTCATTTGAAGTCCAGTTTCTCGTAAGGAACAAATGAACCCGTACTGTTTTGTGTTTTTGAGGTTGTTTAATATCTTATTCGAAGGGTGCTTCTAATGAGACGTCAATCGTGTTCGAAGGACCCTAAGATCTCGCTCTAACGACATTCTGCCGCCTCAAAATTCATGTTTGTTTATAAAAACCTATTTCGTGAAGATTTTTCTTTAATAATTTTCGTTTATGCAAACTGCAAAATAACTACAAAATAATCTTCACTCTTTAGGGCTAAAACACTATTTATATTCACACAATCAATCCAAATACTTTTGTAAATCTTCTTTGGAACCTAAAAACTTTTGTAACGAAGTTATTCTTGTGGAGAGCTTTCTTCACTACTGATCTTGTGATACTCGAGGGTATTCACTACTGAAGAGGGATGACTGCAGTTCTTGTGATTCTCGAGGGAATCATTGCTTATTGAAGGCTACGGTCTTTACGGGTTATTACGGAAATTCATTATAGTATTTGTCTATGTATTTGTAAGTTGCGATTTACATGTAATAGTGAAATAAAGGTTTTGCCATAAGGGGATTTTTTCTGAAATTATTTGTTTGGTTGCATGCTTATATAATTTGATGATTTCAATCACATAGTTGCATGTTTAAGGTTTAATAAAGATTGGAATTTATTTGTGGGATTGACGTCTAATTAAATAAGTTTAAATTCATTGGATAATAATGCACACTTTACAAATTGGTATCAGAGTCTGTTGCACAAATGTACTGTGTGATCCTTTTTTCGCAAAATATTTTTCTGAGATATCAATTGTTTTGAAAATTGATTTTGAAAAGATGCAAATATTATGATGGATAGCTTATATAATCGGATGCCTGTATTTTATGGAACAAATTAGGCATATTAGAAAGCCCGTATGAGGTCTTGTTTAAAAGCTATTGATGAAAGGGTATGGCTCGTATGTGAAAGAGGGTGGACTCCTCCCACTGTCACCGTTAATAATGTCATTAATCCCAAACCCATTTCTTATTAGACTCATGATGATGTTAAGAGGAGTACCTACAACTCTCGAGGACTTAGTGATATTTTTAGAACCATCACCCCTAACGAGTTTCGTTCTATCGTAACGTGAACCACGTCAAAAGAGGCATGAGATGTCCTCCAGTTGACACATGAGGGTACCAATGTTGTTAAGGCATCTAAATTATAAAAACTGACCACCCAGTTTGAGACTATCACTATGATAGAATTCGAGAGTTTTGACGAGTTTTATGCTAAGTTATCGGGCATTGTTAACACGAGTTTTAATTTGAGTGAGAATATTAATTATTCGAGAGTTGTGAAAAAGATTTTGAAGTCACTCCCATCTCAATTTATTCCTAAGGTCACTGTTCTTAACTCTTTAGGGGTCTTAGACACTCTTACGTTAGAAGAACTTTTAGGCGATGTTTTCTAAAACCATTAAACCTAAGAATAGAGGGATAGATTTAATGACTCAAGTTAAGAAAAAGGACAAGGCGAGAGTTTTTTAGTCTGATTATAAGGGAGAGGTAGATATCAATGACTTGGCCTTGTTTGTAAAAAAATTTAAAAATTTTCTCAAAATTTCCAAAAATAATTCTTCCAATAAAAAGATTTTTGAAAAAAAAAAAGAAAGATGAGGTCAAGGATAACGGTGAAAAGAGGAAGATATAAGGTGTTATGAGTGCGAGGGAAAAGGGAACAAGGCTTTTGAGTGTCCCATAATGATAGAGAGAAAGGGAAAGAAAGTTACTAATACGATCACTCTTTGCGATAGTGACATCGAGTTGGATGATTCCAGGGATGAATCACCACATGAAAAGTGCGTTGCTTTCATGGCTAGTCATGTGAGTACATCTAGTTTGTCCCACGATGATGAGGACATTTGTTAATATTAGAGCCTTGATGATGTTTCGAGCCATTTGGGAGATTGTGAGTGTGAGGATGAGATTGGAAGTGGGGGTGAAGATGATCTCCAAAAGGCATTAAGTGATTTATACACTGAGACTTTGAAGATGAAAAGGTGAATAAGGAGTTATCTCTTAGGGTAATAGATTTGAAAGAGGGATAGAAGTTTTGACGGTGTGTGAGATGTAGGCGAGTCAACTTGAGAAGGTGAGAGTTTCTTTGTGTGAGCAGTTGATCATCTTAGGCCGAAAAAAGAGTGAATTGACAAACACCGTGGCTAGTCTTACGGGAGATCTTCAAGCTTCATTGAAGACTCGTGAGAAACTTGAAGCTCGTGCATCCCAACTCGAGAGAGATCTTGAATTTAGGTCAAGGTCACTTTAGAGGACACTTATAAGAAGGTTGGAACGATGCTCCTTGGTCCAGCTTTGGGTAATGTTGAGAGACTAGGAATAGGTTATGACGGTGTATCCAGTTCCTATGTTGCACCCGAGCCGATTCTCGAGTTTGTGATAGATCCATATGGCTCTCAACCTAATCCACCTAGGCATTTGTTTCCCCATAGGAGAGCGCATTCTATACATTTGAGAGAGGTGTTCCTAGGCCCGTTTATGCTTTTTCCCATTGCAAGAAAAGAGGACACCTTAGGGAATGTTGCTTTAAGTTGGGTAGTGTGTCTCATAGGTGTTTACCTCATTATGCTACTACACGTGTTCCCATGCATACTCCTATACATGTTACTCCCCATGCTCCCGCACATCATATGAGAGATTTTGAGCTTTTTCGAGAGCAAGTTGAGTATTTGGTTAAGACTTCACACGATTTGATGGATGTTTTTCATAGGATATCAACACCTTTGGAAAACACCACCAAACCTAATAATTGAGGTTTAGACTTGTTTTCTAGCATAGGATGATTCTCATGTTCATATATTTATGCCAATAGCTAGTATGTACTACCATTGTATTTATTTTCCATTTTGATATATTTTTTCAAAAAATCCAAAAATATTTTTATTTTTCTTGAAAACTTTTGGAAAAATACAAAAAAGCCAAAAAAAATATTTTTGATAAAAATTTTAAAAAACACAAAAAGAGTTTTGTATTTCTTTTTACACCATATACAGATAGACATTTAGGATGACTAAGTCACAACATCATTCCATTATTCATGTAACTATTTGATAGTGTTTTGAGACGCAACATCATTTCATTTATTTTCTTTATAATGTTTGGCGTCATTGAGATGTGATTAGTGATTACTTTCTACATATTTGACTCATTGGTTCCTTTAATGCACATATGAACGAATTTATACTTGTCTATCACATATTGTTCAAAGTGTTTTCATCTCAATCATGTCTTTAAAATAAACCAAATGTGATAAAACGAGACCACAAAAGTAGTGCATGTAATAATTGTTGCTCGTGAAAGTCTGTACATGGAAAAGGGTTGCGAGAGGCAAGTGAACTCGTTGTGAAAGGCCTCGTTTGAAAAGAGCCCAAGAAAAAATTAAGGAAATAAAAAGAGCAATTTGATCAAAAGGGGCTAAATAGTTTAGTTTGATTGATCTTTCATAAGAAAAGAATATAAAATATGATCATGTTTATCTTTTGAGGGATTTTGGCTGGAAATCAACGGGTTTGCACGTCCTGACAAAGTCTTGAAAAAGCAATACATAGTTTTAGACGTTATTGGTGTGAAAATCATTTTAGACTTTGATTTGTTGATTAAATTGAGTCAATATCAATTAAATTTAACATTTTTTACACCTAAGGATGATTTTAAGTTCATTCGTTAGGAGTATCCAAAATTCATAGTTTACGTATGTTATGTTTGTTTGAGTTCATTTTCCTATCAAAAATTTTTTTCACACACATTCATTCCTTTTCCATAATTTGGTTATCTTAGTGTTAGTTCATGGTGTGATTTATCATATTATTTTTTTGAGAAAAATTTAAAAAATCAAAAATAGTTTGTGGAGCCTTTGAGATTATCCTTTCATGAGCTTATTTGATATATGTTTGTGATGATTTGCTATGCTAGTTGTGACCCACTCCGGTTTATTATGTTTTTTTATTTCTTTTCCTCGACTATTTCGGACAAATAAAAAGGGAGAGAACGAATTATAAATTATGAAGGAGTGAGAGTTTGAATTACGGGGGAGAATTGATTTGATTTGATTTATAATTTTTTATCTTATTTCAAACTCGATACGTCACGAAGGTATCTTTTTATCTATTGTGTGTAGGTACAATTTAATGAGTTTCAAAAGCACACAAAAGAAGATCAAGAGAAAGCTAGGATATTTGAAGATTTGAAAGTTGAATATGTTAAAGACTTACATATTTAGTATCGTTCCACTTTTGGGTTTTGGGGAGGGTATTAGATTTGTATAGAACATTTATTGATAATTCACATTATTTATTTTGTACCGGAATAGTCATGGGAGAGATTTGCAAGGACATATTTTCCATCTTTATCCCTAGTTCCTAGTTTACATTGAGTATGGCGTATCCCGTTACATCCATCAAGGAAATTCAAGTTCACGAGTTCAAGAAGACGGATCTGAATATTAAGCATCTTTAACAAAGTTCTACAATTTGACTAATTTTGGTATGGATTTTGTTTTGTGTTACTTAGATTTTTTACAAAGTATTGGGATATTTTTCTACTGGTTTTTATCAAAATGAGGAGTTTTTATACAAATGTTTTCAAACAGTTTTCGAACAGCGTTTTTAAACTTCAAATATTATTTTCTCTTACAGACGTTCAAATGACTTTGCTATGTTGTTAAAATTATATTGTCATGTCATTTGATACCTCATTTGAAGTCCAGCTTCCCATATGGATCAAACAAACCAGTACTATTTTTTTAGGCCATTCGATACGTTGTTCGAAGGGTGCTTCTAATGAAATGTCAATCTCGTTCGAACGACCTTAAGATCTCATTCTAACGACATTCCACCGCCTTGAAATTTGTGTTTGTCTATAAAAACCTGTTTCGTGAAGATTTTTTTTTTATGACTTTTCATTTACGTAAACTGCAAAATAACTGCAAAATAGTCTTCACTTTTCAGATTCACACATTTAATGCCAAATACTTTTGTGAATCTTCTTTGGAAACTAAATACTTCTGTAACAAATTTATTCTTGTGGAGATCTTTCTTCACTGTTGATCTTGTGATACTCGATGGTATTCACTACTGAAGAGGGAGGAGTACGATTCTTGAGATTCTTGAGGGAATCATTGCTCGTTGAAGGTTGCGGTCGTTGTGGGTTCTTACGATAATTCATTGTAGTATTTCTCTATGTATTTGTAAGTTGCGATTTACATATAATAGTTTGCTCTGTGGTGATTTTTCTTGAAATTGTTTGTTTGGCTGCATGCTTATATAATTTACAGTTTTCAATCACATAGTTATATGTTTAGGGATTAATAAAAATTGGAATTTGTCTAAGGGATTGACATCTAATTAAATAAGTTTAAATCTATCAGAGAATAATGCGCACTTTAGCCTGAAGCTCCACGGTTCAATTAGCTGATATTATACAATAACCATTTTGATCACCTCATTTGTTTTTCACAAGCCTTCAAAACTGCAAATGATATATTGTGATTTTTTTCTATCAAATTATTTATGATTTTAATTGATGTTTATATTTACTATTGTTATCACAATGGTATATATATGGTGCTTATGATTCACTCTTTATTGAACCATTGAAAAATATAGTGTTTTTGTATACGTGTGATTTTATCTTGGTTAGACACTCTTCCCACCTTTAGAGGAGGATATAATGTACCCAAAGTAACAGTTGAAGAACAACCCGTTCTTGAAGAATAGCAAGAATCGTCAGTTTGTCTCATCTAATCCCCCATACTGCTCAATGCGAAAATGAAGTGAAAAATGATTTAATAATATTTTTCATGCCACAAGCATGGAAAACTTATAGGTCCAAAGTACTTTGTAAGGACAAATTTCCAAATAGTGTCAATTTTTATGTATTGACGTTATTCAGGACAAAAACCACTATGAGTCATAGGATAGATTTTCCTTGTCACCATTTTCATTAAGCCTATGACGTTGTGTTGAAGATGTAGCATCCAAGCTTCAAGATAGATCATGCTATAATTTTTGGTGCACGTTTCACGTCTTCACTTTGGTTTTCTGAGATTCTCACAGGTATGGATACATAATGGTTTATGGATATTCGATTTTTTTCCAAGGATGATATTTTATTTAAATCAGATTGTCAAATTCTTTTAAATTAATTTTTTCGAGTTAATTCGTGTTTAGAGTCATATGAACTTCTCCTTAGTTTTTATGTGCTTCAAACGACTTCACTAGTAATTCAAACGACATTGGGTTGTCATTCAAACGATATGGAAACCTCATTCAAACGAATGCTATGATCATTCAAACGACGTACTGATTTTGTTAGATTGATGTGCCGCCTCAATTTTTTTTATTTAAGGTGTCTTTTGCTCAGAAAAACGTGTGTGCAAAACATATAGAACGGAACAGACCTGTAAGGACATAAATTTCCAATTGAGTCTCTCTATTGTTTTGACTTAATTCCGTGAACAAAACAGTGTTTGTCATATGTCATAGGGAGATTTTATTTTGTCACGATCCCACTTGGTCTATGACGTATTTAAGAAATTGAAGACGCTGTGGCAAAGCTTCAAAGAAATAATCATGCCGAAGTTTAAATTGGTGCAAGTTTATTCGTCTTCAAAGTTCATTGAATTCTGAGATCACACAGGTATAAATGCGTATAATTAATGGTGCTCGAAATTGTTTTTATAAAAGATAAGGATGTATTTAATATAAAGAAAAATATTTTAAAATGCTTTTAAAAGTGTTTTAAAGGTTTACACTACGTTTTATTATGATAAGCTCGAAATAGAGTTTGACTAATTTGGATCTCTTTTAAAAGAGACGTTTTAATCAGAAAGTCAAAAAGTCAAACTTACGCATTGTCGTTCAAACGACATAAGCTCTCGTTCGAGCAAGATCCTTATGTTGCGCGAACGACGTGGCATTATCATTCGAGTGACACATTTTTCGAGGTGGCACTTTATTGTTATTTAAAGCGTATTTTCATCATAGTTTCGTAAGTGTGCATCTGGAAAAATAGTTTACCATCCAGTACGTTGTTTTCACATGTTTTATAAGGTTTAAAAAGCTTAAACGTATCCTTAGAGTTTTCAAAGATCCGAGTTATCATTCTTATATGCTTACGTGATCTTGCTGCACCAAGAAGGTTTATTCTACAATTGAACATAAGGGTTTTGCGATGAAGAAAAGAGAAGGACTTCTTGTTCCACATCGTAAACGAATCAAAGTCAATCGGTGGACACCGAGACATTTGTGGAGGCGAGTGTTGTGGACAGGTATCATGGAAGATGGAATTTATACGTGGGCACTATTGAATAACGATAGAAGATCGGAAGGAGCGTCAAAGACCCATGAGGATCGAGTCATTGAGTAAGGCTAATCTATCTTTGTAAAACCATTATTCATAGTGATTGTCTAGCTTGGGCCGTCCGAGGTTATTTTCCCATTTTGGGTTTTTTCCTCGTACATCCGGCATTGTGAGTATTCTTTACTTTTGTTTACTTGCTTTAATAACTAGATGCATGTTTAGGATTAATCAATATAAAATTGATTTAAAGTAAGAATTGGGTTTCTCACAACTTGGTTTGGTGAAAATTAAAAGTTGGATAATTTTTGGTGAAAAATTGGTTTGATTTGAAACACACGCATGGGACCACCCTTTTCAAATTGGTATCAAAGCTAGAAAACATCTTTTATTTATTTTGTGATCCCGTGTGTTTTCAAAGATGAATTTTGGATATAAAGAATTTTCTCGAACTCCTATTTTTTATGGCACTAATTATACTTATTGGAAGATGATAATGAGATGTGCATTAAAATCTATTGATGAGCATGTGTGGCTAGCAGTTGAGAAAGGTTGGACACGCCCTGTCACTATTGTAGGTGAGGTCACTAGTTTAAAGCATGTTGTGTCATGGACCGAAACTGAACAAAGATTTGCATAATACAATTCTAAGGGTTTGCACGTTATTTCTTCACATGTCACACAGGAAGAATATAATAGAATTATGACTTGTGAAACATCAAAAGAGGCTTGGGATATTTAGTCACTCACTCACGAGGGAACTATCACGGTTAGGGCGTCAAAACTTTAAAATCTCACTACACAGTTTGAGACCATTAGGATGTTAGAGAGTGAGACTTTTGATGAGTTTTATGCTAGGTTGTCCAATATTGTCAACTCGTCTATAATACCCCGTAATTCTGCATAGTTAGGAAAATACATTTTTATTTAAATTACGTGAGTAGAGTAATTTAATGTGATAAAAATACGTTTTAAATTAAATTACGTGAGTAGAGTAATTTAATGTGATGTAATGTTAATAAAGTAATATGACGATATGAAAATTTACTAAATGTGAGTAGTAAATTTTGAATGTTGATATGTACGGCCTAGCGATTTATATGGGCGTACCCGAGTTATCTCAATCGAGTGTCGCGCGTAGAAAAAAAATTGAAGATGAGATGAGAAAAATATTTTAAGAGACTCAAAAGATAATTTAGAGTCCACATATGATTCCGAAAGGGTCGAATTAGTCAAAATAGTGTACCCGAGGGTACTAGTTGAGTGCCGGGTCATTTTCGGGCTAAATCGGGACCATTCGAGGGCATTTTGGTCTCTTTACATTTATGGGTAAGGAGACCTACGAATTTTGAAACCCTAAATCAGATTATAAGAGTTAGAAACTAGGGTTAGAAAGAAAGAAAAATACACCATAGCCATTAGAGAGAAGAGAGAAACAAATTCCTAAGGCAAGAGAAGGAAGGAGGTAGAATTCTAAGGAGATGTCACCACCAACTTGTTGGGAAGAAGGATTGAAGGATAAGAATCATCAATCATCAACAACAACCACGAAATCAGACCCTACAAATCATAAGGCAAGTGGTTATTTGCAAAATAAATTGAGTTATAATACCCATATTTAAGCTTTATGAAGAACATGGTTTTTATGATATTTTTTAGAGTAAAACACTTGATTATGATCCATGATTGATAGGGATTTCATGTAGAACGTTTTTGGATCTCCAAATATTCTTATCATAGAAGCCTAGATGATTAAATCGAACTAAAAATCTGGAATTATGATGAAAGATGGAAAGATTGTATTTTTAGGGTTCTTGAAAAATAGGAAGGTTTTTAGTTAATTTGATCAAGATTTATAATGATTTGGTTATTTTAAATCGTTAGTAATCATCCAAGAACATGTAGGAATGATTAGAAATTGTTGGTTGTAAATATGGTGGATTATCATGGAAGATAGATAAACAAAAATGGTGAAACCCGCATGAAGAAGACGATCTGGGTCTGTCACTGCTAGATCGATCGATCGACCCTTGAATGTCGATCGATCGACCATATCCCATCGATCGATCGACCCTGGCTGTACTTTAGAAAATTTTGTGGATAAATTTCCTTTTAATTACCAATTCTTAATGGGAACCTTAGTGATGATATTTTACCTATGAGGAGACTTCATAAATACCAGTAGGTGTACCGTTAGATTTCTTCATAAATGATTGAGTGGGAATTTTTGGAGGAATGGACCTATGGGAAGATGATCGATTGAGCCGTATGTCGGGATTGTGAGAATTTAGTTACGGAAAGAATGAGAGTAAATTCCGAAAAAATACCAGTAGGTTAAAGATAACTTAACTACTGAATTAAGGGAGGGGTAACTAGGACCCTTAGAGTTGCGTGAATACTCGAATAAATGCAATAGTGAAATAAATTATAAATTAATGAGTACGGTGAATATAAGTAAAATATATTACGTACGGCATGATTTGATAGGTCGGGTGTGTACCTACTAAATTATATAAAATTTTGGGTTAAGAGAATTTTACCTAAATTAATTATGTTAGGGTCGATCAGACATTCCGAACTAACATAAAGTTATTATACGTTTGGGGTCGATGTAAAATGCCGAACCAAACCTTAAACTGGTGTCGCGATGAAAGAGTCCCGAACCAGAATAGGTGTGTATATATATATATATATATATAAATAGTTGGGGTCGATGGATCATTCCGAACCAACTCTCACTTGGGGTCAATGAATCATTCCGAACCAAGAATCCTTTATGTGTGGTAAAAGGATATGTTAGTGATAAATGATATTCAATACATGATTGTGTGATAAAATGTTTTCTATGTGCATAATATATAGACTTAGAATAGTAGATAATGAGATGAATTGTAAATATCTTTGTAATAATTAAATAGCGTGATGTAATTATTACAAGAATAAGGATAACAAGCAGTAAATAAGTTATCTACGCTTATAGTACATGAAATATGGATTATTAAACTACGGTGAGTAGGTCATGGGAACTTAGTGAGGGGGTACATACAGTGGGTATTCTAAACTAGTTATCTGGGGTATTATAACTAGGCGAACTAAGTATCCTCGTTAGACATGCACTATAGAAGAGAGGTGAGAAAGTTCAAGGGAGTGTGTGAAACCTTAAAATGTGTAATCAATAACTCAATTGTGATAACTGCTTGCAAAATATTTTCAAATGTTTTGAGTACTAACTCTTACTCTGTAAAATTTTTAAAAACCTTTTAGGTGCCCAGCCACAGGGGCACCCAGCATGATTTCATTCCAGGTATTTGGGAGCTGCAGCACATGTGGATGTTGCAAGGATTGTTTAGACGTTTCCTCTTTTTTAGTTCTAGTGCAGGATCTCAGTTTTATTATTCTTAGTTGGGACATGTTGTCCAATCTTTACTTTTACAGTTATTCTGATTCTGGATTTTGAGTTGATTTTTATTGGCCGTGGTTTTCGGCAAGACTTTATGTGCATTCAGTTATTTATGTGAATTGTTTTATTATTACTGAAATTTTATCGTTTTTGTATGGGTTGTTTATTCTGCTTAAGGAAGATGAAATTTGGCACTAGCTTAATTTCACATAGGTGGTTAGTAACTTAAAAAGCTTTTGGAAGTGATGCTAAGAATGAACCATTTAAGAAACCTGTTTAAATTAAATTAAGGCTTGATCACCCAAGGTTTAATTAGGCGGGGTGTCACATCGTCATTTAACCTAGGTGATAAAATTCCCAAAAACCGTATCATTAAGAAAATCCTTAGGTCATTACCTAGTAGGTTTGATGGGAAAGTGATTATTTTAAACTCCTTGGGTAAGTTAGAGTCGCCGAAACTAGATGAGATTTTAGGTGACTTACTAACCTACGAAATCGACATGATTACCTCCAAGCAAGTGCCTAAGAAAGAAAAGGGTATTTCTTTGAAAACCCGGAAGGAGGAAATCAAAGTTTTGAATTACGATTACGATTTCGATTTTGAGGATGTTGCTTTGTTGGTAAAGAAATTTAAATTTTTTTATTAAGTTTCAAAAGCAATCGAAAGATGCCAAGAAATTTAAAAAATTCAAGAACAACAAAGTAGATCCCACCTCTAAGAATAAGTTTGAGAAGCCTATGAGAGATGAGTCGTATGAGTGTTTTGGGTGTGAGGGGTACGGTCACAAAGTTAAGGAGTGTCCCGCTAGACTTAAGAAAGATGGCAAGCAACCCATTGTCTATAGTGCCACCTTAAGTGATAGTGATCCGAAAGAGGGAGAGAGTTCCTCCATTGATCGTAACTTTGTTGAGTTTATCGCATGCCATGTGAGCGATGACGATTCTCATGTGAATGACACTTCCAAGGAGATTTTAAGTGAATCCCATGTTAGTGAAGGTGAAGAGAGTGAAGAGGAGGATATAGATGTGAAAGATTTGCAAGTTGCGTTTAATGAGCTGTATGCCAAAACTGTGAAGGTGAAAAAGGCTAACTCTAAATTGCAAGCTAAGCTGAATGAGTGTGCCACAGAAAATAATGATAGTTTGATTGAGGATCTTAGGGCACGAGAGAATAAGTTTAGGGAGAAACTAGAGTTTGTGGAGAAATTGAGAGAGATAATCTTCGTGGTTTGATGGAGTCTTTGAAAAGGGATATTTTAGCATTTGAGGAGTCTAGGCCTTTACTCGAATCTAGGATTCATGAGTTGGAGAAGAGATTGAGAGACTCGACTAGAGTTAAGTTTGATTTGGAGTCTAGGTCGGAGAAGTTAGATAAGATCCTAGGCACTGTCCAAATTAAGGGACATAAGGGAGGTATAGGTTTTGATGAGAGATTTGTTCCAATTCCCCCCCCCCCCCCCCCCCCCCCGCGCGCGCGCGCACGTGTGAGAAACACTAGGAAGGTTAGAAATGGTCCACATATAGGTAATCATTCCCACCATCGCTACACTTGCACGTTTGATGGTAGGAAAGGTCACCTTAGGCGTTATTGTTACGACCTTAGACAAGCTCCTAGGAAGTTTAGGAATAAAGTTGCCCGGTTCACCAAACCCCCATGTGTCGTTTTACACCTACATGGGTTAGAAAATCGGATTTTGCGGCTTTAGGAATAAAACTTCATGATTCTCGTTTGGGTGCACTTGATTCTTCCCATGCTAAATCTAAAGGATGATAGTGTTGCTATGTTTGTCATATAGTAGTTTGGTACATGATATACTCATTTCTAGTATAGTGACATGTGTATCATTTTGTATTATAGTTTTCATTTGTTTCAGTCCTATTGGAAAGATACAAAAAGATTTTATTTTTGAGAAAATTTTTGAAAAATTCAAAAAGATTTTGTTTTAGAAAACTTTTGAAAAAACCAAAAATATTTTTCTTTTATTTGAGTCAAAATATGAAAAGCCAAAAAGATTTTCGATTTTTATTTTTGAGTTTACATGTTTGATGTGGCATATTGGTGTGCTTGGACCCCCCCCCCCTGTCGTTTCATTATCCATGTGGCTAGGACATTTGGTCATTATTATCAATGCTTAGTATGATCTTAACCATTGTATATATGGGGTTGTTTCGAATTTGATATGCATTTTGATTCGACTTTGTATATATGCCAATATTGCACACATGCACGAGTTTATATGGATGTTTGACTTCTCTTGCATATTTAAATTTGGTGAGGCGTTCTTATCTCAATCTTGTCATCTATGCGTAAGTAAACTTAAGGAGAAGTGTGCATGTAAGAATCGTTTACCGTGAGGATTTGAATTGGTACTTAATTAAAAAAATGATGAGTGATTCACGGGAAAGGACTGCGAGAGTTCAAAATTAACTAGTCATGAAAGCCAGCGTTTAAAAGAGCCCAAAAAGAAAATGCAATATGCTAAGAAAAGGGCCAAATTAGTTTAGTTCATTACAAAGAAAATATGATATTATTGAGGGAGTTTGGATGGATTAAAAATTTAAACGGGTTTGCACAACAAATCCTAATGTTGAAACATTGCAACTTGGCGCTATTGTTTGTAGAACCTTCAAAATTCTGGATTTGTGTGAATGTAGTATGTTTAGTTCATTAAGATCGCACTTTAATTGTCATATGGCTATAATAAAGTTTGATGATTTATCGCTATTAATTAGAGCTTCTTGAACGTTTTGATGTATTAGAATGATGACTCATTTGTTGTAGTTTCACGCCCATACATTCCATATCCATGTTTGAGCTCATCGATAATATGTTTGCATGTAACTCGCATTGTTAGTTTTCATGCATTTTTGGTGTTTGTGTTAAAAGCATACTGTTTTAGCATTGTTTTGATACTGTCAAGCCCTTCCACTGATTTTTTTCTGGAAATTTTTTCACTGGGCAAAAATATAAGATATTGCTGGGAAAATGTGAAAATTTGGCAGGTCGTGAGAAGTCGTTCAAACGACATCTCCATGTCGTGTGAACGACATCTGTACTTCGTTCGAGCAACGTCCTCATTTCGTTTGAGCGACGTCCCTGTCTCATTCAAACAACAAGCTGAATTCTTGCTTCTGATTGGTTTGCAGTCCACTAGTTTATTTGGTGATATTTTTGGTACTGTTGGAAGTGTTTATGGACTAACTAGTTTATATGCAAGTTTTAATTGATTCAAAATTCATATTTTGCATATAATTCCGTTTATCACACCTGATTAGATTGCTATATTCTTTATGTGATTCATTTAGTTTACTAGCTACTGATTTGTCATTACTTGATGATATTTAGCTGGTTGTTTCATGATAATCTAGTGATTTCAATTTGATTCAAATTGATATATTCTCATGCTAGATACTTGTTTATTAGTTTATCTTTTCACCGGATTGTCTATTCGAGACAAAAAGGGGTAGATATGTATGTGATGTAGGGGGAATTTGAGCATGTTTTGGATTAAATATCTTACAAATTGGTATTTCAAATAGGTAGTATAAATTTGGTATCATTTTGTGCCCAATTGTTTAACAAATGATTTTTCAGAGTTTATTCATACTGGTATCTATTGACGTTTGGTATCATTTGGATATATATATATATTGGTTTCATTTGTTCCTCCATACTTCACTGGGTATTTGTTTGTCTGTTTCATGTGTGTAGTTATGCTTCAACGATTCGAGATTTCAAGTCTACATCACATTCAGACAGTTCATGTTTGCCGGTGCTACATATACTAGTCCGTGTCCAGTAATTTTTTATTTTGGATTTATGGGATTGGATTTAGGCATCATACGGCTTGACGGCCCGGCTTAGGCATTTCACTGGTTTAGTTTGTCCCGGAATAGTCAAAGGGGGAAATTTGTAAGGACATAAATTTCCAATTGAGTCCCTGTATTGTTTTGACTTAATTCCATGAACAAAATTGTGTTTGTAATATATCATAGGGAGATTTTATTTTGTCACGATCCCACTTGGTTTATGACGTATTGAAGAAGTTAAAGACGTTGTGGCAAAGCTTCAAAGAAATAATCATGCCGAAGTTTAAATTGGTGCAAGTTTATTCGTCTTCAAAGTTAATTGCATTCCGAGATCACACAGGTATGAATGCGTATAATTAATGGTGCTCGGAATTGTTTTTATAAAAGATAAGGATGTATTTTTATAAAGAAAAATATTTTAAAATGTTTTTAAAAGTGTTTTAAAGGTTACACTACATTTTATTCTGATAAGCTCGAAATAGAGTTTGACTACTATGGATCTCTTTTAAAATAGACGTTTTAATCAAAAAGTCAAAAGGTCAAACTTACGCATTGTCGTTCAAACAACATAAGCTCTCATTCGAGCGAGATCCTTATGTTGCACGAATGATGTGGCATTATCGTTCGAGCGACACATTTTTCGAGGCTATGCTTAATTGTTATTTAAAGCGTGTTTTCGTGAGAGTTTCGTAAGTGTGCATCTGGAAAAATAGTTTACCATCCAGTACGTTGTTAAGGTTTAAAAAGCTTAAACACATCCTTGGAGTTTGCAAATATCCGAGTTATCATTCTTATATGCTTACGTGATCTTGCTGCACCAAGAAGGTTTATTCTACCATTGAACATAAGGGTTTTGCGATGAAGAAAAGAGAAGGACTTCTTGTTCGCCATCGTAGACAAATAAAAGCCAATCGGTGGACACTGAGACATTCGTGGAGGCGAGTGTTGTGGACAGCTATCGTGGAAGATGGAATTTCTATGTGGTCACTATTGAAGAACGGTTAAAGATTAGAAGGAGCATCAAAGATCCATGGGGATCGAGTTATTGAGTAAGGCTAATCTGTCTTTGTAAAACCATTGTTCATAGTGATTGTCTGGCTTAGGCCGTCCGAGATTGTTTTCCCATTTTGGTTTTTTTTCTCGTACATCCGTCGTTATGAGTATTCTTTACTTTACTTTACTTGCTTTAATCACTAGATGCATGTTTAGGATTAATCAAGATAAAATTGGTTTAAAGTAAGAATTGGGTTTTTCACAACTTGGTTTGGTGCAAATTAAAAGTTGGATCATTTTTGGTGAAAAATTGGTTTGATTTGAAACACATGCATAGGACCACCCTTTTCAAGAACTTATACATTTTTTGTAATTGTTTACCAAAGATTTCAAATCAAAGGCATCCTTTATTGTTTACAAGATCCGAGTTTGCATAACCATATGTCATAGAGATCGTGTATTTGCACCATTGTGTGATTCTTCATCGTTCGAAGAACTTATTTCATGCGGGGGACTCCGTACATGATGATTGAAGATTGTTGTGGCTGTATCGGTGGATACCGAGGTACGCGTGGACTCGTGTGTTGTGGAACTTTCATGGGTGGACTCTTATGTTGCACCATGGAGGAGTGGTTGAAAATAAGAAGAGGCATCAAGAAATGGGTTGAACGAGTCATTGAGTAAGACTGGAACTCTTCCTTTGTAATTTCCGCATCATAGGCATGGGTCTTTCGAGGTTTTTTCCCTTAGTAGTTTCCTCATACATCGGCGTGTTTTGTGAGCTTTCTTTACGTTATCTTGTTTATATCACTAGATGCATGTTTATGATTAAGAAGATAATATTGAATTAATTAAATTTGGTTCACAAAATTGGTACATAATAAAATTGGAAAAAGGTTTGAAAAATTATTTTCACCTAAATCACACACACATAGAAGAACTCGTCTTTATATACTTGACCCCCTAGTAGTAGAGGTCAAATAAAATAATGCCCAAATAATGCTTCAAAAAGGTTATGAACAAAAGATCCACTTTATCTAAAATACCAGACAATATTGTTGTCTATGAAAAGACACAACTCCCTGAAGTGACTATAAATCCCTTGAAGTAGACAAAGGTACCTAATAATAAATGAGATCTCTATGTTTATACATACAAAAGAGAAATGTGGGATCGCCAAAGCTAATCATCAATAACATAATTATATATGTTGTAGCTACACAAAAATCAAAGGGCCATGATACTACAAATCCATGTATTATAAATAAATACAGACAAATAATATATTCGCCCAAATGAGAAAATCCCATGATGGCATAATTCGAGTCTCTAAATAAACATGGTATTCAGACCTATAGTACAAGCCCATGAGATGTTAACCTTAGAGGTTAAAAATGATTGTTTATAAGAAACAGAAGTAAGAAAATTACTATAGAATGCACAATTTGTGTCATAAGATTTCCTATAGAATTCAAATATTAATTATATACAAACATACTATCCCGTTATGGCCATAAATACTTTGCAGATATCTGAGTAGCTTAGAAATTTTTGAAATATATTATATATGAGACTCACGAATATTATAATTACTTACATATATGGGACTTAGACAAAGAATACATATAAAATTCTATAAGGATTTATTTGCTTGAAGCAAAGATAAGGAGTGCATACTCAAATACACTAATACGTTCATTGTACAGCAGACAATCCGGAAGGATATAGGTACAACCATTTTAGTAAATATTTATGTAAGTAAATGTATGAAAACAATTATATATGTCAATGTGACATTATAAAATTATCCTAAAAATGATTTTATCCTAAAAAATCTCAATTTAAATGAAAAATACCCAAATAAGAAATTAAAAAATGAATGACCTTAGGGTAATAAGTAATTGTTTGGGCTTGCAGATCAAGAATGATTTTGGATAAACACTGATCTATAAATTAAATGGATTGAAAAGTTTTATAATACTTTACCATATATTAAGAATGTCATTTTGTATACTCATGGTCTTCGATCTTTAGATATTATAATATCCATATCATCCTAAATAGGATGACAAATATGTACTTGGTTCAAAATTACCATATTTGTATGTTATTATTGCATAATTTTTACGTTATTAGTGTATTGCTATACATAATACAATATTGGATAAAATAACTGAAGTCACTCTCTTTGCAAGAAAAAAGTACCATTGACTTGAAAAGCATGTGACTAATATCAATCATATTATATGATATTTTTATATCTAACCATTCGTGCCTGGTTAAATCTATAGATATAGGTTATCTCTATGATCATCACAAGGAATAATCAAATCACAATATTCTCATCATGAACACATTCACCACTTTTCTTATAGCTTTTTTCTCACTGCATCTACTCTGTCCTTATCAACCCGACACCAACCCATCAGATCCTCCAAATGAAAACCAACAACAAAAACAACAACAACAACAACAACAATGGTGGTTTCTTTGGACTCGAAGGTGTGTTTGATATACCCGGGTTGACTAATGACTGGAGAAATGGTGGCGGGTATGGAGCCGAGTATGGGGTCCAAGTGGAGGTTACTCTAAAGGTGGTGTTTTAAGTATAATTCTTGTGTGCAAAGAAAAAGGTCCATGTTATAAGAAGAATCTCACATTTTTGGCCAAGTGTTTCACTTCATACGCACGTCTGGGAAAGGATACGGTGGTGGTGGCACAATGGAGTGCAAGGAGATATGTGTTTCTTATTATTAGAGATTTAACCAGTAGTGGTAAAACTTAGAATATGTGTGTGATGTTTGGTAGATAATAATATTATTATGACTGTTATGTGAACTTATTGAGTGTACTTATGATAACTTGCATCGTTACTTTACAAAAAGAACAATTAAATTACTTATGACTACCTATGAAGGCAATGATATATTTATAACTCAAATTCAAAGAGTCTACATTGAGGGAGATATGACAAACACGCTCATGATTAACTACATAAATTAACTCCATAAGAGATAAGCAATTGAATTCAAATAGATCATATAAAGTGACATTTTCATCCTTCTTCACCAAAGTCTTATGGAACTCAAGCTTCAAAAGAAAAATAAGATTGAAGTAACAACCTATCAAATCTATTCACAAATTCAAAACAATATGTTATAAGGTCGTGTATGAGATAGGAATGCATCGACTCAATCATCAGTTAAATTCCATAAATAGGGAGAGTATTCAATCAGAGGTAGCATTTTATCAGGGTGGAATTGAAGAACATAATATTTGGACATATGCACATTTAAATCTTTTTCCCTTAACTAGGTTTTTTCCCATTGAGTTTTCACGTTCAAAGTTTTAACGAGGGAGCACTAAGCACATCCAATACCGATTCAATGATCACAAAAGTTGTACTCTTTTTTCATTGGGTCCTGATAATTTCACTCCGAAAATAACTCCAAAACACCACAAAAAATTAATACACTTTACTAATACCCCCCCCCCCCCCCGCCACACACACACCCCACAAAGTGTTTTACTATTTTATTTAATCAAAATGTCTAAAATACCCCTAAATAACCAAAAAATAACACAATCCAAACTCTTCACATTCCATCCTCATTCTATATCCCACCAAACCAAGCACTTTTACGGTTAAACCTATCAATTTTCACCCTCTTCAATTGTGAAAAAAGCATGGGTTTTTGTTGTTATTGTGTGTTATTGTGGGGTTGTTTTAATACAGAAAAAAATTTGATGTTGAAGCTTCTCAAAAGTTGGACATCCACTGCTCCTTGGATTATTTTGAGGTATTAAAACACATCTACATATTTTATAATTTCTAAAACTATCTAAAAATGAAGAAAAAAGGAAAAAAACGAATATACTATACCCACGACGGTTGTTGCCGTAAGAGATAACATATTTTGATGGCATCTGAACGTAATGTCCGTGGAATATTTTGGTGGCAGCTGGATATTCATTTATGATTTAATGTAACCGTGATATGGGGACATACGGTTAGACTAAATCGTGGGTGTCATGCCATGGTTTCCTGTGGACGTGTATTCCCATCCTAGGTTACATCAAACCGTGTATTCACATCTCACGGTTTACTCTCACTGTACACTGGACATTTATGGTTTACTCATACCAAATGTATTTCAATTGTGATTGTATTTCAGATAGATGACTCGATCCTCATATGATTCATTTTGGCAAGATATAGACAATATTATCATACCAAGTGTTTCGACCAAATGTGATTTTCTCGAGAAGTCAAATACCGATGAACAAGGCAGAGCAACCGAAGGCATCAACATTCGAAAAATCTAACATCGCTGAACAAGGCACGGTTGAGGAACTAACAACATCAACACTTGATAGATCAAACACATGTGAATGTTTGCGCAATTTTTTCCCCGACTTGACATTGTTTACGGTAATAAACAATCATTTCCATTAACTCCTCTAAGTGTATGACATAATTGGATGACCCAAACATTTGATTGTATACTTTGATAGTAAGTGGGAGTAGATGAAGGCTTGAATGTCAATGCAATTGCACAAGACCATACAATCGAATACGCTACTGACGAAGCATGTTTAATTTCCTTAGATGTGACATTCATTTATGTGCAATTTCAATTAACAATTCATGTTATACTTGTTCATATATAGTTGTAATTTTTATATATGTGTTCAATTAATAATGCATGTTATAGTTGTATAGATATTCGATGATCGTGACAAAATAATTGATTAATGCAACAAATCGGTCACAAACTTCATGCCGTTGTCATCATCTTGAAATCCGACAAGGCAAATTTAGTTAGAAAGGGAAGGGTAATATTGGGTTGCGAGCACAGTGAGCTTCACAAGAATAGGAAAGATAAGGGGTGGATAAAATGAGGAAGAGAAATTTTATTACTCGAAAGTGTGATTGTCTCTTACGATTGAAAGGTGTGCCAAGAGAGGATGGCCGATGGGGGTGAAAGTTATTTGTGGGCTACACTATCATGAGATATCCAAAACACTTATTAGTCATTCTTATGTTCCACGACTGTCCCAAAAAGAATGGAATATAACAAGCAAGATGATTACCAATGGGGTGGGGCTAAAGGAAGTACTCCATACTTCGAAACAATGGTCAGCATACAATTTTTCTTCCATTAGAACAATTTATAAGGCGGAGCACAAGATGAAACATACTAAGATGCAAGGGAACACAACGATGCAACAACTGATGAATTTGCTAATAGAGAAGAGCTATGTCCACCGGCGTAGGAGAAATGAACAGACCAATATTGTGGAGGATATCTTTTTTGCACATCCTACGTCTTGTTTGTTGGTTCAATGCTTCCTGACTGTACTAGTGATTAATTGCACCTACAAGACCAATCGCTATAATATGCCCTTGTTTGAGATGATTGGAGTCACATCAGTCGGGCAATCATTTTCCATTGCCTTTTCGTTCTTGAAGAATGAGAATGAGGAGAATTTTCTTTAGGCTTTGCACTTACTTATGATACACAGTTCAAAATGTGTTTCCACATAGCACCCTTCTTTTATATTTATTCCATGTTTAAAAAAATATAGAGGGTGCATGTTTAAAACACAACATTAAAGATTAAGAGAAGAAGTTGTTTATTCAGGGTTAGATTGTGGTGGTGGAGTCCGAGATGGGGCATGATTTTGAAAATTCATAGTCGTCTTTCTGTCCAAATTGGCACAAGTATCCCAACATGATTTTTTACATACACAAATTTTTTTTTGCCTCTATGGTATCAGTTTTCACATGCCTGGACTGACAAGGTACATCACCGTGGAAACTGCACAACTAAAAGAGCGAAGGGAACCCATGCCCAACTAAAAAAAACATCTAACAAGTAGCACTGGTTCTTTTGCAACTGTGTGGAAGGGAATGGATGCATTGCTTGGCCACCAAGATCGGTGCAAATAATCAAGCACGACCACAATGACTCGGTTCTGTGTGATATTTGTGGTAGGGAATCACACTATGCATTAGACTTGATTATTGGGGAGATTGATTGCATGAGATCAGTGTTGAGCGAATCTACCACCAACACCCAATATACAAAGTTACAATGCTCGCATTAACTCTGTACGATATACGGATTGCCCTGTGTACAGGAGTTAGCAAAATAGGAGAAGCTAGGCCAAGTAATTCCCCAATGGGTGCTAGATAGTCATTGGCAAAATTTTGTGATTCCCAGTAAACCGTATGCTTGAATATAATCCCGAGATGATATTGTTTAATAAAACATGGAATGAAGCAGGTGAAGCTGTAAATGCGATGGTATGAACTTGACTAAAAAGGCTTTGATACTAATTTGAGAGTGCAGTGCAGTGGAACAAAGTGTTCTCAAATTAAACCAAATTAATTAATCCCAAATTTTAGTTAAACCCTAACTCATGCATCTTAGTGATTTGAAATCATAAAATTAGGAAGCATGCAAAGGAAACCAATTTTCAGGAAAAAAAATCCTCAAAGGGAAAAAACCTTTTATTTCACTAATAATTTGCAAATCGCAACTTACAAGATTACAAGCGAAATCTGCAATGAATATCCGCAGATACCCACAAGGCCGCAACCTAAATCAGCAATGGACTCCCGTAGTGAATCCACAAGATACCAAGGAACACCGGCAAGCACTCCCAATTATCGCAGTCGTAGTTCGCCCAGCACCTCCCTCAAGCAGTACCTAGTCAGCCAGCACCTCCCTTAAGAGCTCGCACGATCAGCCGTAGATTTAACCTCTCTACAAGAGAAAACTTCAACAAGATTGTATCTTGGGTTCCAAAATAATTCAATTAAAGATTGGGATGTTTTTTTAATTGAAAAATAAGGTTTAAACCCTAAAAGTGAAGAAAACAAAAGTAATTTGTTGTTTACAGTTTATGCAGAAAGAAACTCGTCAGGTCTTCTTAACAAAATAGAGTGATTTAACATGCTTTATAAAAAAACTTAAGGCGGCGCGTCGCTTGAACGAGGTGGAAAGTCACTTGAAAAAAATGTCACTTTAGCTCGAATGAAAGCTTCTCACGACAAGGCTATGTCGCTTGAACGACAGTAGCCTGTCGCTCGAACGACCATCAGCGATTTTTTTTTATTTCAAAAATCCGCCTCAACACTTAGAAAAATATTTTGACGAAAAACAACGCCTCAACACTTAAAAAATATTTTAGAAAAATATCCCAACACTTTTAAATGAACCGTTAAAGGATTAAAACAAGATCTCGCCAAAATTAATCTCGTGGAGGCTTTAATGTTAAAGAACTTTGATATTCGGATCCGTCTTGATATGTCTTCAAACTTGAACTTTTTCTTTGACGGTTTGTAGCGGCATATGGCATACACTAATGTAAACATGACTTATAAAATATGTCCTCACAGAAGCAATCAGGAAGGTGATGCAAAGTAAATTACTATACATTGTTCAACCCTCTTACATGTCGATGATGGAGCCCGTACAGACTCGACAAAAGGGTAAGCCCTCTAAGGGGAAGAAATCTGTTGATACATCTACAAAAAAAATCGTGTACTTGGGAGGAGGATGTACCTAGCACAACCGAGTTAAAGAATGTTCCCTGGAGATGTGGTCTAGGGAAAAAACATCTATATTAAGAATGTTCCCTGTATTTATCAATCATTTATGAAAGAGATATACGACGTTAGATATGATGGGAGTTATGGTTATACGGCCATTTTTAAAAGAGCGCGGTAGTGCAATGTTGTTCGAGCTACGTAGGGACAAGCCTTTTTGGGCTAGTATTATGAATGCATATGATATGAATGACTATGGGAGGAGATTGAACATGTTTAGGTAATCATGCACTAGATAAAATTGGTTTATAATGCCCGATTTTGGGTATCTTATAGCTAATACACTGAAGCTTATGGTAGTCATGATATCCAAACTTCAATTCTTAATTTTTGTGCCATTTGATGTTGGGCCTAGATCTCAGATAGAATAAAATCTCATAGTCTTCATCCTCAATATCTTAAATACTCATTGGGTCCCATAACACCATTTGCCCCTCACTGGAGATCCATGGCAACTCAAGATGCTCTTGAGTGGGTAAATATGTTCAAGGCATATTTGAAGACTTTTTAGAATTTATGCCTGAAAGACATCGCGACAAAAGATGAGCCATGCTTGATTTCATCAAATGAATATGAGAACTTGACTCTGCCTTGAGGCTTACTGTGCATTTTGTAGAAATATGGAACTTTTTATAGTTATAGCATTGATTGTAATTTTTTATGGTTAGGGCATTCATTGTAACTTTTTGTGATTATAGTAATGATTGTAATTTTTTGTGAAAATGTGTAAATTTTGTGGTTAAAGCATTGATTGTGACTTTTTGTCGTGAAATATGAAAATATCGTTTATGTATTAATATCATCAGTTAAAACATGTGTTAACTTTTTGTGGTGAAATATGAAATATCATTTATTGTGTTAATATCATTGCATGTGATCAATTAAATAAATTATCAATTGTCCCAGCATAATATAAGGAACTTAACTGTAAATTACATTACACGACCATATATAGCCATAATCTAGCTAAGCACGGTGACACCACATCGTGACATACAAAACATAATGACACCACACTGTGAAGGATAACATCACAGTTCCTTCAGACTATGGTATTTAGATAGTGTTAGGGGTAAAAATTATAACCTTAAACCACAGTGTCATATCACTATGGTAATCAATATCACGATTGTCTTATACCGTTAGAGATAACATAACAGTTCCTTCTGTCCATGGTATTTAGACAGTTTTGGGGGTAAAATGATAACCTTAAACCACGGTGTCCTCTCACTATGGTACTCAATCTCATGGTTAGCTTAGACCGTTAGGGATAAAATTATGGTTCCTTCAGGTCATGGTATTAAGACAGTGTTGGGGGTACAAAAATTATAACCTTAAACCACAGTGTCATCTCACTGTGGTCTTCAATCTCACGATTGGCTTAGACCCTTAGGGTTAACATCACGGTTCCTGCAGGTCGTGGAATTTAGATAGTGTTGGGGGTAAAATTAAACCACAAACCATGGTGTCATCTCATCGCGGTACTCAATCTCATGGTTGACTTAGACCGTTAGGGATAACATCACGGTTCCTTCACGCCATGGTATTTAGACAGTGTTGGGGGTAAAAATTATAACCTTAAACCACAGTGTCACCTCATTGTGGTACTCAATATCACAATTGGCTTAGACCGTGTTGTTTAAATCCAATAACATAATACATAATACATACCACATACTTTCACAAACATAACATTAGAGTCCCAAATCTAGAATACAACCACTTTGAGGCAAATCAAATATGGTGAAATTCATTAAACAACAACATAGTACATCCAAAATAATAATATTACATCTAAAATTATTTCAACAACATATGAAACCAAGAATAAATTGTTTGAAAGTCTGTTACAACCAAGAATAAATTGTCTATTTTCTCCTAAAGCGCTTTTGGACGGGGAGTTTTTTGGGGGGTCTTTTGGCGGAGCTGGATCATGTTGTTCCTTTGTCCTCATTTCACGACACTTGGGTGCCTTTCTCTTTTCTTTTAGTTGTTGCGTTCCCTTTGTCTCGAGTAGGGCATAAACCATTGCACGTGCGGAATCAAGGTCATCAGTAATATCTTGGTCCGAGATCGCATCAATGATCTCTTGTAGCAGACAAATGGCTACGTCAATCCCGTGAACCTATACATATAACCATCAATTGTGTGTTTGAAAAATAAGTGAGAAAAATGAGAAATCTATTTATGAATAAATGCAACTTACTATTTTATCAAAATGTTTTACTTTTGGCTTCATAATACGGTGATATGGATTCTGAACATATGGATGGGATCTCTCTAAGTACCAGGACATATAACCATCCACGTATCCCATGGCGTGTTCATCACCGTAATTGACCGTCTAGCCTAAGAGAGAATATGGTTCACCCAGTTAAGTTGGTACCATTGCCTAAGAATGCAAAACGCGTGCGCGAGAGTAAGAAAAGATTGTCCAATAAATAAAAAGTCCAATTTTTGAATTTTCTAAATTTTAAATATTGAAATTTTAAACAAATTTAACTTAATAAAACTCAGCACCGATTTTAAAGCCTTTTATTGCGAAAATTCGATTTATCCAATTTTATTTTTTCAACTTAAAACATGCATTTAGGTGATAAGAAAATAAAATAAATAAATCCAAACACAACACGCCGATGTACGAGGAAGACCACAAAGGGAAAAACGACGGCCCAGTCAACAGATCATTATGATACATAATTACAAAAGTTGACAGTAGGCTTACAAAACGACTCGATCCCCACAAGCCTTTACACTCTTGAATCTTTTACCGTTCCTCTACAATGCAACACAGTAGTCCACCCACGTAAGCTTCCATAACGCACGAGTCCACGTACGTCTTAGTATTTACTGATGAGGCTCAACAACAGTCTAAGAATTAGGAAATGAAATCCATCGCTTCTTCACCATAACACCACAAATACGGAGTCCACCGCGTGTAAAGAATAAGTACGAGATCCACTGCACGAAACTGGTTCTCTTCAGATGTGGAGAATTAAACCTTGGAGCCCAAACTAAAGATCTCAAAACATATGTGTATGAATAATTTGGATCTTTAAACCCAAAGAGTGAAACAAGGGTTTTGGAGCTTTGGTAAATATACAAGAAAACATTTTTCACCAAAAGTTCTTAAAAATATGAGTCCAACACGCCTTAAATAGTAAAAACACAAATTTCAAGGCGATGATCTTATTCAAACAAAAACACAAGGCCGTTCAAATGAAAATAACAGTTTAGTTCTCACGACATTAAACCTCGCTCAAACGACAATCCAGATTCTTTCGAATAGGCTTCTAACAACCTTCTAATGGCATTGGCCCTGCTAAACAGAGGATTCTCGTTTGAGGGCATTCGAAACTCGTTCCAAGTAGATTCTAATTTCATTCTAACGAGTTCAATTATCATTCTAACGAGATTAAAACCAAAAATATTTTTCTTTAAAAAACATTTAAAAACAGTTCCAAACAATTTTAAGTTAAAAAACAAACACCCTTGAAAAGATCCAAGGCCCGTATTCAATATGCATTCATACCTACGAGATCCTCAATAAATGATAAGACGGACTTGGCACGATAAACATGACATGATATATCCAATCTTTGAAGCTTGGTCATTATGTTTTCGTCAAACATGTCATAGGCTGGTGGGATTGACAACAAAAAGCCTAATATATGACTCAAATGTTTTTTCCGTAATCATGCTAGTTACATACATATCGACTCAATTGGAAATTTTTCCTTACAAATCTTCCTCTTTGGCTATTCCCAAATAAAATCAAAATAAAGATCCTATGGGCCGTTAAGATCTCTAAAAAGACTCATTCCCCAACCGAAAAAGGGAAAAAAATACAAACGCTCGACAAACACACAAACTGGGTAACTTTGCTTTGCTTGAAAACTTTGTCACATTGTTGTAAACCTGCACACTTAAACACATGTTCAAATGCAAAGAGAATATAACAAGTATAAATTCTCAAATGAATAAACATCTAACAATATCTAAAACAATCTCAACCTAGGTGTAAGACGTCTCCCCCTAGGATAAAGATATTCTAATCATGTAAGGAAATATACCATTCTCCCCCTTTTTGTTCAGGAATAGACAAACCAAGAAAACATAAAATAATTAATCCCCCTAAAATTCAAATTCCCCTCCCCCCTAAATATGTGTTCATAATATACCAATTATAAACATAGGGAGAAGGGAATAAAGGATGTGATGGTGTAAAGTGCAACAAACACACAACGTGGCAGTGAGAGTGCAGCAGCAGCGGAAATATTGTGACTTCTCAAATAAAAACCAATTTTAATTAAATTCCTTTTAACCCAAATTAACCCTAAGCATGCAACTAGGTGTGATTGAAACAATATGAAATCATGCAAGAATTATTCAACACACAAAGTTTAAGGAAAAATCCCCGAAGGGCAAAACCTTTTATTTCTAGAACTTTAAAGAATTTACAAGACCATTGACTTACATACAACCTGATAATCGCCCACAAGTGTAACGCACGGTGTCTTCGGTAGACCTTCAAAGCAACGGCTAGAAACAGTGTGACACAGAAATACCCGCAGGTGTCGGTTCCTATGTCGGCGGCTGGAATTTTCCCTTTCCAGGAGGGCAGCAATGAAGAAGAGAACGGCTTCTCCACAAGGGTTGAACAATAGCAAAGCTTGTGTTCTAGGGTTCCAAAAGATTCACAAAAGTAATTGGGATTTTTGTGTGTGAATCAAAAAGAGTCTTGGGACTCAAAAAGATGAAGACTTAGAGTATTTAGGACTCTGAAAATCGTGTTAAAAAGTCTTAAAAAATAACTCCCCGAAGTTGGATTTAAATAATAAGTCTTTGAGCCTAAAAAATCTGCAGCAAATCTGGCAGTGATTATCCCCGTCGGATCGGTCCGGATTGAGGGCGGATCGGTCCGATTTGACCGGATCGGTTCTTTTATTAAGAGGCGGATCGGTCCGAATGAGGTCGGATCGGTTCGGCTATTTCTCCTCATCGGTTTGCCATCGGTCCGGGGTATACTGGCCTTCAACAAAACGGATCGGTCCGTTTGTGACCGGATCGGTCCGGTTGACCCAGAATAATAAAATTCTTTTAAAAGCCTCATTTTGCTTTAAAAAACTTACTTCTCATTTTTATAAAAAACATTTTATAAAAATTTCCCAATACTAAATATGAACTTTAAGGAACGTAAAAACAAATTTTTACCAAGTTCATTCTCGCAGAGGCTATGATGTTGAAGACGCTTTGATATTCGGATCCGTTGATGTAGATGCGATCTTGAGTTTCTTCAACGGTGTAACGGCGTACGACATACAAATTGATAATGGACAAAAATGTCCTTACAGGCAGCTCAAATATAAATAATCCAAACTATGATCAACCAAAATCAATATCAATGTATAAAGTTACCACTATACATAATAAATGAAGAATGATACCATTTTGAAACTACCACAATGAGATATGGAATTTCGAAGCAAATATAAGAGACATCGATATGATCATATAACATGCCAAACAAAATCCAATGATAAATCACATGGTAAACATGGACTAAATGCAAACCTCAAAGACTCAAAACACGATACCACATATAGTATATGCAAAATATACCAATGAAAACCCGACACACACACACACACACACACACACACACACACACACACACACACACACATATATATATATATATAGGTATAAACAACCATAAAAACATGACACAAAACACATAAGCTTTACACACTAGCATAGTATTGATGTGTCTAAACATGTGAGATGGAATGTATGGGCGTGAACTAGATACAAATGAATCATGACCCAAACACTTAAATATGTTCAAGAAGTTCTAATTGACCGCAGTACTTTATCAAATTAAGATTTAGCCTCAAGTGAGAAGATAAAGTGGACTTTATGAACAAACAAGCATAATGCACACAAGCCTAAAATATTGATGATTCTACAAATCAATAGTGTCATAAAAAAATAAGCATAACTAGGATTCATAGTGTAAACCCGTTGATCGTCAACTAAACACCCTCAAAAGATTAACATTTATCATTTTTCTTTCTTTTCTTTTCTCAATTCTTTTGAAGCTATTGCTTTTGAAAGATCAAACAAACTAAACATGTTGAGCTTTAGCAATTTTACTATTTTTATCGCCTCTATTCTTTTTATTAGGCTCTTGCCAATGGTGGCTTTCTCGCAAAGTATATTTGATCCTTTCATAACCTTTCGTGTGCACCCTCATATTTTTCAACACTAGTCAAATAAGCTCATGTGCAATGGTTCTTACATGCACAAATCCCTCATAGTCACAAAATATGTGAATGAAAAGATTGATGGGAGAACATCTCACAAATATTATATATATATATATATATATATATATATATATATATATATATGTGTGTGTGTGTGTGTGTGTGTGTGTGTGTGTGTGTGTGTGTGTGTGTGTGTGAAGTTAATGTTAAAAAAAGTTTGTGCATGTGTGTACGGAGGCATATAAAAAGTCGAATCCATAAAGCAAATTAAGCTTAAACAACTCTGTGCAAGCATGATTAAGAACTTTCTAAGTATCAACAATCATAACCAAATGTCCTAGCCATGTGAAAAGTATGGAATGAATTTGATTCAAACACATCAATATGCCACACCAAATGTGTAAAACTAAAATACACAATAAACAAAAATCTTTTTTAGTTTTTCTAAAAAAATTCAAAATAAAACACCAAATTTTGAAAACAAACTCTAACTCAAAAGACAAACAAAATCTTTTTGTATTTTTTTCTTTTCAACATGACTCAATAAAAGTAAAATTAAAATACAAAAGATACACATTCCATAACACTAGCAAACGTATATCATGAAGCACAAACAAGAGTATGACAAATAAACTAACACAATCAACCATTAGATATAGCATGGGAAGTATCATGTACAAGCAAACGAGAATTAACAAGTCTAATATGTGAAGCCTCTAAATTCGATTTCCTAACACATGTAGGTGTACCGTGACGCTCTTATGATATATAACCTTGGTGACTCTATTCTTGGACTTCCTAGGACCGTTTTTAAGAACATAGTAAAACCTCTTAAGGTGACTTTTCCTATCTCCATGAGTGCATGTGTAAACACGGTGAAGGGTGCTACCTAAGGGTTGACTTTTCCTAACATTCAAAGTCGACTCTCTCAAACACACAGTGTTGGCTTTGGTAGCGAAAGCATTATGATCATCGAATCCAATTGTACACTTGTGATCTTTGATTTGGACGATGCCTAACATTTTATCCAACTTTTTCGACCTAGACTCCAAATCAAATTTGACCCTACTCAAATCTCGCAATCCCTCCTCAAGCTCAACTATCTCCGACTTGAGTAAACACCTAAACTCCTCAAAATCTAAAAGATCTTTCTTCATAGCCTCTATAAAACCACCAAGACTATTTATTTTACCCTCAATGTAGTCTAGCTTATATCGAAGAGTCCTCTCATGTACCCTAAGATACTCAATCAAAACACTATCATCATTCACTACGACATGTTCTTTAAACTTATCTTCTAACTTTAATTTAACCTTCTTCACCTTAAAAATTTCCTCATACAACCTGCGAAAAGAAAACTTGGAGTTCACTATCCTCCTCCTCTTCTTCATCCTCACTCTCATCTCCACTCACTCGATGATAACTCGCTTGGGATCCACAAACTATGGCCTCGAAAGTGTCATGCAAAGAAATATCTTCATGGGAAGATTTATCACAAAAGTTCACATGACTAGCCATGAACGCGATAAAGTTGCGCTCAATTGAAGAATTGGATTCCTCTTTCGAATCACTATCACTAAGAGTGGCATTAAATGATATCGGTTTCTTAACCCCCCCCCCCCCCCCCCCCCAATTCCTTTGTTTTGGTCGGGCACTCAGCTACCCTATGGCCATAACCCTCACAACCATAACATATTTCCAGCATATCCCTCTTAAAATTATCATTTCGATTCTTAAGGAGGTGATCAACCTTGTTGTGCATATTTTTCTCAAACCTTTTAGCATCTTTAGATTGCTTTGGAATTTGAGAAATTTCTTAAATTTCTTAGCCATCAAAGCCAAATCCTTGGACTCGATGTCAGACTCATCGTCTGAGATAGGTGTTTCCTCCTTTCGGGATATCAAAGAAATTCCTTTTTCTTTCATCATCACATTCTTGGAGGTAAACATGTCGAGCTCATAAGTTTGTAAGTCACCTGCAAGCTCTTCAAGTTTCATAGAATCTAAAGTACCCAAAGAATTGAAAACGGTCACTTTAGGATTAAATCTTTCAGGCAACGACCTTAAGATTTTCTTGATTACTCCATTATCGAGTATATTCTCTCCCAAGTTGAAAGATGAGTTAACAATGCAAGACAATATAGCGAAGAACTCATCAAATGATTCAATCTCTAACAGCCTAATGGTTTTAAATTGAGTGGTAAAGTTTTGGAGTTTGGAAGATTTAACAACATTAGTTCCTTCATGGGTGATTTGGATTATGTCCCAAGCCTCTTTAGATGTCTCAAAAGTCATACTGCGTCGGAACTCCTCTGGTGTGACAGAAAAAAACAAAGCATTTAAACCTCAAGAATTAAAATTGACTAACCTATGCTTAGCCTCACTCCATGACTCTACGAGTTTTAAATGAGTTGCTTTTCCATCTCTAGTTACAGGTGGAGACCATACTTTGATTACAACTAACCATACACGTTCATCTATAGCCTTAACTATTGATTTCATACGCGTTTTCTAGTATGCATACTTCGACCCGTCAAACATTGGGGGTTCTAATACCATTAAATCCTCCAAAATTCATGCCTAATAACATAGGATCTAAACACGATAACTTAGTGTTCTAGCTCTGATACCAATTTAAGAACACAAAGCGAGCTTGTGCTAATAGGCTCAGATGATCCAATAAATAAAAAGTCACATTTTTGGATTCTTCAACTTTTAAAGATTAAAACTTTATACAAATTTAGCCAATAAAACTTAGCACCGATTTTAAAACCTTTTGCTGTGAAAACTTGATTTATCCAATTTTATCTTTTTAACCTAAAACGTACATCTAGGTGATGAGCGGATAAAATAAATAAATCCAAACACAACACACAGATGTACGAGAAAAAACACAAAGGGGAAAACTTAGGATGACCCAACCAACAGATCACTATGATGTGAAATTATAAAAATTGATAGTAGACTTACTCAACGACTCGATCCCCACAAGCCCTGATGCTCTTCAATCTTCGACCATTCCTCTACAGTGCAACACAGGAGTCCACCCACGAAAGCTGCCATAACGCACGAGTCCACGCATGCCTCAGTATCCACCGATGAGGCTTAAAAACTGTCTATAGATTGGAACATGAAACGTACCGCTTCTTTACCGCAACACCACAAACATGGAGTCCACCGCGTGTAAACAACAAGTACAAAATCCACTGCACGAAACCGATTCGCTTTAAATATAGAGAATCAAACCTTGGTGCCCAAACTAAAGGTCTCAGTATATATATTTGGAACTTTGGTAAATAGATAGGAAGATATTTTTTGTCAAAAGTTCTTAAAAAATCTGAGTCCATACGCCTTAAATAGTACAAACACGAATTTTAAGGCGACAATTTCGTTCAAACGAAAACACAAGGTCGTTCGAAAAAAAATACTAATTTTGTTCTAACAACATTAAACCTTGTTCAAATGACAACCTAGATTCGTTCGAACAGGCTTCTAACGACCTTCCAACGACATTGGCCTTGTTAAACATAGGATTCTCATTTGATGGCGTTCGAAGCTCGTTCCAACCAGATTATAACTTTGTTCTAACGAGATAAAAAGTCGTTTAAACAAAAACTCAATTTCGTTCAAACGAGTTCAATTCTCCTTCTAACGAGATTAAAAGCAAAAAATATTTTTCTTTAAAAACAGTTCCAAACAATTTTGAATTAAAAAAACAAACACCCTCAAAAATATCGAATGACCAATATTCAATATGCACTCATACCTGCGAGATCCTCAGTAAAGGTGAAGATGGACTTTGCACAATAAACACTGCACGATACGTTCATTCTTTTAAGCTTGGCCGCTATGTCTTCATCAAATATGTCATACGATTATGGGATCGTCAACATAAATCCTAACATATGACTCAGATATTGTCCAGAATTATGCCAATTACATGAAAATTGGCTCGATTGAAAAAATTTCCTTACAATTCTTGATATCAGACTTCACTTTGTAGCGTGCCTGAGTTTTTCCCCTCTCTTTCGATAATGGGCACATTGGGAGTCTCAAAATTATTTGTACACAGCCAGTCTGACGTAGCACCCTCTCTGGATAATAAGTTTCTCCAGCATGATATTTGTAAAATGTTTACTATCCACTCGTCGCATGTCTACGCGGGATGTAACCCCAAGTTGCTGATATAAATGACTCAATATGCCCATCCCCCAAGCGTATGCATTGCGCTTTCCAATTTTCGCAACGTTTGTAGGTAGTAAATTGATACTCGGTTCCCTGATTTGTCTAGGAACAACAAGCACCCAATCATGAGCAACAAGTACGCTGCGCCGCTTGCTCAGTGTCTTTTTTGGTGACATTCTCCCCTAATCTTTTTACCTTCCCCTTAAATTGATGCATTAGCCAATCAAAATGGACCGAATACAAAGGTTTTCATTCTTTTAACACCTCTTCCTCGCTACAACTAATGTATTTGGTTAGCCATTTAATTTGTTTAGCCTTGTCTTAAACTTTCCTAAACACCGTCCCATAAACCAGTTTACCAACAACCGGAATGTTGCGGAGATGGTACACATTGCTCAGGGTATTAGTCATCTCACCGAACGGCATATGGGATGAATTCGTCTCCGATTGCCACCGTTCGATGAATGCCAACACCAATACATAGTCGATATACAGGTATGGGTGTTTTACCAATTCCCAGAAACCCGAGTTTTTAACCAACTCAACCACCCGCTCATCCTCCTTTTTTATATCCCACTCGACAATTTTTTTGAAGTGGTACACGCCTTTCATCATGCCCCTTTCCTCGTTGTGGTTCTTTATCGAATAATAAAAATGGTTCTGAAATTTTTTTAGCAACTCGAGATTATTTAGCGTGCACCCCTCTGATGGTTGTGAATTTGAGTGGCTAATTTTTTTTCGAGGCTTCTTCTTAGGTGTTTTTGCAAATGTTAATGGCTACATTTCCTCTTCCGAAGAGGAAGACTCGTCGTTTGTCTCATCTCCGTGCCCTCCTCCACCTCCTGCCTCATGTTGTCCCTTCTCAACTACCTAATGCAAACTACCCTCCTCCACCTCAGCACTCCCTTGTCACTCTCACCCCTCTCCGCCTCAGAAACCTCATCCACATTGGCTACGTCATCCCCGTCCTCATCCCCCCATACCTCATCAACCACTTCTCGACAACCTTATCTAATGATTGTGAAGGAGAATGCCCTTTACTTTTTTCACTGTCACTATCGCTTGGCGATGCAGATTGTTCACCTCCTTTAGCCGCCACCAACCTCCTCTTTCGCTCTGATGCGGTAAGAGGATTCTAGATCTTCCCATTTATATAACCTACAATTGCAATAACATAAGAGTACGTGAGACTAAAAGCAAATGTTTAAGTGTTCATACTATTAGAAGAAACCGTAAGAGAGCAACATCGGTGAGATATAACTGTATATGGAAAATCACGATTATATATAATCGTGTATGGAAAATCACAATTAGATCAAACCGAGTAAAAGAACATCACGGTGACTCATAACCGTAGCCAGAAAATCACAGTGGCAACAAACTGTTGTGGTTCATACCACGGCTAGCTTGGACTGTGTATAACTGCCATGATTGTTGTTATCGTTTTTATTCAAACATAAAACTGCTTGTAACCCATGATCACTTCTTGTCGTAAGCTACTTCTCCACGGCAGGAGGTCACCAAAGATGATTATCACCTACGATGACGGGCGGCCGTATGTTTAACGTCCCAAATTTTTTTTAGTTTTTTGTGATTTACAAATATTTTGTTCGCATTTTAAGGAATATATTTGCAATGTTGTAATAATGTATGATGTAAATACCATTTAAAAGTGTTTGCATTTCAGTTTTTAAACATTTTCATAATAGGGTTTACATGGTAAGATTTTCTAGCATTTTAGTGTGCATTTCAAACAGACATTGTTCAAATAATATAATAATGGATATTAGAATCACATACTCAGTTTTTTGCTCTTAACATAGAACGAGGCTTTATTTTTTTATTTGTGTAGGTTGAGAGAAATGGTAGAGAGAAGTGAGATTGTGTGTGTGTGTGTGTGTGTGTGTGTGTGTGTGAGAGAGAGAGAGAGAGAGAAGGGAGAAAAAGTGATGTTTCGAATTTTTTGAATTTATATATGATACGAAATTATGTGGTGGCAATTTTTTAAGATGTTTGGGAGAAATAGGTGATTCTTATGTGGTGTTATAAAGAAAAGCATGATTGTTAGAATTTTTTTGGATGGAATTATCAAGATCCTTTTTCTTCACTTTGATTATTTCCCACTAAATGTTTCCTTAATAATATTTTAACGAAACAACAATAATTGAATGGTGAAAATAATATACATCTAATGGTGAGTGTTATAAAATATGTATTTATAATAAATATTCACAAGTATTCTTCATTATTAAAAAGTGTCTTGAAATACCATAATTTGTAATAATAAAATGAAAAGCTCTCATTTTCTATATCCCTTTTATTTTATAGCAATAAACATGATGTCCATCAACCACATGCCTAGGCTTGGTCCACGTTCAAAGTGAAATAGACGAAAGTGCCAGTCTGTGTTCATTGATTGTCTTGGACCTTGTGTGTTGTGGCCCAAATGTACTCCGTTCTTGTAAAGAACCCTATGCCAGGAGAGGGTTACAGAACTCACCTACCTACCACTATCCCTCGATAAATATGTAAATAAAAGTAAACATAATTCAAAAGAGATTTTAAATAAAGGTCAATAGCATATTATGACCGAGTCAAATGAATGCTTAATTTCCTGCAAAGAAAATTTCATTATTACTACGGAGTCATTACAAATAACAGAATTGATTCTTCAGTATGTATAAAGAGTTCGATTCATTTTTGCAACATAGTCAAGCACACTATCACCACCAAATGAAAGGATATAACTACACTATTTGTTCACTCCGATGTTTAAAATCCAATACAATGCAAATTCACCCTTTAAAATAGAAATCTACAGCCCATGAATATCATTATATCCCTTCTCTCTTTTTCTTTTCCCTCCCCAATCCCTTTAACCCTCCATTTGCTCTAGTAATTATAAACCAGCACAACTTCAGTCCCCCCTGGAGCTGCTGCTACCAGAAGACTTCTTGCCACTGTATTTCTGTTAAAAAACAACAGAAACCACTGATGCGTTATTTCCAGCACCACCCAAATTGAGCGGCTTTTATTGTTGAACAATATTAATATGAAACACAAATAGAAGATGTCAATACAGGCAAAGATATACTAGACTGCTGTTCATGCTGCTCACCTGCTTTCCAATGTTGAATGGGACATATTTGTATTTAATCATGTGCATGATTTGGCGCTTCATAGTAAGGACGAATAGAACAATCCAATAACAGAGCAATATAGGCCAAAAGACAGGCACGTCAAACATGGAGAAAAAGGTCATCAGAAACGCAACACAGAGAGCTTTCGTTATGGAGTACCTGGAGCCACAACAACACAAAAAAAAAAAAAATCATCCACATGCAATTTAACAAACCAGAGAAGGAGCTGATCAATGTAGCAGGAAAACAGCTATGCTCATATTTGGTTTATATTTATACATGTATCTAAATATATGTGTATATGTTAATATCGGAAGTTTACATCATCCAAGTAGTCATAAAGTTATGCAAATGATATGATATGCACTTGTCAAGGGCTAATCTTCAACCAAATCAATGGACAGGAAAGTGGAAACCAAAACAGTCAAACAAAGAAAACCTTCAGGCTAAAAAATTTAACAATGACTAAAAGGAATTACTTGGAATAAAAAGGAACAGCTGAATTTGGTGAAAATTCCAAATCAATTATTTGAACATATGACTAACATTGAATATTGGACTCTAGTGGAGTAAACTTATAATAAAATCGATCAGCAGACACATAGAAAGGCACTCCAATCCACGGTCATGAAGTTCATATAGAATGTAATGGTCAAAAGATTCTGCGTGTTCAATGGACTAGGTGATTAACCGAGTTATAGAAAAATGACACCCCAGAGAGAGATCCTTTGGGTTAAGTTCGAATTATTACTGCCCATTACTGTTATATACAAAACTAGAAAATTATTGGCATGCAATGAATCAGTGTATAATCTCTGCAGCTATATGATGGAACTAGAAGTTCCAAACTTTCCAATTTCCTATCCGATTTTTTCCAACTTTGGATTCATAATTATATTTCCGAATTTTCAAAAAAAAATTGGAAAACATATATTAATTTCCAATCCAAAATTTTCAATATCACGCTGATTTGATTTTTCCGAAATATAAGTACTTTCAGATTTACAATAATATTTTCACTTCTCATTTATTAATTATATTTGTATTTTTATGGAAGATGTTCAATTTATGAGGGCATATTTCGCAAAGGGGGGCACTTATCCTCCACCGATTATGTTTAACTTATTTTGATTGAGAGAGAGTCGTAATAGAATCCTGATATTTTACTAGGTTCTCTCTTTTATTATTTGTTATCAACAACTTTCTAATATTAATAACAGTTTTTCATGTAAAAATTTAGATTGGGATATAAAAACTTGTTGGGATAAAATTAATGTAAAAAGATTTAACAACTTTCCCACCTAAAGATGACATTGGAGTGAGATTTCCGGCATTTCCGAAGAATTAAAAAATTGAAATTTCCGTTATTTCTGAAAAATAAAAAAATTGGAAATATCCGGATGTTTAAATTCTGAAAATTTTGGAAAGATTTAACCCTATTCCGATCCGATCCGTCTGAAACATACCCCGAGATGGAACAAAAGAGTTGAGAAAAAAGAAATTGCAACCAAAATGAACATTCTGAAGAAGGAACAAGTATCAATCCATGTTGCCGACATTATTCGCCAACAACAGATTAAACATCATCAAGCCTGGTCCACAACTAGCCACACAGAATTTGACAACCGTAATATTTTGTCTTCCATTTAGATAAATCAAGCTATAATATCAGATGAGCCCGTTATAAAGGAATTTATGGTGACAACAAGTATTAGATAGCACCTTCTTTTGTATATATATGCTGGCAATAAGTATTAGACAGAATCTTCCTTTTCCCGCTGTTGGTTTATATTATAACTATTTGTAGATGCAATTATTATGCAGCACAAATAAATATGAAAGAGGTGACAACCAAGAAAAAACAAATAAAAGACCAATCACACAACAACGAAGATACGTGGTTCAGCAAAGAAGTGCCTACGTCCACGGTGGTTCAGTCAGTGTTATTTCTCTATATTCTGAAGAGTAAGTACAGAGAATACAACTTGTCCTTTGCCCCGGACTTAGGGTTTAATTTATACATGTGTATGTTGGTGTAGTGGGGGTGATGGGTTCCTCTTTATTAGCCATCTCCCTTACACGGGATCATGTTCCCCCACAACTTCTCTTCATGGGATCGTGGAGTAAATGGATGAGTACCAGAGGTGACGGGCCTGGGCTTTGGGCCGCTGAAGAGGGGCTACTTGTCCAGGCCTTATGGTGATAAAAACGGGATACCCACAATTGCCCCTAAATTTGTTGGGCCGTTCTCGCGGGTCTGATGAATTTAAATGATCAGCAATGATGGTTGATCTCTTTGAAAACTGTGAAGTTACTTTGGCGGCACCCGCTTCGTTGTCCGTGCGTTATGATTAGCTTTGAAGGCTTGTTGGAATAAGACACATTTTCTCTTCGTCGTTCCAGCTTTTCCATCAATCTTCTATTTTCCGAGAACTCTCAAGTTTTGTACCTTCTGTTTTCGGTCTCCACTCTCGTCGCTTCTTCGCCTTTTGATCTGATCTTCTGTCCTGTAAGTCTTTCGTGCCCTTTTTCTTGATTTTATAGTTTTTCCTGTATTTTTCCAATGGCGAAGATTGGAAATAGGTCGGTAACTGAGTTTAGAAAATTCTACGGTATTCCTGAGTGGGTAGAGATTGAGTGTTGTGCCTCGCCGCCTAGGAACGTCAGGGATATAGAGGATGCACATTGGATTCATGTCCTGTTGCTCTCCCAGGGGGGTCTTACCTTTCCCCCTAATGGTTTGTTTCTGCACTTTTTTAGTTATTTTGGTATTGTGCCTGCACAATGTTCACCCAATGTATGGAAAATAGTGAACGGTGTGCACAGGATAAATCAGTTGTACGGCACGAGGTTAGGGCTTGCCGAGGTCTGTTTTTGTTATTCTTTTTCTCGAACGAGTTCAGGTGTCTTGTACCTTAAGGCTAGGAGCCCTGATAGGGTATTGGTAGTAAATTTACCTGATTCCCATAAGGACTACTGGCAAGAAGGTTTTCTCGTTAGGAACTGGCAATACTCCCCTCAATTTGAAGGGTCGAGGTCTGAGAGGTTCACTATTCCCTTTTATGGGGAAGAATATATAGGTAGATGTTGTATTGTTGTTTCAACCTTTGCTGACTTTGTGACTTGTCTAACTCCTCCTTGCTTTCTCCTTTTCAGCGAAGATAAAGAACTTGGAGCCAGCTCTCAGCGAGGTTCGTATCTCGGAACTGGTGAAAGCTTGGAACATCAGGGAACCTTTGGGTGACGGCGAGCATCCTAGGTCTGCTGCTTTTCTGCTTGAATACAAGAACACAGGCTCGAGCTTCATAGCCCGACCCGTGGATAGTGTTCCGGACTTTGACTCTTCCGAAGAGATTTCAGCTGAGCCCATCCAATTAGACGAGGAGGAGAGCAGCTCGGAGAGCGAGCCTGCAGGTGTTGGGAGTAACTTGGGTGGAGGCAGTGCTGATAGTAGCAGTTCATCGAGTACTACCAGCAGTCCAGGTGAAGAAATGCCTCCCAGGAAGAATCTAATCCGGGATGATGATGATGATGATGTGCTTCTTGCACAGAGGTCCAAAAAATCGAAGACTGTCTCCGGGGCCATAGCTACTGGTTCTCGGCCTCCCTCTCAAGAACAAGAGAAGAAGAAGAGAGAGGAGGAGCAGGCGAGGGAGAGGGAGAAGAAAAAGGAGGAGGAGAGGAAGAAGGTGGAAGAGAGAAAGAGGAGGGAGAAGGAGAAGGAGGAGGAGAGGAGGAAGATGGAACTGAGGACCAAGACTGGTCAATCCTTTGTCCCAGTATCTGCTTTGCCTGAGGGGGCTTCGGTGGCCACCTCTCCTCAACTTGCCCCTGCGCTGCTTGAGAGGGCAGTCCTCCCTGCAGATCGCGAGAGGGCTTCAGGGTCTGATCAACTGGCCTTGCAAGCTAGCCAGAGGCTCGCCTTGGTAAGGTTTCTTTTTTACTTCCCAACTTCTCCTAATCTGCTTTGGTGGTTTCTTTTTTCTGATCTTTACCTTGTTTTCTGCAGTTTGTGACTGACTTCGCCGTGCTATATCGCTCTCGCGACGAGCTGTTGAGAAGGAACAGCGAGCTGGAGCAGGCGAATTCTACTCTGGTGGCCAGGGGTTCTCAGTTGGAGGCCGATCTGAAGGCTGCTGATGCGGCTCGAGCTTCTTCTGCCTTGGCCCTTGCTAATTCTGCTCGCGAGAGAGATAATGCTGTCAGGGAGCTCGGCGAGCTGAGGAAGTCGCACGACCAGGTCTGCTCTAGCAAGCTGGACTTTGTGGAGAAGAACAGGGTTCTTGCCGAGCAGCTGGAAGCGGAGAAGGCCCAGGCAGCCACTGTTAAAGAAGATTCATACAATTCTGGCTGGGCTGCTGCGTATGAAGACGCCGAGGTTCAGATAGGCTATATTAGCCGTCTGAACTTCAAGAAGGGGTGGAACAAGGCCCTTGTGGCTGCAGGGGTGGATGTTGCATCCCCACTTTTTGACGAACATGATCCAGGGCCCAAGCCAGTTGTGGATGAGGAGCCAGCCCCAACTGCTGAAGGGGTCAATCCTGCTTCTCAGGCGACTCTTGCTGATGCTTCCTTGGTCGAGGGGGCAGTGCACACCTCTGCAGAGGGTAACGCCCCTGCTGATGCTGATAAGGACGAGGGTCCGCCCACCGAGGTTGCTAAGTGATAGGGATCTCTTTGTAATTTTTTCCCTTTTTTTTGTTCTGATGTAACCTCGCTCATTATCAATAAAAAGGCTTCGTTTTTGTTTATGCTGATTTCTTTTTGTTCTCTTCCTTTCTTTGTAGTTGGTTGATGTGGATGATTATATTCCTATTACCTCCCAATTGGGTAGGACTCTGGGTCCTAATGCAAGCCCTGCAGTTCGCCAGGCTTTTGCTAAGCTCTGTAGGTTTGCTAAATCAAGGAACCAGAAGTATAAGGATCAGTCCGAGCTGGTGGCTAAATTGAAGGACAGGCTCCAGGAAATAGGAGAGATCGGAGCTTCAGTGCAAGAAGAAGTCAGCGAGCTGAGAGTAAAGTTACTGGAGGCTACCGAGATCAATCAGGTCGTAGAGTTTCTTCAGCGGGAGAATGACGACCTGAGGCGGGAGGTCTTGAAGCTTAAGGAGCATTCGCCGAGCACCGCTTCGGCAGTCCTGCAAGGTTCTTCCTCGTCGCGAGCTGCTCGGCCACCCCTCCCGCGAGCTGGCAGGAGTACGCGGGGTAGGAGTAGGGAAGCAGAAGAGCAGCGTGAGAGGGAGATGGAGGAGCTGCGCGGCGATGTTCAGCGAGCTTACGTAACTGCTGCTGGGCTTCAGAGGGACGTCACCCGACTGCGGCATTTATTTAAGAAGGACCCTCGCCAAGTGTGGACTGATGGCTATGATCAGGGCTGGCTAGATGCTCCCACAAGATTATCAGAGTTCGAGGAGCTTTCCTTCATCAGGGGGTGGTTGAGTGCTCTCAAAGAGCTGCAGGTGCCGAGAAATTCGATATTGTGGTATCGGCATGAGATGTCTCCCTCTACTCTGATGCCCAATCCATTTAGGCGAGATGACCGATGGATTCCTATCGATGCTATTCCTCGGCGGCTACTGGAGTTGGACACAAATGAAGTTGTTGAGGAATTCGATCCTGCCCCTGATGACGAGAGGAGAGCTAAGGTTGCTGATTACCTTGCTCGGAGGCTTCCCCCTTCTTGATTTTTTGTTTTTTAATAATTGTAAATGCTTTGGGCGAGTCTTTGCCGACTAAACATGTACCATTATTGTTTGTAAATATAAAAGATTAATGGAAAGTTTGAGTTTTGGGCGTTTTTGCCGACTAAACGTGTTTATCCAATCTCTGTTATATTTTTGCAGCTTCACAATCTTTATCTTGCCATGTGAATGTCCGCCCAGTCCAGTATTAAGAATACCATTGTGCTCTCCCTTTACCTTTTAGGTCGTGTCGTCACACTCCCTTAGGTCTAAGAGGGGCAATTGGCGAGGACACACCTGTTTTTGGATGTCTTCATCCGGTCAGGATTTTGTTTAACCAAAGTAGGTTCGATGCCTAAGAATACTCTGTAGGGCTTCATATATTGCCATGGGCAATGCTAAGAGGTCTGTCGTGCTTCGTGACGATGACCTGAGGAGGGGTGTTCCCCTGCTATGTCAACTATTATACCTGTGATTTGAAAAAGATGTGCAATAAGATATAATTGTTATACTTTTAGAGAGTAATCAACTGAGAGATTTTTATTGGTGAGTAGAGAAATAAACTGTCTTTTCCCAAAATGAGTACAATAAAAGATCTAACAATAGAACTCCTAAAAGTAGAATTTCTTGAGATTAGCTGCGTTCCATGCTCGTGGTATCTCTCTGCCCTCCATCGTTTTCAAAAGATAGGCACCTTGCAGGTCGTCTCTAATTATTTCATAAGGTCCTTCCCAGTTTGGGCCCAGTTTACCATCTGATGGCTTCACTGTGTTGCCAAGGACCTTTCTTAGGACATAGTCTCCAATTTCGAACTTCCTCGGATTGACCTTTTTGCTGTAGTGCTTCGCGAGCTGTTGCTGATAACTCGCTAGTTTGACTAGGGCAAGTTCCCTGCGCTCGTCGGCCAAGTCGAGTTCAGCGAGCAAAGCCTGATCGTTCTGATTCTGCTCGACAAGGTCGGATCTCATTGTAGGCAATCCTGCTTCTAATGGGATGACCGCTTCCATACCATATGCTAGTGAGAATGGCGTCTGACCTGTGGCTCGTCTGGGAGTCGTTCTGTATGCCCATAGGACATGTGGTAGCTCGGTAGTCCACGCGCCTTTTGCTCGTTCTAACCGCTTTTTTAATCCAGCGATCACTGTTTTGTTGGAAGCCTCAGCTTGTCCGTTGCTCTGAGGATAAGCTACCGAGCTGAAGTGGTGCCTGATTCCGTATTGGTCGCAGAAGTCCTGAAAGGGGCCACTTTCGAACTGCGTCCCATTGTCAGTGATGATGGTTCTGGGGATCCCGAATCGAGTGATTATATTTTTCCATATGAATTTCATCATGTCAGCATCTCGGATGTTCGCCAGAGGTTCTGCCTCGATCCACTTGGTAAAGTAATCGGTGGCGACCAACAGGTATTTGCGATTGCCGGCAGCGGTGGGTAGAGGTCCCACGATGTCCATTCCCCACTGGGCAAAAGGCCAGGGGCTGGTCAGGGATTTCAATTCGCTGGCAGGCTGGTGGACCATGGGGGCGTGAAGCTGGCATTTTAGGCATCTGCGGACATATACTGCGGAGTCCCTTTGCATATACGGCCACCAGTAACCTTCCTTCATTGCTCGGAAGGCTAGAGATCTTCCTCCGACGTGACTTCCGCAGATTCCTTCGTGGAGCTCGTGAAGCACTGTCTCGACCTCGCCCGGGTGGACACATCTAAGGTAGGGGCCGGAGAAAGATCTTTTATACAAGTCGCCTCCCGTGGATAAGTGAAAGCGAGCAGCTTTGACTCTTATCTGGTGGGCGGTCCTTTTATCATCTGGGAGCGTTCCGTTCTTCAAATAGCCTTTTAAGGGATCCATCCAGCTAGGGGCTGGTTCCAATTGGAGTATTTGTTTCGCTTTTGTTAGCTCGCGGTGAATGCTCGGGTAGCTAAGGAAATCGATAGGGATTATCCTTTTAAGGCTGGAATCGACTGCCGAGCTCAGGGCTGCCAAAGCGTCAGCGTGGCTGTTCTGCCCCCTGGGGAACTGCTGGATGTTGATTTCTTCAAAGTTTGTCATCAAGTTTCTTACCAACGAGAGGTAGGCTGCCATCCTCTCGTCCTTCGCGTTGTAGTCTCCACTTATCTGATTGGAAACTAGTTGCGAGTCTCCAAATACCTGTAAATGCTTTGCTCCTAGAGTTTGCGCCCTTTGGAGACCTGCAATTAAGGCTTCGTATTCTGCTTCGTTGTTGGAGGCTGCAAATCCCAGCCTAATTCCTTGCTCGAGGACTGCATTTTCTGGAGTGATGAGAACAATTCCTACTCCTGCCCCCTTTGAGTTGGAGGCTCCATCAACGAATAGCTTCCAGCTTCCCCCTGTAGCCTGGCTGTTTTGTTCTGTTGGTTTAGGCTGGTCGAGAGGTTCTTCGCCCGTGAATTCAGCTATGAAGTCAGCGAGGACTTGACCCTTGATAGCTGTCCTTGGTTGAAATTGGATGTCAAACCGGCCGAGCTCGACTGACCACTTAGACAGCCTGCCTGACAAATCCGCCTTCCTTAGGACAGCCTTGAGGGGGTGTGATGTAAGGACGATGATCGTGTGAGCTTCAAAGTAATGCTTTAGTTTCCTTGATGACATTACTAGGGCGAATGCGAGCTTTTCCAATGGCAGGTATCTCTGCTCGACGTCTAGTAAGGTTTTGCTCGCGTAATAGACTGGATGTTGGATCCCTGTGACTTCACACATTAGCGCTGAGCTGATAGTATGGCTGGATACAGAGAGGTAGAGGTACAAAGGGTCCATTTGCTGTGGCATGACGAGCAGTGGTGGGGAGCTTAGGTAGGATTTGAGCTCGCCTAATGCTTGCGAGCAATCTGGGGTCCATTCTACCGTTTTGCTGCCTTTTAAGAGTTGAAAGAAGGGCTTGCATCTCTCGGAGGATTTAGAAATGAAACGATTCAGAGCAGCGAGCATTCCAGTGAGCTTCTGTACATCGCGGATTGTGCGAGGAGGTTGCACCCGTTTAATTGCCTCAATCTGGTCCGGATTTGCTTCTATGCCACGCTTGCTGGCCAAATACCCAAGGAACTTTCCTGAGTGGACACCGAAGGAACACTTGCTCGCGTTGAGTTTCATTCGGTATTTCCTGAGGATTTCGAAGGTACTTGCCAGGTCAGAAAGGTGGTTTTCTTTCTCCTTGCTTTTGACGAGCATGTCGTCGATGTAGACCTCCATCGTGTTTCCCATCTGATTTTTGAACATTTTAGTAACCAGCCGCTGATAGGTTGCCCCTGCATTTTTTAGCCCGAAAGGCATGACCTTGTAACAGTATAAACCAACCGTCGTGATAAACGCCGTTTTGTCCTGATCTGGGGCATATAAGGGAATCTGGTGATAACCCGAGTATGCGTCCAGGAAACTCATTCGCTCGTGAGCTGCAGTGGCGTCTACTAGTTGGTCTATTTTTGGAAGAGGGAAACTATCCTTGGGGCAGGCTTTGTTGAGGTCAGTGAAGTCTATGCAAACTCTCCACTTACCGTTGCTTTTTGGAACTACCACTGGGTTGGATAACCATTTGGGGAACTGCACTTCCCGTATGGATCCTGCATCCAGCAGTTTTTCGACTTCCTGTTCTATTGCTTTGGCTTTCTCGGGAGCAGTTCGTCGTGCCTTTTGTGCTATCGGTTTGAATGTGGGATTGACGTGCAACTGATGGCAGACCATATTGGGATCGATCCCTGGCAGCTCGTAGGGTTCCCAGGCGAAAACATCTATGTTGCTTCTGAGTAAGGTTAACAAATCCTTTTGCTCTTTGTTAGTGAGTGAAGTCCCGATCAGGAAGACTCTGCTGTTGTCGCCTTCCCTAGCAATGACTTCTACCAGGTCCTCTACAACCCGTTCGGAGGGGAGGAGCCTGGTCTCTTCCACTCCGGGCCTTCCATATTTTAATTGCTATTTGGAAGGGATTGCATCTTCCTCCACTTTCTCGCTGGTTCGAACGTCTTTTTTCTCTGGCTTCGGTCGGATAGCCACTATGAAGCACTTTCTCGCCATCGCCCGGTCGCCATGTATCTCCATCACTCCCCGCTCGGTGATATATTTGAGTTTCTGGTGGTAGGTCGAGGAGACTGCCTTCATTGCATGGAGCCATCCCCTGCCGAGGATGGCTTGATATGGTGAATCGATGTCGACCACCAAGAATTCGATCATTTTTGAAACACTCCCAGCGAGCACTGGTAGTACTATCTTGCCCAAAGGCATGGTCATTTTTCCAGCGAAGCCGACCAGAGGGACAGTGGTTCCCTTAAGGTCGGCGATGTCCAACTTCAATTTCCTGAACAGGTCGATGTACATTACTTCGGATGAGCTTCCTTGATCGACGAGCAGTCTGTCGATATCAAAGTTGGCTATTCTGAGTGTAATGACTAAGGCATCGTGATGTGGGGTCCTCACTCCCACAAGATCTTCATCCGTGAAGACAATATGCTTGTTGTAGTTGATGTCCTCTGCTCGGCGGCGTTTTCCTGCCTGTGATTTCGCTGGATCAATTTGAAAAGCTTGCATTACTGCTGTCAGCTTCTTTATCTCCATCCGAGCTGAGTTGCCCTGGATTTGCTTAACATCGGATACTCCATGGATTACTGCGAATTCGTGTCCGGTGTCGTCTTCTAACACGTTGTCGGGTTTTGCCTCCTTATGGACAGTCACTCTCTCTACCTTCCTTTCCACAAAGTTATTCAAATGTCCGGATTGGGCCAACTCCTCGAGGTGGGACTTAAGAGCCTTGCAGTGCTCGGTCTTATGTCCCCCCTCTTTGTGGAAGGTGCATCTCAGCGCATTATTTCTTTTCGATGGGTCTCCTCCCATTTTCCGGGGCCATTTGACGAACGGCTCATCCTTGATCTTAGCGAGAATTTTGTAAATTGGTTCTTTGAAGATGGTGTTGACTGCCTGGAACGATTTTGCAACGTCAGGGCCCCCTCCGTTTTTGGGGCCATTTTTGCTCCCATTCTTTCCTCCTTTTTTCTGGTTATCAACTTTCTCACTTCCCTTCGTGGCGAGCTTGGCTCGACCGTTTTCCCCTTCGTTAAGGCGGGTGACATCTTCCACCTTTGCGTATTTCTCAATCCGGGCCATCAGGTCATCAATGGTGGTTGCTTCCTTCTTTGTCAAGGACTGGTAGAGGAGGGAAGAGCTAGGTAGCCCAATTTTGAATGAAGCCACTGCCACTTCTTCTGCGCAGTCTTCGACTTCGTTGAATAACTCCCAGTACCTTTTCGCGTAGTCTCGGAGTGTCTCCTGAGGAGTTTTCTTCATCGTCAATAGAGCATCCATCCTTTTGGGATGGGAGCTGCTGGTGAGGAACCTGGCCGTAAAGAGCTCGGCCAGGGATTTGAAATTTCTGATGGATCGGTGAGGGAGTTTCTCGAACCATTTCTGGGCCACGTCATGAAGGCTCGAGGGGAAAATACGGCACATCAACGCATCTCGGTGATTCCAGAGGGTCATAGCCTGCCGGTACTGCCTGACATGATCAATGGGATCAGTCTTCCCGTCGTAAATCTTGAACCTCGGAATAGCAAATTTTTTGGGAGCTTCTTCTTCTTCAATTTCCCTTGTGAAGGGCGATTTCATTTGGGTCTTGAGGGCTCTCCTGGCGAGTTCTCTGGTTGACCTGGTGCCGTGGTGAGCTGGATGTTGGTCCATTTCTCTGCGGACCAGGTTCCGTATGTTGTCGTCGCTGCGAGCAGGGCTCTGATAGCGGCGAGCCTTTCTCAGTTGCTCGCGGAGGTCGTCGTCGTCTGAGTCGCCACCTTCGAACCCTTGATGTTGCCGCCTAGGACTCCTTCCTCGGCTGCGAGATTTGCTCGCCTGAGGGCTAGGAGTGCGATAGGGGCGTTTCCTGTTATCAGGACGTAGTTCTTTTTCCAGTTTTTCCAGTCTTCTTTTCAGGCGAGCATTCTCAGCCTCATACCTGCGAGAAGACTCCCTCTGCTCGTGGAGCCTTGCTTCGTATGCATCGATCAATCTGGATATCTGAGTGGACCTCGCTGGTCCTTGACTTTCTTCTGAGGCTGGCCTTTCTAAGCGAGCCCCTTGATCGGAACGTCGGACTTCAGACCTGATCCTGCGAGGAGCGGGTGGCTCCTGAATGTCTCCTGCTTGAGGAGCGTTGCTGCTGTGACCAGACATCTTAGATTTTTTTTTTTTTTTTTTTTTTTTTTCTTCGGTGTGGGCTCTTCTCAAGGAAAGATAAACGGTTCCCACAGACGGCGCCAATTGTAGATGCAATTATTATGCAGCACAAATAAATATGAAAGAGGTGACAACCAAGAAAAAACAAATAAAAGACCAATCACACAACAACGAAGATACGTGGTTCAGCAAAGAAGTGCCTACGTCCACGGTGGTTCAGTCAGTGTTATTTCTCTATATTCTGAAGAGTAAGTACAGAGAATACAACTTGTCCTTTGCCCCGGACTTAGGGTTTAATTTATACATGTGTATGTTGGTGTAGTGGGGGTGATGGGTTCCTCTTTATTAGCCATCTCCCTTACATGGGATCATGTTCCCCCACAACTTCTCTTCATGGGATCGTGGAGTAAATGGATGAGTACCAGAGGTGACGGGCCTGGGCTTTGGGCCGCTGAAGAGGGGCTACTTGTCCAGGCCTTATGGTGATAAAAACGGGATACCCACACTATTTATGATAGACAGAAGAACTCATGTATATCACTTGCAATGAAAACGAAGTTGATTAAAACACAGCTCAGAAATTATTAGCCTTAACATATGGATATCTCATGTATGAGGATTGTATAATCAGTCAAACATCAGATGGCGATTGATTAATCAATTAAACATCAGATACATGAATAAACTACTGTTGTAACCCATGTCCCAACTACTTGGAATGCTAGGGATATGATTTGAATAGAAATGCTAGGAATGCAATCAAGTGACAGTGGCTGGTGATCTCAGTATGAAATGAATAACTCTATTTAATAAATTGAGTATAAGAGAGGCAAAATCAACGCACCACATCACCGAATTATTTAATTAAAAAAGTAAGGGGGATACTATGTGATGAGACGGCTGACATGGATATCATAAAGTACTGCTAAAAAAGTCATACGCGTGCACACGTGGATAGATAATGGAGATTATAAGAGAAGAATCAGCACTGCTTTGATTTAATTTAAAACAATAATTGCCAGAATTCCGAAAATTAAAAAGAAAAGCAACACTAATGTTTTTTTTATCTAACCAAATCAAAAAGAGAAGAAAACACTAATGTTTCCAAGTCGAAAGCTCTAAAACTAAAGTATTTCCTAAATTCCTATTAAGTGCATGACATAATGGTTCAAATTCTCGGTATCGGACACCCGATTTTCAGCTCGGTCGCGGTATCAGTCGCGGTATCGGGCGATACGCAAAGATAGGCTATTTAGAGAGCGCAAGAAATTCCGGAAAAAATATAAAAAAAAATTAAAAAAAATAAGATTAACAATGTGGACCAATGAGATACATTCAAACTCATCATTCAATATGCATTGCATTGTAGAATTAATTATACTGAAGCGCGACAGAGTTGTCAGATTCAATATTGCATAGTAAATCAATATTAATATAAAAATAATCTAATGAAACATTTTTTTAATAATTCTAAACATTATTTGTACGACACATTACTTTTAGGAATTTTAAGAAATTCTAAACATTTTTTTAAAGAATTTTAAACATTTTTTGTATAACACATTAATAAGTCTTAGAAATTCTAAACATTTTTTGTACAACACATTATTTTCAGGAATTTTTAGAAATTCTAAACATTTTTTTTAAGAATTCTAAACATTTTTTGTACAACACATTATTTTACGTACAAATAAATGTTTTTTGTACAAATACATTTTTTTGTACAAATATTTATTTTACGTACAGATAAATGTTTTTGTACAAATAAATGTTTTATGTGCAAATAAATGTTTTATATACAAAAAAATGTATTTTAACATTTTTTGGCAATAAACATTTTTTTAATGCAAAAAAGTATTTTTGTACACAAATAACATTTTTTATACACAAGTTTGTTTTTTTTGTACACAAATAACAAAAGGCCCTTTTAGTGGTTTACTTCTCTCGTTGGGAATAAGAGTGTAACAAAAGGGTAAATAAGGTACACAAATAACAAAGGGGTAAATAGAGGATTATGGACAACTTTTACATAAAATAGAGAACACAATATGTATTTTTGTACATTTTTTTTTCATAAATGTACATTTTTTGTACATTTTTCATAAAATAGAGAACACAATAAATTTCATAAATGTACATTTTTTGTACAACAATAGTTTTAAATTTTTTTTTTTGCAAATGTTATTTTTTTCTACAAGCATTAATTTATTCGGTACACATGTACAAACTAACATGCATTTTTTCATTAATATGGTTGAGATTTATTTTTTCATTTATTTGGTACAAATGTTAAAAAATAGAAAGAATTTTTTCAACAAGTATTAATTTTTTAAAAATGAAAGAACAATTGTGTAAGAGTTTTTACAATTTTTACAAAACATTTTACTTTTTATTTCCATAAAATAGTTTATTTTCAAAAAAATTATTTGTACAAGTTTTTAAGAATATTTATAAAATTTTATAAAAGAGTCGTGGCTAAAATTTTAATTATTTGTACAAAAGATTTATGGCTAAAATGAAAAAAATACGTATATAAAAATTTTTACAGCCAAATATTAATAATTAACACAAATGTACAATTGTTATAAGTGAATAACTCGAAAAGAACAAATGTACAAAGAAAAACTGGACTCCAATTTACCGACTCCAATAATTAATACAAATGTACAAAGAAAAGAACAGCTGGACTCCAAAAGACAACTAGTCTTTAATAACTTAAAAAGGCAGGTTGGACTCCAATTGACCGACTCTTACTCTGCAGAACAAAATTCTTAAGTAAACCCACAACTACACTACCCTTCTTCTTCGTCTCTTTCCTGACACGAAACCCTAATATGCTAGAAGGTCGTACATACGAGATCGACGAGAAAGCTTCCAATCTGCGAGGTGAGGTTATCGTATAAAATAAATTTCTGTCGGCAATATTTTTAAACTATCGTTTCATTCGGTCGGTATCTTAGCGATTTGACTCAGTATCATTGATATCTCCGCGATTTGACTCGGTAACGCCAATATCTCGGCGATGTAAGCCGATCCTTCCCGATCTCGCAAAATAATCGACTCGTGGTGCGGAATCGCCAGGCCTGGTCGATACCGAGTTGACTCGGCCGAGATTTTGAACCATGATGACCATAATAACTTGTAGACCTAATTTCCATACAGGTACTAAGAAATTTATTTATTAGTGAATGCATAGCGCATCATTCTATCCAAGAAGCAAGTGTGAAGTAATTTTACTACCTTTCTAAACTAAGCAAAAGACATATTAGCAGTGTTTTAAATAGCTCGCTATTGCTTTTTGCGATGGGAAAAGACAACGCAAATGGGTCTGCTAATTGAGATGCTGCTGTTGCGTTCGATATTGGGCGCGATTTAGCGCAAAAGCGCGCTAACCTGCGCTATAGCCGCGCGATGCATGCTTTTTTTAAATCCTCTGGCTCACCAAAACGGCGTCGTTTTGGCAAGTACAAAGGTTTTAAAAAAACGCAAACACTTCCTTATTCACTTTTGACAACCCCGATCTAAAAAAACCTTCCTTATTATAGTTTTGACAGCCCAACTTAACAAACCCCTTAATCACTCTTAACAGCCTCGATCTTGAAAACCAAAATAAAAACCTCATTAACAGTGCTCCGAACTCTTCCTTCCACAATTTAGCAGCCCCGATCCAAAATAAAAACCTCATTAACAGTGCTCCGGACTCTTCCACTGTTTAACTTTGGTAGGAATTTACACAGTTAATTTTTTATTTTTTTATGTTTGACAATTTTTGAAAAAACTCATTTGGTGTTAATTTATTCTTGAAACTTCATGCCTTTGAGATTTTTGGAACAATATGGTCCTATTTGTGTTTTATTTGGAATGTTGTAGCACTATATGGCTTTATGACTAAATTTGAAATGATTTGGAGTGATTGTTTGAGCTTATTTATTTATTTATATTTGTTACAGGTTTTTCAAATTAAAACTCTGGAATGCACGAATTGCTTGAGCAATACGCGACGGGATTTGCGCGAAGCAATTTCAAAGCCAAAACGCGACACCCTGCGCGACCGCGATTTAAAACATTGCATATTAGTAGAAAGATGAACTTAATAGTGATATCAAATGTTAGAAGTAATATCTAATGGCTCGTTTGGGAGCTTTGGAAAGGAAAGGAAAGGAAAGGAAAGGAAAGGAAACTTTTATTAGGATAGAAAAGAAAAGAAAGGAAAGTTAATAAGAGAGAAAAGAAAAGAAAAGAAGGGAAGAGGAAAGAGTTTAGGAGAGAAAATAAACTTGTGTTTGGGAGGAAAATAATTTTTTTAGGAGGAAGAAGATACAATTCATTAAAAAACTTTCCTTTCTCTCCATTTCTTTTCGATTTGGAACGAAAGTTTTGCAAAGAAAGGAAGGGAATGTTTTTTAAAAAGTTTCCGTTCTTATCACTTTTTCTAACCTCGCAAACGAGAGAAAAACACTTTCTTTCTTACTTAAACTCCCAAACAAAAGAAAGAAAATACACTTTGCCTTCCCTTCCTTTCTTTTCTCTCCAAAATGGAACTTGCAAACAAGGCCCAAGTCTTTAGAGCATATCAGTATATAATTTGCAAGATACTATATAACTTCTCCAACCTTGTCAGTGATATGGCTTCAAGACCTCGATACCAACCAATGTTTTAAATCGCGGTCGCGCAGGGTTTCGCGTTCTGGCTCCTAAGTAGCGTCGCGCATCGCGCAAGCAATTCATGCATTCACGCTTTTTAATTAAAAAACTTATTAAAAAAAATATAAATAAAAAAATAACATTTTAAAATGAAATTTGTAAGAAAGTAACATTTTAAAATGAAATTGGTAAAAAAAGTTATAATTGAAATTGATTTTTTTATTTTTTTCTAAATTTACTTTTTAAATTGGCAATTAAAAACATAATAATAATAATAATAATAACATTTTAAACAGAATTCTGAAAATAAGTAACATTCAAAGCTATAAATAATTTTTTTTTCTAAAGTTACTTTTTAAATTGCCAATTAAAAAATAATAATAATAATAATAACATTTTAAACAGAATTCTGAAAATAAGTAACATTCAAAGCTAAAAATAATAAAATAAATAAAATTTTAATATGAAATTTGTAAAATAAGTCAAGTTTAAACTTAAAATTATAATATAATAACATTTTAAACATAAATTTATAAAACAAGTAGTATTTTAAATTGACAAATATAATAATAATAATAATAATAACAACAACAACATTTTAAACAGAAATCTGAAAAATAAGTAACATTGAAAGCTGAAAATCATAAAATAAATAACAATTTAAACAGATATTTATGACACATGTAGCATTTTAAACTGACAATTATTAAAAAAAAAACATTTTGAACTGAGATTTGAAAAATTAGTAACGTTTAAAACTGGAAATTATAAAATAAAAAACATTATTTACTGAAAAATGTAAAATAAGTAAACGTTTAAGTAAACCGAGAATTTGGAATAGAAAATATTAAATAAAAGTAACCTTTTAAGCTAAACTTTTTAAAAAAGGCAAATAACATCATTGAGACCTTCGTAAATAAGTAAATTGAGGGTTTTGAACAAAGAATACCTCACCCAAACAAAGTCCGTACGTGAAATAAGGTAACACTTTTCCCCCTCTTTAACTAAACTGTGATTTCTAAAAAAACATGAATAGCGTTCCTGTTGCGCCAAATAGCGCACAATAGCGCAAAATAGCGCACGCTTTTTGAGCATCCCAAATAGCAGCCTTGTTTGCCTTGCTTTTTTCCACCGCAAAACACAATAGCGCGCTTTTAAAAACACTGATACCAACACATGGTGTGGGGGTGAGTGCAAAGGCGTCAAAGCACCGATGTTTAAATTAGTGTGAATTGAAAGCGTCACTAGTGATTTCATAAACCTGTAGCGACAACTATACGACCATACAACCATATATATATATACACACAGTACTGCTCTTGTGCAAGCCCGTACGCATTTTAAGAATGCGGACCGGACATGTGTCACCTCGCGGAGAGCGCAGAAAAGAGAGAGTGTGCCTATAATTTAGCCGATATTTTCTAGGCTCACCGCCAGGTGACACATGTCAGGTCCGCACTCTTAAAATGCGAATTGGTCCGCACAAGAGCAATACTGAATATATATATACAAATTTTCACACACCACAAATTTTACGGTATATATATATATGTGCATACAAGACACCAGATAATGGTGTAAATTCACTTTTTCCGTAAAGCCCAAAGACCACCGGCGATGAATCTGTATATATGTCTCTTTATATATACAAGTCGGCACATATATATGCACTCAAAATTATTCTTATATGAACCAAACCGAGGAGAATAGAGGGAGAAGAGAGGGAGGCATAAAATATGAAGGAAGAAAGAAACACTCCCCGACGAATTTATGTGATTTCACCGGAGAGGGAATCCAAAGGAGGTCAAAGTGGGTGCTTTGACATGTGCGCTTAGCTATAAGAACATATATTCTATGTGGAGGTGATATTTGTTTTGGATATTTTATATTATAAGCATGAGCTTTTTTATATGATTGGTCTTTATTAGTCCTAAATTCTGTTAAAAAATTGAAGGAATAGGTCGAGAAAAAATGAATTTTAGGGACCATTTTAAGACCCGTGTAATAGTTTAGGGACAAACAGTAATTTAATCTAATCGGGGAATTGTTTTCAATATAATGTACGTTCTCTTTAACCAGTTCGCAAATTTAACCAATTGAACACAAGGTTTTATAACACCTTTGCACCAAATAGGACAATTTGCGGTTTCGGGTGCACGTGTGTTACCCTAAACTACATCTTTGTCAGATTTCCCAAATGTCATATACTAGCAACACAATGCAAAGCAAATCGAATATGACAGCAATGGATAAACACAAATTAACAGTACATAAAACAGTCCAAAAAACAATTACCAGAACTTAAACTCAGGGAGGCGGCGAATGAAAGGCTTGAATTCATCAGAACCTTTAGTAGGCAAGAGAGGTCCATCCGCGGGATCGATCTCCGGGTCAACAAGCGGGGACAAAAAACCAATCAATAAATTGAGCAAATAGATGCCCAAACCATAACTCACAATGTAGAACCCCTCAACATAGTAAACCCTCAGAACATAGATACATGCTAAAATGAAAGTCCCAACCCATCTATGAACAGCATGGGGAGTAGTTTTATCCAAATAATACTGAAAAAGCTTCCACATGTCATGCCTCCATTGGTTCAGAGGCGCCGCCACTGAGGCACCATCACCTCCACCGCCTTCCATCAAAACCCAACAGATCTAAAATACACTTCAATCAGAATCTCACTTACATATAAACCCTATTCCAGATCTGTAATTTAAATACGCTTCCTAATCGACAAATTTAACTTACAATTACATTTTATATATAGAGAGAGAGAGGTGGAAATTAGGGTACAATAAAATAAATTGAAAGGTTACCTCTGAGGACCGTAAAGCGGTGAAGAGATCTGTTTACCACCTGCGGAGAAATTTTGTCAAGAGAGACGGGTGAAATGTGAGCTCTGATGACTTGTACGTAAGTAAGAGAATATCCGTTCGTGATAATCACAAATTCGTCATTTTAAATTAATTTAAGATTAGAATTAAGAATAAAAGTCAAAGCAATTTAAAATGACGTGAATTTAATTTTGTAATGATTTTAGAATATCGTTATACGGGGATGACAGATCGTTTATGCGATTAACATGCAAGCTCAAGCAATTGAATAAGAAAAATATAAATATTTCCCGTTAGCTTAATGTATATATTAGCATACATATTCAGTATATAAATTTGTACATATTAACATTAACATTTAGTATCAGTATATGTACATGTTAATGTACATAGGCATGGTTTTGATCAAGTCAAAATGCATGGTTTCGTGCTCCTAAAAGCTTAAATCTAACTTAGGAAGTTCAACATAATACTTTGAAGTTCAAAACTTTCCTCAAACACAAGTTTCGCTCATTAACTGAAAATTGAAAAAATCAGTATAATAAACAGGAATTTCAATCCATCATCAATTATATCGAGCATTATAACATAAAATTACAGCTAATAACTAATCAGCTTCAGAATGAAACTTAAAACATACCTCCAATCAAATCAAACACAACATCTACATAGGAATGTATGATTCTATACTTATAGCGACTGAAATCAAACGTAGGAAGTTCTAGATAGTAAATTTGACGTCTGAATTAATTCAAATTTGAGAAAATTTGTATAATAAACAGAAGTTTCAATCCATCTTCTCTTATGTTATAATAAAAAAAATTATCTCTATTTTCTAATCAAACTTAAAACATACTTCCCATCAAATTAAACACTACATATACACAGAAACAATTATTTATATCCTCATAACAACTGAAATCCAACCTAAGAAGTTCTATATACTACACGCAATGCTAGCTCATTAACTCAAACTTAAGAAAAATCAGTATAACAAACAAATTTCAATCCATCATCGATTATTATGATATAAATTGTAATTAAGTATTGTTAGTCACTCTCAAAATCAAACTAATTGAAAGTAAATATAACTTAATGAAAGTCTAACCATCTCTAGATTGTGACACCCCGCCTAATTAATTCCGGGTGATCAGTCCTAAATTAGATTAGAACAGGTTTCTCAGTTGGTTTATTCATAGCATCACTGTCGCATTTTTAATTACTATCCACCTAAGTGAGAAAATTAGACTGGTGCCAAATTTATCTTTCATTAATTTAATAAAGCACTCATGCGGAAACAAAATAAGTTAAACAATCACAATTAACTGAAATCCATTGTTCGCAATTTAAATAAACTGACCGAATAAATCATTGGTTCCAAACCAACAAAAGTAAAGACAGATAAAGATAAATCTCAACAAGTCTGACATAAAATAAATAATGTTGTGAGCGACATGCTCGAGTAACTGATAGGAATCTCTATGCTAGAAATAGAAATAAATGAAGCGCCCATCAAACTCCCACACACATCCACATATGCTGTAGCAATGAATCCCTAGAATGAATCAAGCCTGGCGTCCCTATGGCTGAACACCTAAAAGATTTTTTTAAAATATTTATAGCAAGGGTTAAAACCCAAATCATTTAGAAAACATGTAGCACGTGATTAACTAGCAGTAATAATTAAGTATGCATGCTCTTCATATTATAGTTAATGTTGCACTCCATTGAGGATATCCTCACCCCTCCTCTAATATGTGCACTACTAACGCCTTAATTAATTTTCCTAGTTATTTATCCCAAAACTAGATAACCGATATAATCTCTTGCAACCACCCTACTGTAACCGAGTATGCAATAATTATGATTTCTAAGTTATTATCAACATTAACTTAATTAATCATTCCCTTCTTAAATTCATATAACTTTCACACCCGTTATACATATAATACAATTCCCGGCCTGTATTAAATTACTCGTATATAATTATTCATCCCATTATATACGTATAGTCATATTACAACAACCACATATATGTTGATATAGTAATTAATACTAAACATCCTCCTGAGTAATAATACACTAAATGTATATTCTCTAAAGTGCTATTCCACTAGGTGTATTTACACAACCTAGTTACCCCAAGTCAGAATCACTCACTAACTTGGTAAATAACATAAATACTGTAGGCGGTCATATTCCTTCCCTGAAAGTGAGATGCCCATCATCTATATAATGGATGCTATGACATGGGGATATACTCGCCCTACTCCTCAAGCTAGGGGATTCACCCTCTACGCACAACCTCCCTTTATAGCACTAGAGTATATACAATAATAATATCTAACTACTGATATTAATGCACACACCATATATATATATATATACTATCGCACACCGTATATATATATATATATATATATATATATATATAGAGAGAGAGAGAGAGAGAGAGAGAGAGAAAAATAAAATACCTTGGTTATCCCGTGTACTAAGTCTATAACACAAGCCTATACAAATTATCATGAGTTTATGGTCCAACTCTGATTATTAATTAATTAAATTACTTTTGGTGTTGCCCAATCAATATACTCGGACTCGCCGTCGTGGCCCAAATAAGATAATACCCGAGTCTAAATCCCCGACTCCAAATTAATTAGCTTTCCACCTAAATTAATTTAACACATTGGTATCGCTCAACCAATATACCCGGACTCGCACACTCGATCCGTATTTAATTATTTCGGAATATTTTTTTAAAATTTAACCATAGTGTGTCACACATAAATTCCCTCAAATCCCAATCATTTTTCCCTCCTAATTGATTAGAATGTATGTCCTATATTTATTTCTCATTAAATAAGGTATGGGAAAGAAATTTCAATTAAATTCCCCTTATATATTAAAACTGACCGAACTGCCAAAAATCCCCGACCATCAATCGATCGATCCCCAGCCATCGATCGATCGATCGAACAGGTCTTCATCTTCTCCGAGACCCTATTTCTGCCATGGACGAAAACCTTAATCCTCCAACTCTATCTACAGTTAAGCCCATGTCTTAACATTAAAATAACACCTCAAGAACATCATTAGGAACCCCCATAAAGTCCCCACAACCCATCAATTTTTCGTCCTCTACTGTTTCTCTAAATTGGGGAAAACCCCGTGTTGTTCGTTAACCCGTCTCAACACCAAATTACTATCTCAAATTCATCCATAATTCGTCTGGATTTTTACATGTAACCAGTATAAATAAATCTTAGATTATAACATGAATCTATACAAAATTCTAAATCAGGAGATTGATTTACAAAAACTCCATTTTTGTACCACCTTTACCCCAAAACGAATTTTGATTGCCACATCACATAAATATGAATCGTAATACAATTAAATGCTACAACAAGTTATCCATTTGCCTTATAGTTTCGTAGGGCCTGATTCGGAGTTGTGATTCTCAAGGTTGAAGATGAAATCCCACATTTTATTCTTTCCTTTGACGTCCAAATTGGTTCCTAGTGCCTTTGACTGCTTCTTAGGGTTTTCTCTCCCACTAAGTGTTTTCTAATCTCAAATCAGTCGTTCTTCTTTTCCTTTTAATTAAGTGATTAGGCTTAATCCCGTTTTTAGCCTAATGGGCCAAGCCCAAGTGACTTAATTACTCCCGTGTGGGCCCGACTATGCCTAAAAATATCCCGTTACCCGTTTACTACCCCCGGGTACACTTTTTCGACTATCTCGGCCCATTCGAACTCAACCGTACACTCAGAAATCCGAATTTATTTATAAAAATCCTTATCTCACACCCCATTTAGTTTATACCGACTCCCAGTTGAGATAAATAAATGCCCCGTCACTAATGCCCGTAATGACGTAAATAAATTATTACTACTCACTTAGTAATTAAATTTTTCCTAAATATTAGCCATTCACTCTCCGATTAATATTTAAATAAATTTTACCATAATTAATTCAATTAAAATTACGACACACAAGTAATTTAAAAAATTTTGAATTAATTAAATATTAAATGCATAAAATTACGGGGTGTTACATACTCCCCCTCTTACAAAGAAATTTCTTCCCCGAAATTAGGTCATACCTATGGTTAATAGCTCTGGATATTGTTCCCGCATATCCTCCTCCCGCTCCCAGGTAGACTCGTCAACGTTATGATGACCCCACTGTACTCTAACTAGTGGAACAACCTTGGATCGTAACTTGCGCTCGCTACGGTCCAGAATAGCCACCGGTCTCTCCTCATACGAGATGTCTGGTTGTAAATCAATTTCCTCGAGTGGAATGTGCCAGAAGGTCCTCTCGCTCCTTCAATATTTCTTTAGCGATGCCATATGGAACACGGTGTGTATCCACTGAAGGTGTTCTGGTAATCCCAGTCTATATGCTATCGGTCCCACCCTCTCAATAATAGGGAAAGGTCCCACGTACCTCAGTGCTAATTTACCCTTCTTGTCGAACCTCATCACCCCTTTTAGAGGGGATACCCGGACTAATACCTGATCCCCAACCTCTAACTCCACATGTCTTCGTGAAGCATTAGCATAACTCTTCTGCCTATCCTGAGCTATCTGAATCCGCCCTCGGATCAACTCTATCTTGGCAGACGTCTCTTGGAAAATCTTCGTCCCCAATAGTTTGTTGTCCCCCACCTCTAACCAACTAGCGGGTGAATGACAAGGTCTCCCGTACGATGCCTCGAACGGTGCCATGCCAATCGTGAATTGGTAAGAGTTATTATACGCGAACTCTACCAAAGGAAGACATCTCTCCCATCCTCCCCCAAAGTCTAAAATGCACATCCTGAGCATGTATTCCAGCATCTGATTGACTCTCTCAGTCTGCCCATCGGTCTGTGGGTAATAGGATGTACTCAACTGTAACTCTGTGCCCATGGCCTCCTGAAAGCTCTGCCAAAAATGGGCCACAAAATTTTTGTCTTTATCAGACATAATATTTATCGTCACCCCGTGCAGCTTAACAATCTCTGCTATGAATAGCTGCATATAACGCATCGTCTCAAAGTCGGTGCGAACCGACAGGTAGTGGGCCACCTTGGTCAACCGATTAATAATGACCCATATGGAATCGTGACCTCTCTGCGATGCAGGTAACCTTGTAATAAAGTACATGGATATGCTCTCCCACTTCCACACGGGAATCTCTAGTGGTTGTAGCATCCCTGGTGGTCTTTGATGGTCAACTTTCACGAGCTGACACGTGGCACATTTCAAGACAAACTCTGATATGTCCCATTTTATTCCTGTCCACCAATACTGCCTCCTTATATCCTGGTACATTTTATCCCCGTCGGGATGTACCTCAAATCTCGAACCATGGGACTCTGTCATTACCGCGTGCCTCAACTCCTCATCCTCTAGCACAATTAACCTCCCATTAAGGCATAGGCCTCCTTCCAAGCTGATCGAGTAACCCTCTGCTCCCTTAGCTAATAGTTGATGTACCCTATCCTGACAGATCTGGTCCTCCACCTGAGTTCTCACGACTCACATGATGATCTTAGGTGTGACGGATAATGCTAACATGCAGGTCCTGGCTACATCATCCTCATATCAAAGCTCTCTCCACTTCGCTTTCCAGACTTTTGATATTTCTCCAGTTGGTCTCCGGCTTAATGTGGCTGCCACCACATTAGCCTTGCCAGGATGATACTAAATATCAAAGTGGTAGTCTTTCACGAATTCTAGCCACCGCCTCTACCTTATATTCAGATCCTTCTGTGTGAAGAGATGCTAAAGTGACTTGTGATCCGTGAATAAGGTGAACTTTTCCCCCAGCAGATAGTGTCTCCATATCCTCAAGGCAAAAATAATCGCTGCTAGCTCTAAGTCGTGAGTGGGGTAATTCCTCTCGTGGGGCTTTAGCTTTCTGGATGCATAAGCTATGGACCTCTCCTCCTGCTAGAGCACGCCCCCAAGTCCCTGTAAGGATGCATCGGTGTAAACCCGATAATCTAGTCCTCCCCTCGACAAAGCAAGTACTGGTGCAGATGTCAACTTATCCTTTAGCTTGTCGAAAGCTAATTGACAATGATCACTCCAAATAAAAGGCACCCATTTTCGAGTCAGATTCGTCGAAGGGCCCGCAATCTTTGAGAACCCCTTAATGAACCGCCTGTAATAGCCTGCCAATCCCAGAAAACTGCGCATCTCGATCGGTGTCATGGGTTGTCCCCACTCCCTCACTGCCGACACCTTACTTGGATATATCGTAATACCCTGGTCTAACACCACTTGACCAAGAAATTGTACCTCTCGTAGCCAAAATCCACACTTCCCGAATTTGGCATAAAGTTGGTGATCTTGCAGCATCTGTAGAACCATACGCAGATGCTCTGCGTGCTCCCCCTCAGTGCACGAGTAGATCAAGATGTCATCAATGAACACGATGACAAACTGGTCGAGGTACTCTCTGAAAACCCTGTTCATGAGATCCATGAACACTGCTAGAGCATTGGTGAGCCTGAATGGCATCACCCTGAAAGATCCATACAGCGACAGGAAAGCAGTCTTAGGAACATCCTCCTCTCGGATACCCAGTTGATGATACCCTGACCTCAAATCGATCTTGGAGAAGTAAGACGCCCCTCTCAATTGGTCAAATAAATCATCAATCCTAGGCAACGGATACTTATTTCGTATCGTAACCTTGTTCAGCTCCCTATAGTCCACGCATAACCGAAGTGAACCATATCGCTTCTTTACAAATAACACCGGTGCACCCCACGATGATGTACTCCACCGAATGAAATCCTGACCCAGGAGCTGCTGAATTTTCTCTCTCAACTCACGCATCTCTAAAGGGGCCATACGTTAAGGTGATCGAGCAATCAGCCTCATCCCCGGTGCTAAATCAATTACAAACTCGATTTCCCTGCTGGGTGGCAACCCTGGTATTTCCTGGAACACATCCTCGAAGTCCCTCACTACTGGAATTGAATCCAACGGAACTACCACCTCCTGTGAGGTCTCCTCCTTGATATAATATAAGTGTGTGTGCGACCCTCCCTCAGGTAGAGGCATCGCTATTAGTAACATCTCTTATCCCAAAATGGAGAACACGATTGTCCTTTCGTAACAATCCACCGTCGCCCAATAACCTTCCAACCAGTCCATAACTAGGATGACATCATACCCATCCATATCTAACACTAAAATGTCCGCCGCTAAACTCAGCCTCCTAATCAAAATGTCTACTCCCCGATAAATCGAGTGAATAAATGCCCCGCTGCCTACTGGCGACTCTACACACATACGAAGACTACCCGCGATCTCTAGTAACCCGGCCCGTTTAGCAAAATTAGATTTAATAAATGAATGAGATGCTCCCGTATTAAAAAGTATACTACCCTCATGACCATGGATGAGAAACATACCCTCAACCGGTGACGGCGCCTGCTGTGCTGGAGGATTGAGAACATCCCGAACGCTATAGACACGCCCGTAGTTCATTTGCCCTGTTGTTGTGGGCTGGTGGAGTCGATGCTACTGGCGGCATCTGTCCCTGCTACCCCTGTTGGGCACCCTATTGTTGGCCTCTGCCCCTCTGTGGGCACTCCCTCTTGAAGTGTCATGTCTGGCCACAAACAAAATAACTTCTCTGATCGTCCCCCCTGTTGTTGGCCCTATTATCCCTGACGTGGCTGACCCTGCTGGCCTCCCCCATTATTCCCTTGGCCCTGACAGCCCTGAGGAACCTGCTGATGTTGATTTGGGCTCGACTGGCCCTGCCTGAATCCCTGTCCTCCCGGTCGGAACCCACCAGGCCTAAATTTCTTAGCCTGATTCCCTTGTTGACTGCTAGTCTGCTGTTGAGCACCAACTGTGTCACTACTAACAACTGCCTTGCCCTGTTGGCTCGATTCCCCTATCCTCTTGCTCCCCTTCACATATAATTGATGATCCTGGCAATGTACAAGAGCGACACTAATGACATCTGTATATGTCACTAACGTCGGATTCCCAATCAAGTGTTGCCTGATCCTCCAGGCCAGACCATCCATGAACCTCGACTTCTTTCGCTCCTCGTCGCTCACCTTATTTGGCACAAAGTTCGCCAAACGGGTGAACTCCTCCTCATAATCTGCCACTGATCGGTCACCCTGTACTAACTCACTGAACTTCTTCCTCATTTCGACCTCTGCCACTGGTGGGAAGTATTTGTTATCGAACCACACCCAAAACTCGAATATCGTCATCAAATCCCTCTCCTCAGCGGTGGCAACTGACTCCCACCACTGTAAGGCTGCCCCCGATAGATGAAAGGTAACAAGTATATGTTTCTACACATCGGTGCACTCCAGCATGTGCAGATGGCATTGAATATTCTTCTTTTAGTCACAAGCCTCTACTACATCGGTGCTACCTCGAAACTCGGGTGGGTGACCCTTCTGAAAGGCCTCCCTAACTCGCTGCCAAGACGGTGGCCCCACTAGAGCCTGAACTGCTGGTGCCACTAGACGTGGTGCCTGGGGCTGAGGAAAATGGGTTGCCATAGCTAGGGGTGGGCGCGGTCCGGTCCGGTCCGGTTTTTGGTCATTTTAGGTGTCGGACCGAATTATTCGGTCCTATATTTGAGAAGACCGTATTTGGACCGATTTAATCGGTTTAGCCTATTTATTCGGTCTAGGCTATTTTCGATCCTGTTAGGTTAATAATCGGTCGACATTTACATTTATTTACTTTTTTTTTCAATAAAAACTTGTTAATTTTTTTATGCTTGTACTATTTAAAGGCTGTTTCGACGCTGAAATAATGCTGTTTTGGCACTGAAATAATGTTGTTTTGGCACAACAATAATGCTGTTTTGCACCATTTAAGGTGTTGTTTTGCGCCATCTAAGGGTGCTGTTTTGCCACTTCAAATGTGCTATTTTGCACCATCTAAGGTGCTGTTTTGCACCATTTAAGGTGTTGTTTTTCCCTTCAAATGTGCTGTCCTGTTTTGCCCAATTTTAGTAGAATAAAACATGTTGTTTTGCACCTTTAAATGTGCTATTTTGCACCTCCAACATATACAATGATATCCAAAAATTAAAATAGATTCAAAAGTAATACATGTCCACCATAAGAAAATATTACATGTCCAAGCAAGCACCATAAGAAAATATTACATGTCCAACTAAGTCCAAACAAGAAACATAAGAAAATATTACATGTCCAACTACGCCCAAGCAAGCAACATAAGAAAATATTACATATCCACCATAACCAAAAGTAAGGTAAAACAAAGTTCTCGAGTCTCCTCCAAAAGGTGCATCAATCCACCACAATAGTTGAAATTGAGGTCTTGAATCTTTCTCCCAATATTTCTATAAAAAATACAAACAAAGATTATGTCAAATAAAAATTCAATAACAAAAGTTTAACATTTAAATTATGAAAAATATATATTAAATTTAACTATTACCTGCATCAAGTTTCTCCATTTCTTGAATTTCATCCATGGCATCTCGAATGTTGATAGGTTTTGTTGAAGATTTGAGCCAATTTTGTGCACAAACAAGTGCCTCCACCGTTGTAGGAGCTAGAGAGCTACGAAAAGGATCAAGCACACGACCACTCGTACTAACAGCGGATTCGGAGGCAACAGTAGACACGGGAATAGCTAATACATCTCGTGCCATACGAGATAGCACTTGATACTTGCCTTGATTATTTTTCCACCAACCAAGAACATTAAAGTTATCATTTTCCACTTCACAAGTTTCCAATAAATACTTTTCCACCTCCGATTTTGCACCTAAATTATCCTCCGACTCTAAATGCCTTTTAAATTGAGATGTTAAAAATGCACGACCATCCTCATCCTCATCAACCCCAACCACATTAATTGGTGGATTCATATTGTGTGAAGATGCATTAGATGATTTATGACCATCATACCACTCAAACAAACGAATTAATGCATCTTTAACTCTTCTTGACAACTCCATTGATTTAACACAACCATACAACTCACTAAACCAAAATTCAACATACTTTAACTTGTAACGTGGGTCAAGGACAATGGAAATAAACAACAAGAAGTTAATTTTCTCTACATTCCAATACTTTTCAAATTTGGCAATCATTTTCCCGGCCATTGAAGATAAAAAATCATCACCATAATTTTTCAAATGCACCAACTTACTTTCAATAATCACAAGTTCATGAAAAAAAGCATTGGATGTAACATATAAAGACCCCGAGAATTTTAGGGTAGCATTATAAAAGATTCGAAGAAACTTCACAAAACTCTTAGCTTTTTCCCAATCCTCAAATTTTGGAGGTCCTAAATTTCTTCCAAACACCGACCCTCTTCCCCTCTCATCACCATCACCATCATTTTCCTCCTCTAAACCAAAGTAGGACAAATAATCATTGCCATCTTTCTCCATCCTTTTAAATGCTTTCTCAAATTTAATGGCCGCCTCCAACATCATAAATGTGGAGTTCCATCTCGTTGGAACATCAAGACATAACAAACCATTTGATTCTATCTTTTGCTTCTCACAACAATTTTTAAACTTTACTAACCTAGAAGGTGACGATTTCACATATTTTACCGCCCTACGCACTTTTGCAATTGATTCATTCAAATCCCTTAATCCATCTCCAACAATAAGATTGAGAATGTGTGCGCAACATCTCATGTGTAAATACTCATGCTCCAAAATGGTACCATTCCAATGTTTTGTCATTCTTTTCAAATAACTAATGGTACCATTATTGGAACTAGCATTATCAACCGTGAGAGTGAAAATACTATCTATCCCCCAATCACACAAACAATCCTCAACAACTTGTCCTAATTCCTCACCCTTATGAGTTTTGACTTGACAAAAGTTCAAAATCTTTTTGTGTAGGTTCCATTCTTTATCAATATAATGTGCGGTGAGACACATGTAATTTACATTTTGAATGGAAGTCCATGTATCGGTGGTGAGGCAAATCTTTTGACCTTTTAAATCTTTTTTCAACCTTTTCTTTAAATCCACATATATGTTTAGGCAATCTCGTGCAATTGTTCGACGACTATGAATATGCAATTTTGGTTGTGCGAGAGCCATAAACCTCCTAAACCCCTCATTCTCCACAAATTTATACGGTAGCTCGTCAATTATAAGCATTTCAGCTAGCCCTTGACGGCAAGCTTCCGCATTAAAAGAGATAGCCAATAAATTTGAACTTGGCTCATTTTCGTTTGGTTCTTTTTTCAACATAAATGACAACTTTTTTTGCCCATTTTCCTCTACTAATCTCTTATTTACGAGTAACTCTCTACAAGAAGGAGTGTGTTGTTTCATATTTTTAGTCCCATTCTTATTAGAGTCGCACGCATAAGAAATGCCACAATAATTACAAATAGCTCTAGGCTTTTTTACATCATTATTTTTATGGAAGTGAACTCATACCGTAGATGCATTTTTCCGTTTTTGTTGCACGGGATGAGATCTTGGCGACGCTGGCGAACCATGTAAAGTAGCATTCGCCGGATCTTCACTCACTCCATCCATCTACACATGGAAAACAAATAACAGAAAATATTTTATGCACACTCAATTGTAAAATCCATAACATATAAAATCCACAAAATGTAAAATCCACCACAAACAGAAAATATTTAGAGTCACTCAACATATAAAATAGAAAATTTTGGAAAACTTTTTAGAGTCACTCAACACTGATCATCATCACAATAATATTGTAAAGTCAAGATTTGAAACACTTATTTTGAAATAACATTTTAATTTTGAAATCTGACCAAAATTATTTTAGATCTAGATGTTTTAAAAGATTTCAAATGTTTTATGATTATATGAACTAACTGTTTTAGAAATAGATGTTTTATGTACAAAATCAATTTTAGATCTAGATGTTTTATGTACAAAATCAATTTTTGAACCTTACAAAGTTACAATTTATAAAGGTTATATGAACTAACTGTAAAAAACTGAAATCAGTTTGGTGGGTTTATAAAAAACTGAAGCAAAAACTGAAATCAGTTTGGTGTTGTCAGCGTCAGATCGACTTGGACTCCGTGGAGGCAAAAACTGAAGCAAACTGAAGCAAAAAACTGAAATCAGTTTGAAATCAAATCAGAATATTACCATGGGCGTGGAGGCGAGGTGCGTCAGCGTCGAATCGACTGCTGTGGTGGAGGCAAGGTGCGTCGGCGTCGGATCGGCTGCTGTGGTGGAGGCGAGGTGCGTCAGACTCGGATCAGCTGCTGTGGCCATTTGTTTTGGGCTACCGTGGTGGCCGTGGCTATGTTGATGGGATCTTGTGTTCATGGTCTTGGCTATGGTGATCGATCTGAGTGTTGGAGTGGAGAGAGAGAGTGAGGAAAAATGAGGAGGAGAGTTTTGCTTTGTTAGAGAGAAAGTGAGGAGCGGCCGTGAGTGATAAAGGTCAAGTCAAGTTTAGGGTTTGGTATTTAGTATATGGTATATTTATATAAAATTAATATATATTATATAATATTAATTAAACGGTCCGATCCGGTCTTAAGACCGAATTTATAATGGATTTTTTGGACCGAACCGAATATTTCGGGTCTCTTAATTTAGGACCGAATTAGGACCGATTTATAAAAAAGCCTACAAAAATGGGTTCGGTCCGGTCCGGTCCAATCGGGTCAATCGGGTCGGTCTTTTTTTTGTCCACCCCTAGCCATAGCCCTCATTGTTGTCTCAACTACCTGGGCCACTATCACGACCACCTGAGTAGTGGAGATCAACTCGGATGGGGTAGGGGTGGCGGTACCTGTTGCTCCTGATGAGCCTCCCTTAACTCATCCCTAGCCTCAGCCCTCTCCGCTCTATGTCTCTTCGGTGGCGTATAAAAATAGATCGAATCGTATAAGTACACAATTTATACAAAAATTTAATAGCAGAAATACGATATCTCAAAAACGGAAAATGAATCAATAGTCCTAATAATAGGGCTCTATAACAACCGAACACTACCCTGAAACGTAGTAAGCCGCACAGATCCTAAGGATACTAGAACCTGACGCTCTGATACCATCTGTGACACCCCGCCTAATTAATCCCGGGTGATCAGTCCTAAATTAGATTAGAACAGGTTTCTCAGTTGGTTCATTCTTAGCATCACTGTCGCCTTTTTAATTTTTTTTAAATAAAATTTTATTTATTCAGTCATAATAGAAGAACTTGCCTCTTCTAAATAGCACACACCCCAAACATATAAAGGAGGTTCTTTATATACCAGAACCTTTACAAAAGCATAAATGAAAGATGATCTCAAAGAAATCTTGGAGCAACCTATCATTAACAACCTGCTCCCTTAATCACTAGGCATGTCTAAAATTTGGAAACCCCATTTGTCTACTATGATAAAGCCCTTTAATTGCTTTGGAAAGTCTTTATAGCATCTGGAAAAAGAATTTTCTGTCTTTGAGCTGCCCATTTTGGCAATAAAATCAACTACTTGATTGGTTTCCCGGAATACATGAACAACTTGGATGTTTGAACTCCTCAAAAAACTAATAATTTTATGAACATACCAATTGATTTTCCAATGAATTTTTCCTTTATTTTGGACAGCATCCACTAGAGCTTTGGAGTCACTTTCTACATGAAGATCATAATATTTTAGGTCCTGATAAAGCTCCAATCCTTTCAACATAGCTAATGCCCTCTACCTCCATATTGGTAACCTCCCCAAAATGCTCATAGAAACCCCAAATCATATCTCCTGATTGGTTTCTGAGAATACCTCCTCCACCTCCCATTCTTGGATTACCTCTAGAACTTCCATCTACATTAAGTTTCAGAACTCCTGAAGGAGGAGTAATCCACTTGATCTGCAGCCTTTGAATTGGGCCCTGAACTTCATTGAAAACTTTGTGAATAATGATCTCTTGCTTGATGTGATTCATAACTGACTTCACATTTGGGGAACAAGCATCATATCTACATTTATTTCTTTGAAGCCATATGCACCAGCAAACAATAGAAGGAACAGCTATACGGATAAGATTGTTTACCTTTGTCCCATAAAGCCACCACTGAAACAATTGATTTCTAACACCTCCTCCCTTGGTTCTAAAAATGCCATATTCTTTTGACAATTGATCCCATATTTTTCTAGCTATATCTCCTTCTTCAAAGATATGGTCTATCATTTCTTCCTTAGAACAAGAACAACAGAAGCACTTTGACGGACCCCTGAAGCCTATAGATTGAATTTTATCATCTATAGGAAGCAAATTATTCAAAAGTTTCCACTTGAAGATGGATATTTTAATTGGAAGTTTCTGATGCCATGTAAACTTAGAACTAAATCTGGAAGCACCTTTCTTTCGGCATAACTCCCATGCCGTAGAAGTGGAAAATTCACCAGAGCTAGTGGGGTTCCATATCAGAGAATCAACAGTGTTAGGCATGATTTCTTGAAAATTCCAACACTTTTTTTATAACCCAGGATTAAATCTCTGAACAACTTTCTCCTTATTCCAGCTTAAATCAGAATGCCAGTAATCTTTAATTTGACCTGCTTCTTCGCTAGCATATTTTCATTCAGCTATGCCCCAATTGTCCAAAGCAATATTAACTTGCCCTTACCTAATTTGCCATCTCATCTGGTCCTTTGCAATATCTCTAATAGAACACAATCTATTCCATACTTGAGCTCCAGGTCTGACAGGTGCAACTGCTGGATGAAACTTCCTACAGTAAGCTGCATACATAAATTTTGCCCACAGAGAGTTTTGATTTCTAAAAATCCACCACAGTTTCATACTTAAAGATGAATAAATATCTGAAAGAAGTCTAACTCCCAATCCAACCTCCTTAACTGGCTTTGAAATGAGATCCCATCTACATCATTGATGTCTATTTTCACCAAAGTTAGAAATCCAAAAAAATTTGGATAGCAAAGAATTAATCCTTGTGAATATGGCTTTTGAAGGACTTAAAGCTAAAATTAGATACACAGGCATAGAAGAAAGCATTGTTTTAATAAGGATCAGCTTACCTCCAGAAGTCAAGCATTTAACCTTCCAACCTTGGATTCTTTTTCTGATTTTCCTAACCAAGTCTTTAAAGTAGATGATCTTCTTTCATCCACTATAGAGAGGGCAACCTAAATATGTGATAGGATCATATTTAAGTTGCATACCTGTGCAGTCCTTCAATTTGGAAAAGGAGCTGACTGTTGATTTGATTTGAGGCTACCATGTTGCTCTTGTTCCTATTGATTTGTTGACCTGAAACCTTCTCGTATATATTCAAAATCTTTATAATAGACTCTACTTCTCTAGTTAAGCCATAACTGAAGATTATAATGTCATCTACAAAAGACAAATGGTTAAAAATAGGACTGCCAATTGGCATTTTGAATCCCGCGTAATTAAATTTATTCGAAAGAGTTTCCAAGTTCTTCGAAAGCACATCATCCATAATAATGAATAAGTTAAGAGATATTGGATCCCCTTGCCTTAAACCTCTTGTTGATTTGAAGAGACCTGCATTTTCCCCATTAATCGTAACAGTGAACCAAACATTTGAGATGATCCTCCATATGAGATCCAACCATTGCTCACAGAACCCCATTCTCCTCATTACTTTGATCAAGAATAACCAAGATACCCTGTCATAAGCCTTAGCCATATCTAGCTTCAAGAATAACCATTGCTCGCAGGTCTTCCCCTTCTGAATTTACCACTTCATTTGATTGAAATACTTCTGAGAAGTAATTAATTGCAACTGCTTGGATGTCCTCCTTTGAATAAGCCTAAGAACCATCATTCTTTTTTATTTTTGAAATATAAAGTCTTCTATGCTTGCTTCTAACACGTCTGTAGAAATAAGAAGTATTTTTATCACCTTCCAAGTTCCATTTTTCATTACCTTTCTGGGTCCAAAACTCATGTTCATTCTTCAGGCTACTGTTATACATGGTTGTGGTCTTTAACAAGTCCTCAGGATTGAGCTCATAAGGATCTTGTTCAAAAGCTAAATCTACTTGCAAAAGATTATCCTCTGCATTCCTAGCATTCTGAAAAAGGTCCCCATAATAAGTTTTACTCTATTTGCTTAATTTCCCTCTGATGGCTTTTAGCTTTAAAGAAATAGCCAAAATTGGATTGCTGCAGTTTACTTCTTTCCAAGTTGATCTAACTATTTTTAGACACTCTTCCTTTTAAGTCTTAAATTTTAGGAAACTCAAAGATTTATGGGGCAATTAATTTACAATCTTACCTGACAAAATAAGGGGGTTATGATCAGACATGCTTCTGTTTAAATGTTTGATTTCCCAAGCAATCCCCAACTCAAGGATTTTAGAATTCATCAAGATCTTATCCAATCTACACCATATGCTACTGTCATGGCTTTTTATATTAAACCAGGTAAATTTTTACCCTGTATAACCCATATCAATTAGGCCATTAGAATCAATACACTCTTGAAACTCGTACATAGCACCAATATTCGCTTGGTTTCCACCTGCTTTCTTAGACTGGTCAGTAATGATGTTTAAATCACTGGCTATCATCCATTCTACATCTTTATCAATAGAAGACAGTACTGCCACAAATTCCTTCTTTCATTGTTGACGCCACTAAAATGGCAGTGTGAAGAAATGTGACCTAAAAGAAGGGGATTATGTGCTAAAGAAAGTCATTCAGAAGCAAAATAAGTTGGAAGCAAACTGGCATGGACCTTACCGAGTTACAGAGGTTGTTCGTCCAGGAACTTACAGAATAACAACTCTAGAAGGAGAAGAATTTAAGAATGCGTGGAATGCTGAACACCTACGCAAGTATTATCAGTAATGTAAAATGTCAAGCTTTTCCTTCAGTATGAATAAAACGAGGATGTTTCACCATTTTCTTTCTGTTGAAAGTTTTTCGGGGAATACTAGTGTAATACACTACAAAAGTGCTCTAAGGAGCCAAAAGTGCTATAAGTAGCCAAAAGTGCTCTAAGGAGCCAAAAGTGCTATAAGTAGCCAAAAGTGCTCTAAGGAGCCAACCTCCTTTGGTTAGGAGGACAGCTCTAAGGAGCCAAAAAGTGCTATAAGTAGCCAAAAGTGCTATAAGTAGCCAAAAGTGCTCTAAGGAGCCAACCTCCTTTGGTTAGGAGGACAGCTATAAGTATCCAAAAGCTCCAAGGAGCCAAAAAATATTCCTTTGGTTAAAAGGTGTACACCAGCATGATCAATTTCGGTTGGTAAGATAAAAATATACTCTCATATTACAACTTATGATTGGTCGGGAGGTAATATTATTACAAAGAGTTCTTTGAAGAACAAAATATTCAAAAAATGCACCAAGTATAGTTGGTCGGGGATAAAAACCCAATAACTGTAGTTGGTCGGCGAGGACAAATTATTGATCTTAGTTGGTCGGACGCATTTTTATAATTGAACCAAGTATAGCTGGTCGGGGATAAAAACCCATCAACTGTAGTTGGTTGACAAACATTATTTACCCACCTTGGTTGGTTGGAAACAGTTTGAACAATTTACACTCATTACTTTATTGATCAACCTTGATACTTGTAAATTTTTAAGTTGGTTGATAAATAGCACGATATTGCCATCCTTTTAAATACATAGATACATATGCACAAATATAAAGGTGTTTGATAAACACAAGACAATAGCAAAATTGGCAAACAGAAATTGAAATTCTTTCATTAAATTTAAAATAAGATTACAGGATACAAGAATGTACTAATTGTTACATTGATATTACTATTCTATTGGTTTCTTGCCCTGTGCTTTAGAAACAGGTTCCTCGCCGGCAGGAGGGTCTTCTAGGCAAAGGGGAGAATTGATGAAATTAACATCTCTGAGCATTCTGACATTCATAACAGAAGGTGTATCCAAAAGATGCTCAGGACGAGATAATTCAACTTGGGAATGAAGGCTATAATCACCAAGGTATTTTGAAATTAGGCTACGAGGAATGGAACGAGCTGGGATCCATGCCATGTCCAATTTGAAAGGTGGTACAGGCAGGTCTAATAATGATGGAGCATGATAATCCCATAAAAAATGCCCTTGCTCCAATTTTAACACACCCAGTGCATTCAACCATCCTTGCTTATAACCTTCATTGTTGGCATGTTCAATACGAGCATCCAGGTGAACAAGGGCTTCATTGTATCCTGCCATCCAGAATTCCCTTGGCTGTTTATGGAATTGGAAGGTTAATCTATCCAATTGTTCATGAAGGCTTTTGGCAAAAAGATCCTTATTATGCAAAGCAGATTGAGTTCTCTATTCTTCGACAGTTACCCGAGCAGCTCTTGCTCGTCCCCGAGAACCTCTTGCTCGTCCCCGAACAAAGGTAGAAGTCAAAATCATCATCTACAGCACTGAGATCTTTGCTACTACTGTCTCGACGAATAATGAAGAAGAAGTTGTGTGAAAATGTTTCGAAGTCCACCACTAGCTTGGTACTAATCAGATTGAAGAGTTGGGTTCAAAAGATAGTATGTTACTCGACAAAGTATTCAGAGGATCATAAATCAGAAGAATCAAGCACGTGAAGTTAGCACTCAGTTACTCGGCACAGGAGGCAGTTGGTCGGCTAGCAAACCAATCAACATACTTGAAGATTATGACAAGCTACAAGCTACAAGTTGCATACTATGGCATGGCTGCATCCAAATTCCCAGGGGTGATACATAGCACACGGAGTTCCTCAAAAGAAAGATTAGAAACCATCGATTAGCCTACATCATATGTCGTCCAGGAGATAATGCACTTTATGTTGAACAAATCAAGAAGGTAGATCAAGAATTTCACGAGCACCGAGCAATACTGCAGAATAAATACTCCATCCTTTCAAGTAAACCATCAAGCATGGAGCATTGGGGGCTTCTGTTAACGCAAAAATTCTCCATCTACGAGGACCAATCAGAAAAGGACACATGTCATCTTATGTGTCAATATTCGACACCCGAGGAGAGTTGGTCGGCATCTGAGGAGAGTTAGTCGGCACCCGAGGAGAGTTGGTCAGCATCCGAGGAGAATTGGTCGGCACCCGAGGAGTGTTAGTCGGCCCCCGAGGAGAGTTAGTCGGCCCCCGAGGAGAGTTGGTCGGCATACCAACCAGGAAGATCAAGGGACAACTATGAAAAGAGATCCAAGAGATCCAAGAAACACCATACACAAGATACACATCCTTTCTCTCCCTACCACATTGTGCTATTGTAAACCCCTGGGAATAAAATAACAGTGGACGTAGGCTTTTCCTTATAGCCGAACCACGTGGTCGTGGGTTCGATTCCCACAGACGGCGCCAATCTGTTGAAGACAAAAAATGGCCACTGCCATTTTAGTGGCGTCAACAGCAGATAAATGATGAGGATGAGATTGAAGATGAAGATAAACATTCACATCAAACATATAAGAGACAAAGATTTTTAAAGTGGTTCGGCTATAAGGAAAAGCCTACGTCCACTGTTATTTTATTCCCAGGGGTTTACAATAGCACAATGTGGTAGGGAGAGAAAGGATGTGTATCTTGTGTATGGTGTTTCTTGGATCTCTTGGATCTCTTTTCATAGTTGTCCCTTGATCTTCCTGGTTGGTATGCCGACCAACTCTCCTCGGGTGCCGACTAACTCTCCTCGGGGGCCGACTAACACTCCTCGGGTGCCGACCAATTCTCCTCGGATGCTGACCAACTCTCCTCGGGTGCCGACTAACTCTCCTCAGATGCCGACCAACTCTCCTCGGGTGTCGAATATTGCCACATAGGATGACATGTGTCCTTTTCTGATTGGTCCTCGTAGATGGAGAATTTTTGCGTTAACATTCATTCCTAATGCAACTTGCATAAATAAAGTTATATTGAATTGCAGAGTTATTCCCTTCAAGTTTGACTTGGAATGTGACACACTGAGACATATCTGACATGCACTCCCAACTTACACCTGATTTGAAAAAGCACTAGATTTTACTGTTATTGTTTGATTTGGAGGAAGAAAATCCTAATTTTAACATGTAGCTTCTAATTTTTCCCATATCAAGTTTTGGTTCTAACACAACAAGAACTTGCATTTGATGAATTCTCTGCAGTCCTTTTAATCTCCTTATTGCCCAATTCTTTGAGATACCCTTTATATTCCAAATTAATGCTTCTATCATTTGGAACAATTAGAATTTTTTGAGTTCGAGTTAGACCTTAAAATTCTAATTGAATTACTACCTGCTGCAATCTTGAAACCACCATTTGTTGACCTTCTTTTCTTCCTTGCTACTGTAATAAATCCTTCTTCCTGCTCTATATTTGACTGTGGAGTCCTTTCACCATTTACTAGAGACTGGTCTTCTTTATAAACTTCTTTACTACTGATTGAATCCTTAGGAACCTGATAAACTTTCCCCTCTAGTTGCACTTCGATTGAGCTAGAATCAAATTGATCTCCCACATGATTGACATTAGCTTCCAAAGTCTGTGTATTTTCTTCTAACAAAATTAGAGAAGCAGTTACCTCCTTGGTCATTGGTATTCTCTTGTCTGCTATTAACTGCTTATGTTCAATCTTAAAGAAGCAGGATATTAAGGTTTGGGTTGAATTTTTAGACTTTGTAGCTTTTCTATCTTGAATTTCCCCTTCTTCAATATCAGTTTCTTCTGAGCTTCCTTGTTGATCAAATTTGGCCTCTTTATCTATTATTACTGCAGTAAATTGATTCCCTAATGACTTTCGAACCCATTCCTTTGTGGACTCTTTCTGGGGCATATTGATAATTTGAGCAGAAGTAGGTTTGTCACCCACTGTTCTTGGTTTAACCTCCATTTTTAAATGACACTTTTCCTGTAAATGACCTTAATTTTCACAATAGAAGAAAAATAGAGGTAAGTCCTAATAGACTATGGGCTACTAGAATCTGGTACATGTGTTCTTATTTCCTAGCCAAATTCTTGATGGGAGAGTTTTTTTAAAATCAACTTCTACACAAATTCTTGCCACACTAGGTCTGGCTAGAGAATCAGTAGCACTGTTAATCTTGAGGGGATTACCTACCACTTGGCCAATAGAGAATAATGCATTCTTATTGTACAAATGAATAGGGAGAAGAGGTAGCTGGATCCAAGCAGGGACAATCGAAGATTCTTTATTTGGATGGAATTCAGGGTCCCATTTGAAATTTCTCATGGGGCATCTCTAAATGAACCAAGTCTCTTTCAACCATAGCCGATGAGAATCTTCCTCATGATCCAAACGAATCATGACTTGTTTATGGTCAATAAGTCCAATGTTGAAAGATGCTTTGAGTTGTAGAAAGGATAAAAACTTACGAACATCATCAATAGAGGGTCTACCGTGTGAGAACTTGCCAACCAATGTGAATTTAAATGGGGTCGCCATTTCTTGTATCGTTGAATCTTCAAGAATCAGGGCTGGTTCTCCTTTGAAAGAGGATATTTGTTGCAAGGAAAATGAAGGAACTTTCTTCGAACACACGGCATCTGCAATAGACTTAGGTTGTGAGGTTTGCTGAGCAGTTTTTGTGATGAGGGATGATCCTGGATAGAGGGAATGAGAGGTTAAGGACGCTTGCATGGCCTCCCCTCCAGGAGGAGGGGGAAGAGAATCCATGCAAACCCTAGACAACTAGAGAGAGAGATAAGGTTTTTGTCGCCTTTTTAATTACTATCCACTTAAGTGAGAAAATTAGACTGGTGCCAAATTTATCTTTTATTAATTTAATGAAGTACTCACGCGGAAACAAAATAAGTTAAACAATCACAATTAACTGAAATCCACAGTTCGTAATTTAAATAAACTGACCGAATAAACCATCGGTTCCAAACCAACAAAAGTAAAGACAGATAAAGATAAATCTCAACAAGTCTGACATAAACTAAATAATGCTGTGATCGACATGCTCGAGTAACTGATCGGAATATCTATGCTATAAATAGAAAGAAATGAGGCGCCTATCAAACTGCTGCAACATCCACATATGCTGCATCAACGAATCCCTGGAATAAATAAAGCCTGGCGTCCTAGTGGCTGGACACCTAAAAGTTTTTTTTTAAATATTTATAGCAAGGGTTAGAACCCAAATCATTTGGAAAATATTTAGCAAATGATTAACTTACAGTAATAATTAAGTATGCATGCTCTTCATATTATAGTTAGTGTCGCACTCCCTTGAGGATATCCCCACCCCTGCTCTAATATGTTCACTACTAACTCCTTAATTAATTTCCCTAGTTATTTATCCCAAAACTAGATAACCGATATAATCCATTGCAACCACCCTATTGTAACCGAATATGTAATAATTATGATTTCTAAGTTATTATCAACATTAACTTAATTAATCATTCCCTTCTTAAATTCATATAACTTTCACACCCGTTATACATATAATACAATTTCCGCCCTGTATTAAATTACTCGTATATAATTATTCATCCACTAGGTGTATTCACACAACCTAGTTACCCCAAGTCAGAATCGCTCACTAACTTGGTAAATAACATAAATATTGGAGGCCGTCATATTCCTTCCCTGAAAGTGAGATGCCCCTCACCCATATAATGGACGCTATGACCTGGGGATATACTCTCCCTACTCCTCAAGCTAGGAGATTCACCCTCTACGTGTAACCTCCCTTGATAGCACTAGAGTATATATAATAATAATAATATCTAACCACTGATATTAATGCACACACCATATATATATACTATCGCACACCGTATATATATATATATATAGAGAGAGAAATAAAATACCCCGGCTATCCCGTGTACTAATTCTGTAACACAAGCCTATACAAATTATCATGAGTTTACGGTCCAACTCTGATTATTAATTAATTTGCACCTTAATTAATTAAATTACTTTTGGTGTCGCCCAATAAATATACTCAGAGTCGCCCTCGGGGCCCAAATAAAATAATACCCGAGTTTAAAGGCCCAACTCCAAATTAATTAGATTTCCACCTAAATTAATTTAACACCTTGGTATCGCTCAACCAATATACCCGGACTCGCCCACTCGATCCGTATTTAATTATTTCGGAATATTTTTTCCAAAATTTAACCATAGTGTGTCACACATAAATTCCCTTAAATCCCAATCATTTTCCTCTACTAATTGATTAGAATGTATGTCCTATATTTATTTCTCATTAAATAAGGTATGGGAAAGAAATTTTAATTAAATTCCCCTTATATATTAAAACTGGCCGAACTGCCAAAAACCCTCGACCATCTATCGATCAATCCTCAACCATCGATCGATCAATCGAACATGTCTTCGTCTTCTCCGAGACCCTATTTTTACCATAGACGAAAACCTTAATCCTCCAACTCTCTCTACAGTTAAGCCCCGGTCTTAACATTAAAATAACACCTCAAGAACATCATTAGGAACCCCCATAAAGTCCCCACAACCCATCAATTTTTCGTCCTCTACTGTTTCTCTAAATTGGGGGAAAACCCGTGTTGTTCGTTAACCCGTCTCATCACCAAATTACTATCTCAAATTCATCCATAATTCGTCTGGATTTTTACATCTAACCAGTATACAAAAATCTTAGATTATAACATGAATCTCTACAAAATTCTAAATCAGGAGATTGATTTACAAAAACCCCATTTTTGTATCACCTTTACCCCAAAACGAATTTTAATTGCCACATCACATAAATATGAATTGTAATACAATTAAATGCTACAGTAAGTTATCCACTTGCTTTATGGTTTCGTAGGGTCTGATCCGGAGTTGTGATTCTCAAGGTTGAAGATGAAATCCCATTTTTTGTTCTTTCCTTTGTCCCCCAAATTGGTTCCTAGTGCCTTTAACTGCTTCTTAGGGTTTTCTCTCCCACTAAGTGTTTTCTAATCTCAAATGAGCCGTTCTCCTTTTCCTTTTAATTAAGTGATTAGGCTTAATCCCGTTTTTAGCCTAATGGGCCAAGCCCAAGTGACCCAATTACCCCCGCGTGGGTCTGGCTATGCCTAAAAACGTCCCGTGACCCGTTTACTACCCCCGGGTACACTTTTTCAACTGTCTTGGCCCATCTGGACTCAATCGTACACTTAGAATTGGCATCCGGATTTATTTATAAAAGTACTTATCTCACACCCCATTTAGTCTATACCGACTCCCGGCTAAGATAAATAAATTCCCGTCACTAATGCCCGTAATGACGTAAATAAATTATTACTATTCACTTAGTAATTAAATTTTTCCTAAATATTAACCATTCACTCTCCGATTAAAATTTAAATAATTTTTACCATAATTAATTTAATTAAAATTACGACACCCAAGTAATTTTAAATTTCTCGAATTAATTAAATATTAAATGCATAAAATTATGGGGTGTTACATAGATTATCAAGAAACTCTGTTATAGCTAAATTAATGTCTCACCGTCTCTAGATTATCAAAAAACCATCTTCATCAAAGCATTGGGTGGTCCTACAAGGACATTTAAAATTAAAGATTACTCAAAGTTGTATATTTATAATCCAAATCAATAGGATGCTCAAAAATTGATAAACCATACCAAAATAACTTCTTTTTGGCAATAAGTCGGAATTGCAAGAATAATTCATTCACAAATAAAATATAAAATAAACCAACAATCAAATTGTGTATAAACTCGTATACAAAAATCAACAAACCAATAATAAATAAAAGACAAAATAAAGTACCTCAGAAGCCTCTGAAAATATTCAAAAAATTTAAGTATCCAAGAATAAAATTAAGTAATTAAAGAATATATAGTATGAAATAGATTGAAAAATAAAAAAAATGAAATTAGCAAAGAGATCTGTTAAAGCTCATATTCTCTCTACAATGGAATTAACAAATGAAATAATAATAAAAGAAGATGTTCATTAGCTAATTTCGTATTAAATAGGACTCCAAAATCTCAAAATCCTAAATTTAAAAACTTCAAGTACTTTATCCTCAAGTATTTCATCCTCAGATTAAAATTTTAAATAGGTTTTAAGATTAGTGAAAATATTAAATCAATTTTAGGATTAGGATGATATGAAATCAGAGTTGTATTGATATAAAAAAGCTACTGAAAATAAGAGAAGAAGTCATTGGTAAAATCTAAATTTTTAAATGGACTTCAAGTATTTCATCCTCAAATCAAATGAATATATTTAAAGACGCTCAAATTTAAATTGGGTTTGCAATATTTCATCCTCAAATCTAAGATTATTTACACTTGATATATATAGATATAAGAGAGTAATAAAGAATCAAAAACAAATGAGCAATATAAAACCACAAGCCTAATTTAGTGTAACCATACCAAAGTTATGCGATTGCTTTAACTAATCAGTATATTATCACAGTCTTTGACAAAATTCTAATATTTAAACCCCCACAGTTCATCCACTACCTAAATCCACCAAACTAAAACCCAATAAAGATAGCTTAAAACCATAAACCCATTTGTAAAAATAAAAAATCCAAATCAAAGTGTTTAAAGTAAAAGATAAAACCAATAACAACATACAAAAAATAAAACGATCTAGAATTATCTTGTATAAAAATAAATTATGGTCAATGTTAAAGAGACTTACCTGATATCATCTGAATCATCACTGATGTTCCGTCCATCATATAGAGTAAGCAATTATGTAAGTGGGTATTTGAATTTTCCTTAAACTTTGCCCTAAATTCAGTCATATATTAAAAGTCCATATTATGTGTAGTCATAAGACCCTATTAGGTTCCCTTTCTTTTTTCATAAACGACAATGAAGTAGAAAATTAAAGAGAGAAAAAGGGTTATTAGAGTTTTGATTATCTTTGTTGTAATTGGAACTACATACTAAGCTAATGATGATGACCAAGACTTAGGACCAAAGATATTTATAATATTGCATCCTCAAATCTCATCTCAATCCTAAAACATATTTAAAAACCCTAGAATTTAGAAATGAACTTACTTTTGTGGAAGAAATTTTGTTGGATTTGTGGTCTGAGTGAATAACAGACTTGCGTGGAGGGTGAGAGAAGGAAGAAGGGCTAATCATTTGTGGGGGGAGAGAGAAAATGATATAATTATTTAAGGAAAAATATAAGGGTTTGTCTCCTATAGTAGTCGAGATAAGAGGATAAATATAATGGTTTATCTCAAATACAAAAACGGACAGACGAACGAAAAAGTTTTATTTTATGTGAGTGGTAGAGAAGAAGACCTCCTTAAATGGTCAGTCGATTATATTGTTATTACGTAGGTGATCTCATCTCCCAATTTTAAGAAATTAATTCAATTGATATGATTTTTTTAGTCATTTGCATTTTAAGATATTAAAGATTAGAGATGGATTTGTTTCCTTTTATAATTCTTGGTGCATTTAACATTCATCACATTTGAGAGACGATTCTAATGTATTAGATTTATGTTTTCAATCCATTCATGACTTTTTTTATTTGTAGATGAAAAATATTTTACACACGCTCTAATACCAATTTTTAGCATTTTTATTAAATTTTAGACGGGAGGATGAGGTACGATTTCTTGCATTTACCCTACATAGTTCTTCAAATAGGTTAATTAAAGTTATTTAACAAATTATTATCTATAAAAGTTATTAAAACTACATCGTTCAAATAGTGAAATCATATTAAGTAAGGGAGCATTTAAAGAATAAGAAAGTGGTGAGATTAATAGTGAAATAATTTCTCGCTTACGCACACCTTCTGATGAAGTTTTTTCAAGATTATACGAGGTCTTGTTCGTCATAAATGAAAGATATAAACCTTTTATTAACTCGTTTCTTCGTGGGTGAAATGAATAAACATTTGACAAGTTTCGTTATTCCAAGATCAAAGGCACAACACTTTTGAACCTTCAAGGTGAAATGCATAAACCTTTACTTTTCAATGTTATAAAATTTATTTTTTTACATAAGAGATGTGTACACTTAAGAGCTCAAATTTTTATTTAAAACTTCGTTTTTAAATTGATAAAAGAGGGGTGGCTTAAGATATTTCTTTCTTCATTCTTGTTCTTTGTGTTTGATTAACTCACGAGTGAAATGCTTGTGAAGATGAGTATTTGATCTTCAATGAACATCTTATTCTTAGTTTTAGAGTAACAATATATTTTAATTTATGATTTTATAGTTAAAAATTCATGATTCCTTTATAAATGCTAATATGTATTTATAAAAGCATTGTACAATAAAACCAAAATATGTTGTTGTGTAATGGATCTCGTCGTCATTTGGTCGTTACTTCATTACTAAAAAGGGATATTTATAACTTTATCTCACGATGTGGTTACATTGAAAATGTCATACCAAGTATATATGTAGTTTATGATTTATTACAATCAAGGTAAACGTTATAAGATCAGTGGTGTTGTAGCCTAAAATAATTAGGCCAGCGGACCAATAAAATGGTGACACCTGTCAACATTACCATTAGATCCTTAAATAATGGATAAATTCGATCGGCTCAGATATCTCATGGTCTGATGTCCTGCCAACCACACGCCAGAAGATGAATTATCAATAATATGAGCAGAATCATGTGGGATATTCAACAGCCACACTGCACATGCACGTGAATAAATATCTAGCTTCATATTATCATGTAAAGATGTAAAAGCCTAGTGTATAAAGACATTCCATCTCTTTAACTTACGACTACTATAAGTAGACTACTACCTCTCCTAGTTAGGGGATATAACTACTTTGTTCTTATATAACCACTTAATAACTAACCCTAAAAACTGTTACTAAGAGACTTGTATTAAACCCTAAACATATAGTGAGGTCACATTATGGATGTAGGCACCATTTATAGGCTGAACCACATAAAATCTCCGAGTCTATTTATATTTCCTTCATTTTTATCATAACATATTTATCTGTGATTATAAATTTGGATAACTTGAGCTAAGATCATCCACAAAATATAAAACCCAAATTTAGACATCAACAAATTGGCGCCCTCTATGGAAATGACAAGTTATTGTTGTTTCCTACCAATTTCTTTCAAGTTCTACTTTTCAATCACACTATCGAGGTATGATAGACATTTCAGAAGGGAGTCTTATTGGAGGAAATGCCTTTAGTCATTCTGTTCATCCTGACATAAAAGATCTTCAAGTAATTATATTAAACATCGATAAGGGCCAGGAAGCAATGCAGGAAATTGTACGGCAACTTACTTAAACGCTCCAAGATAGGCCCGCTACTGCTCCACCTTCCAGAAGGGAGATGCCGCCTCCACCTCCTAAAAATGAAAAAAAAGATCTATGTATTCCAGATCCACACAGGATCGGTCTTACCAGCCTGGTGTGACCTCCTCCCTTAGATCCACTGATTACTATGATGGACTATCCCTCTCCCAAAAATGATCGAGCGCTCTTGATAGACTAAGCAGGGGATCTTCCTTCGATCGATTAGGTCTCCGAGTAAATAGAGGTCACTATCATGAGGAGCTATCCAGATCTCGAGATCATCGAGAAGATTCTGTCAAGTCAAGAACCAACATGCGAGGATCCGTGCTTCCCGAACAAACTTCTCAGGAAGAGAGCTCAGCACAAATTGCAGCACCATATACTCTTGACTCACTTGAGTTTATATTATATAAGTGCTCATCTAGTTTAGAAATAGTGATAAAATTGTGTCCATTCCTAGAATCCAAAAAGCCTCAGAGATTGTCTACATTTTATTCTTCTTGTTTGTTTGATTCAAGTTAAACTTACCAACACTCACACACACTAGTATTGCATTCATACATTGTATATTGCATATAATTGAGTGTGTGTATGTTGAGTGTGTTAATTTCCCTCAAATTAATTTTTTAATATTTTTTGGGGAATTTTAAATGATTTTAAAACAATTTTTATCTTAATTAAAAGTGGTTTTTTAAAGTATTGGGGTCATTTTGTGATTATGGATTGTTGGTTTTATTGGCTGAAAGTTCACTTGGGTAGAATCTAAATGCGCTAGAGCCATCAGGGTGCATTTGTAATTTCTTTTGGACACGCGTGTGATATTCAGTCATATCCCTACACCTATCAGGCTGTCATTGAACCATTTTATGTTTTCTTTGTGAGACATTAGCCGTGCTCTGTTTAAGCCCTTGGATTGTCTTTAATCTACGATCTGCATGCGTCCTTATACAATCCATGTGAAACTCTCTCAAGCCAATAACAAGCGTTTTAATCACCGCGTATCTATAGCCCTTAGATCTAAGTCAACTTGTTAAGACCAAATCGTAGACATTGATTTGAGTCAGCCTTCTCGATCCTTCTCAGTCCCCCTATATAAGGAGACCTTCCCTCAGCCAAATGGAACTTTTACCACTTCGTCTATTTGAGAGAGAAGAGAGAGAGAGAGAGTTAGAAAACCCTAACCCTAAATCGTCCTAAACAGTTTTCAAACCGTAACCTCTTTCACAAACTAGTATATACCAAACACAACCTTGAGTGTTTGAGAGTTTTGAGTGTTGGTTTGTTAATAGTTTGATGCTGTAACCTCTTCGTTCTCATATCTTGTTTTTAACTTAAACATTTGATTAGATCCGTGTTTCTACATTTATAGAAATCATAGATCTAGTTTTTGCATGTTGTATTACACATAGATCTGCGTCTATAGTTTCTCATCTTGAGAAAACTTTTGTTGATTTATTTCTGTAAATGTTTTCAACTTTAAAATCAACAAAAATATTTTCTATTTCTAGTTCTTTTGAAACAAGACCTTCGACCTAGTTGGAATCGCACTTGGTGATTTTCAATCTCAAAAATATTTTCAAAACTTGAGATTGATTAAGATCTTGAAACGTCTTCCGAGCAAGATAGCCGTGGATTCTTGGATTATAATAAAGGTCAAATAAGGTTTAAGTGTTCTAAGAAGAGAGAAATAGAAAATCATAGCATATAGATCTTATATGTAGTTTGATAGGACTGTTTGTGTAAATCAGCGTGAGTGTGTGCATGCATGTGTTAGAAAGCACCTTCACAAACACTATCACCCTACCACACTAAAAGTGTTGGTAATAAGATCTCAAGAACAAGAGTCAACGTACAGAACTGGAAAAAATTGGATGTTAGCAAATTGGAGAACAACATCAACAAACAGAACTGCAAAAAAGTTATAAGGATGCCAGTGGGTACATTCCTAAACTTGTATAGGTCTGATTTATGTGCATGTGTGTTATATAGTTTGTAACCGTTATAATTTATTTTAGTGGATTTTTTTTGTTTACTCTGTAGAGGGAGTCGTGGATGTTTCCTCAGTTGGTTGAGGTTTTACCACGTTAAAAATAGCTTGTCATTAATATTTCTACATCTCCTCATCCAATTCTTATGGTTGTGCTGAGTTTAAGTTTTTAAACTGATTTGCTAAACTTGTTAACCAATCTTGAACAGATCTCGTACATATTTTGTTAAACACATCTTGTGATTAATTTGATTTGATTTTAATAAAAGAGTTTCTTCAAAAAATAGTTCGGAGTTACTTAAATAGTTTAATCTTGTATTAAACGGGTTTAGTAACAGTATGTCAATTGGTATCAGAGCTTTGTAAATTTCTTTTAAAAAGATCCCGTGTTTCTGAAATTGTTTTCTAAAAATCAAATATGGATGAGAAAAATGAAAGATTTGGTAACTTGACCAGACCTCCTCTCTTTGATGGAACCAATTTTGCTTACTGAAAAGTAAGGATGATTGCCTTCATTCATGGAACCTTGGGAGATGATGTCTGGGACATTGTTGAAAATGGATACTCTTATCCTACTAAACCAGCCTCTGAAGGAAGTAATGAGAGGATTAAGAAAGTGTTAAGTGAGTTCACACAAGAAGAGAATCAAGTTTCTCGGAACAATAACACGGGAAAGAATGCCATATTTATGTCCATAAATGAACATGAGTTAAAAAAGATCTCATCTTGTGCCACTTCTAAGGAAGCTTGGGACACTTTGGTTACTGCTCATGAAGGTGACACTAGAGTTAAGGCTGCTAAAATACAAATGCTCATTCAACAATATAACTCTTTAATTATGTCTGACTCTGAGTCATTTGATGATTTTTATATGAATTTGACTGATATTGTGATAAAATTGCATGCTAATGGGATAACATATAACAGACATGAAATTGTATCTAAAATTCTAAGATCATTGCCACAAAAATTTGACAACAAAAGATATGCTATTGAGGAAATGTGTGACCAAAATCTCACTCCTGAATTACTCAGTAGTAAACTAAGAACTGTGGAAATAGAATTAGAATTTAAGAAACAATTGACCCAGTCCCATAGGAAATAGACTAGTTCCAATATGAGTTTTTCTTCTAAGCTGATTAAGCCCGAGCTTAACATTTCCAATTATGACTCTGATGAGGACTGTGACATAGAGAGTTCGAACAATCAGATTGCCTTGATGTCAAAACAGTTTAAGAAAATTATAAAGTTTAGAAATAACATGACAAACAAACAAGGCAAGTCCAATTATCCAACTCACTATAATCATAAACCTCTTGAGAAAGGTCAAGACAAACATCACAAGGACATTCATACTAAACCTAACAAAGACCTTAAGAAGATTGAATGCTTTAGATGTGGTAAACTAGGACACATAGCACAAGACTGTAGAGTGAAACTGAACATTCATAATAAGCATAATAGGGCCAACATTTGTAAGACATGGGATGATTCAAGAGACTCTGAAAATGAGGAACCTGAATCATCTGATGTTTTTAATCCTTGCATGTCTTTATTTGCTAAGATAATATACAATGATAATATGCCTATATATGAGAATGATGATAGTATATCTACTCCTACTGTTATGAATCATGCTGCTACTGGTTTAGATGCTTTACTTTCTGAGAATATTGATAGTTTAACCACGGGGGGTGTGAGTCAAAGGGAATGCGATAATGACGATGTCCATGGGTGCTTGAGTTCAAGAAATGAATCCTTAGGGGTCAATTCACACACCACACTTAGTGACTCAGACACTGAAGACCTCCCTGATATTCACATACTTTATGCGAAAACTCTCAAGAAAAGCACTAAACTAGATAAGATAGTGAAAGATCTCACTAAGAAACTAGAAGATCTAAGCCTGATGGTCAAACTTAATGCTGAAGAGTATACTACCCAATGTCTTACTCTTGAAAATGAAATCAAAATGTTTGATAAAAAACTTAAAGATTTGATTAAAACAAATGAAACTCTGGAGAAAAAATACAAAGGGACATTGTTAGAATTGGAACAAACAAAAGAGAAGACAACAACTATTTTCATAAAAATTACAAAATTTGAAAATAACTCAAACTGTTTTGATGGTTTTGTTGCTGATTCAAAAACCAATTTTAATGATCGAACTGGAATATTGCCCCAATTTAAAGACACAAACAAAACCTTTTGAACCTATCAAGTTTGTGTCAGGAGGCAAAAGACCTATAGAAACTTGCCCAAACTTTCATTCTCTAAAAACTGAGTTTGATACAAAACATCAAAAGTTTGATATTGGGCAACCAAGTTACTCTAAGCATGAAAGTTTACCTAAGGCTAAATATGTCTTCCCCTCAATTAGGAAGAGTGACTCTACCTTCAAAACTGCTCTACCTAGGAATAAGGTTCAACCTCAAAATTCCTTAAAGCCTATGTTTAGAGACTTTCCTAAGGATATACCCTCTTTAAGCAATCTTTATTGCTCCTACTGCTATATGTACAGTCATTATTTTAATGGATGTTATGCTAGAACACTAGTTAAACCTGTCTGTACCCTCCTATTTATTAAAACTTTAACTATTCTAGGAGAAGTCGTAACAATTATGTTCTGCCTAGACCACCAGACAAAAACTCTAACTATAGGAAAAGAAAGACCAAACCTAAAAGAACAGTTACTAGAAGGATACCTAAACACTTTCCTAAACCAAATGCTCATATGTGTCATAAAATTCAAAATCATGCGCAAAACATTTTTTTATTAAAAATCGAATGCTCGCAAATTTTATCAATTAAGAGCAAATAAGCGCAAAATGAAAGCAAGAGCAATTTGGGTTAGAAAAGATGATCTATTACCCCAGATGAAGTGTAACATTGTTATTACTGCTTTAAAAGCCGAACACACATCTTCTGGTTGGTATTTAGATTCTGGATGTTTAAATCACATGACTGGTGATGATACAAAACTTTTAAATAAAATTAGCTTTGCTGGAGGAAAAGTTATTTTTGGTGATGGTGTATCATCCCAAATCATAGGTAAAGGAACTCTCCAAGAAGAAGGACTACCTGGTCTTAAAAATGTTCTTCTAGTCAAAGGTCTTAAGGATAATCTACTTAGTATCTCGCAATTTTGTGACTCAGATCATACTGTTACCTTTTTAAAGAACAATTGCAAAATTTTAAATGATAAGGGTGAATGTATAATTACAGGATTCAAGACTCCTGACAATTGCTATACTTTCATGAATAGTTCTGAAATCTGTAATGTTGCCAGAATGGATGATAATGAGATATGGCATAACAGGATGGGTCACATAAATTACGATAATCTTAGTAGATTGTCTTCTCAAGAAATAGTTAGAGGCATTCCAAAAACCAAACCTATTTCTAATATTGTCTGTGGATCTTGTCAAGGAGGAAAAATTGTTAAGGCACCTCCTAAGAAAGTCAAATATATCCTCACCTCTAACCCCTTGGAGCTCATTCATATGGACCTAATGGGTCCCTCTCAAACTGTTAGTCTCTGTGGACACAGTTACATTCTTGTGTATGGTTGATGACTTCACTAGATTTACTTGGGTAGCCTTTTTAAAACAAAAGTTTGACACTTTCCAAACATTTTTAAAAATACTGCTCCGGATTGAAAATGAGAAGGACACTCAAGTAAATAGAATTTGTAGCGATAGAGGCGGAGAATTCAAAGACACATGTATAATAGAGTATTGTAACTATAATGGTTACAAACATGAGTTTAGTGCCCCAAAGAATCCTCAACAAAATGGTATCGTTGAGAGAAAGAATCGTACTCTTCAAGAGATGGCACGTGTTATGTTATATGCTAAATGTTTACCTAAATATTTTTAGGTAGAATCTATTCGTACTGTGTGTCACATTATCAATAGGGTCTATCTTAGAAAGAATTAGAAACAAACTCCTTACGAACTTTGGTATAGAAAAAAACCCAATCTTAAGTACCTTAGAACTTTTGATAGTACCTGTTATGTCTGCAAAGACAGAGAACACTTATCCAAATTTGAGAGTCGTGGAGATAAAGCTATTTTTCTAGGATACTCACCTAACAGTAGAGCCTACCGTGTTTATAATCTTCGCACTAAGTCCATAATGGAATCCATAAATGTAATTGTAAGTGACACTACTGTAGAGAGTAAGACTGGGGAATCAACTATGGTGGAAGAGCCTACAAATGTTTTAGAAAATGACTCTCTAGAAGTAGATGATTCCTTACCAATTGAGACTCATGAAAAATTGGGTTTCTAAAGACCATCCCATAGATAAAGTTGTTTGTAATCCTAGTGAACCTGTGCGTACAAGATCTCAATTAAAAAATTATGCATGTTTTGTCTCCCTTGTGGAACCAAAGAATGTAAATGAGGCATTGAATAACTCTCATTGCATTTCTGCCATGCAAGAAGAACTTCTTCAATTTGTCATTCATGATGTTTGGTATCTTGTACCTAGGCCTAATCACAAAAAGGTTATTGGCACACATTGGATATTTAAAAATAAATCCGATGAAAGTGGGATCATCATTAGAAACAAAGCTAGATTAGTTGCTCAAGGATATTCCCAAATTGAAGGAATATATTTTAACGAAACTTTTGCTCCCGTTACTCGTTTAGAATCTGTTCGTCTACTCTTTGCCATAGCTTGCTACTTGCACTTTACACTTTACTAAATGGATGTCAAATCTGCATTCCTTAATGGAATATTGACTGAGGAGACCTATGTAGAACAACCAAAAGGGTTCATTGACCCTCAATATCCAAATAATGTGTTTCGTCTTAAAAAGGCTTTGTATGGCTTAAAACAAGCATCTAGAGCGTATGCGCGCCTTTCCAATTTTCTCTTAGATAAAGGTTTTAAGAGAGGTGGAAATGATCAAACTTTATTTGTTAAACATTTTGACAACCACATCATTATAGCTCAAGTTTATGTTGACGATATCATTTTTGGATCAACTTCCCCCTCAGAAGTTATATCTTTTTCTGAAATAATGCATAAAGAATTTCAAATGTCTCTCATGGGGGAGTTACAATTTTTCTTGGGTCTTCAAGTCAAACAAAACTCAGAAGGATTATTTGTTTCGCAATCTAAATACGCATTAGAGATTGTCAAAAAATTCGGCCTCGAGAGTGCTAAAGATGCTAAAACTCCAATGAATACTACGGTAAAACTATCTAAAGATGAAATTGGGAAATGTATAGATCCAACTCTCTATCGTAGTATGATAGGAACCTTGCTATAACTTACTACCTCGCATCCTGGTATAATGTATGTTGTTTGTGTATGTGCTCGTTATCAAAATAATCCTAAAGAGAGCCATCTAACTTCTGTTAAAAGAACTATTAAATACGTAAAAGGCACTCTGAATCTAGGACTTTGGTACACTAGTGATACACCTAGCACTATAGATGGATACACTGATGCTGATTGGGCTAGGTGTACTGATGATAGTAAAAGCACATCAGGAGCATGTTACTATATAGGTAATAATTTGGTAGGATGGAGTAGTAAGAAACAAAACTGCACTTCACTATCAACAGCTGAATCTGAATACATAGCCGCTGGAAGCTGTTGTGCCCAATTACTTTGGCTTAAACAAATGCTAAGTGATTATGGTATTGAAGAAAAACAATTGCATCTCTATTGTGATAATCAAAGTGCGATCAATATCTCTAAAAATCCCGTTCAACACTCGCGAAAAAAACACATAAAAATAAGACATCACTTTATACGCGAATTAGTTGAAACTAAGGAATTAGAAATTAATTATCTTCCTACTGATTTGCAACTCGCAGATATGTTTACCAAACCTTTGGATTATAATAGATTTATTTCTTTGCGTAAATCAATAGGTGTGGTTTATGATGATTAAACTCTTTGGCATACATATTTTTCCTTTGCCTATTTGAGACAAAATGGGGGAGAAATTTGAGTCTTTATAAGTTCATTTGTTCTTACATATTCCTAAAGAGCTTGATCTTAGTGATTATTTGCAGGATTCTGTATAGTTATTCTCAACAGTTGTAATAGGATATTTAATTGTAATTAGTTGAGTTATGTACTTTTCTTTTCTAGGAAATGGGTAGATAGAATTTTTATAGGAATACATTTTTCTTATTTTTGTTGCCCTATGAGTCCTAGATGACTCAAAGGAGATTTTGTCTCATATTTCCAAAGGGGGAGATTGAAGCACCTTATACTCTTGACTCACTTGAGTCTATATTGTATAAGTGCTCATCTAGTTTGGAAATAATGACAAAATTGTGTCCTTTCCTAGAATCCAAAAAGCCTCATAGATTGTCTACATTTTATTCTTCTTGTTTGTTTGATTCAAGGTAAACTTACCAACACTCACATACACTAGTATTGCGTTCATACATTGCATATTACATATAATTGAGTGTGTGTATGTTGAGTGTGTTAATTTCCGTCAAATTAATTTTTTAATATTTTTTTGGGAATTTTAAATGATTTTAAAACAATTTTTATCTTAATTAAAATTGGTTTTTTAAAGTATTGGGGTCATTTTGTGATTATGGATTGTTGGTTTTATTGGCTGAAAGTTCACTTGGGTAGAATCTATATGCGCTAGAGACATCAGGGTGCATTTATAATTTTTTTTGGACACGCATGTGATATCTAGTCATATCCCTACACCTGTCAGGCTGTCATTGAACCATTTTGTGTTTTCTTTGTGAGACATTAGCCGTGCTCTTTCAAGCCCTTGGATTGTCTTTAATCGACGATCTGCATGCATCCTTATACAATCCATGTGAAACTCTCTCAAGACAATCACAATCATTTTAATCACCGCATATCTATAGCCCTTAGATCTAAGTCAATTTGCTGAGACCAAATCGTAGCCATTGATTTGAGTTAGCCTTCTCGATCCTTCTCAGCCCCCTATATAAGGAGACCTTCCCTCAGCCAAATGGAACTTTTGCCACTTCGTCTATTTGAGAGAGAAGAGAGAGAGAGAAACCAAAGTTAGAAAACCCTAATCCTAAATCGTCCTAAACAGTTTTCAAACCATAAACTCTTTCACAAACCAGTATATACCAAACACAACATTGAGTGTTTAAGAGTTTTGAGTGTTGGTTTGTTAATCGTTTGATGTTGTAACCTCTTCATTCTTAGATCTTGTTTTCAACTTAAACATTTGATTAGATCTGTGTTTTTACTTTTATGGAAATCTTAGATCTAGTTGCTGCATGTTATATTACACATAGATCTGCATCTATAGTTTCTCATCATGAGAAAACTTTTGTTGATTTGTTTATGTAAATGTTTTCAACTTTAAAATCAACAAAACATTTTCTGTTTCTAGTTCTTTTGAAACAAGACCTTCGACCTAGTTGGAATCGTACTTGGTGATTTTCAATCTCAAAAATATTTTCAAAACTTGAGATTGATTAAGATCTTGAAACGTATTCCAAGCAAGATAGCCGTGGATTCTTGGATTATAATAAAGGTCAAATAAGGTTTAAGTGTTCTAAGAAGAGAGAAATAGAAAATCACAGCATATAGATCTTATATGTAATTTGATAGGACTGTTTGTATAAATCAGTGTGAGTGTGTTCATGCATGTGTTAGAAAGCACCTTCACAAACACTATCACACTAAAAGTGTTGGTAATTAGATCTCAAGAACAAGAGTCGACGTAAAGAACTGGAACAAATTGGATGTTAGCAAACTGGACAACAACATCAACAAACAGAACTGCAGGAAAGTTAGAAGGACGCCAGTGGTTACATTCCTAAACTTGTATAGGTATGATTTGTGTGCATGTGTGTTATATAGTTTGTAACTGTTATAATTTGTTTTAGTGAATTTTTTTTGTTTACTCTGTAGAGGGAGTCATGGATGTTTCCTCAGTTGGTTGAGGTTTTACCATGTTAAAAATAGCTTGTCATTAATCTTTCTACATGTCCTCATTTAATTCTTATGGTTGTGGTGAGTTTAAGATGTTAAACTGATTTGCTAAACTTGTTAACTAATCTTGAACAGATCTCGCACATATTTTTTTAAACACATCTTGTGATTATTTGATTTGATTTTAAGAAAAGAGTTTCTTCAAAAAATAGTTCAGAGTTACTTAAATAGTTTAATCTTGTATTAAACGACTTTAGTAACAGTATTTCACAAATGCACAGCCGAGCCACTAAAACTGATTCCCATAAAACTAATCCAAATAATCATCCCTGGAAGGGTTCAATCCAACGGTTGGAAGGCCACTTGGGAGAAATGGCCATTTCTAAAAATCCATTATAGAGGAGTTTTGTGATTATCTATTAAATCTTTAAAATAAAAAGTAAAAATAAATAAATAAGAGAAAATAAATAATTGTTACTAAGTTTGTAAAATAAATCGCAAAACAAGAGTGGAAGATTAATAAAATAAAGTGTAAATAGGGACATGATTCCTCAAGTCAATACAACAATGAAGTATAATATCTCCAGGGTCCTTGAGTTAATAACATTTGTAAACGTAAAGAAATGAAAACAAGCAGTTACAACTTAAACAAATCTCAAAATCACAACATGTATATTTTCTAGATTTTCCTATGTTTTCTCACAACCCAAACATATTGGACAAAATATATTTTATTTTTATAAAATGAAATACGATAGAGAGATTTACTAAATGAGGCAGGAGGGGAGACGCAGGTTCAAGAGAGACGAGGCGCAGGTCTGTCCATAATTGGAGGCAGGAGGGAGGCGTGAAAGAGGAGGCGTCATAGGAGATGATGAAGCGACGCCGTCGTGAGATGAGGTCGGCATAGGTTTTTGAGATGAGGGAGGGAGAAATTTTCAGATGAGGGAAGGGAGATGGATAAAAACAAGGTTAGGGTTACTAAAGAATGTTATGTCCCATTTCTATTTATTTATTTCTTATATATTCATTATAATATATATATACTTCTTTTATTATATATTAATAATTTGGGTATCCTCATGAGGACCCGAGGCTATACCCGAAATCGACCCAAATTTTTATAAGGATTTCTTTTAACTCCCGAACCCTCCTCGATACCTAAAAATTAATCCCCATATCCAACTCGATAGGGTCGGGTATCCATGGGGACCCGAATTTACGAGAAAAATTGCCATCCCTAATAATAATTTTCCTCGTGAGCAAATATCTAGTTTCTAGCAATATGTTGAGCTATTCATCAGTAAATTTTTCTTTGGAGCCAAACCCATTAAAAGGGTATCTTATTTACTAAGTGTTCATCAGCGACCAGGGGGAACCACTCGTGAGTATATCACTCGTTTTAACAACGAAAAGTTAAAAGTGGTAGATTATGAAGAAAAGATAGCTATTACTACCTTGATGAGCAATTTTCCCCCTGAGAAATTGTATTATGCTCTAGGCAAAGACCCCCCCTAAGACCATGATTGAATTAATGGCTAAAGTCAGCAAGATCATGAACGCCGAGGAAGCTATGGTCGTAAAACACACCCCTGGTTCCAAGGTCGATGGATAAAAAACTTCGAGAAGAACGAACAAATGGATAAGAAGATCGAAAAGCCCAAGAAGTATGATGAATATACCCCCTCACTATTGGTATACATCATATCTTGGAGGAGATCAGAGGAAGCAAGGATCTCAAATGGACTGAAAAATTGAAATCCTCTCCTAACAGGAGGGACAAGTCCAAGTATTGTAAATTTCACAAGGTCTATGGACATACTACTGATAACTGCATAGCCCTAAAGAATGAGATAGAAAGCCTGAGCAGAAGTGGCAAGATTTCCATGTTCATTGATAGGATAAAAGAAAGAGACACCAGAAGAAGATTCGAATCCCCATGAAAAGGAAGGGAAGACAAGAAAAGAGGCAGAGATAATGATTCAGAAGATAACCCAAACCTGCCAAAGAAACCCTGAGAGCCTGAACTCGAGGTAAAGATGATATCTTTTGGCAGTAATTTAGTTACAGGAGGAAACGCTGGTGGCAATGATGAAATAGATGAAAGAAAAGCCTACTTAAATGACGCCAAGTCATATTCATATATTCGGTAAATCAAACTTGTCTGATTATGTCGATGGTCATCCAAGACAACTGAACAAAGACAAGTTGGTTATAGGTTTCTCTAAGAACGATCTATCAGGAGTGCTCAATCCCCATGATGATCCTTTGGTCGTCACTGTGAGAGTACATGAAGCAAGGGTGGCTAGAATTATAATAGACAATGGCAACTCGATCGATGTCATGTTTTACAACTACTTCTGAGGATTAGGATTGCATGATAACAAATTATAACCCTATCACAGGCCCCTAATAGGCTTCTCGTGAGAAAAAGTGTATCCTTTGGGAACTATCAAACTAAAAGTTCTTTTTGGCACTTGGCCTGCTAGCCAAACTTAAAGGATTCGTTTCTTCGTCTTGTATATGAACGTCTAATCAACCTATAATATGATCTTTATGAGGGCCAGTTTGAAGAAGTTAGAATCAGTTCCATCGACTATTCACCAATGTTTAAAGTTCCCCACTCATTATAGAGTTGGCATTGTTACGGGAAATTAAATTGAAGCTAGGGATTGCTATTATACTTCAGCCGACCAGGAGGAAGCAAAGAAACTCACCACCACCTACCAAATAAAGACCATAGATCCCCGCGAGGAGGCTGATTTAGTTAAAGGACAGGTTGTGGAAGCTATAGTTATGATTATCCTGGATGACGATCGCCTAGAAAGAAATACCCAAATTGGCTCATCTCTGGAACCAACCCTTAAATAGGAGTTAATAAAAATTCTTAAAGAGCGGAAGAATGTATTCACTTAGAGTCATGAGGATATGCCAGGGATTAACCCAAAATTCATGTGTTACGAGTTAAATTTCATCAAATACGCTAAGCCAATAAAGCAGTGGCATGTGTTTAGTCTCGAGAAGAACATAGCCATCCAGGAAGAAGTTGATAGATTGCAAAAGGAAAAATTCATCGAAGATGTCAAATACCCTAATTGGTTAGCCAACGTGCTGATGGTAAAAAGGAAGAGCAATAAATAACGCATGTATGTTAATTTTACGAATCTTAATAAGGCTTGTCCAAATGATCATTTTACTTTGCCCGGAATAAATCAATTAGTTGAAACCACAACCGGGTGTGAGTTTCTTAGTTTCATAGATGCTTATTCAGGGTATAACCAAATCAAGATGAATCCAAGACAAGGAGAAAATCTCATTCATCACCATTAAAGGTACTTATCGTTACAACGTTATGGCCTTGGGGCTAAAAAATGCTAGAGAAACACGCTAAAGGTTATTAAATAAGATTTTTTAAAGAATAAGTTTGTAAAAATATGGAGGTATATGTGGATGACATGCTCATAAAAAATAAGAAGGTTATCGACCATATTATGGACCTAGGCTAACATTTGTTCAATTGGAAAGCCCTAGATGAAGCTCAATCCTACCAAATGCATGTTCAGAATACAAGAAGGAGTGTTATTGGGATTCATAGTGAATCAAAGAGGAATTAAAGCCAACCCGGACAAAATCAAAGCATTAATTGACATGTAGTCTCCGTCATATAATAAGGATGTACAAAAGTTAACTGGAAGGGTAACTACCCTTAATAGGTTTGTTTCTTGAGCTACTGATAAATGCTTACCCTTCTGAAAGGTGCTAAGAAAGACTTTTGAGTGGAATGAAGAGTGTGAGAATGCCTTACTGGAGTTAAAAAATATTTATGATCTTCACCATTGCTCTCCCTAACACTCATGGGGGAGAAATGATACTTATACCTGGCAGTATTTGAGCCGACAGTTAGCTCGGCACTCATCTAAATAGAAAATGGAGTACAAAAGCCAGTTTACTACACCAGTAAGGCCTTCTGAGGAGCCACGACTAGAGAAACTTGCTTTGGCCCTCATCGAATCCTCACAAAGGATGAAACCGTATTTCCAATCCCACACTATTATGATCTACACTGACTTACCACTATGACAAGCCATTCACAAGCCAGAAAAGCTAAGGAGATTGATGGCATCATTAGTGGAGTTAGGAGAATAATATATACACTATGAACCTAGGATGACAATAAAGTGCCAAGCAGTAGAAAATTTTATACCCGAATTTACTTATGACAAAAGTCCTGCCGAGAAAACTTCTTGAGAAGAGAGCTCAAAGACAAACCAGCTGAGCAAACTTCTCCCAAAGATAGCTCCAAAATAGACAAACCAGAAACATCCACTGTGCGCAAAGCAACCAAACGGTACTTAGAGCAAAGCCAAAAGGTGTCCAATTATAGATTCTTAATTAAAGGGAACTTGAATGGAGAAATGCCCATATAAAATATGTATGTAGATGGATCTTTATGTTCTACTGATAGTGGTGTTGGGTTAATCATCAATACTCCTGATGATATAGATGTGAAATATGCTTTACGTTTTTAATTCTAAACTTTTAACAATGAGGCAAAGTATGAAACACTAATTGAGGGCTTCAAATTAACTCTCTTATTGGGGGCTGAGTAGATCATGGCCCACAACAATTCTGAGTTATTGTCAATCAGGTACTGGGGATATACGGAGTTAAAGGAGAATTTATAACAAGATACGTGATAAAGGCCTGAGATAGAATATACAAGATTCAAGTGATTAAAATGGTTAGAGTATCTAGAATTGAAAATGCCCGAGCATATGCACTTGCTCGGCTAGCCTCAGCGACCATAACAGAATTAAGAAGGACCATTCCTGTGGATATTCTAATAAGTAAAAGTATTGATGAAGAAACTATTAGTCTGATTGCAGTAAACTTGGGTCCCTCATGGATGGATCCCATAAAGGGGGATATTAAAATTCGAGCCTTGCCCCAAGACCCAAAGAAATTTAGGAAATTGTTATACAAAGCATCTAGATACATATTGGAAGGAGGGGTTTTGTATAAAAGAGGGTTCATTATCTCTTTACTTGGGTGTGTTCATCCTTTTAAAGTGAAAGACCTGATTAAAGAGGTACACGAAGGATCGTGCGGAGCTCATTTGGCAGGTCGATTGCTGTTATGATGAGTAGCCATGTAATGATATTACTGGCTAACTATGAAGGCAGATTGCTCTTCATATGCTAGGCGATGCAATAAGTGTCAAAAGATCACCACCATACATAGAAGATCGGGGGTTGCTATGACACCAATCACATCTCTATGGCCTTTTGCTATATGGGATATAGATTCGATCGACCCTTTGCCAAAGATAAGAGAAAAGTTTAAGTATTTGGTCGTTGCTATTAATTACTTAACCTAATGGGTAGAAAGTGAGCCACTGGTTAAAATGACCTACGAGAGAGTCTTCCAATTTATTTGGAAGAACATCATATGTCTCTATGGTATGCCATATGACTTTATCAGACTCTTGAATTTAATTTGACAACCAAGAATTTAAGGACTACTACATCTAGTCCAAAATCTAAAAATTGCATTCTGCATCGAGACATCCTCAATGCAATGGCCAAATAGAAATAACCAGTAAAACACTGCTTGATGGCTTGAAGAAGAGGCTAGATAACGATAAAGGACACTGGATCAATGAATCACACATCGTCCTTTAGGCTAATAGAACCACATTAAGGACAAGTACCGGTGAAACTCCTTACACGTTGGCTTTTGAACAAGTTGCGGTCCCTACGGAGATTAGCGTACCCAGTCACAGAGTGTACAACTTTAACTCTCCTAAAAGTGATCTCATGAGAGGACTAGACTTTGATTTGTAGAAAAGTGAGAAAAAATGCAACACTTCGTGTGGCTTCCTACCAACAAAACACTAGCAGGTTCTACGACATAAGAGTGAAGCTGAGCAACCTAAAAGAGGGAGATTTTGTTCCGAAGAAGGTTATCCAAAAAGGAAATAAATTGGAAGCTAACTGGCATGGTCCATATCTCATTTTTGCGATCATTCGACCAGGTACTTATCTCCTTGAAACACTAGAAGGAGAACAATTCAAGAACCCTTATAACGCCGACCACTTGAGAAAGTATTATCGGTAACTATGAGTTGAAACTTTTGATAAATGTGTAGCAGCTCTTTTTAGTGTTAATGAGAAATTATTGGTTTATAATCAATTGACTTCCTTTTTATGTTTTTTAGGAATGGGAGATGTCATAAATCTCACAAACAAACAGATAAAATTAAATTCGAGGATGAAATTAATCCAAATTTTGGAGCCAGCAAGAATAATTTTTAAAACTTCATGTACGACTTCGTCTTTGACATGCAACGAACGCGAAGTTTTTAATCCAAAACTTCCTATATGACCTCTTAAAGTCAAGAACAAGAAGTTTTACGAGACTAAATTAAGGAAAAATCCTGTGAGATTTGGTTTCCCCTGGTAACTAACACAAACACTTAGTAAAAAATGATAAGATTTATTTGGACAACTACAAGTGTGTTAGTAGAACCTAAGGCTGGACAACTTAGGTTCATCCAAATTGGTAACCAGTAAAGAAGATTAGTCGGTTAATGACCGACCACATAATCATAATGATATGTTACTAGTAGTCCATAACCATACAAATAGACATTAGCAACAAATCAGACTGTATTCAAGTGAAAGAGTAACGTGACATTATTACAAGTACTTGTTTATCAGGACAAAATCAACACAAGATCAATATAAAAACTTCTCATTTTGTTGGATGTTTTCCAAGGGTTTTCTCTATTCCTTCAGGAACATCCAAAGCTAAAGGAAGAACAGTAGACCCAACTCTCCACACCCATTTTGTATACTGAAGTTGGGCCTATCCACCAAGTGCAGAGGTCGGACTAAAATATTTTCTTCTTGAAGGCCATAATCTTCGAGGTATTTTCTGACCAGGCTTATGGGTATGACACCAGTGGGAAAGCAATTTATATATAGCTTGAATGAAGGAGTAGGATGATCTAGACCTCATTTATATCCCTCTCTCCTAGCTTGTTACTGCTTCTTGCTCATTTGTGCTAAGGACTCATTATAACCGTTCATCCAAATGGTATGCGGCTGCTTATGGTAATAGAAGGTAAGATGATGAACATTTTCATTTTGTTTTTTTATATTAGCTGACTAGTTCTTTACAGGCTTGATTAGTCGACAAATTTTTTCTTGGTCCTCTCTTCCTCAACTTTGGACCGATTAATCACAACCTGTTTGGATGATTGGCCACCTTTGGATTTCTTTAATTCCTCAATCTCCTCCCTTAACCTAATATTTTCTTCCTATAGAAACGAAACTCCCTCACCTTGATCAACATTTGCATACTTTTTTAACTCCTCAAACAAATTTCTCAACATGTTATTTTCTTGCTCTAATAAGCTGGCAACCTCTCGAGCAATATTCACCTCAAATTTCATCGTAAACTCCTTTTATTATAAGCCGAGGAGATGTCATACAACTTCTTGTCAAGACCACTTTCACTGCTCAGTTGATAAAATGTCTCCTCGTAATCAACCTTCAAATTAGCGGGATACTCTTTATGATCTGCCTACATTTAGAGTATTATTTCACTATATGAAGCATTAATCGTCACAGTTTGGCTGAATAGCCTGTGCAAGTGAAGATAAGTTTCTTTAACTTAATTAGAGGCATCTAGGCCGAGCAGTTGTTCCAGTTCTTCCTTTTCCAAATCTTCATGACCTGCCCCAAATATTTGAACATTCCTTTTATACAAGTCACTCTCAGCAGCTACTATAACGTCCCTTCCGAAGTTAAACTAAAAAATAGGGCATATATATAAAAAGGTTAAAGAAAAGGCACAATAAGCATCAACATTATTTGTATAAATGAGGCAATTTCATTAAAAACTGTCGAAAGAAGTACATAAAAAGGGGGACCAGTCCATATTACAAAAGAACAGTATTATAAGATAGGAAACAGGAAAATAATCCTAAGATGGTTACACCTTCCTCTTATCCTGAGCAACCTCCTCCTCCGGACGAACTATTAACAGTGCCATCTTAGGAGCCACGAAAGACTCAAACACTCCCTCCTCCTCATCCATTTCCTCATCAATTATGGGAGGAGTACTAGGGTTTAACTATTAAAATAACTCAGAGCCTATAGATGTGCCGACCTTCTTACGAGTAATATCTCATCCTTCTTTAAAGGACGACTTCTTCAAAAATTTGACCTGCACAACCACAGTTAAAAAGGCCTTATCCAACTCTTAATATAAGTGTTCGTATTTTCCTTCTTTAATTTGGCCTTCATCCCTTGGTACTTGCCCTTCATATTAGTAATAGTCTTTTCAGCCTGGTCGGCCTTTTTGGTAGCTTCTTCGATAACCTTTATTGCATCATTCTTATCCTTATCGGACTGCTCCAATCTGCCCTTCCATATCTCCTGGTCTTTTATTTGTGCCTTCTTGGTGGCATTCAAAGAATCATTCAAACCTTTGAAAGTGACCTCCATATTAGATGAAGACTCCCTTAGCCGGTCGTCCGTCCTTAGAATCTGATCATAGTGAACTAAAAATTGCAAAATCCAAAGATAAGGAAGCTAATAAACCATAGCATTCAAAAGAAGATGAATGAGATAAGATTAAGGGATGAGGTATTTACCAAGGCCAAATTATGATTGGCCCTCTCCAATAATCTTTCCCTTGAAAGAGCAGCAGTAGCAGACTCATCGAAAAAAGGACCCTTGAGCCCATTAAATCCCTAGTCAAATAAGGATTCACTACCATAAAAGCAACACCAATAAGAGCCTGGTCAGCTTGGCTCTTTTTTGCCAACTCTTGATGGTCAGCAGTTCCTTTCTCCAATCTTTTAAATTGAGGTTCTTAGGTCTTAACCTCTTCAGCCACCACTACCACATGGCGCTTGGAACTGCCCTTACCAACATTCTTCTTCTCGGCTTATGGAGGAGACTTAGCTCCAACAAGCAAGTTGGGGATCCTTATCTTTACCATCTTCTCAAAGGATGAAATCACGATTGGTACAATATTAATATCCATGGACTAAAAGGAGGACGAAGTTCCTCCAATAATAATGCGCTCTTTTTCTTGAGAGGGAGATTCTGAAGCAGCGATCGGAGAGGATGAGGTCAGCTCCTCTAAATCGATGGGGGCTAGAAGTATCTCCTCTGTAGGCCGAGCTATAACAACAATATACCGAGTGAGGATGAGCTTCCCCTAACCTCTACTGAATAGACCACACGAGCTTCAAATTCATAAAGTTCACCTTAGAGTTAGGTGGATAATCTTTTTTCCTTCTCTTTGTCAAACACAAAAATAATATTAATGAGGTGAAAATGAGAAAAGTAGAAAACATACGAATTTTAGGGATGCCGACCTATGCCACGTCCTTTCTGAGGGCAACGTGGCCCTATATATTCTTCACCCTCATGAAAAGGGGCAAACTTCCTCTTCTTAACAATTATATCATAATCTCAATAATCTTTATTGGAATCAGGAAAATCAACCACCAACGCTCTATAGGAATATCTCATCTTTAAATAGTAAATGTTGTCACTAGTGGTATGCCAACTATAACAATAAATCAACTATGTTATTCTTATATGGGTTCTAAACAACTCATTACTATGATTGATACCGTTTACTACTCTCCACGTATTCGGGACCACTTGAGCCTCAACAACATCAAAATATTGACAAAAGTCGAGAAGTAAATGATTAGGTGGGAAAGAGACTCCACACTCGACTATAAAAATGGTTAGAAGCTGATGAACCTCAATCAAAGCAAATAAATCACATGGGCCAATAAGTAGTTCAGTTATTACCCAATTAGGGATCCTACGTTTACCTTAAACTCCTCTAAGGAACTTTCATCCACGATATACATCATTTTAAAAACTCAGAAAGGAAAAGATGAGAAAGAAAATATTCTTACAAGAAAAACAAATACATTGCTAAAGTTATTTCCTCAACAATGAAGTAAAAATCCCTACATTAAAAGAGGGAGTTTTGAAATTCAAGGTGAAATGAGACTGAGTAGGAAAATAACTTTTATAGGAAGGATGATCATTTAATCTCCAAGGTTTGAAATGATTAAATGTACCAAACGTTTTAGATATCGATGACGTTCTGTATTCCCAGATGTCCAAAAGACCGACGTACCCTAAGACGGTCCGTTTTGTTTAACTATTTATAAAATTATCACCGCCTTAGTGTGAAAGATTATAAATAACAAGTCTTTGATGTCGGAGACTGACCAACGCCTTCCCAAGGCACTGAGTAGCTCTGAAGATGAATACTCCATCCTTTCATTATCCCATTAAGTATGAAGTATTGTTTTTTTTTAATGTAGTCTAAAATAATTAGGTCAGGTGGAGCAATAAAATGGTAACACCTGTCAACATTACCACTAGATCCTCAAATAGCAGATAAACCCGGTTGACTCAGATATCTCGTGGTCATCTGTCCAGCCTACCACACTTCGAAAGATGAACTATTAGTAATGTGAACATACGCATGTGGGATTTCTATAGCCACCATACATATGCACATGATAAATATCAAGTTGCATATTATCATGTAAAGATGTAAATGCCTAGTGTATAAAAGTATTCCATCTCTTTAACTTTCGACAACTATATATAGACTACTATTTCTCTTAGATGGGGGACAAAAACACTTCGTTCTAACCCTAAAAACTGTTACTAAAAGACTTGTACTAAACCCTAAACATATAGTGACATCACCATGTGGATGTACGCACCATTTCTTGGCTGAACCACGTAAAATCTTCGAGTCTCTTTACATTTTCCTCATTTATTTATCATAACATATTTATATGTGATTAGGGCTGTGTTTTTTTTCCGAACTTTCCGATTTTTCCGATTTCCGATCCGATTTTTTCCGAATTTGGAATGAAATTTTAGTTTGCCGATTTCCGATTTTCCGATTTCCGATTTTTCCGAAAAAAATCGGATCGAAAATCGGAAATAATTCTGAATTTCCGATTTTTCGATTTTTCCGATCCGATTTTTCCGAAACTATGCCGATCCGATTTTTCCGATTTTTTTCCGAATTATTTCCGATTTTTTTGGAATTATTTTCCGATTTCCGATTTTTCCGATTTCTTTTCCGATTTTTTGAAAGTTTCCCTTATCCCACATCGGTTGGGAGAGGGAGAGGGCTCCAAAATATGCTCTATAAAAGGAGAGTATCCTCCTAACTTCTACGCAAATGAAAAATGAGCCAAATCCTCATGTGTTTACATGTTGGGTTAAGCCATTTTCATTGTTTCTTTAAAATGAGAATTTCGAGTAATCGAAAATCCATAATTTATTTTTTTGAAATTTTGGAATTTCCGAAATTTCTGGATTTTTAATATATTTTGTGAATTTCCGATTTTTTTCCGATTTTTGCCGATTTTCTGAATTTTCCGAATTCGGAATTTTTTTTAATTTTCCAAAAAAATCGGATCGGAAATCAGAATAGTTATTTTATTTCCGAAAAAATCGGAATTTTTTCCGAATAGGCATTTTCCGATCCGATCCGGTCGAAACACAACCCTATATGTGATTATAAATTTGGGTAACTTGAGCTAAAATCGTCCCTAAAATATAAAGCCCAAATTTAGACATCAACATATTTTTTATTGTAGCCTAAAATAATTAGGTTAGGCGGATCAATAAAATCATGACACGTGTCAACATTACCAATGGATACTCAAGTAGTGAATAAACCCAGTTGGCTCAGATATCTCGTGGTTGGCCGTCTAACCGACCACACCCCGGAGGACGAACCATTAGTAATATGAACAAACTCACATGGAATATTCAACAACCACCATACATATGCCCGTGAATAAATATCCAATTGCATATTATCGTGTAAAGGTGTAATGCCTAATGTATAAAGGCATTCCATCTATTTAACTTTCCACTATTATAAATATACTACTATTTCTATTAGTTAGGGGAAAGAACCACTTCGTTCTAACCCTAAAACTAAAAGACTTATACTAAACCCTGAACTTATAGTGACATCATCCCATGGATGTAAGCACCATTTCTGTGTTAAACCATGTAAAATCTCTGAGTCTCTTTACATTTTCTTCATTTGTTTATCATAACATATACATGTGTGATTATAAATTTAGGTAACTTGGGCTATGATCATCATCAAAATATAAAAGCCAAATTTAGACATCATTAGGTGGGTTAATTCAAAATTACATAAAATAAAAGGCAAAAACATATAGTATCTCTGTAACATCATCATGTTATGATAAGTATATGGTTGTTTAGCATTTTAATTATGATGTTTAATTCAAAATTTAACTTATCCTTAATGTTTCAATCGTTGCAATTTCAACTTTATTTATCATAATGATTTAAATACAAGCGTGGAGTCCAACTACGATTCATTTTAATGAATGAAAATCTGACGTAATTGCTAATATGGCCGCTTAAACAACCTAATATACAAACAACCATAATATTTAGTGTTATGGGGAAAAGTTTAAATACTAAAATTTCCACACAGTTTTTATAATTACCTTAGTAATTATTTACTCCTTTATCATTCATCACATCTTCCCTTAAAACCTTAATCGACTCCTCCACCACCACACCAACCCTTTCACTCTTTTTAGAACTCTTCTTCTATCACCATTGCCACCCCATAACCCACCACCCCTGTGAGAATCATGGATCAATAAACCCCATTCCCTCAATCCCTTATAGCTCTAACCACCTCTAGATTTATATAGATAAAAACAATCACCAAGCCACATAATAACTTTGTCTCTAAAAATTGTTTCCATCTTTATATTATATGATTATAACCAAAACTGACTTATCTCCATTATCGACGAATAGTTAATAAATGAGACAAACGAAAAAATTGATAATAGTAACAATTAAATTGTACGTATAAAATTTGATTCACCTCTCGAAGGATGTGAACTTACCCTAAACAATTGATTGTTTTGCTCCTTTAGTTTGAATCTGAACCTTTCATACTTAAGAGGTACCAAATAGTATTTGTTTTTAAATAATTAAGGGGTAAAGATTATATTTTCTTATGAGTGTTTAAGAGGTGAAATACATTCTGAATATGAACTCTGAATCTGAATTTGTCTAAATACATCCATTCACAGGTTCATACAGACATAAAAAATAATAAAAAATTTCAGATTTAAATTTCAGACTTCGAATTCAGTTGCAAATGCAACCTAAACTTCCTACTTTAATCCATAAAGTAAAATTTCCCTTAACTAACAAGAATAGATCTTAAAGTTTAAACGTTATTTCATTCGTTTGTTTGCTTTTTTATACAAAAGTTAGGCTTATACATAAGATGAACCCATGTTCATGATATTATATTATGTTTCTACAAATGCTCACTCATGACAATATCATATGATATAATTTATTCCTATATTCTCTAATCAACCTAATAATTTAACTACTATTCATATTTAATTTGGTTAATGATTATATAATCATAACATTCCACTCCCATAAGACATCCCTTCTATAGAGGATGGCAATTGAATGACTAATTTACTTCCAACTTGATCAAGTCCAATTAATTTTACTTTTTTTATATTTCTTTGAAGTATTTTCAAAAACCATTCATAATGAATACATGTCAGTTGTCTCCTTTAAAATCATATAAAACTCTTCTAAGGTAGTGTTTATGGTTTTATGTTTGACATACATATTAATGATTGTTGCTACTGAATTATCACCAAGACCATATCCAATTGAGATGGAAATATATCTCCTAACAAACTTAATTTTCTCGTAAGGATAATATCTAAAACTCATTCTTTAACTCAAAATAAGAGTCATTTCAACAAGATTTTTTCCCACACCTAAACTGGTAAAAGTGACATTCGATTAACAACAACGTTGCCACCCAAAAGATTTCCCGTTTCCATTTTAATTTTTCCCTATTTTGTGAGAACAAAGTATTTCAAGACAATAAATAAATGGTTTTAGTGATAACAGTCCAATTGACAAAGCGTCATTATCTTTTGTCTAATGTCGTGTATATCAACTATACTCTCAATTAGAAATACCTCATAAGCAAAGGACTTAAAGGAACCATAAGTGGTAAAATACTATTGGTAATATTCAACACATTTAAAGAGATCAGAAAATAAAAATGCACAACTATACAAGAGCAATATTTACATGGTTCGACAATGTGTCTACATCCATGAGATGTTTTTGTCTCTTTATTTACCTGTTCTGATAATAATAGTTATATACCCTTTTTTCCTTGGGCGAGGGTTACATTTATAGAGAAATCAAGGGAAGGTTGAGTCATGCCACAACTCTATGACTTGAGATAGCTATCCATACTGCTCAACTGTATTTAGATCCGAGATTTTTGCACGTCGACTTCAATAATATGTATCTTCTTCGAGTGAGATCTTTTATAGGATTAATGGACATGTGCCATCCCATCATGAGGGATCAAATTATCCCTCATAGTTTCCCCCAAAGCTTTGTACCTAGTTAAATGTGTAGAGGTTTGCTCTATTTTCTAGTTGGATCCAGGTCGCGATTGCTTGACAGTGCTGGTTGTCCATGGATGCCAAGGTCAGATGATACATCGGTTACTTGTGTTTGAATATGATTATTTCATTTTCCTGGCCAATTTTTTAGGTTACTTCATGAGTATACCCTAACTATTTCATGAGTATGCTTGTAATTAAGTGCCCAAAGTCCAAAGGATGGTTGCGTGTTGTTGTATGTAAAAATTACCTTCCCCACATGGACCAATGAATAATAGACACATGTCATCCTAGGTGGCTAGTTAGCTATATTGATCAGCATTACAGGAACCTAGTCTGCTGGAATGCCGACCAACTATAGAATGTGAACAATCATGAATAGAAAAAGTTACTCGGATAAAAAGGGGAAGGGCGACTAACTCTAAATACCAAAAGTCTCATTTATTGTATACAAATGTAAATGCCTGGAAATGTAAAGGCATTCCGTCTCTAGGATTCTAGACCACAATTAATAAACTATTTCCCTTAGTTCAAGGGGACAACTCAATCATCCTTAAGTACACCATACTGAGCTATTGTAATCAACATAAATAAAACTAATAGTGAACGTAGGCTTTCTTCATATATGAACCACTTAATTTTTTTTATCTCTTATGTGTTTGTTTAGATTGATCTCTTTATTTATCTATGATTATAAAATTGGATCGCTCCATTTTTAGACATCAATAGATTGACACTGTATGTGAGAACGACTGCTTGTCATCATTTTCTACCTCATATATTTCTTTATTCATTCTTTAGCTTAAAATGACTACTATTCCTGAAAGCAGCCTGGCAGTTGCAGGCAATAATCTAGTTTTATCCGCTCCATCTAGTGAGAAAGACCTCCAGAGGATCTTATTTAATTTTGCTAAAGGACAGGAAGTCATACAAGAGTCGGTTAGATAATTGGTTCGTACGATGCAAGATAAATCCTCCAATTCCAGGAGAGATATGTCACCTCCACCAGCTAGGAATGAAAGGAGTTACCATTCTTGATATTCTCATGACAGGTCATACCGTACTGGCACAACCTCTTCATTCCGATCAATGAATTACTATAACGGTAGATATTTTTCCAAAGAGAGTCCCAGTGTATTGGAGAGGCTGAGTATGGAATCTTCTTTTGACCGTCTAAGTCCCTGAGTAACCAGAGGTCATTACAAGGAGAAAGAACATCACCGTGAGCACATAGAAGGATATGTGAGATTTAGGTCTAGTATGAGGGGATTTGTGCATGCCGAAAAGACTTCCCAGGAAGAAGTTTCAGCACATAAGCACAATAAAGCCACAAACTCTACCTTTGTCAAATCCAAGCCAGAAGAACATTCTTGGAATGGATCCATGCAGCGACTGGAAGATCGGTTGGGGGAAATGAAAAAAAAAACCTTTACAAAGGACCTTTTTTAAAGGCTCACCATTTATCCAGGCTATTGTGGAGTGCCCTACACCTTCCAAATTCAAGCCACCAGTTGTCACTCGTAAATGTGATGGGAAAACCGATCGAGTCTTACACATTGAGTAGTATCAAGCTGCTGCTGACATTTATTTTGTCTCCAACAAAATGAGGTGCAGGGCTTTCTCTAGTTCCATCACAGGTCCAACTCAAATATGGTACAATAATTTTCCGAGAGGTAGAATCTCCCGTTTTATTATTTAGCTAAATTATTCATTGATAACTTTTGTTTTGGTGCCAAGACGATTAATATTGTTACTCATTTCTTGACCGTGCGCTAAAAACCTAGAGAGAGTACCAGGGGTTGTAGCACACGGCTTAATAATGAGAAGCTAGAAGTGGTGGATTATGAAGAGAAAACAACTATTGAAGATTTAATGAGTGGGTTACTGGTAAAAGACCTTACTATGCAATGGCGAAAAACCCACCCCAGACTATGACAGAGTTGATGGCTAAGGCTGGAAAGATCATGAACGCCGACGAAGCTATGGTTGTAATAGAAGCACCAGAAAGCTAGATTGGGGGAAAGAAGAACAATTCATTCAAGAAAGATAAAAAAATAAGAAGTGTGACAGGATCAAGAAGTTCGATGAGTATACTCCACTCGCTACGGTTGTTCACCACATCCTCGAGGAAATCAGGGATAACACTCCACTCGCTAAGGGTGTTCACCACATCCTCAAGGAAATCAGGGATAACAAAGGTCTAAATTGGCCTGGGAAACTGAGGACACCTCCCAACAAGAGAGAGAATTCCAAGTACTATTATTTTCATCGAGATCATGGACACACCACTGGTAGTTTCATAGCCCTCAAGAATGAAGTTAAAACTCTTATTCGGCGAGGAAAGTTGGCAAAATTTATTGATCGGAATGTTAATCGAGATACCAAAAAAATATCCGAATCACCTGACTGAGGAAAAAATGACACCAAAAGAGCATGTAATAACGATTATGAGGATGACCCTGACCTTTTGAAGAAGCCTGATGAGCACGAAATAGATGTAGGTATAATTTCCTTTGGTTGTCATTTTATCGCAGGAGGAGACGCAGGTGGAGGAGATGGACTTGTTGAAAGAAAGGCTTACTTAAATAAGGCCAAAGCTTGTCCCATTATCAGACAGATCGATATGCTTGAGAGCAGTGACGGTCGGCCTAGAAAAGTTAACAAAGAAAAAATAGTGATCGACTTCTCCAAAAACGATCTGAGTGGGGTACTCTATACTCACGATGATCCTTTAGTCATCACTTGTAGAGTTCACCATGGTAGAGTGGCCCCCAGTTTTGGTCGATAATGCTAGTTCAGCTGATGTAATATTACACAACTATTTCCAAAGCTTAGGGCTATGAGGCAATAGGTTGAAATTGTACCACATGCCTCTTATAGGATTTTTAGGAGAAAGGGTATATCCCTTGAGAACTGTCAAGCTGGATGTGCTGATCGACACTTGGACAACAAGTAGGATGGAGCGAATTTACTTCTTCATATTGAACAAAAATATACTTTTGACCTACAATATAATCCTTGGTAGGGTAGGGTTGAAGCAATTAGAGGTTGTTCCATCTACCGTGCATCAATGCATGAAGTTCCCTACCAACTATGGAGTCAACGTAGTAAACAATAACTAGATGGATGCATGAGAATGCTATTATACCTCTGCCAACCAACAGGAGATAAATAGGGGCACAACTACTTTTCACAATGATACTTTGGATCCTCGCAAAGAGGAAGACTTGGTGAAAGGATAGGCCATGGAAGAAATAGAAACCATTGTACTAGACGATGATAAAATAGAAAGGACCACCTAGATTGGCTCAAGACTAACACCTTCTATCAAACAAGATTTAATTACATTCCTTAGAGATAGGAAGAACATGTTCTCTTAGAGTCATAAGAATATCCCAAGGATTGATCCCACCTTCATATGCCACGAACTTAACATTTACAATATGCCAGATCGATCAAGCAGAATCGCATAATTTTCTGCCCAGAGAAGACTATGGCAATTCAAGAAAAGATGGAAAAACTATAAAAATCACAGTTTATTGAGGATGTTAAATATCCGACTTGGTTGTCCAATGTAGTAATGGTTAAGAAGAACAACCACAAATGGCGAATATGTGTGGATTTTACTGTTCTTAACAAAGCATGCTCAAAAGACCACTTTCCTTTACCAAGGATAGATCAATTGGTCTATGAAATAGTAGTTCATGCTCTACTTAGCTTCATGGATGCCTATTCTGGTTATAACCATATTAAGATAAAGCCGGGGCATAGGGAGAGCACATCCTTCATCATCAGTCGAGGAACTAACTACTACAATGTGATGCCCTTTGGGCTCAAGAACGCTAGAGCAACATGTCAAAGGTTAGTAAACAAAGTCTTTGAGGACCAAATTAGTAAGAACATAAAGGTGTATATAGATGATATGCTCACCAAAAGCAAGTTCGTCGTCGATCACATCGTGGATCTGGCCCAAATATTTGATCAGAAGGAAAAACATCATATGAAGCTCAATTCGATCAAATGTATATTCAGAGTACAAGAAGGTATGTTTTTGGGATATATTGTGAATCAAAGGGGAATTAAATCCAACCCTAATAAAATAAAAGCTTTACTGAAGATGCAATCCCCGACCAGAAAGAAGGATGTGAAAAAGCTGATAGGAAGAGTAGCAACCCTAAATCGTTTCGTATCTCGGGCTAAAGATAAACATCTTCTATTCTTCAATGTGCTTAAAAAGACTTTTAAATGGAGCCAAGAATGTGAAAAATCTTTTTTGGACTAAAAGAAGTACTTGGGGTCTCCCGCACTACTTTCCCAACCAGTTTTGGGTGAGAAGTTGTACTTATATTTGTCTGTTTCAAAGTCTGTTGTAAGTTCGACCTTAATTCGATTTAAGGAAGGTGTTAAAAAGATAGTGTATTACACCAATAAAGCGTTCTGAGGAGCCGAGATCAGATACCCATGCTTGGAGAAATTGGCACTGGCACTCATTGAAGCATTTAGAAGAATAAGACCCTACTTTCATCCCCATACCATTATAGTTTACACTGAACTACCTCTACGACAAGCTTTGCATAAGCTTGAAAAGTCAGGAAGACTAATGCCTTGGGCGATTGAACTGGGAGAGTATAAAATTGTATACGAGCAAAGAACTTCATTGAAAGGGCAAGCTGTAGAAAATTTCATAACAAAATTCACTTATGCAGAGATACACAATACACTAAGTTTGCTTACCAAGAAAACTTCTCCGAAAGAGAGAACAACTTAAAGGCAAACTAATATGGTTACCGACCAATAAGAATCATCAGCTATTCAAACTGAGATGGTTACTGACCAACTAGAATCATCAGCTGATTAAGAAAGGGCTATTCGACTAGCCGAGCAAAGCAAGAATGTTTTTAAATATGAGTATTAATGGATGAGGACTTCAAGAGTGATGCCCTAATTAGAAAATTATTTTTAGATGGCGCTTCGTGCACGACGAGCAATGTAGCTATAATTATTCTCAATGCTCCAAACATTTTGGACGTAGAGTATGCATTGAGATTTTAATTTCTGTCTTCTAATAACAAAGTCGAATACGAAGCGTTAATTACTAGTTTGGAGCTAACCTCATCACTGGGTGCCGAGCATGTGATAGCGCACAATTATTCTCAACCTACTATCCATCGATTACTTAAAATATATCTAGTTTAATGGGGAACATGGATGAGATACTCGAATAAGACCAAAGAAGTTATTTCCTCATTTCCTGCGGTCAAGATGGTCCAGATTTTAAGAGCAGACAATTCCCGAGTAGATGCTCTTGCTCGATTAGCCTCAGCAACTCCAACGGAGCTCAAAAGAGCCATTATGGTCGAGATTCTCACCAGCAAGGGAATTGATGAGGAAGCATTCAACATCATTTCTATTGAATTGGGTCCTTCCTGGTTAGAAACAATCAGGGACTACATTGAGAAGGGACTATTACCAGCCGACCAAAATGAAGTAAGAAAATTAAGATATAAGGTAGCTAGTTATGTCTTGGAAAAATGTATTATGTAAAAAGGGGATATATAGTCTATTTACTTCGTTATGTCCATCAAACTGAAGTAAACGATCTGATTAAAGAGGTTCATGTGGTGCCCATTCAGCTGGAACATCTTTGGTACAAAGGATAGCCACGCAAGGCTACTATTGGCTAATAATAAAGAAAAAATGTGTTTTATTTTCCAAGAGGTGTGACAAGTGCCAAAGGTTTTCAACCATTCAAAGAAAGCCAGGTGCTTACCTAACTCTTATTAATTCTCCTTAGCCTTTTGCCATTTGGGGAATAGACTTGGTCAGACCATTGCTGACCACAAAAGGAAGGTTCAAGTATTTAGTCGTCGCAGTGTATTACTTCACCAAATGGGTGGAGGCTGAGCCCTTGATTGATATGCCCTATCAAAGATTGTTTCAGTTTATATGGAAGAAAATCATATGTCGTTATAGAATGCCCTATGTTTTATCACTGATCATGGTACCCAGTTTGACAATGATGAGTTTAAGGAGTATTGAATCAGATCCAAAATACAAAAGCTACATTCAACAGCAAGGCTGATCGAGGGTGAAAAGTAGCATCACATAGGAACGCTAATCGTTGTTTTCATTTCACCTCCTCAATACAAAAATCTAAGCTATTACTACACTAGTGAGGCAAGTATAACAGTAAGTCGGATATTGTAAGAAATCCACACGGAGTGTTGATTAGATTGGTAATTGATTTATTATTTCAAGAATAAAAGTGTAAAAGGTGATAGGGTGGAAATGGTGAAAAAAAGAAAAAGAAAAGAAGTTAACACTATACTATAATTAATTAAAACGAGAGTTGGGATCACGTCCCTGCCATGGTGAGCAACTAATAATTAGAATTTTGGTTCGAAAATATTTAACCGAGCATTTTTAATTAATCATAAACATCACGCAAGAAGAAATTTAACTCAAAGTAGCGAGATAAAACATTTAATTCAAAATGGTCACACGCGTCTTAAAATCAAATTATCACTATAAACACTAACGTTGCGTGACAAAGAAAGTTAAACGCATAATAATTCCATTTTAATACACGCGGTTTCAATTAAATGTTATTTTACATGAAACCTAATTTTCGGAGCACGACGCCCATCAACGGAGGTCACACGATCCAAAACCTATTTAACTACTCACACAACATGATTAAACTAATTAAACAACTAATTAATAACTAAAAACATTAAATAAATAACTACAATTAATTTATCTAGGCATGGAACAATAAATAAGCATGGAAATTAAAGCAAGAACAAAGCTTAAATAAAAGGAAACTTACATTAATGGTGATTAACCAAAGAAAATGGAGAATATGGGGCACTCCACAAAATATCCCCAAAATGTTACAAACCTTAAAAACTAAGCAAATGAAAGATCCCCTCTCAAATGAGAGAAAATGGTTTATATAAAATATCAAGAATGGCAAACTTGTAATATAAAAGAAGAGCAAAAGAACTGCAGAGCCAAATCGATTCGGCATGAAATATCTTCGAAGATTGGCTTGGGGAGAATCGATTCGGTAATGGCCGAATCTATTCAGTAGGGAGAAATATCAATGCCAAATGTTTCTGTAAAGATTTCAAAGCGATTCGGTAACTGAAATAACTGACACTTCCCGCTAAGCGAATCGATTAGCAAGGGGGAGAATCGATTCGCTCCCCTATTTTTTCTCCCCTGTTTTTACAATCCTTCTTCTGCTTTGGTTTTGTTGTAATTCCCTTCCGCCGAAATTCCCGTAACTTATTTGTTATGGATTGTATTCACACACCGTTTGCGTCCACGCGAAGCTCGCCCAGATGGCTACAACTTCTGTGAGATGTTGGGCCAGATACCCAAGCTGTGAAATGACTAAAGTTCCCTTTCGCGTGCGGATTGTACGAAAACTCGTCGGAATGCGTCCGAGCTCCATACTAAGTACCGAAATACCTACAAAAGCTCAATTAATCCGTGCAAAGAATGTATATATAGAAATTCGAGGTTGTCTAGTTAACGAGCATAAATATAGGGATTAAGATACCCGAGGGGGCTAATAACGCGTAGGTTGACAGGTGAAATACGTAATATTTGCATCTCCCCTAACTTACACATTTCTAGTCCCTAGCAATGAAATAGGAGACAATAAGAACTATAAGTAAACCAAAAGTAGGATGCAAGTAAAAAAATGGGATAAAAAAGGATAAGGCCACTTTCGTGGGAGAACGATTGCATTTAGCGTATGCAATAAGTCGTTAAACCCCTAGGTTACCCTAGTGGACGAGTGTCATCTTATGAGGGTTTTCAGGGATGAAACCTACAAACATCAGATAGTTTTCTTAAAATATGCCTAACCCAACATGCGACAAACTCAACAATAACAAAAAAAAATTCAAATGCGTTATTAGAATATTGAACGAATTCAAGCTAAAGTCCATTATTATTAATAGGCTGAATGCACCTCATAGAATTAAAATTTTAAAAGTGGGAGGGGGAGAACACATGCATAGTATGATTTGGCAAAAACTTAAATAATCCAAATAAGCATTAAAGCAAGCTTATTTTCAATCCTCACGGGCATTACACTCATCAAATGAATTCACTCGAAACATGGAGGTAACACACGGAACATGCAGGTATAAAGAGTAAATATAAATGGAAACTAGGCCACGCACATGTTACTAATGAAGAATGCTATATAAAAAATGAAAAGCATGTAATCTCAATGAAAGATACAGCTCATTAAAGGAGGCGAAATGTATTTTCACAGATTATCAAAACTATTTAAACTTTTAAATTGAACTCACACTAGGATCACATATGACTTTATAGGGTTATAATGTAGGCTAGGATCGGGTTATGAAATGAAAGAAATATGTACATATTCAAAGTGCTCGGGGATGAAAACTCGGGATAATGAAAAATTGCGAGCAATTTCAAAATTGGAAAACAAGTTCCCTAACAAGCATTAAATATAACAATAGGAGAGTAATCAAAGCTTATTGAATATTATATACAACATATACAAACTTTCTCTTTATTTTTCTAACTTTTTCTTTTGTTTTCTTTTGTTTTTGCTTTTTCTTTTCTTTTTCACTACAATTTCTTCTTCACTTTTCTCACTCTTTACATATGCTTAAATTTCAACCATACTACAAAACATCATTCAATACCAAGTATCATTCCAAATAAAGGTATGTGATGATGCTAAAATTAGCACCACCCGATAAGGTGTTTTCAAGCTCAATCTAAGAACAACAATGGCAGCATATTTACGTAAAAGGTAGGAGAATGAGATGAGGAGAAGAGGAGAGAGCACCAGAATATAAGTGGTTCAGCCTAAATTGGCCTACGTCCACTGTGTGTGAATAACCTCACTGTAATAAGGCACTGATGGCCATGGATACAATCTCTCAAGCTCTCTCTCTACTGTGTATCTAGACAGAGTTTCAGCTAGGTTTGTCTTTTTTTTTGGATCCTTTGCAAGGTAGAGGGTGACCTCTATATATAGTACCTAGGGGGTGTAATGTACCCCCCATGCATGTAATGTGCATGTGTATGTTTGCCTCACCAATATGGGAAAGCCATCTGTCACTTTCACAAGTAGAGAATGATGATGAAATATTCTCCCCACGTGTGGGGAATAATCTTGTTATAACTGATATGTGTCCACGTGCCCTTATCCAAATGTCAGCAGATGCTCGGCTATCGTCTTTGGTGTATGACCTCGGCCTGGGAGAGGCCGAGGTTGGTAAGTCTAGGTGCTCATTCAGTCCGAGGTGACCATGGAGGTCTTGGCTTAATCCTTGCCGAGACAATGGACAAAGTCGGCCTGAGCCGAGGTTGAGCTGGTGTGTTTGGAGCATCGACTGATGTCTTGATGAGGTTTCTAGTAAGGCTTCTTGCGAGCTCGGCCTATATCTGGCCGAGGTTGCCATTCCAAGGTATACGAGAATGTTGTTGATCTTTGTGATGCATGCGATATCCCTTGATGAGGTTGGCGGTAGTGTCGGCCTGGGCCGACCTTGCTATGGCCGAGGGCTGATGCCGCATGCCCAAGGCTTATCCAGTGTCGGCCATAATCTCGGCCAAGGTTGGTGTCTCCGAGCCGAGGTCACACTTGGGGCATATCAATCACCCCCAGCCCTTAGTTACATGTGAAAGCAGGTGACTGTGGGATTTACACATCTCCGATGCCTTTCTAATATGAGCCAATATTTGTTTGACACTTGTCCAGTGTTGAGGTATGGCTTGCTTGGCAAGCGTGTGTTATCAGCCGCCCTTTGGGGCTCCCAAGGCAATGATGGGCCTTGGGAATCGCGCCTATATATTTAAGGATTTTGAACCCTCATTTTTCCCTCCATCCTCAATTCTCTCTTCTGCGTAATTGCGTTCCAACGATTTCTCTCTCTAAAGGCGCTCTTCGCGATTCCTCTGCAGAGGTCTCTGGTGGTCCTTCTTCGAGTTTTCTTCGCTTCCTTCTACTACTTCTTCCTCAGGTATTCTCTGCCATCTTTTTCTCTTCGTTTTGTCCTGTTTTCCCTATTTTTTATGTTTTTCGGTGAGATTCTGAGTTTTCCGGTGAGTCCACCATAGTTTCAGGCGAACTGTATTTGCCTTAAGTTTCTTGGTTTGATCTTTAAATTGCCTTACTTCATTAGCCAATATTGTTTGTAGTTTAGGAAGTCTCCCAAGTGTAGTGTCTGCCTCTGATGCTCAGACCCCTATACCAACTTCTTGAGGAGTTCCCCTCCCTTAGGGAGAAGACTTTAGAAAAAATCAGACAAATAGAAAGAGCACAGGAGGAGGCTCGTAGGTCACAAGAATTCCCTATTAGACCCATCTTTCCACCACCCCTGAAAGTGATATATCCTGATCCCTCGGAGTCTTTCAATCAGGCAGAGGTTCCTGTCGATCCTATACCAATGTCTGAGTCTGAGTCTTCCACCTCAGACCCCATGTCCGTGGATTCCTTCCAGGAGGCCATGGACTTTTCAATTCGGGAAGATCAGGCCCCTGATCAGGCCGAGGTCTCCAACCGGGCCTCATCTCATAACAACTCCAGTACCTCAGCCTCTTCCTCAGAGGTTGAGATCGTTGAGCCGAGTGTGGCCATTCCACCACCACTTAACGCCATTCCTCTGTTGACCTTCACTGGTGCCGAGTTCGCTCAGAGGTTCCCGGGTGTTGATACCAAAATTAATTTGCTGACATGGACCAATCATATGAAGACACGTGTCTATCTACATGGCAACAGCAAACACTTTTGAGGAACCCACTCGCTCCGAGGAACAAGAGTACAATGAGGAAGACTAGTTCCCCGAGGAACTCACAAGCTCCGAGGAACAATGCCTCTCCGAGGAACTCTTAAATACCGAGAAGCTTAGGCGGTCCGAGCAACTCGTGGTGGTCCGAGCTGCACCTCGAAGCAGGATACCAACAGTTTAACTTCTCATTAAATGCTTATCATTTGGATGCGCACGCAAAGAGGGCATTAAATGTATTACCTTTTTTTATATGTATATCATTTAATGTATTACCCTTTCACATTACAGCCTCAGGGCTATAAATATATTGTACAATTCTCATTGTAAAAGGGAGAGACTGGAATTTCTTGAGATAACTTGTAATCGAGAATTCCCATACAAACAGCAATACCAAAACAGTGGACGTAGGACATTCTTATAAGGCTGAACCACTTTAAAATTCTTTGTCTCATTTATTTATCTGTGATTGAATTATTAGAGTGATCTAATTTTTTACATCAACATATTGGCGCCGTTTGTGGGAAACGACTGATAATATCGTTTTTCATAAAAAACAATCCATTACCAATGGCGGATATTCTTGAATCCAGCAATCGAAATGCTGGAACCCCTCCAAATCCATCTGCTCCACCAATTATTCCAGATCTGACTGGAATAATGGCAAATCTGGCTCAGGGCCAGACCGTCATGCAAGAAAAATGCGACAACTCATCCAAACCCTCCATAGCGGTGCGTCAGCCCATTTCGGACCACGAAGCATTCAAAGAAATACCCGTGCGCCTTCTTCGCGTACTTGGCATACTAACTCACATCGCAATGAGGAATCTGATGATTTCTCTTATCAACCTGGGCGAACTTTGTCGGTGCGAGCCACGAATACTGAACAACGTGCCACCCTCTCCCCAGAAAGGACCATCGCATTGGAAAGATTAAGCAAGGTTTGTCCTTTCGACCGATTAGGCCCTAGGAGGAACAAAAGTCCTCTTAATGCAGCGTCGAGGAGCTTTCGACGAACAACAGATTTAAGGGAAGGATCTGCCCAGTCGCGACCAGCTGCTCGTCAAGATAGATCCTATGACCGACCAGTTGCTCGTCAAGATAAATCCTAGGAAGCTACTTCAACGCGATCAGTTGCTCAAACTAATAGGCCCGAGGAAGGAAATGATGCATGGAAAGGATCTATTCAAAGGCTAGAGGATAGATGAGGGGAAATGGCTAAGGCCAAGAATCCTCTACAACGAACCTTTGTTCGAGGAACACCTTTTGTCCAGGACATTATTGATTTTCCAACACCATCAAAGTTCAAAGCACCTGTTGTGACTCCCAAGTATGATGGAAAGACTGACCCTGCCCTTCATATAGAACAATACCAAGCTGCAGCCGTCATCTATGCTATCCCAGATGAGATGAGATGCAGAGCATTCTCGGGAACACTTACCGGATCTGCTCAAATATGGTATAATAGCCTTCCTCGGGGTAAGATTTCAACTTTTCTTCAACTGGACGAGCTATTCATTGGGAATTTCTGCTTTGGGGCAAAGTCAGTTAAACGAGTATCACATTTGTTAAGTGTTAGACAAAAAGCTGGTGAGAGTACCAGAGATTATATAACTCATTTTAATAACGAGAAACTCGAAGTCATTGATTACGAAGAGAAGACAACGATTACTGCTTTGATGAGTGGACTACTGCTAAACAAGTTGTACTACACTTTGGCTAAAGATCCACCTCGAACCATGGCAGACCTGATGGGAAAAGCGTCCAAGATTATGAATGTCGAGGAGGCTATGTCTGCGAAGAAGAATATGGACGCCAAAGAAACCAAGCTGGAAGGTGATAAAGTTAAGAAGAAAGAACACAAGAACAATGGTGGTGACAAACAATCCAAAAATAGGTCATCATGGGAGGTCTTGAGGAAATTCGATAATTACACACCTTTGAAGGTAAATATCAACCACGTCCTGGAAGAAATTAAGAATAGCGAGGAGTTAAACTGGCCAAAGAAAATGAAGGCAGACCCTGACACGAGGAATAGGGAAAAATATTGCGAGTTCCACAAAGATCATGGCCATATGACCAAAAATTGCATAGCTCTTCAAAATGAGATTGAAACACTCATCCGATCAGGAAAGCTAGCAAAATATGTTGATCGGGGAGGCGAAAGAAGAAACAACGACCGAAATAGAGAGATGTCTAGATCCCCTCGTCGAGCAGAGGAGAACAAGAAGAGAAACCATGCAGTTGATCCAGAAGATGACCCCGATCTTCCCAAGAAACCAAGGTAGCCAGAACGAGAGGTATTTTCAATATGCTTTGGGTTATTTGATTGTAATATTATTACAGGTGGAGATGCAGGAGGAGGAGACCTTACTGCAAAAAGAAAATCTTACCTCGGTGAGGCTCAAGCTTGCTCGTACATTCAGCGAATAAATCTAGCTGAGGAAGATCGCCCGAGAAAGGTAAACAAGGAGAAATTGGTTATCGGTTTTTCAAAAAATGACCTTACAGGTGTTTTATATCCTCATGATGACCCGCTGGTGATCAAAATGAGAATGAAGGAGGTCATGATTTCAAGAGTACTGGTCGACAATGGTAGCTCGACAGACATCATGTTTTACTCGTGTTTCGATAGTTTAAATCTAAAGCTATCTCAACTGGAGCCTTACCATAGACCCCTCATCGGTTTTGCTGGCGAGAAAGTATTTCCACTTGGGACGATCAAGTTGGATATATTCGTTGGTACGTGGCCTGCTTGTCGGACATAAAGAATACGTTTCTTCATGATGGATAAGAATGTCCAATCATCGTACAATATCATCATGGGAAGAGTAGGATTGAAGAAGTTCGAGGCTGTGCCATCTACAGTACATCAGTGCCTAAAATTTCCAAAAAACTTTGGAGTAGGAGTTGTGAAAGGTGATCAGAAAGTAGCTCGGGAATGCTATTATTCACCCGTCGAGCAAGAAGAACTGGAAGAATCAAAGAAAAAGACCACTACTTATCAAGTGGATGAAGGTGCATAAATTGAAACATTGGATCCCCGAGATGAGTCGCAACTCATAAAGGGTCAAGTGGTGGAAGCTACTGAAAATATCATTCTGGACGACGAGCACCCTGAGCGAACTACTCAAATAGGTTGATCGTTGGAGGCCTCATTAAAACAGGAATTGATAACTTTCCTTAGAAGAAGAAGACAAACTTTTGCATGGAGTCATGAAGATATGCTTGTGATAGACCCAAACTTCTTATGTCATGAGCTCAATGTGAATAAGGAGATCAAGCCTGTGAAGCAGAGAAGAAGAGTATTCAGTCCCTAGAAGAATCAAGCTATATAGGAGGAAGTTGAGAAGCTCCAGAAAGCTTGTTTCATTGAAGATGTTAAATATCCAGATTGGTTAGCTAATGTGGTGATGGTAAAGAAGAAAAACAACAAATGGAGGATGTGTGTAGACTTCACCGACCTCAATAAAGCATGCCCAAAGGATCACTTTCCACTGCCCCGAATTGATCAACTGGTGGATGCTATCTCGGGACACGAGTTGCTGAGCTTCATGGATGCTTATTCTGGCTACAATCAAATTAAAATGAAACCTGAAGATAGGGAGAGTACTTCTTTTATTACCCCTAGGGGAACTTATTGTTATAATGTTATGCCTTTCGGCTTGAAAAATGCAGGTGCGACATATCAGAGGCTGATGAACAAGGTCTTTACTGAACAAATCAGTGACAACATGGAAGTCTATATTGACGATATGCTGATAAAAAGCAAGAAAGCTGCCGATCATCTAGTTGACTTAAGCCAGACTTTTGATTAACTAGATAAATATCAAATGAAGCTGAACCCGACGAAGTGCATATTTGGAGTACGAGAAGGCATGTTTCTCGGGTACATTGTCAATCAACGAGGCATTGAAGCAAATCCTGAAAAGATCAAATCTCTATTAGGGCTGCGATCTACAACGATGAAGAAGGAAGTACAGAGTCTCACAGGACGAGTAGCGGCACTCAACAGATTTATGTCACGAGCAACTGATAGATTTCTCCCATTCTTCAAGACACTTAGAAAGACTTTTGAGTGGAATGATGAATGCGAGAAGGCTTTTCAGGACTTGAAGAGATACTTGGGAACACCTCCACTATTGTCCAGGCCAGTGATGGGAGAAAAATTATACTTGTGCCTTACAGTGTCCGAGAATGCAGTTAGCTCGACGTTGATCAGAGTGGAGAATGGAGTACAAAAGCCAATTTACTACACAAGTAAGGCCTTCCGAGGAGCAGAGATCAGATATCCAAGGCTGGAGAAATTGGCACTGGCGCTGATTAAGGCGAGTAGGAGAATGAGGCCATATTTCCAGGCTCATACCATAGTAGTATATACTGATATGCCATTGAGGTAAGCCCTGCATAAGCCAGAAAAATCAGGATGATTGATGTACTGGGTAATAGAACTCGATGAATATGATATAGTCTATGAACCCAGATCATCGCTTAAAGGACAAGCTGTAGAAGATTTTATAGCAGAGTTCACCTATCCTGATAGCTCCGAGGAACAAAAGTTGCTCGCTGATCAACCTGCGGATGTTACAGGATCAACAAACACAAGCTCAGACCAATTTCGATTGGTAAAAGGGCGTGTGGATGTTACAGGATGTGACGCAGAGATAGTTATGAGGATTCCGGATGAGAAACGAGAGTTGCTCGATGATCAACCTGTGGATGTTACAGGATCAACAAACACTAGCTCAGACCAACTCCGGTTGGTAAAAGGGCTAGTGGATGTTACAAAATCATTGACTTCGGGCTCAGACCAACTACGGTTGGTAAAAGGGCAGGGAGAAATGATCGACGAAGAGCAAGAAAAACCTGAGGAGGAAAGGAAGGAACAAATATTTCATCGAGGAACTCTAACTGATCAGAAATTTGAAGACGAGTTACCTATATGGAGACTATATGTAGATGGCTCATCTTGCACTGCAGGATGCGGCGCGGGGATAGTTTTGAGCACTCCGGATGAGGTCGATATGGAATACGCCTTGCGTTTCCAATTCAAAGCTTCCAATAATGAGGCTGAATATGAGGCCATGATTGCAGGACTTGGTTTAGCAAAAATTATGGAGGCGCAACTGGTCATTGTTTTTAGTGATTCTCAATTGATCATAAACCAAATGATGGGAGTATATGCAGTTAGAGGAGAATTAATGATCAGATATCATGCAAAGGCAAAGGAGCTGGTGTCAGAATTTACCGCTATTCAGCTGGTCATAATACCAAGAATGGAGAATGCGAGAGCAGACGCCCTAGCTCGACTAGCATCAGCTACTCGCACCGAGCTACGACGAACAATCCCAATTGAAGTGTTAGCTGGTCGGAGCATAGATGAAGATCTGACAATGAACTTTATCACCCTTGATTTAGGACCATCTTGGATGGATTCCATCAGGGCGTATATTGAGGAGGGAGAATTTCCAATTGGCAAGCTCGCTGCCAAAAAGTTGAAGTTTAAAGCTTCTCAGTATGTACTAACTAATGGTGTTTTATATAGATGAGGAATTATGGCAGGTTTACAGAGATGTGTACATCCCTTCGAGGTGAAATAATTAATTAAAGAGATCCACGAAGGGTCTTGTGGAGCACATGTAGCAGGTCAGACGCTTTTACAAAGGGTGATGACGCAAGGATACTACTGGCCGGCGATGAGGGCTGATTGCATAGCCTACGCCAAGAAATGTGACAAGTGCCAGCGCTTTTCATCCATCCGAAGAACTCCACAAGCATTGTTGACACTCATAACTTCCCCTTTGCCATTTTCCATGTGGGGAATTGATTTGGTTGGGCCACTGCCAACGACCCGAGGAAGGTTCAAGTATCTCATTATCGCAGTGGATTATTTTACTAAATGGGTAGAAGCTGAGCCACTCATTGACATGACGTACGAGAAGGTATACCAATTTATTTGGAAGAACATCATTTGTCGATATGGTCTACCTCATGCCTTCATCACAGACCATGGAACACAATTTGATAACGAGGAGTTTGCCGCCTATTGTCATCAATCAAATATTTTGAAGGTCCACTCAGCACCAGGCCATCCTCAAAGCAATTAACAAACTGAGGTGACAAACAGAACGCTGCTAAATGGCTTGAAAAAAAGATTGGATGATGCAAAAGCAAACTGGATCAACGAGTTACAATCAATACTTTGGGCTTAACGAACTACTCCCCGAGTAGCAACTGGAGAATCACCATACATGCTGGCATTTGGAAGTGAAGCTGTCATACCTGCCGAGTTGGGTCTTCCAACACACAGGGTACTGAATTGCAATTCCCCTGTCAGCGACTTAATGAGAAGACTGGATTTAGACATGCTCGAGGAAGTCAGAGAAGAAACAGCCATTAGAAATGCTGCTTACCAGCAGCGAACAACTTTGTTTTACAACAAAAGGGTGAAGAAGTGCGACCTGAAAGAAGGAGACTATGTGCTAAAGAAAGTAATTCAAAAGCACAATAAGCTGGAAGCAGACTGACATGGACCATACCGAGTTACAAAAGTTGTTCAACCAGGAACTTATCGAATAGCAACTCTAGAGGGGGATGAGTTCAAGAATGCATGGAACGCAGAGAACCTACGCAAGTATTATCAGTGATGTACATGTAACACAGTTCCATCAGTATGAATAAAATGAAGATGTTCTGCTAAAGTCTCTCCTTTTATTGAGAACTTTTCGGGGAATACTAGTGCTACACACTACTCGACAAAACTCGGCAAAACTCAGGCTGCTCAGCAGCAAAATATTCCTAAAAATGCCAGCTTCGGCTGGTTAGGAAACAAAATATTCCTAAAAATGCTAACTTCGGTTGGTTAGGAAATAAAATATTCCTAAAAATGCCAACTTCGGTTGGTTAGGAAACAAAATATTCCTAAAAATGCCAACTTCAGTTAGTTAGGAAACGAAATATTCCTAAAAATGCCAACCTGTTTGGTTAGGAAACGAAATATTCCTAAAAATTCCAACCTGTTTGGCTAGGAAACGAAATATTCCTAAAAATGCCAACATGTTTGGCTAGGAAACAAAATATTCTCGCAAATGCCAACTTATGTTGGTCGGGAGGTAAGATTATTCCAGAAAGTGTAAAAGTTGATGACTATGGCTGGTCGGGGATAAAAACCCACCAACTGTAGTTGGTCGACAAAGAAAATTTACCGACCTTGGTTGGTCGGAAACATTTAAGAGAAAAGGCTACTAACTATGGCTGGTCGGAGATAAAAACCCACCCTATAGTTAGTCGACAAGCAAAATTTACCGATCTTGGTTGGTCGGAAACATTTTATAGGTAAAATTATTTCAAAAAGACTAACTATAGCTGGTCGGGGATAAAAACCCACTAACTATAGTTGGTCGATATGGAGAATCTAACAACTTTGGTTGGTTGGAAACATTTTCATACTCATTACTTTATTGTTAAGTGATCGAGCAACAATATTGATACTTATAATTTTTTAATTGATAATGAGTTGGTCGACAAACAACACAATATTGTTATCTTTTTAACGAATATGCATAAATGTATAGTGTTTGATAACTATAAGACAATAGCAATCAAAATTTGCAAACAAAATGAAAGTCTTTCATTGGATTCAAAATAAATTACATTGATAATGAAATTACAGTTACATTGATATGTATACTAACTATTACATAAAAAATTCCTATTCTACTGGTCTCTTCCCCTCTGCTTTTGACACAGGTTCCTCGCCAGCAGGCGGATCATTTAAAGACAGAGGAGAATTGATGAAGTTGAGGTCCTTCAACATCCTGATATTCATCACGGATGGTCGGTCTAAGAGATGATCGGGACGAGATACCTCGATTTGTGAATCTAAATTGTAGTCACCGAGATACTTTGAAATTAAGCTCCGAGGAATGGCCTGAGCAGGGATCCAATCCATCTCCAAATTGTATGGTGGCACAAGAAAGTCGAGCAACCCGGGATCATGGTAGTCCCACAGATAATGACCTTGTTCGAGCTTCAACACACCTAAGGAATTCAACCAGCCTTGCTTGTAGCCCTCATTGTTGGCATTCTGGATATGATCGTCCAAGTGGAATAGTGCTTCGTTGTATCCAGTCATCCAGAACTCCCTGGGCTGTTTGTGGAATTGATAGGTTAGCCTTTCTAGCTGCTCGTGGAGATTCTTGATGAAAAGCTCCTTATTCTCCAAGACGGACTTCTGCGCAGAGAGCTATTTTTCCAAGTCCCTAATCTTCTTTGACATACTAGACAAAGCCTGGTTCTTCGCCATTAATTGGAAAGCTTGGTTCTCTAACGCAGACTGAGTTCTCTGTTATTCGACAAGAACCCGAGCTGCTCTTCCTCGTCACCGAGGAGCTCTTGCTCGACCACGAGAAGATGTAGAGGTGCCTGAACTCTTCAAAGTCTCCAACTCGTCCCTCAACTTGGCATTCTCAACCTCTAAGAGCGAGAATCCCTCGTCGGTCACTGGTATCAAGACACTGGAAGTGGAGGCTGCAGACTTCAATTGTGATAGCTCTTTTTGCAAGTTGTTATTCTCTTGCTCCAGCAACTTGGAAATCTGTCTGCATTCCTCTACCTCACCCTTCAAAGTTCTCTCCCTCAGATCATACCCAGTAAAAAGCTTATCGTAGCCCTTGTCATCCATGATCAACTTGTACTTCTTTTCGTATCCCTCATACAACAGCGCAGTTGATTCCTTATATTGATTCTGAAGGTCCTCGAGGGTACACTGGAGATCCTCGATCATTTCATAGTAAGCCACATTATTGGCCACTGCTCGGTCAAGTAGACACTTCAGGTACTGATATGCTTTAACTGCCTGTTCTCAAGCATCATGACCAAGGATGTCGGCAACTTGTGCATCACTCAATTCTATGTGACCAGCCTTAAAGTACTCATTGCACTGTTGTAGCAACTTTGTATCATGGGCAGATAGCAGATCCATCCTGGTCAGAAACTAAAAGAGAAGGAAAAGCAATTATCAATAAGAAGAATAAGCAGAGTATGAATGAAAGATAGACAACAGTATGCAAAAAGTTCAAATTTTATTGGATCATAATTCAGAGTTACATCTTCTGAGTTACATTTGATAAAGAGAAACAAAATAAATAGAAACCCGAATAACACTAAACCTTTTCCTTATCTCCCAAATCCTTCTTGGGAGGCTGGGATGAAGAGGTAGGTTGCTCGAAAGGAAGGGATAGTTGCTCGGGGAGAGTAGGCAGTTGCTCGAAGGAAGAAATGATTTGCTGATCTTCCTCGGTAGTAGGATAAATGGCTAGGACATGATCTCCTATCACCATCGGAGACTCTTCAGAGGTAGCTTCGTCCTCTTCTAATTCTTCTGGAGTTGGAGGGGGACCAGGGATATGTCTCTGGAAGAGCTCGGATGACTCGTCGACCTTCATTTCCTGAAGGGCAGCAACCCATCCATCCCTAATATACTTTAGACTGCCATAGTCCACTTGAGATACCATGGCAGCCAACCCTTTATCCCACCCCTTGTCCCAGCCAGAGCTGAAAGACTTCTTCACAACAGCTTTCCTCTTGGCCTTCTCCAAGGCAAGCTTCTCGAATAGCAAGTTCTTAGCAGCCTTCAATTTATTTTCTGCCTCGTCCTTCTGCCGACCTACTTCTTGAAGCTGTCCCAACCTCTCCTCGGCAGCCTTGAGTTTATTTTCCAACTCTCCTGCAGCTTTGGGCTTCTCTTCCAGCTCTTTATTTGCCTTCTCCAAGGCATTCTTTTTCTTCTCCAACTCCTCGGAGGCATCAATAATTTGAGCTTTTTCTTTCTCGGAGGAGGTAAGTTTCTTCTCCCAGACAGCTTTATCATCAGCATATTTCTGGCGAGAATCTGCCAGAGACTTGGTAGCTTCTTCTAGAGCTCCCTCCACACTGGACGAGGAGCAAGAAGCCTTAATCGCTTCATCCTTCTTTAGGATTATATTAAAGCAGCTCGTCAACTGTGAACAGAAAAAGAAAGCAAGTTAGAAACAAATTTGACAAAGGAAATATGAGAAACTCTAAGTAAAGAGACTTACAGAAGCAAGGTGACGAGCAGCTAGTGAGGTAACCATATCCCGAGTAAGGTTTTCTTCAGTACCTTGAACCTCGGGAATGATCAAGGACTTTACCGAGCTCATGTCAGAGCTCGAGGGAATAAAAGTGGGAACTCCAGTCCCAGCAGCTGGGGGCTAAATAATGGTGTCAGCCAAATTGACCGAGGAGCTCTTCTTCAGCCTCCTCGGGGGAACAGGTACAGATTCAACCAAGGAAGAACCCTTGGTCGGTGATATCACAATCACCTCTCCAGGAGCAGCAGACCTGCTCGGAGCCACTGCGGGCTTCTCGGCAACTTTAATAGGTGCAGCGGGAGGAGCTGCATCAATCTTCTTCGTCCCCTCCCTTGGGACATCGATCCTACTCCTTTTTACCTCCCCAGAACAGGAGGCAGTTTTCTCAAACAGAGCAGGAGGTCTTCTCTTCTTCATCCTTTCACTTAAAGGAATATGGGATTCAGGCGATGAGCTTGTGGAAGCTGGAACTGGCTCTGATTCACTTATCACTGGACGAGCAGTGAAAGAAGTAGTGTAGCTCTTGTACTGGAGCAGATACGAAGCTGATCTGATGTGTTCGTCGGCAACACTTTGATGCAGACTCCAGATAAGTTTCAAATGCCTTATATTGACATCTGCTTCTTTTGGGTACTCTCTTTTGTTATCAACTGCAAATAGATAAACATTGTTATCAATGGCACATTTTATCAAACACAAAAGAAACATGATTTCAAAATAAAATAAAATAAAAATAACCTATCCCGTTGCCATAAGGAGGGCATCTGGGACCTTGGTAAACCTCATCTACCGCTAATGGAGGGTGTTGCCATTTTTTTATGATAACCCCATGCTCAAAATAATCCCTATTGGCATCAGGGAGATTTACTACTAAGGCTCTGTTTAAAAATCTAGTTTTTAAATAAAAAATATTATCATTAACTGCCCATCTGTAGCAGAACATGATTTCTGGGATTCCTATGCGAGTTCCATGCACTTGATTTAATCTATGCACCCCATTAACTATTCTCCATGTATTGGGGGCTATTCGTGCAGGAACAACATCGAAATACTGACAGAATTCCAGACACAAGGAATTGGGTGGAAAAGAAAATCCACATTCAGCAAAAATGAGACTGGGGAACCAATGTCCCTCAGCCAAATTGAAATAATCAGAAGGCTCAGAAAGTTTTTCCAAGACAACCCAAGAGGGGATGGAGAAATCAGAACGAAACTTCTCAAGAGACTCAACAAGGTAAACCATGGTGAATAAAGAAATGAAGAAGAAGGAAGAAGATCTTACAAAAAAAGAGTAGAGCTGTTGACAACGAACGACGAAAAAGATGAACGCACAAGAGAGTAGGAAGAGGCGACGTAAAACTCGAAGATAAAAATTTGAAAGGTAGAAGACGATGGGAGCATCTTTGAAGTTTAAATACCTTGCCTTGGGAAATGGTGAAGTAATGATTATAAAAAAGGATGATTACGTTACCGGCGGCTAAAAAGATAAAAAGTAGCACGGGAATCAAAGCGAACAATAGCGGCTAAAAAGAGGAAAAGTGGCACGGGAATCGAAGCAGAGAACAACGGCTAAGAAGACGAAAAGTAACGTGGGAATCCAAGCACGCAAAAAAGTCCAAAAAAGCATGATTTTACGAATTAGGGAAGGAGAAATAAATACAAGGGAAACGCTCCTAAAAATCAGGAAGACTATTTAAAGCCACCATATTCCAAGAAAGAATGTTCCATACTCCTCAAATTTCGAACTATGAAACATTGGGGGCTTCTGTTGATACCAAAATTAATCTGCTGACATGGACCAATCATATGAAGACACGTGGCTATCTACATGGCAACAACAAACACTTTCGAGTAACCCACTCGCTCCGAGGAACAAGAGTACAACGAGGAAGACTAGTTCCCCGAGGAACTCACAAGCTCCGAGGAACAATGCCTCTCCGAGGAACTCTTAAATACCAAGAAGCTTAGGCGGTCCAAGCAACTCGTGGTGGTCCGAGCTGCACCTCGAAGCAGGATTCCAACAGTTTAACTGCTCATTAAATGCTTATCATTTGGACGCGCACGCAAAGAGGGCATTAAATGTATTACCTTTTTCATATGTATATCATTTAATGTATTACGCTTTCACATTACAGCCTCAAGGCTATAAATAGATTGTACAATTCTCATTGTAAAAGGGAGAGACTGGAATTTCATGAGATAACTTGTAATCGAGAATTCCCATACAAACAGCAATACCAAAACAGTGGACGTAGGCCATTCTTATAAGGCTGAACCACTTTAAAATTCTTTATCTCATTTATTTATCTGTGATTGAATTACTAGAGTGATCTAATTTTTTACATCAACACCGGGTAACCCATCAACATCTGCTCCGGGCGACATTGAGCTAGATGATGATGACGTTTAAAGTGATGTCGACGTCTCTGAGGTGGCCGAGATCGAGAGTACTGTAACTGAGGTAGACCTCCTTTGCTTCAAATATCTGTACTCCATTAGTCCCTCCATAAAGCTAAGAAGACCTCTGTGGGAAGAGAGGGCTTTTCACGGCCGAGATGGCGAAATCTGCTTGTACGAGCATATGTTCAAGTTGGGGTTTCATCTGCCCATCCATCCCATTATCAAATCTATCCTTTCCTATATCAATTTGGCCCCCTCTCAACTATCCCCTAATGTCTGGAGGGTCATAATAGGGGCCATAGTCTTATGGAAGGTTGTCCACCACTCAGACCTCCCAGTTTAGGTCTTTGTAGGTTGCTATGTCCCTTCCTCAGCCAAAAATCATCCGAGCTACTATCATTTTGTAGCTCTAAAGACTGAAAAAAAGATGCTTCAAATAACTCAGACTTACAACCACAACTGGAAGCCACGATACTTTTTTTTCTTTTGGACCATGGGAATTTGGTCCATGTGCTCCCTCGTCCATTCTAGAGCCGAGGATGCCCCTGAGGTGGGGTAAGGTCACAATGTCTGTGAGGGCTGACCCTGGCCTAAGCCCGCAAAACCTTCAGAAGGTGAAAGCCCTTCAAGATCAGGGGGTATATGGTCTGTTCGTTAGGTTCGAACACTTGATGACCCCCCACTACCTCTCTGAGACATGTGTGGGTGGAAGTCCTCTTTCCGAGCTTGGTAAGCGCTTTCTATTTGAAGTTGAACCTCTGAGTTTATTTATGTCTGATCTTCTAACTCAGATCTATTAATTTTTGCAGAGTGTCCAAAGGATATCTCAGACGAACTCTGGGAAATGGCTGCTCCTAGATTGACGAGACTTACAAAGAAAGTAGGCCTTAATGCTCCTCCCCCAGCTCCCTCTACCTCAAAGCCCCAAGCCACAAAGAAGAGGGCTTCAACTGAACATGCCCTTGAGGATCAGAGGCAGAAGAAAAAGAGTGATGATACTGCCATCCCCATCTCTTCAGCAGACGCCTTGTCGGCTCGTCTAGAGCAGTTGAAGATTACTGATAGCATCGTTGGCCATAGTCTGTAGGACCTAGATGCCTTCGGCTCTACAATGACCGAGGCTAACAAGCATTTCTTCTGATCACTTGATACTCCTCTGCTGGTTGAGTTCGGCATCCACAGATCCATTCAGGTATGACCTCATATTTCTTTGTAATTTCTATGTGTAACCTCTGATTTATCTTTGACTCATTCCTGATCGTAAAATCTGCAGGGCCTGGCAGCGATGCACCACCTCTCCAATTGGACTCTGAGGAAGTTACCCCTCATCCAGAAGGGTCAAGAGGCCGAGAAGGTCCAAAGTTCTTTGAACACAGAAATTGACCGGCTGAAGTCTGAGTTGGGTGAGTCTGACAAGAAGGTGAAGGGGCTGGAGAAGGACATCTCTCGGCTTAACAAGGACCATGCTGTGGCTCTAAAGGCCAAGGACGATGTTCTGTAGCAGAAGGTCAACGCGGCCGTGAAGGCAACCCTCGATGATGCCTCTGAGGGGATAATAGTCGAGTATAAAAGTTCTGATGAGTTTATGGGCTTTGGCTTTGAATACCTCGAGAGAGGTATCAAGGCTACTACCAAGTGGGCGGTTGTTAGGGAGAAGGAGGATGGCACTTTGAAAGCCTCTGACTTTATAGGCCTTGGATTTGCTAATCCTCAGCTGGCCCAGGCCCTTCACGAGGTTGAGGAGGAGGCTGCCGCGCCTGTCGAGACTGCCACGTTGGACGACACAGAGGTTGGAGGGGCAGACCACCATGATGACGTTGCCGAGGTGACCAACGTCGTCCAGCTTAACCAAACCGAAGGCACCAGCATTCCTCCCTCAAACCCTTAAAGAGAATCTCTGAATATTTTTGTAGCCCCTGAAACTGTAATCCCTGAACATTTATAATTTTTGAATGAGCATGGCTCTTACTTTTCCATTCTTTGTAACCTCTGAATATTTATAATCTCTGAATGTGTTATTTTCTGAATGTGTTATTCTCTGAAGAGGATCATCTTCTTTTGTTATATGTATGTTGTGATGTTTTTGCTCTAAAGCTTATGCAATGGTGTTTGCTTAAACCAAATTAGTAGTCTGAGCTTAGACCTCATCACCATTGAATGGTGTTATGAAGGTCTGAGGTCGCCACCTAAGATGTCCTCGTAATTAATTTCACCAAATTAATGATGTTAAGAGTCTGAGGTCATTCCATTATGGTGTCTGAGCTCAGAACTCGTCACCACTGTGGTGTTATGAAGATCTGAGGTCGCCACCTAAGATGTTATCCCCATAATTAATCTCACCAAATTAATGATGTTAAGGGTCTGAGGTCATCCCATTATGGTGTCTGAGCTCAGACCTCGTCACCACTGAATGGTGTTATGAAGGTCTGAGGTCATCACCTAAGATGTTATCCCCATTAATGAATCTCATCAAATTAATGATGTTAAGGGTTTGAGGTCATCCCATTATGGTGTCTGAGCTCAGACCTCATCACCACTGTGGTGTTATGAAGGTCTGAGGTCATCACCTAAGATGTTATCCCCATAATTAATCTCACCAAATTAATGATGTTAAGGGTCTGAGGTCATCTCATTATGGTGTCTGAGCTCAGACCTCGTCACCACTGAATGGTGTTATGAAGGCCTGAGGTCATCACCTAATATGTTATCATAATTAATCTCACCAAATTCATGATGTTAAGAGTCTGAGGTCATCCCATTATGGTGTCTGAGCTCAGACCTCGTCACCACTATGGTGTTATGAAGGTCTGAGGTCGCCACCTAAGATGTCCTCATAATTAATCTCACCAAATTAATGATGTTAAGGGTATGAGGTCATCCCATTATGGTGTCTGAGCTCAGACCTCGTCACCACTGAATGGTGTTATGAAGGTCTGAAGTCATCACTTAAGGTGTTATCCCCATAATTAATCTCACCAAATTAATGATGTTAAGGGTCTGAGGTCATCCCATTATGGTGTCTGAGCTCAAACCTCGTCACCACCGAATGGTGTTATGAAGGTATGAGGTCATCACCTAAGTTGTTATCCCCATTAATGAATCTCATCAAATTAATGATGTTAAGGGTCTGAGGTCATCCCATTATGGTGTTTGAGCTCAGACCTCGTCACCACTGTGGTGTTATGAAGGTCTGAGGTCATCACCTAAGATGTTATCCCCATAATTAATCTCACCAAATTAATGATGTTAAGGGTCTGAGGTTATCCCATTATGGTGTCTGAGCTCAGACCTCGTCACCATTGAATGGTGTTATGAAGGTCTGAGGTCATCACGTAAGATGCTATCCCCATTAATTTCTGACATAAGTTCAAAATGAAGCAAGGACCACCATGGGAACTGATCTTTTATTAATAACCTCTTCATGATAAGATGGTACATTTATACAACTTTATGCAACATCGTATGTAGTACTTTTTTAGGTAATCAGCATTCCATGGATTAGCGAAAGGTTATCCTTCTAGATTTTCTAGCCTGTAAGTGCCAGGCACAACCTCTTATGTCACTTTGTAGGGATCGTGCCAGTTTGGGTGGAGTTTGTTTGCTTTATGTAAGGTCTTCTTTAGCACTAGGTCTCCCACTGCAATGGGTCTTAACTTCACCCTCTGGTTGTAGAATTTCACTGCCCTCTATTGGTAGGCTGCTTGTCTGACCTCTGCGTCCTCTCTTCTTTCTTCGATAAGATCTAGGTCTAGCCTCCTCTCTTACCTATTATTATCAGGGTCATAGGTCTGAATCCTATGAGTTGGGAGCCCCACTTTCGTTGGTATGATGGCCTCTGAGCCATGTGTCAACATGAACGGGGTTTCTCCTGTCGGTGTCCTTGACGTGGTTATGTAGGCCCATAACACAGCGTAGACCTCTTCAGTCCATCTTCCCTTCGCATTTTCTAACCTCTTCTTGATTCCGTCGAGAATTTTTCTGTTTGTGACCTCGGTCTGACCATTTGCCTGAGGTCGGCTAGGAGATGAGAAGAACTGCTCTATTCCTACTCTTAGGCAATACTTTTCTAAAGAGGAGTTCTTGAACTGGGTCCCATTGTCCGAGATGAGAGTGTTTGGGAGGCCGTATTTGTATATGATATTCCTCCAAATAAATTGGAAGGTCTTCTGCTCTGTGATCGTTATCATCGGCTCTACCTCCACCCACTTTGAAAAATAGTCGATGACAACTATCAAGAATCTATAATTGTTGGCAGCTCTTGGCAGGGGACCTACTAAGTCAATTCCCCATACTGTAAATGGCCATGGAGAAGTGATTGACGTCATAGGCTGATGAGGTTGATGATGGATGGCGGTGAACCTCTGGCATTTATCACATTTCCTCACATAGGCTGTAGCTTCCTTGGACAGGGTTAGCCACCAGTACCCCTGGGTGATGATTCTTTTGGCCAAGGGTCTTCCCCTTATGTGGCTAGAGCAAGAACCCTCATGGACTTCCTGTAAGACCCGAGGAACTTCCGTGGGGTGCACACATCTGAGGAGAGGTAGCAGGAATCCTTTCTTGTACAGGACGTCTCCTACTACCGAGAACTTGGCGGCCTTATATCTCAATTTCTACCTTTCTAACTTGGATTCAGGTATCTCTCCCTCTCTGATATATCTGAAGAGGGGGTCCATCCATGAGTCTCCTAAGTTCAAATTGTGACAAGGGTTATATACCTCTTCTTGCTCAATGGTTGCCTTCCCCAAGACCTCGATCGGAATGGTCCTTCTAACATCTGTCTTCGTTGCCGAGGCCAACCTCGCTAATGCATCTGTGTGGCTGTTACTTTGTCGAGGCACTCTCGTCAGTCTTGCCTCTTCATTATGTTCTAACATCGTTCTCACCCTTTTCAGATATTTGGCCATCCTTTTATCTCTGGCCTCATAGATTCCCAATACTTGAGTGACAACTAACCTTGAGCCGCTGTGGAGTAGGAGTCGCTTTACGTGAAGAGTCTTTGCCAATGAGAGACCTGCTATCATGGCCTTATATTCGGACTCATTGTTATAAGCTCGGAAGTTGAATCTCAAAGCGTATTCAATGTTGGCACCATCTGGAGCTGAGAGTATCAACCCCGCACCGCTTCCATTATCGCAGGAAGAGCCATCAACTAAGAGGCTCCAAATATCTGTACCTGATGAGAATACCCCTTTTGTCATGACTCCTTTTTTGAAGAGGTACCGATCTTCCTCGTTCTTCACAACTCGTTTCCTGGCCCCGTTGGATGCGATCTCTTCCTGATCTTGGAAGATGTTTGGTGTCGTCTCTTCCAAATTTCGGAAGACACCACAGTTTTCAACATCCTTTAGGCCATTCTCTGCCTCGGCCTCTTCCCATGTGAACTCAGCGACAAAGTCTGGGAGGGCTTGCCCCTTGATGGTCGTCCTAGGTTGGTAGGTAAGATCGTACTCCCCTAACTCAATGGCCCATGTCATCAATCGCCCGGACTTCTCAGGTTTATGTAGGACCTGTCTTAGTGGGGAGTCAGTGAGGACAACCATGGAGTGGGCCTAAAAGTAAGGCTTCATCTTTCTCGAGGCATGTATCAAGGCGTAAGCTAGCTTTTCCATGCGAGGGTAATTTTGTTCGGCCCCTTGAAGGGCCTTACTGTTGAAATATACAGGTCTTTGGATTCCAACGTCTTCCCGTATTATGGCTGCGCTGATGGCTGATTCGAAGACTGCCAGATACACATATAGTTTCTCCTTTGCTACATGCCGAGACAACAATATCGAAGACCCTAAATAAGACTTGAGCTGGTTGAAGGCTTTTTCGCACTCTTCGTCCCATTGGAAGGCCTTTCTCATCACCTTAAAGAATGGAAGGCACTTGTCTGTTGCCCTAGAAACAAACCTGTTAAGGGCAACCACTCTCCCCGTAAGTTTTGAACATCTTTGATACTCCTCGGTGTCTTCATGTCAAGCAAAGACTTGATTTTTTCAGGGTTCGCTTCAATCCCTCTCTGGTTGACGATAAATCCTAGGAACTTCCCAGCTCTTACTCCGAAGACACACTACGTGGGGTTGAGTTTCATTCTGTATGAGTCCATAATGTCGAAGGTCTTCTCGAGATCCGTTACATGAGTGCAAGCTTTCAAGCTCTTTGTTAGCATATCATCTACATACACCTCCATAGTCTTACCTATTTGCTCTTCGAACATCTTATTAACAAGACGTTGGTATGTCGCCCCTGCATTTTTCGGGCCGAAGGGCATCACTTTGTAGCAGTACGTCCCTTTGTCGGTAATGAAGGCTGTCTTCTCTGAGTCTTCAGCATCCATGAAGATCTGGTTGTAACCTGAATACGCGTCCATGAAGCTCATGAGCTCATGTCCTGCCGTAGCATCCACCATCTGATCTATCCGAGGTAAGGGGTAGCTGTCTTTTGGACAAGATCTGTTCAGGTCAGTGAAATCAACACACATTCTCCACTTCCCATTGGCCTTGGGCACGATGATTGCATTTGATAACCATTCCGGATATGTGACTTCTCTTATAAACTCAGCCTCTTCCAATTTTTTGACCTCTTCTCGGATGACGTCTTACTTCTCCCTGGAATAGACTCTTCATCTCTATTTGATTGGCCTGACATCTTTGGTCACGTTGATCTTGTGACTCATAACTTCAGGGTCGATGCCGGGCATATCTGCGTGACTCCGTGCGAAGACACTCTGTCTCCTCCTGAGGAAGTTTATCAGCTTTTTCTTAATTTCTGCCTTTAGGGCTTTACCGACCTGGACGGTTTTTTCTAGCTCATCCTCATTGAGGACGATGGATTTTACCTCTTCCGCGACCTCTCCCTTCTTTAACTTTGTCTCATCTCTTGGGTCAAGCGTATCAATGCTATAAGTGGTGGTTGCTCTCTTATGGGCCTCTCTCTCTTCGACCGAGTTGAAGTAACATTCTCGCGCTGTGGTCTGGTCACCTTTTACTTCCCCTACCCCATAGCTTCAAACCCTTCAAGGGCCACCCTTCCTATGATGAGGTTATAGGCCGAAAATACGTTCTCGTCCATGACGAAAAAATTTATCTTATTGGTCAGCCTCTTAGGCCACTCATCACCCATCCGTACGTCCATCTCATACATGCCCAAGGGGTGGACCTTTTCGCCATTGAAGCCTATCAATGGGTGGTGATAGGGTACCAGTATTGCTCTGCTAAGACCTAGGCTCCTTAAGCAAGGCCAAAACATCACGTCCATCGAGCTCCCCCCGTCTATGAGGATCCTCTGCACCTCGTACCCATGCACCCTTGTTGTTATGACTAGAGGGTCATCATGGGGGGCTAAGATACCCTTGAAGTCAAGTCTGGAGAACCCAACTACAAGGGTGCCCATGTCTACTTTCTTCCTCTTCTGCACTGTATCCAAAGATGTTAGATTCACAACTTCAAGCTTGGCCACTGACCTGACCTCTGCTACGTGAGCCTTCCTATCAGCTACTTCAGAGCCACCTCCTAAAAATCCTCCGTATATGGTGTCAACACCAAACGAGATCATACTAACCCTCTTCACCAGGGTGTTGTCATCTTTCGGCGGAAGATCCGGATCGTCTTCATCATCACCTTCTGAATCATCGTCTCTTCTGGCCGGGACATTGTCACGGCATCTGTCATTTCTCATTTTCTTAGGGTTATCTCTTCCACCCTTAGGAGCCTTACCGTCCACATACTTCCTCCACTTTCTAGATTTTAGCATCTTTTTAATGTCATCCATCAAGGCGAAGCATCTGTCCGTGACATGGCCATGATCCCGTGGAACTCGCACCATAGGTTTTTGTTCCTCTTATGTGGTGGGGATTTCAGTTTCTCTGGCCATATCAGAGTCCTGTCAATCTTAATCTCGTTGGGGATGTGCTCGCAGCTTACAGTCAGAGGAGTATAGTGAGCGAACTTGTCATCACCCGACCTCTTCTTCCCATCGTTCTTATTTTGGGGCTTTCCACTTCCACTGCGGTTCTCATCCTCATACTTGGCGGCCATTGCCTCTTCCGCATTCATTACTTTCCCTGCGGTTGCTAGGAGCTCCGCCATAGACCTAGGGGGTCTTCCGCAAGTTTCCACAACAACTTCCCTTTCTGTAGACCCCCTATGAGGGCGGTCATGGCTATGTTCTCTTCATAATCTTCGACCTCCAACTTCTCTTTGTTGAATCTCGCTATGTAGTCTCTTAGGCTCTCATCCTTGCCCTGCTTGACATACAGCAGGTGAGTAGTCTTCTTTTGAGGTCTCACCCCAAAGAAGAAGTTGTGGATGAATCGTTTAGCCAAGCCTTTGAAGTTCTCAATTGAGTTCTTCGGAAGGGAGGTGAACCAACTGTGTGCTGCCCCTATTAAGGTCCTAGAGAAGGACCTACACTTCATCTCATCGGGTATCGAGTAGATGTCTGCTATCGACTGGTACATATCGATGTGATGTATAGGGTTAGTGCTGCCATCATACTTGGGAGACACTGTAGGAGGCTTGAACTTAGCTGGGGTTGGGAAGCCCACTATCGTAGCCATAAATGGAGAGCCCTCTGAGTAACCCCTTTGTAATGGGTCCATGCTTTTAATGAGGTCTCCTATCTTCTCCTCAAGGCGCTAGATAGAGTTATTCCACGGTCTTCTACCATCGACCTGGCCGAGGTTATCCCCAGCCACCTCCATGGGATGGACCGAGGGTTCCCCTGCCGCGGTACGTCGTCTGTTGACCTCTTCCTGTTCCCTACCTCTTCTTTCACAGTATCGGCCTTGGTCTGGCTGACCCTGCCTGTTCCCTCTCTGAGAGCCTGCTGCGCTCCTCGATCTCGACAATCTCTGTCTTAGGTCATTCACCGGGCCCAATCTCTCAAAGGCTGACCCTCTGCTCAACCTATCAAAGGCTGACCCTCTTTGTTGAGCCTCTTCACCTCTTCGGTCGACACAACCTTGACTTTGCCGAAGAGGTCGTATAATGTTATTTGACACCTCATACGGCTCCCAGCAGTCTTTCGGGGCCTCTTCCGCCTCTAGATCGTCATACCTGTCCTCTGGGCAAGGGTTTCCTTGCCTCCCCAGGCGTAAGCGCCTAGGGTCAGCAACGTCCCTTCTCCGTTGGGGTGCAGGCTGATCCTTCATTGGTGCCTGGGGTGGTCCCCTGGCGTCAGGATGCGGCTGAACAGCCGCTGGAGTGATCATATCCGGTGAGACTCCAGGTGGCCTCATCATAGTTTAGCTGAGCTGTGCAAATTTTTCCTACATATCTTGTTGTGTTGCAGCTAAAGACCTCAAGGCTGCAGCTACCTCCGCATTTTCTGACTAGGGCGACGCCTGACTGGAACTAGGCCCTCCACCTCCAGGTGGCGGAAGAGGCGGTGGTAATTCTGGTGCCATATATTAACACTATAGAGCTTGAGTAGCAGATGAGCTTAGTACCTCAAAGGACCTCTTTCACTAGTGAAGCAGTTCCACGCAAGGGGTGGTGCCTGGTTCACCTCCAGAGTCTCTGGTGAGGTTAAGCTGAAGAAGAGGAAGAGATAGCTTCTCTCGATTCCCATAGACGGTGCCAAAATGATGATGCTAGAATTAACACCACCAGATAAGGTGTTTTCAAGCTCAATCTAAGAACAACAATGGCAGCATAGTTACGTAAAAGGTAGGAGAATGAGATGAGGAGAAGAGGAGATAGCACCAGAATATAAGTGGTTCAGCCTAAATTGGCCTACGTCCACTGTGTGTGAATAACCTCAGTGTAATAAGGCACTTATGGCCATGGATACAATCTCTCAAGCTCTCTATCTACTGTGTATCTAGACAGAGTTTTAGCTAGGATTGTCTTTTTTTTTTGGATCCTTTGCAAGGTAGAGAGTGACCTCTACATATAGTACCTAGGGGGTGTAATGTACCCCCCATGCATGTAATGTGCATGTGTGTGTTTGCCTCACCAATATGGGAAAGCCATCTGTCACTGTCACAAGTAGAGAATGATGATGAAATATTCTCCCCACGTATGGGGAATAATCTTGTTATAACTGATATGTGTCCACGTGCCCTTATCCAAATGTCAGCAGATGCTCGACTATCGTGCTTGGTGTATGACCTCGGCCTGGGAGAGGCCGAGGTTGGTAAGTCTAGGTGCTCGTTCAGTCCGAGGTGACCATGGAGGTCTTGGATTAATCCTAGCCGAGACAATGGACAAGGTCAGCCTGAGCGGAGGTTGAGCTGGTGTGTTTGGAGCATCGACTGATGTTTTGATGAGGTTGCTGGTAAGGCTTCTTGCGAGCTCGACCTATATCTGGCCGAGGTTGCCATTCCAAGGTATACGAGAATGCTGCTGATCCTTGTGATGCATGCGATGTCCCTTGATGAGGTTGGCGGTAGTGTAGGCCTGGGTCGACCTTGCTATGGCCGAGGGATGATGCCGCATGGCCAAGGCTTGTCCAGTGTCGGCCATGATCTCGGTCGAGGTTGGTGTCTCCGAGCCGAGGTCACACTTGGGGCATATCAGTATGGAAGGTAATATGTATGGTTTATAACTTCAATGTGGAGTTGGTGATGGGATTTTGGGGTTATGAAATGAAAGGCTATATTTAGGCTCAAAGGGGTTGACTAGGAAAACATTAAAGGTGAGGTCAAGGCTAATATGGATATAACAAAGATTGCCTATGATCATTTCCTAAAGTTTATGCAATTCTCGAATCAAAACAAGATTTGAAAATTATGATCAAGTAACACATTTAAAAAATATGAACTCAAATAATGAATGATCAAATGAAAGAATAGTGAGATACCGACGAATTCAACGTTTTCAAAGAGGAAAGAATAGTGTATATACTCACAAACGACGAAAGGTAAGTCTCTAATCTCACTTGGTGTATGTATATACAATGCAACAAAAGATTACCGAGTTATACAAATCTTAAACTAAATCAATAAAACAAGAAATGCACATGTGCTCATAGGATAAAGTTTAATTCATGAAGTTATTCATAATATCATAGATTTAAGGACTAAAGTCTAGTAACTTCTAAAATTGAGAACATGCATCATTGAATGTCTAATGGATCAGCCAATTATTAAAATTTATCATCGAAAACAAGGCAAAATGCCCATCAAAGGAGACAATATAAAGAAAATATTTTTGAAAATTTTCAATATTATAATAAAAAGGTATACTTAGTAACTAACAAGTAACCAAATCAATGGACTACATAAGAAATGGAAAGAATATCCTACACCCCTTAACTTAAATGTTTCATTATCCTCAATGCGCATTAGGAACACAACACAAAGAGAGGAAAATAACGATATTACCCAAAATTATAGCGATCTCCAATAAGCGCAAGTCCAAACGAATCTACAAAACAAGTTTGTACCGAGCATAGCAAAAACAAATAACAAAAATTTAACAAATTACACTAGACAAAAATTAAAAGGAAAGAAAAAAAAAGAAAGAAAATTAAAAAGCTAACTATTTACAACCTACTATTTAGGCTTCACACTAACTATACACTAAAACTCTAAATAGTTAAGGGTCCACCCAAAATACGATTTGACTTTGAAGGATCAACAGGGGACCCTCCCTAAATCGCATGCCTCCCAAAAAATATGAATTTCGTTTGAACAATGGAAGGCATGTGTAAGGCATAAGAAATGAACCATCACCAATTAAATTTTTAGTGGGGTGATGGGGGATTTGGATACTAAGGGTGACAAGACCACATTGATCTCAGAAAAATTAAAATCACATACCCAAGGTTTTTCAAACGGAAGGGGAGGTGGGGCTAGTGCAAGTTAATAGCCCATGAGATGAAAAGCATCTCAAAATAACATTCCCGTTCAAGAATCGGGTCAAAGTCCTCAAGACTTTCAACTGATTCTTGTGATAAATTTAACGGTTTGAGAATAGTAAGGAATAAAGGAAAAGAAGGACCATCAACCTCAATACGATCGGAAGAATTAATAAGATGTTGAAATTCGAAAGTGCTAAAGCTTGGATCACTCTCAATTATTTCTTCATAAAAAAAAGGTGGAGGTGAAACGCAATTTTCAACCTCGACCCGATTTTGTAAATAAATGATCTAATCGAGCATGGCATCATTCTCCAAAAATTAAGCTTGAGAACTCTCGGATCGGTCATTAATTTCCTTAATCATTAACTCATGATAAAACCAAAAAGAAGACATAACATCTTCTTGTGTGGTTTGCTCATAGCTAATGGAATCCCCGCTTTCCAAATTACCTTCCAAAAGAGATGAGGGATTACTTATAACTTCTTGAACTTCACACTCAAGGCGTTAATTTTTAAGAATTTATAGGCATCCTCGCATTTTCTTGGGAGTATAACTTGGAAAACTATTCATAGAATAAATAAAGTTATCTAAAGAGTTATAGTGAGACATTTCAAAATAAGCTAATTCAATAAAACGACAAGCGCCAAAATTTCAATCTCTCGAAACAATCTAGCACAAGTAAAAAAGAAAGGATAAAATAAAGAATACAAATATGAAAGAAAGAATACTATGAAATATTAAAATAATTACAATCTAAAACAAAACACTCCCCGACAATGGCACCATATTGATTGAGGGTGAAAAGTAGCGTCGCGCAGGAACGCTAATCGTTGTTTTCGTTTCACCTCCTCAATACAAAAACCTAAGCTACTACTACACTAGCGAGGCAAGTATAACGGTAAGTCAGGTATCGTAAGAAATCCAGAGGGAGTGTTGATTAGATTGGTAATTGATTTATTATTTCAAGAATAAAAGTGTAAAAGGTGATAGGATGGAAATGGTGAAAAAGGAAAAAGAAAAGAAGTTAACACTATACTACAATTAATTAAAACGAGAGTCGAGATCGCGTCCCTGCCATGGGTTGAACAACTAATAATTAGAATTTTGGTTAGAAAATATTTAATCGATCATTTTTAATTAATTATAAATAACATTCAAGAAGAAATTTAACTCAAACTTGGGATAAAAAAACATTTAATTCAAAATAGTCACACGCGTCTTAAAATCGAATTATTGCTATAAACACTAATGTTGCGTGACAAAGAAAGTTAAACGCATAATAATTCCATTTAATACATGCGGTTTAAATTAAATGTGATTTTAAATGAAACCTAATTTTTGAAGATCGATGCCCATCAATGGCGGACACACGATCCAAACCCTATTTAACTACTCACACAACATGATTAAACTAATTAAATAATTAATTAATAACTACAATTAATTTATCTAGGCATGGAATAATAAATAAGCATGAAAATTAAAGCAAGAACAAAGCTTAAATAAAAGGAAACTTACATTAATGGTGATTAACCAAAGAAAATGGAGGAGATGGGGCACTCCACAAAATATCCCCAAAATGTTACAAACCTTAAAAACTAAGCAAATGAAAGATCCCCTCTCAAATGAGAGAAAATGGTTAATGTACAATCCCAAGAACGGCAAAATTATAATAAAAAGATGAGCAATCTGCAGAGCCGAATCGATTCGGCCAAGAGAGATCGATTCGGCATGAAATATCTTCAAAGATTGGCTTGGGGCAAATCGATTCGGCAAGGGCCGAATCGATTCGGTAAAGAGAAATCTCAATGCCAAATGTTTCTGTAAAGATTTCAATTAGACGAATCGATTCGTAAGAAATCGAATCGATTCGGTAACTGAAATAACTGACACTTCCCCCTTAGTGAATCGATTTGCAAGGGGGCGAATCGATTCGCTCCCCTATTTTTACAGTCCTTCTTCTGCTTTGCTTTTGTTGTAATTCCCTTTCGCTGAAATTCTCGTAACTTCTTTATTATGGATCGGATTCATGCGCCGTTTGTAGCCACGTGAAGCTCACCCAAATGGCTAAAACTTTTGTGAGATGTTGGGCCAGATACCCAAGCTTTGAAATGACTAAAGTTCCCTTTCGCATCTAGATTGTATGAAAACTCATAGAAATTCGTCCGAACTCTATACTAAATATCAAAATACCTATAAAATCTCAATTAGCCCTTACAAAGCATGTATATATAGAAATTGGAAGTTGTATGGTTAATGAGCATAAATATAGGGATCAATATAATCGAGGGGGCTAATAAGGCGTAGGTTAACAGGTGAAATATGCAATATTTGCGGCGTATCAAGGGCATCCAAAATGCATTGGTAAAATAGAAATCACTAATAAAAAATTGCTCAATGGAATGAAAAAGAGCTTGGATTATGCCAAGGGAAATCGGATCAATGAACTTCATAACGTTATTTAGGCTTATAGAACTACACCATGAAGTGCAACAGGAGATAATTCTACATGCTGGCTTTTGGCAGTGAGGCAGTGGTACCAACTAAAATAGGTCTTCCAACACACAGGGTGATGAATTTTGATTCCTCCAAGAGTGATCTAATGAAGTTATTAGATCTGGACATAGTTGAAGAAGTCAAAGAAGATGCTGCAATTCGAATGGCCGCCTACCAACAAAGGACTACTAGGTTCTATAATCGGCACGTCAAGCCCACCAACTTGAGACAGGGAGACCTTGTATTGAAGAAGGTGATTAAGAAAAATAATAAGTTGGAACCCAACTGGTATGGTCCTTATCGTATCTCGGCGAAAATTTGACCAGGAACATATCACCTAGAAACATTTGAAGGCGATGTGTTTAAGAACCCCTGGAACACCGATCATCTTTGCAAATATTATCAATAATTTTGTCTTCGATGTAATCATTTATTCAAGTTAATAAAATTGCATGTTTCTCCTCATTATACTTCCTTTTATGTTTTGTTTTTCGAAGTATGGTTTTGTACCACCACCTTTTAAATTAAAAGCTAAATTTTAATTTAAATTTTTACAACTTCTATCAAACTTCAGAAAAGTTCTTTATCTTTATCAAACTTTTCCAACATTAGAAAATTTTATCATTAACAACTTCATGTATGATTTCATCTTCAACAAATCACGAACTAGAAGTTAGTAAAATATCCTGTAACCCTCAAAGTCAAACACATGAGGTTTTAGCTGACTAAGTTAAAATATAAGGATAATTATACATTCCTAATACACTTGGTCACCATTAATAACTAATTATACAACTTAGTTCAACAAAACTATTTACAGTTTTATCTAAGAACAACATTAAAATAATCTAAGGCATTACAATCAGATTCAATCACGAATCAAACATCTAACATTTAAGAAGGACATTTAATTAATAGGTCGATTAACTAGTCAATGTTCATATTACGTAATCGATAACAAGATTAATAGCAACCACAAGCTTAAATAAAAAGGATAAAAGTGTCTCAAATAACTTCATTTCATTCCATTGAACATGAATTACAAAATAAAGTATAAGATATAAGTTGTTCTATTGGATGCTTTCCATCAACATTGCTCATCCCAACAGGAGGTTCAACAAGGGTCCTCAGGTGATTAATTGACCTGAAATCTCTCCTCCTAGTACGCCTACTATTTCTTAGTCAGTTAAGAAAATGATGAGGATGAATATACGCTACTTCTCCTTCTAGGCCATAATCTCCAAGGTATTTTTTAATTAGGTTCTGAGGGATGGTATAAGGAGGAATCCAAACGACATCAATAGAGAAGGGAGGATCAAGGTAATCTAAGAGTCCTGGGTTATGCCAGTACCATAGTTCATTATTCTAATTTTTTTTATTAAAGTAAGAAGGTTCATCCAACCCCATTTATAGCCCTCATTCCTGAACTGCTCTATATGCTTATCTAAGTAAGTTAGGGCCTCATCATACCCATCCTTCCAAATATCTCTAGGATATTTATGGAAGTGGAAGGTAAGTCAGTCTATGTTATCTTGAAGCTTCTTAATGGCCTTGTCTTTCTCCTTGAGCTTAGCAGGTTGGCCGATTGGAGCTTTTCTTGTCCCGTCTTTATCAATAGTTGGTTGAACAAGTAGGCTTTGCCTTCAAGTTTTCCTAGGTTTGGTTTTCTTTTTCAATAAGGGCTCCAACTCTTCCAGAAGCATGGCATTTTCAGTCTCCAAAAAGATACCCCTTAATCCAGACCAATAATGGTGAATTTCTTCAAACTATCAAGTCCATTCCCTAATGCATTATTTTCCTTCTTCAACATGGCACCAATTGATCGAATGCTCCCTAATTCTTAGTTCAAAACCAATTCCTTATTATTTAGGGCAGAAGTGATGTCTTGTAACTTGTTATAAAGCTCCATCATTCACTCAAAGCTTGATACTTTGCCTCATAGTCAAAATAAAGCAGTCCCTTAGAAAGTTTGTGGTCCTCCTGCATCTGATCAATCATCTCCTAATAACTAGCATTATTGGCTACAACTCCATCTAAGAGGAAATGAAGATGTATATAAGACTTCTTCACTTGGTTAGAGACATCTGAGTCGAGCAACCCAAATAGATCTCCCTCAGATAAGGGAATATGGACGGCCTAAAAAAGATTTTACATCGCCTAAGTAGGTCGAATTTAACAAAAATTATGGCTTTATTCCTGGAATCAAACTGGAAATTTACAAGTATAATTTTATGGGAAAATCCAAAAAGATAAACAACAAAGAATATAACAATTAATAAGAAATCAACATCATTTAAAGTTGGAAACAATTGAGAAAAAAATGTTCTTTCATTGATCAAGTCATGGTTACAAAGGTGAGTACATCAGAAAGAACGAAATAAAAAATATATAAAGAAAAAGGGAAAAAATAAATTAACCAAAAGGAGTTACAGATTCTCCTTCTCCTTATCCTTCTCCTGCTCTTTGGATTTATCTTGGTTGATAACAGGCAGGTCGATAGTTTCAATAAGTGCCATTGAAGACTATCCATAAGCCTCCTCCTCATCTTCAAAGTCCTCGTCTAGGTTGGGAGGAGTTCCCGGGTTATGCCTCCAAAAAAGTTCAGAGTTTGTTAGAGTACCGACTTCCTTTAAGGCCTCAGACCAACCTTCCTTAAAGGACTATTTTTTGGCATAATCAATTTGGATGGATGCTGTTGTAAAGGCCTTCTACCATTATTTATTTGTTGCCTCCTTTTTGTACTTTTTGCCCTTGGCCTTTAGGGCTGAATTCTCATTGGTCAAAACCACCACATTGTCCTCAGCAGCCTTTGCCCAGCGCTCAGCTTCAGCAATAGCTTGAGTAAACTCATTAACAGCAGCTATTCAGGCATTCTTAATAACTATTTGAGCGTTCTATACTACTATTGCTTTATCCTGGACAATCTTGACCTTCCCCTGACAAACTTGATTTTCTCTCTCCAGAGCTTCACTGGAGGCTTGCAAAGACTTTCTCAAACCTTTTAAAGCTTCTTCAATATCAGTTAAGGAAGAGGATCTTATTTGATCATCCTTTTCCATCATCTAGTTAAATTCGACCACAAACTGCAAGAAAATAAAAGAGTTATAAGAAAAGTTGTATTTAAAGATATGGCCTATTAACGAAAAAGTAAAAAAGACTTACCAAAATTAAAGTATGAGTTATCCTCTCAGTCAAACGGGCCCTAGTCAAGGGGGATATAGCCTACCTATCAGCAGAAAAAGATCTAGCCTTTATCAACACCCTGGCCAGCCCAAGGTTGATGGCAACAGAGGCATTTTCAATTATGCCTTGATCGACAAAAGATTTTTTGGTCACCTTAGCAACTTTGGCCAATTTAAAAGACTTTTTGTCTTGATCTTGTTGGCGAGACAAGACTTTCTTCGTCCTTTATATTAAGGTTCTTCAATTATGGCTTCCTAAGTGTTCAAAACTAGTGGACTTTTATCACTTGCTTGGGATTTCTTCTCGACAGGGTTAGTTTTCTTGGTAGCTAAAGGGGAAGACTTGTCCCACAAGTTGAGAATATTTTTCTTCACTATCTCAATTGAAAGGGATTTTAGGATGGTGGTGATGTCCAAAGACTCAAAGAAAGAAGAAGTTCCTCCTTGGATGAGTTTAAACCCAACTGATTCTGTAGTTGAGGAAGTGGATAAAGGCTCTTCTTCTAAGTTGATGGCAACTTGGGGTAGTGAAAGTGATGGTCGAGCTATAAAAGACTAAATTGAGCTCTTGTATTAGGTGTTCTTTGCCAACTTTTTAATTGAGACCCCACAGAAATCTGAGGTCTGTAAGGTTGACTTCTCCCTTCTTGGGACACCTTTTCTTACGCTCCTATGTAAAGAATATAAAGCAAGAAAGTTAGTAAGTAAGTCTACAAGTAGATGATAAATATAAATAAGTTAAGAGGAAAGTTATAACCTATGCCACACCTTTCTTGGGGGAATCTGGGTCCAGTGTAGGATACCCCCTCAGGAAGGGAGCATATTGCTAATTTCTGACAATAACTCCGTAATCCCAATAATATTTATTGTAATTTGGTAGATTAACTACTAAATCCCTATTGGCTTGCCTAGTCTTTAAATAATAGGTTCTCTCTCTAATGGTTCCCCATTTGTAACAAACCTCAATTCAGGGATCCCAATACGCGTCCCATAAATCACATTCAAACTATGTACTATAAATACCACCCTCCATGTGTTTGGGGCTATTCTAGCAGGTACTACATCAAAATACTGATAAATTTGGAGAAATAGAGGATTTGGGAGAAAGGTGATACCACACTCAACAATGAAAAGAGTGGGAATCTAGTGACCCTCTCTTAAAGAATAAACATTTACAGGACCCTGAGCCATTTCTAGGTCTACCCAGTCAGGAATTTTTCTTTTTACCCTAAACTCCTCCAACGAACCCTCATCCACAAAGTAAATCATGGTTGAAATAAAGAAAAGGGTGAAAAATAGAGAAAGAAGGAAAGAAATCTTACAAGAATCCAAATACAACCACAGAGATGAAAAAATAGTGACAAGTACGGTACAGTACCGTACGCACGTGTTGGGACCTATTAATGAGATGTTAGCATATTTGTAGTTGGGTGACTCAGATGGCCTTTTTAAGTGCACCTGTGATTCGAAAAGGGTCGAAATAGTCCATAATAGGTACCCGAGTGCTATGATTGAGTTCATGGGGATTTTTAGACATAACAGGATCCGTATAAGGGTAGGATGGTCTTTTTACTCCTAGAGTTAAATGGAAAAATGGGATTAGGGTGAATTAAGGAGGTATTTAAAGGTATGAAATGTGGATGATAGCCCACCTTTGACATTCTGCATAATTAAGCTTAAGAGAGAGTTCAAGAGAAGAGAAAAGAGGAAGAAAACAAGAGAAATGATTGAAAAAGAGGAGAAAAAGGATATCTTCATGTTCTACCTATCATCAACGTAGAGAACTTTGAATCTAAATCCATAAAGGCAAGTGGTTACTTACTCTAAATTCTATGTTCATGTAGTTATTTTCATACTTAATTGGTATAGAAATTCGGGATTTAAAGATGAAAGGTTGAAACTTTGATTTAATTGATTAAGAGATGTAGGTTGAAATTAATCTCTGATTTAAATTGATTAATTAGTTAATATTGACCATATTGGAATTTTGAAATTTAATCTAGGTTTACAATGGCGAACATGTAAAATAATGATAGGATCTGTGAATGGATGAAAACTTAAATTGGGAAAATTTTGTGTTTGATAAATTAAAATTTTGATTTAGAATCCTAGGGTTTTGATTCAGGATTCAGGGTTAATTATGTGTTAGATTACTTCTAGGATGTTAGTATTATGATGAGGAATGTTAATTTTGTATTTGGGGTGGTTTGGGACCTCTATTAAAGGAGTTGGAAGAGAAAAACCCGAGGAAGAAGATGATAGTCAACCTAGTAAACCGAATCGGTTTATTGGGGGAGATAATCGATTCGCTCAACCAAACTTCGGTCTGCCATCGAAATGATTCGATTTGCTGGCCTACCCAATTTTTATTCGTGTATTGTTTTGATCCATTAGAGCTTGGCGGATGACCGTAGGGTATTTTAAGGTATTGTGGGATTACTGGGGAATGCTTTCTAGGGTTTGATATATGAGATATGCCAATTAATAATTGGGTTTGGGTGAGGAGAACTGCGAACTCAAATGAGTGAAAATTTAGATATTTAATCGGGAAAATGTTTCGAACTTTGGGGCTAGGAGACTAGTGCGTCGTGGGATATGCGTATGAATTCGGTACCTTATCTATATAAAAATTAAAGTGACGTGTATGTATATGTATGTGTATGCTACTTATTTATATTAAACATACCTACTCGGTAATGCTATTGTATAAGATTGTGCGTAGTGGGTAGTCCACCCTAGTTTTGACTAGTAGGCATCGAATTGATCCTCCGGGTCATAAGACTGTTGCATGGCCACTATCCCTATATGAGGATTGGTATTGGTTTGGAGACCGATTGGGTGAAATTTGGATCCCCAGACGTATGTCTATGACCGTCTCCAATGTATGTGCTTATGTTGGGTTCGGTGGTGAGATTTCGACCCGGTGGCTTAGCGTGATGCGTGATGCATGGAGCCTGATAAAACACGAGAGACGTATTCGCGAGGTCCATGCTCTAGGGATACAATTATACGTATATAACGAGCGATATAAATGTATGCTTATACGATATAATGTATATATATTCTTATAGCACGAGTATAGCTATGATATATTTAATGTGTAAATATTTATCTATAGCAAGTGTGTAGCTACAATATTGTTTATACCTAGTGAAGGTATTTATACTTAGCTAGTAGAGAGTATTTGCAGAGTTGGCTTGGATAGCGGTGGTATGTCCTAGTTAGACTGGGTGTCTTCATTAGGATAATAAATAAACACGTTAGGTGCGCACTGTAGTTGGGATGTGAGGTTTTATCTCATGCGAGTGCGATCGGTTAATTATCAAAGCAATGCACTACAAGTTTTATCGATTAAAAATAATTAATTCCTTACAAAATATTTTCAAACTCTTTAGGATTTGACTTGAGGGAAATTATTTTTCTTGTTTTCCTTTTTAAAACCTCAGGTGCGCATCAGCCGGGATCATAGGAATATATCCATTCTTATCATTGCAGTAGTTGTGGATGCTACAGGATTTGACTTAGCCGTGTCATCTTAATCATCTATATAGGATCTTATTTTATTCCCTTTGGGCGTGTTGCCCATCGTTGAGATAAGAGTTTATTTATGTCAGGATATTTTTCAGTACTCAGTTCTTATTCAGTTTTATTTAGTGGATGTTACTATTTGGTGATCGATGGTAGATTCGGTTCATTTTTATTATTTATTTATGCATGGGGATTTATCTGTTCACTTTAGTATATGGTTTTAATCGTATTGTTTTATATTGCTCGTTGCGACAGTGATGTTGAGAATGAGATCATACTATATTCCTGTTTTATTTTAGTAGAGGATTGGCCAGACGGTATTAGAATAAACGAGTTGTCACACCAGCTGACCAATCCTTGGTCACAAACCTTTCTACTGATAGGTTGGCTCTACATACCGCCCAAGTACTTTCTTTTTTAAGTATTGAGCTTTCTTACTTGATCTTTGTTTTCTTAATGGAAATTTCTTTATGTTAACATTGTTTTTCTTTTCCTTGCTTTGAAGTTTATGGTGGACTTTATTAACTTGCTTGATAGGAGGCCTGACAAGAAGAAAAATATGGCTGACCTGGGCAAGGCCTTGGATGGGAACTATAAGGCCCTTGATGCCACCCAAAATAAGGCCTTGGAGTATGAAGTTTCCATGATGGCCAAAGACAGTGAGGTTTCCAGTTTGAAGACCAAGGTGGAGGAGCTGGAGAAGGTTAGTGAGGAGTCTTTCCAGTCCTTTACAACAACATTATAAGCCAATAATATTGCCTTTGACAAAGGATGGTATAAGGATTTTGCTAATGACCAAAATCAACTGGACTTTATCTAAAATTCCTTATTTAAGAAGGTTTGGGATGAAACTTTGACAAAGGCCAGAGTTTCTATTGATCCCCTCTTAACTTGGAAGAAGAAGAAGAAGAGAAAAAAGAGGTCACCGACCAAAATAAAATTGTTCTAGAAAAAGAGTCTTCTGCCAAGTATTTTAACTTAGGATTTATCTTTAAATTTTACACATCTGGTCTTTTATCTTCTTTTGTATTTCTTATAAGGTCTTGTCCCACCTCTTTTTTTAATGGAATGATATATCATTTTAACTTAACGGTGTTATGCTCGACTACTCTTGTATACTTGCTTATATGTGCCTTGTATGGTTGTTAGCCTTAGATTTTGAAGTAGTCTCTTTCATTGTTGCAATCTGATAATAACTTAACACTAATGTCTATCATCTAAGAGAATGAAAACATGGACTTCATTTTTAGAAATTATGCCATCGAGTGAGCTCGAATATTTGTTTGTTGCTATTCGCCAAGCATTACAGAAAATGACAAATCTTTATGGCGACCAGAGAAGATAATCACAAATCTTCAAGCTGAGCTAAGGGAGATCCGAAACATAGAAGGTCAATTGTATATTGGAAATTTATCCATAAGAGACGAGCTCAGCAAGGCCGAGAAGGCCTTTAAGTAAGATGAGATAACAAAAAAGGGCTTGGATTAGAAGGTTATGAGATTGAGATATAAATTTTGGGAAGGACGTTGAGCAGTTCGAGCTAAAGGATATGACATGGGTTGGATGGATGATCTACCACATTTACATGAATCCCGATAAGTGTCTTGTAAGTAAGAGTGGTTAAATTCCCTGACGATCATCAAAGTATCCCAAAATTCCCAATTGTGGTATTGGCATGGGGTGGATTCCCCATTTATTGCATAATGAGAATGGTTGGTAATCCCAAAATTCTCATTATGGCCTATATCCCATAATGAGAAGGGTCGAGTATGAGAATGGTGGCCTATTTCATTAAAAAAATTCATTAAATACAAATTATAGCTATATGGTGGCCTATATCCCATAAACTAAGGAAAAGTGAGTTTCCCCAGTCGGCTGTGTGGGATTTATTTAGTACACTAGTGGAAGTGGAGAAGCTCGTCCACCTATGAACCTTTGGATTTTTATAACCTCTTCCTCATTCCGTCAATGATTATTTTGTTAGAATATTTAGCCTGGCCATTACTCTGAGGGTAAGCCACCAAACTATTGTGATGCTTGATGCCGCGGTTATTGCAGAAGTTTTGGAAATGGATGCTTTTAAATTGCGTCCTGTTGTCAGTGATAAGCGCTTTAAGGACACCAAAATGGGTTAAAATGTTCCCCACATGAATTTAACTATGTCAACATCCTTTAAATTTTCTAAAGGTTATACCTCAATCCACTTGGTGAAATAGTCTATATCGATCAGGAGGCACTTTTGATTCCCAAGTACCGTGGGCAGCGAGTGTTAGATGTCCAACCCCCATTGTGCAAAGGGCCATGGATTGATCAAGGACTTAAGGTTGTTGGCCCGATGATGAAAATAATTCACACTTTTTACACTTATTCATATAGGAGATGATATCCTTTTGCATATGGAGTAAAAAATATCCATCTTTTACATCAATAGATGTGAAAAATCTCTCACTAGCATGACTTCCATAAATTCCTTTGTGTAGCTCATAGAGGACTTAGTCGACATCGTTGGGATGCACACATTACAGATACAACCCGATAAATGATCTCCTATAGAGTTTCCCCTTGGGGGTAAGTAAAACTAAACTACCTCCACTCTTATCTGATGAGATTTTTTTTATCTATAGGCAATGTGTCTTCTCGTAAGTATGCGACTATTGGGTCCATCTAACGAGGAGCCTATTGGAGGACGAGTGCTTGGTTGACAATTTATTGCTTCTGAATGCTTGGCTTATCCAAACACTCCACTTAGATTACTTTTTTTTGGTTTGGAGTTAATGATCGAAACCAAGGTGTCTAAGGTATTTGCATGGCTGTTATTTCCCCTAGAGAATTGTTGAACTTGGACGTGCATGAACTTTACCACTTAATCCAGGGCGATGTCGAGTTAGGATGACATGCGGTCATCCCAGGTTCTATAGTCTCATAATATCTAATTAGATACCATCTTTGAGTTATAATAGATGTTAAGGTGACTGGAGCTGAGAGATAGAGCCTTCTTCAATTCGCCAATAAGAGCCTCATATTCCGCTTCGTTATTAGATGTCTCAAAGCCAAGTTATGTTCCCTACTAGAGGACGATCTGATATTGGGTCACCAATGCTATCCCTACTCCTTCCCATTTTGAATTGAATGCACCATCTATATAGATGGTCCACTTATCACGTTGGTGGGGATCTTTAGTCGTCACTTGATCGATGAGTTGCACTTTATCAAATTGATGCCCTTCAGTAAATTTTGCATCAAAGTCTGCCAAAACTTGTCCTTTCAAAGAAGTTATGGGATGATGGTGGATATAAAACCTCCCTAGTTCCAGTGACCACTTGGACATTCGTCTAGAGAGTCCCGCCTTTCTAAGTACTGCCTTTAGTGGAAGGAAGTTATGACTATAATGTTATGTGCCTCGAAGTAGTGCTCCAGCTTGCATGAAGCAATCACTAACGAGTAAGCGAGATTTTCTAGTGGGATTTAATGTATCTTAACACCCAAAAATATCTAGCTGACGTAATAGATTGGGGTTCGATGCCATTCCTTCTCACACACCAGGGCCGATCTAACTGCATGGTCAAACACCAAGAGATATAAATAAACTAATTTTTCCAAATTTGGGATCATGAGGTGAGGTCAGCTTAGGTAAGCGCCCTAGAACGTTCACATTTTCAGATTTTGTTATTTTCCTTCCTCAATAGTTGAAATAAGGTAGACATTTTTTAGAGGATTTAGAAATGAAGCGATTAAGAGCCGTAAGCATTTGAATGTCCCTAACAGTCTTAGGTTGCTGGATAGTTCTTATTACTTCGATTGGGTTGGGATTTGCGATTCCCCTCTAGCAGATCAAGTAATGCAAAAACTTATCGGATCGGACTCCAAAGGAACACTTGGCTTCATTTAGACTCATTATGTAGAATCTGAGGACTTCAAATGTCTTCTTCAGATTTTCCAGATGGTCTCCATTATGTTTACTCTTCACGAGCACGTTATTTATATAAAATTTAATAGTATCACCCAATAACTGTCGAACATTTTGGTTACCAACCTTTAATAGATCTCTCTCTCACTTTTGAGTCCAAACAAAATGACCGTATAGCAATAAAGGCCAAGGGTATGGGGGTAGTTGAAACAAAAATGATGTGATCCGAGTGATATTTTGGTCATATCCTCTTTTATTTTTGGCTCCATATAGTAGTTAATAATATTTTCAGCTTATGTTGCATTTATTTTATTTCATTTCATATTTTATTGGTCTCTTTAGAGGATGTGCTTTAGGTGAACACTTGAGTATTACGCGTATTGTATAGATAGGTGTAAGTCTCGCATTGGTTAGTTTCTCCTTTAGTGCTCACCTCCCTATCCTATAAATATACCCCTCCTCTTCCTCATTTGGGAACCCGAATTTTGGATTAAAAGCTTAGTAATATTTCTCTCTCTACATTGGTGGGATGATTTTAGAGTTTCCATTAAACGTGTGGTTATGTGAATTGGTATCAGAGTGAGGTGTCGCTCCCCCATTTGTGTGTGAGGTGTCACCATATTTTTTTTCATTTTTGTTTGTGAGGTGTCACAATAATTTTTTTTTTCATTTAAATCATTTTTCATATTTTAATGGCTCTTAAAAAGGCAACAATTGATGAGAGATTTATCCAAACACAAGAACAAACGAGAAAAAATGGCCTACCCCATAGGGTAACACGTGCCCCCCCTCCACCCAACACATGCTATCTCTTTCTCAAAACCCTAACTCTATACCCAGACACCCATTAAGACCCATCTTCATCTCCCCCACCTTAATCCTAACCCTAACTCCACCATCACTCTAACTACCCATCCACCCACTAATATTTTACCACCAACCTTACACTACCTTCCTGCCGCTGCCAGCCTCCTGCCACCACTTTTTCAGTCACCGAAAAAATTTCAAACTCCTCTAAATTCCCTTAAACTTCTCCTTCTCATCCCGATCTACAACTTATCTCAAGACACCATCCTAAAATACCCCTAAAACAACCTCTATTGCCACTTTTTCCCTCAGCCCCGATGAAGTCGATGCCCTTCCCCCATCCCCTTCCGATGGTTCGATTAATGATTCGACTTCAGATTCACATTCCTCACCCCCCGATGACCCATCCCTCTATTTTCATTCCATTTGGCCAACTGCGGCCACTGGACCGCCAGAATTCCAACCAATTGTAGTGGGGCAGCCCCCCAAACCGTCCAAACCCCTATTTTTTCCACCTTCTTAGCCCGAATAACTACTAAATTATCCCACCCACTTAATTGTAATTTTTTAACCCTTTCCCACCACCTACCACCATTCTCTCACCCACCCACCCACCCCTCCCTCATCCCCCCACCCATTTCTCACCAACTACCACCAAAATTGCAATCCCCCCGCCCCCGTTATTCTCCCGCACACCCGTTCACTCAACCAATCCCCTCAATATATTAGCCTCACCCCTCGACTCCCATACAACACCCCTAAACACCCCCCCATCCATTTTAACCCCACCCACCTCCATCATTATGACCCCCATGCCTATCCCTCACCCTATACACCCTGCCCACGGTCCTTTCATATCCCCTATTCATCCACCACCCTCCACCCCACTCCCGTTGCATCATCCACCCTTGCCCCACCCTTTTTTCACCAATATTACATCACCCACACTCCCCTATACCACTCCCACCCTTTCCATCTCAAATCGATGCAAGTGAGGTGTCATGTTCCTCTTTTTTCACTTCAAACGACTCCCACCCCCAGGTTCATGATTGGATTTTACCCTTCTACTTGCCTCTACCACCACCGGATATTATTCTCCCACCCGACCCCTCTAGATTCCCACTTATGATTTTATTGCCATAAGCAGGGGCATTAATTCGGTGCTTGTCCCCATTTTGTCCATGACCATCCTCTCCCCAACCCGATGATTCTCTCACCTCCAATTACAGATCCACCACCTCCCCCACCTCATGTTTAGGCCCCAGTTACTCCACATTAGATCACAAGGCAGACTCCGTTTATTAGTTTCGAGGATCTCTTCACAGGTGATGATGTCGTGATTCCTACTCCACCAGGGGTGACCCGTTGGCTTTAGCCTTCAACTCCTCTCTTGGAGTTTACATGGGGACATTTGGTCCGATGTACCCATAATTGACGGTCGACAGCAACCGAATGTAGTTGTTGATTGGCTTGCCTCGATGGAGATGATGCAAGTGTGTTCTATTAGTTGCGACGAGCTTTCAAGGGTATGCCTCTATTTGGTGGGATGATCTAGAGCAGAGACGGGTGGTTGAGGGCCTCCCATAAATTCAAACTTTGACTGATTTGAAGGCTCTATTGCTTTCCCCTTGTCTTCCAGCTACATATGAACATGACCTCTTCGCTAGAGTTGAGGTGATAATAAGCAAATATTGCGTATTTCATCCGTCGAACCTACGTATTTTAGCCTCCTCGAGTGCCTTAATCTTTATATTTAAGCCCGTTAACTAGACAACCTCGATTTATATTGTTAACATGCTATATTAGGTATAATTGGGCTATTGTAGGTATTTAGGTACTAAGTATGGGATTCGGATGCATTCTGGTGAAGTTCCGTACGCAATCGCACGTTCAAGGGAAATTCAGTCATTTCAAAGCTTGGGCAGTTGGCCTGGCATCTACACGAAAGTTTTATCCCTCCTCGCTAGCTTCGTGTGGTCGTAAACGGTGCGTGAATCCGATTCATAACGATGAAGTTACGGTGATTTTAGCGGAGAAGAAATGCAAGCCAAAATAGGGAAAAATGCAGTCTGCCCTGCTTGATCGATCGATCGACTAAAAGGGTCAATCGATCGACCCTTCATAATTTTCCACGTTTTCAATCGTCGATCGATCGATCAAAGGGGTCGATCGATCGATCCCCTATTTCAGCAGATATTTTGCCTTCTTTTCTTTCTTGTTTTCTTTTATTTCCAACTTACTTTATAACCCAATTTTGTGTAATATTCAAAGAGGAATTCATAGTTTTAGAAGACATTTTAGGTTAGGGTTTGATTTTGAGAGCTCATCTTATTCTCTTCTTAGGATGACATCCATGTAGTTTTGTAAGATTGAATTTTTCACTATCATTACCATTAATATAGTTTGTTCTTCATTTTTCCTTGCTTTATAGAATAATTCCCATGCTTTCTTAATTAGTTTAAATGCTTTATTTCTTGCTTTACTAGTTTAATTAGTATAAACTTTCTTAGTTCATTATGTGCCCTAAGATAAATAGGGCCGGGATGTCGTTCCGCCATTAACGAGCCTCGAGCTCTGAAAATTAGGTTTTGTGCAAAATTGCGTTTAATTGAACCCGCGTGAATTAAAGTCGGATTAATATGCGTTTAACTTTCTTTGTCATGAAACGTTTGTGTTTAAAGCGATAATCCGAATTTAATCCGCGTGCGACCATTTTCGGATTAAATGTTTAATCTCACAACTGTGGATTTAATTCCTTATTGTGTGAAGTTTACGTTTAATTGATAATGCTCGATTAAATTGCTCTCAAGTCGAAATCTTGATTAATAGTTGTTTCGATCCGTATGGTTGGATGATATACCTATCCTTGATCTACTTTTATTTAGACTTAACTTATTCTTTTATTTTATTTCCATTCACACATCACCATTTTACACTTTTATTCTTGGATTAATAATCCGTTACGATCTATCAAACATTCTATGTGGATTCGATACTCGACTTACCGCTGTACTCACCAGTTGAGTGTAGTCGTAGTTTATGTTTGCTTGTATTGAGGCGGTGAAACTAAAACAACGATTAACGTCTTTACACGTGCTACTTTTCACGCGTTGATCATGAGACTTTGCGCCACGAGACTATGATGGTTGATTATATGGAGCGCTTTCAGTTACTGTATACTCGGTCCCGACTTAATGATTATGAGGAGCAAAAAATCATCTTCTACATCACCAGCCTCCAGTTTTACATACATAGAGACTTGGCCTTGCGGGACATACCTACCTTCACTAAGGCGGTGGGGTATGCCACCAAGCTCATGACACATCATCTAGTAGCCACTGCTCGTACCTCCCCCCAAGTCCTATATCGTCTAGTGAACACCGTCCTAGCTCCCCCATTAGCTACATCATCCGCTCCCCCTCTTTCTGCCACTACCACACCACCTTCAAACCCTGCTCCAACCTTTAAGTGATTAAAATTTAGTGTTGTTGGTCATCAAGCTTCTGCTTGGCCTACTGTGCATCGTCGTGCCCTGATGGTGATGACTCATATGCCCGATTACCTTCCAAATGGTTATGTTGACACCAGACATGCATTGATCACTCTCTTGATCGGAGACGAGGAGGGTATCCTCATTTGAGTTTGAGGATGAACTCTTTTATGAGAAGTTGAGAGTGATGTGATCCGAGGGGTATTTTTATCACATTCTCTTTCATTTTTAGCTCCATATATATGTTAATCATACTTACATCTTACATAGCATTTTATTTTATTTCATATCATATTGTAGTGGTATATTTGGAGGATGGACTTTCGGTGAATACTTGAGTATTATGCTTACTGTATAGATAGGCATAAGTCCCACATTAGTTAGTCACTCCTTTAGTGCTCACCTCCCTATCCTATAAATAGACCCCTCATCTTCCTCATTTGGGAACCTGAATTTTGGAGTAAAGTTTTAGTTATATTTCTCTCTCTAAATTAGTGTGGTGCTTTAGGAGTTTCCATTAGACGCGTGGTTACGTTAAAATGTTTTGAAAACTCATTCGTTAATGAATAGTTGTGGCGTAGACCAACTAGTCGACCTTTGATGAGGGAAGTAATCCTTAGGAAACACTTTATTCATGTTGTTGAAGTCTATGCAGACTCTCCACTTCCCATTACTCTTCTTGACCACGACCACATGTGAGAGACACTTGGGTAATTGAACTTCTTTGATGGACCATGCCTCCAAAAGTATCCTTACTTCCTCTTCTATAACCTTTGCCTCTTCTAAGGCTATTTATTGTGCCTTTTATGTGATCAATGAAAATGCTCGGTCCACATGTAGTTTTTGGCACATCACACTAGGATCAATACGAGGCATGTCATAAGGTTGCCATGCGAACACATCCTGATTCTATTTGAGAAAAGACACCAGTTACTGCCTTTTGAAATTATCGAGCAAATTTTCGATTAGAAATTTCTTTTCTAGGCAAGATTCATCAAACACTACTTCTTGTAATGTCTCCTCGACTATGTCCATGGGGTACACCCTTGTTTATTCCACCCTCGGCCACCTATGATTTATCTTGAGCAGGAGAGTCTAGCCAGTAGGGCAAGAAAAGGGGTAATAGTACTGGTGGAGCACCGACATCTCGAGGATAGACTTGTTATCATGAGCAGAGTTCCCATCAGGGGGACCTTACCAAGCGATTTTGATCAGGTGACTCCAGGCAGGGATTTGGGGGATTTAGGCAGGGCCAGCAGGGCCAACATCGTCAGCCGCAGGGTCAGCAGTAGGGCCATCAGGGCCAATAGTATTTTCAACAGGGCCAGCAGGGTCGTAATCAGCAGGGACAGAGGGGAGAAAATTTTAGAGGCCGATGCTTTGGGTGTGGTAAAAATGGCCATAGGCACCAGGATTGTCCAGAGGGAGATAGGGCCCCATAACAGCAGGGTGCTCGTAATGAGCCATAAAGGCCACTTTTTCCAGCCTCCCTTCCAGCCCTACCAGCCATCCCAGTAGCTCCAGTATAGTAGGGGCAGTTACAGTACGGATGTGTCAATAACGTCCACCAGGCAACAGCTCCTCAGGCACCACCCGCGATTGAGGGTACGTTTCCTATCCATGGTACTATGGGTCGGATTTTATTTGATACTGGGGTGACACACTGTTTTATAGCTACTCACTTTGCGAAGGCCTTAGGATTATTAGCCACAACAGAGAGCACTGTGACATGCGTAGACTCACCACTAAGAAATGGGTCATTAATTTTCTTTATATGCCAAGGTGTGGGAGTAGATATTGGTAGCTTAATCTTACCAGCAGATATGTTAGTCTTAGATATGCATGAGCACGATGTTATTATTGGCATGGATTGGCTCGCAGCATACAGAGCCATGATAGACTGTTTCGGTGGGAGTATTATCTTTGCCATTCCGAGGCAGGAGATGTTTCTAGTGGCGATGCCTCGCCCAGAGGGAGGCTCTTCCACTCATTTGTATTACATAGAGGAGGATACCTCTAAGGAGGTCATAATTCCCTTAGACTCGATCCCAGTTGTTCGTGAATTTTCTGATGTATTTCATGAAATACCAGGCCTACCCCCCAGTCGAGAGATAGATTTTGTCATAGATTTGTTATCGGATACTCGACCGATAGCACGCGCTCTGTACCGTATGGCTCCAACAGAAATGAGGGAGTTACAAGATCATATAGAGTAGCTGTTGGGTCAGGGCTTTATTCGTAGGAGTACCTCACCTTGGATTTCTCCAGTTTTGTTTGTGAAGAAGAGAGATGGTTCACTTAGGTTAGGCGTGGACTACCGGGAGATGAACAAGGTCACGATACGAAACAAATATCCATTGCTTCGAATCGATGATCTGTTCGACCAGCTAACGGGAGCAACTTTCTTCTCGAAGATAGATTTGAGGCCAAGATACCATCAATTACAGATTAGGGAGTAGGATGTATCGAAGACTACTTTCTTGACGAGATATGGGTCTTATGAGTTCAGAGTAATGCCATTTGGACTCACAAATGCTTCAGCCATATTCATGGATTTGATGAATCGAATGTTCAGAGAGTTCCTGGATCAGTTTGTCATCGTCTTCATTGACGACATCCTGATATATTCACACACCGAGGAAGAGCATGCTGAGAACTTGATGCAAGTTCTTCAGACTTTACGAGAGCATCAGTTATATGCTAAGTACGAGAAATGAGGATTCTGGTTACGAGAGATATAGTTTTTGGGACATGTTGTATCTGAATTAGGGATAGAAGTTGACCCGAGTAAAGTGTTAGTAGTGAGGGAGTGTGGACAACCCACGACACCGACAGAAGTGTGTAGTTTCTTGGGGTTAACCGGGTACTACAGGATATTCATCCAAGGGTTATCTAAGATAGCATGTCCATTGAAGAACCTGACTCATAAGGGGGGTACCATATGTTTGGGATGATACTTGTCAATTGGTTTTCGATGAGCTGAAAGACAAGTTGACTTCGGCACTAGTTCTCACTTTACCAAGCCGGGTGTGGAGTATCTTGTTTACACCGATGCCTCCTTACGGGGACTCGGGGGAGTACTTCAGCAGGAGGAGAAGGCTATAGCTTTTTCATCCCGCAAGCTTAAGCCACACGAGAGAAATTACCCCACTCATGACCTAGAGTTAGAAGCGTTCGTCTTTACATTGAGGATATGGAGACATTATTTATTAGGGGAGAAGTTTCGCTTGTTCACAGACCACAAGTCACTGCAGTACCTGTTCACTCAGTGAAAGCTGGATATGCGTCAGCACAGGTGGTTAGAGTTTGTCAAAGACTATCAGTTTGACATACAATACCATTCGGGGAAGGACAATGTGGTTACTGATGCGTTGAGTTATAGATCGGTAGACGGCGTAGTGGACGTCTGGAAAGCAAAGTGGAAAGAGTTGGGTAACCAGGATGTGGTAGCCCGTTCCTTTATATCTGTCATGACAGTGACACTCGAGATTGTTAAGAGGGAAATACATGCACAGTCAGCAAACTCATTTTTCCAGGAGCAGATTGTATGACTTTTAGCCGAGGGCACTGAGTCCTATTCAGTTGGTTTTGATGGAGGTTTGAGGTTTAATGGGAGATTAGTGGTCCTAGAAGGAGCAGACTTACGCCATGCAGTGATGACATAGTCTCACGGGTCCATATTTGCGGTGCATCTCGGGGGAGATAAGATATACCAGGATATGAGGCGACAATACTGGTGGAGTGGGATGAAGAAGGACATTGCTGAGTTCGTGTCCAAGTGTTCTACTTGCCAGATGCTTCAATCGTTGGAAATACCCATGTGTAAGTGGGAGAGTATTTCCATGGATTTTATTACTGGGTTACCTACATCACAGCGGTGTCATGACTCCATCTGGGTGATTGTGGACCGCTTGACAAAGGTGGCTCATTTTCTGCCAGTACGGACGGACTATACCACGGGCCAGTATGCTCAGTTGTTCATTGCCGAGATCGTTAAACTACATGGGGTGCCCCTAGATATTGTGTTAGATAGAGACAAAATTTTCGTGTCGCATTTCTGAGAGAGATTTCAAGAGGCCATGGGTACAGAGTTGAGGTTGAGTTCAGCTTATCACCCATAGATAGATGGACAAACAGAGTGTACTAATCAGATGTTGGAAGATATGCTACGTATGTGTGTCCTTGATTTTGGAGGAGGTTGGGAGCCACACCTTCCATTGGTGGAGTTTGCTTATAATAACTCTTATCAGTTCACGATTCACATGGCTCCATTTGAGGCATTGTATGGAAGGCCTTATCGTTCTCCAACTTATTGGCTAGAGGTGGGGGATAACAAGTTGCGCGGACCAGAGGTGATTCAGGAAACCTTCGCTAGGATTAAGCTTATCAGGAATCGCATTCGAGTAGCCCAGGACAGGCAAAAAAGTTACGCCGATGCAAAATGTTTTTTTTGAGAATTTAATGTGGGGGACCAAGTATTATTACGTGTATCTCCTATGAAAGGAGTGATGAGGTTTGGGAAGAAAGGGAAATTGGCCCCTAGGAACGTGGGATCATTTCCCATTATCGAGAGGATTGGGCCAGTAGCATACAGATTGGGACTGCCAGAGCATTTACACCGCATTCACGATGTATTTCACATCTCGTCGTTGCGACGATACCTTCGGGATGATATGTCCCACACCCACATCGCGATTAAGGATATTGACTTACAGCCCGATAGCTCTTACGAGGAGAGGCCAGTGGCTATTCTAGACCATAACGAAAGGAGATTGAGGTCGAAAGTAGTCCCACTTGTACGAGTTTAGTGGGAGCATCATAATATGGAGGAATCCACTTGGGAGCGTGAGGCAGACATGCGTGAGAAATATCCAAAGTTATTTTTACCAGGTATACTTTATTTTTTGAATTTCGGGACGAAATTCCGTTATTAGGGGGGAAGTATGTCATACCCGTATTTTTATGACTTTTAAATGTTGGGGATTTATAAAATTTAATTAGAGATATTAATTTAATATTAATCCAGAAATCATTTAAATATTTACTAGCATGATGAGAGTTAGTAATTATTGGAATTTTATTATAAATTACTTTATGGGTAAAGTAAGATGTGTAATTAAATTTAGTAGAATAATCACGAGAATCTGATTTGATAATTTTGGAAATTTATCGGGACGGGCCTGTGTCGTGTTGGGATTAAATTTGAATTATTAAAAGTGACTAAATTATAAGTCACCCGTATGATCATTTTGAGTGCGTCAATGCGTCCATAAGGGTCGAGATAGTCAAAATAATATACCCGGGGGTTTAGTTTGGGTCTCGAGGCATTTTTAGGCCTAATTAACATCCCGGTAGGGAGTTTTAGACATTTTTAGGCCTAACGAGAGGTGAGAATTTCTCAAGAGAGTGCCGCATATTAATATGATTGTTGCATTAGTCGGTAGGCATTTTAAATACTTGCTAAACTAAATTTTAAACTGTTTTACAATCGGGCTCTGACCCATTTCCTGTTATATCTTCCCTATTTTCTCTTGTATATATATGTATATATTACAACTTCCCAGCCACAAGGGCGTCATGCTTAGAATTCTTTGGAAGGAACGTGCTGCAGCTTAGGTGGTAGTTGCAGGCCTTTTTGCTTAGACGACCTCATTATTGATTCCACTCCTAGTTTTGTTTTATCCAGTTGGGCATGTGTCTCCTCTTTTACTTATTCAGTTGGTTTTGTCAGAGATTGTGACTCATTTACTTTCAGTATTTTTACTTTGAGATTTGTTGCTGTCAGGATGTTTTCCTTTGAAATTTTAAAGTTGGAATTTATTATTTGAATGCTTAAATTGCTTGGATTATTTTTTTGTCTAATTATTGTGTGACTCTTAAACTATGAATTATGAAAGGTTTTATTATGGGACATATACCAAATAGTCCCTCGGACATTTTTTAATACCCATTTAGTCCAAACTTTTTAATTTTCCCTCAAAAAGTCCTTTGCCACATATTTTGGAGAGGGAGTGCCGCTGGCGCGGACCTCTAAAAATAAGAGGATATTGAGTGCTTGAGGGACTAAATGGGTTAAACTAAAAATATGTGTCCTTTTTAAAAAATATATATTTATAGTAGGGACTATTTAAAAATTGACCCTTTTATTATTGGGTTTAAATTAATTATGGAATTAATGTTTTAAATAAAAATGGTTTTGTCACTTAGCTTAATTATTTAGGGTGTTTAATTGGAAAAGTTATTTTGCGACAGTGATAATAAGAATGAATCAGCCGTCACCTTGGTTATAATTTAATAAAGGATTGATCACCCGGTATTTAATTAGGCGGGGTGTCACACCAACTATGGAGAAATATTCAATTGAGTTCGTTCAAAAGTGAAAAGTTTGCCAACTTCATGGCAACCTCATTCACACTCCATCGGTAGAACTCCATTCACTAACAACTACCTATCCTTTCCATACTTGGGCGTTTGACCTGGTGGGGGAAATCAAACTACCATTTAGGAGCAAAATATGGATCCTCATAGGAATTGAGTGCTTCACCAAATAAAAAGACGCAATACCCTTGAAAAGAGCAACAATGGGTGTGCTGGCACAGTTTATAAAGGAGTACATCATTTGTCGGTATGGCATTACCAAGGCTATTTTGTTAGATAATGAAACTCCATTCATTAATAAATAGATGGCAAATCTAATCGATAAATATTTAATCATCAACCACAAAGGAAATGGCAAGGTAGAGGCCATAAATAAGACCTCGGTTAATATTTTAGCCATGATGATGGAAGATTTTCCTGGTGCATCGATGATAATCTCCTTATGGTGATTTGAGCTTATCGAACTACTAAGAGGAAGCTAATAGGTTATATACCTTTTCCTTGGTTTATGGTGCTGAAGAAATTCTTCTAGTGGAAGTAAGAAATACCTTCTGCTAGATTTGCCTCGGTAAGCAGCACGCTTCCCCAGAGCAGGCACGTTCAACTAAAAGCACTAGATGAATATAGAGATAACGTGAGAAGCCATTTTCAAATATACACTAAGAAACTTTCTAGAGTTTATGAGAACTTGGTGAAATCGATAAAATTTATGGAAGGGGAATTAGTTTTAAAAGCTCCTGTCAGCCACATTAGAGGACTCTTGTTGCCAAAGTTTACAGCTAATTGGGAGGGACCATATGTTATTAAGGAGACACATGATTCGGGTTATTATCTAATCTCACTGATTGAGGATGATAGGACTTTCAAAGTTAACAATAAATGACTAAAAATTAGTATCTTTAAAGAGCACATGTAATTTTTTTTGTTCATTCTTACCCTTTTACTTGGAGAATGCAAGGAAACACACGTATTTTTTGAGTTAGACTTTATTCTAAATAAATAAGAGTTGAGATAATAAAATGAGTAAAGTACACACATGGTTCAAGAACAAATTTCTCTTATATAATGGAGTTACATTACAAAATTCGAACTATTGCCCCAAAATACGAGAAATAAAAGCCTTCTACCCTAGGAGGAACCATAGACCAGGAGCAGTGAACTAACCCTTAGGAAGCAAAGAAGTGACAAATATGGCAACATCGCGTTGATACTAATTTATGGTAACAATATGAGATTCACCTTCAGCCTTTAGTTTCTCCTCAACTTCAAGTTCTCTCAAGACCTTGACTAAAGCTTCCTCAAATTTTGTCACTTTACATTTACGCTCTTCAATACGAGGGACCTTCTCACCCAATTTTCCTTCCTCAGTCTTTAGACCCTCTATATTTGATAAGCACCCAAAACTGTACATTTTATACCCCGAATAGACGTACTTTAGTTGCTAATTCTCGGCAATATGAGTCTTATGTGCTTAAATGTTTATCTTGTAGGTCAAATGTCCGTTTGCGGTGTCAAAAGTTACATATCAAGGCACATGCGTGTTGAATGGAGCTAATTTCCTCCCCCGTAACCTTACCCGAGCCTAAACCTAGCCTAAACCTACCCCAAACCCTGTGTGTTTAGTTTGTCCCTTTTTAATATTTTTTAAGATTTTTAGTTTGAGTCGTTTTATTTTTGATTTATTAAGTATTTTATAGGTTTCATTTTCTATTTTTCTATTTTATCTTTATTAATATAATTTTATTTTATTTTGATTTTTATTAGTTTTTAGTTTTATTAGGATTAGTTTTTTGGAGTTTCTTTTTAGTTTATTAGATTTTATATTTTTTAGGACTTTAGTTTTCATTTAGATTTTAAGTTTTTATTTCTTTTGTTTTATTTTAGTTTTTATATAAGCTTAGGATTTTAATTTTTTTTAGTCTTAATATTTTAATTTTTATTGTTTTTAGTCTGTTTTATTTTTAGTTAGATTTTATTTTTTAGTAGTTTTATTTTTATTAGTTAGTCTTTATTTTTTTAAGGGTTCAAATTAAACACACACACACATTACCCTACACCCACCCACACCTTATCACCCCTACCTTCTTCTACCTTCCAACACTCTCTCTCCTCTATCCTCCATAACCCATTTTCTTACAACCCATGACACAACCACCCCTTTTACCCCTCAACCAGATCTCCCCTCCTACCTTTCGGCGTTAGCCCCGCCGTCGCCTGCCAATCTTGTCGCGACCCCTCGCCGGTAACTGACCCGGAACCACCCTGCCCCCCAAACTCGAAAGACACCAACCCAAAGTCCAAGACCCATTTTCCATGTCTACCAATTTTAGCCCCCAGCCTTTACACGATTCTCACCTGCCAAAAATAAAATCAAACCAAAGACCAAACAAGTAAACCCCCATATGTCTTATTAACCAACTTATTCCCTTTTTACCCATTTACCCAAAATACCCCCAACTACATCTTATAACCCCTCACCCCATAATCATATTCGTTACCTCCCCTCATCCACATGACCTCACACCTAACCCATGCACATGTGTGCTTAATTCTCTAGATACCCTCACCCAAATACCTTCCCTATCCCATACACCCTTGTCTTCTCATTTTTATCCCCATGCTCCATACCTACTATTTAAGGAGAAGAAGACTATTTTTGAAAAGTAAGCTTTTAGAAGATCAATTTGTAGAGAGAATTCTAGAGAGAGATAGGTTAGATTAGAAAATAAATTAGGAAATTATTTTTGTAAATAGTTTTTATTTTTCTTTTTAGAGATTATTGAGTGATAAATTGTGAGTAATTCAATTGAGTATTATATTGAGTTGATTATCGTTGGATGCTCATATTGGATGGATTGTGATTGACTTCAAGGAAATAAGAGTTTAATTTCACTTTAAGAGATTGGGTTTGATTGTTCTCTTCTCTTCTCATTTATTTTATGCCTTTGATTATTAATTTGTCAAATTCCATACCATGTTAGGCTAAATCCCCTTTCAAGGGGTGGGGGGAAACCCTTATTTGATATTATTTTAGTTTAATTAGTTTGATTACTTAAAAATTCCCTTTGAATATTAATTTTGATCCCTCACCCATAGATTTACGTCTCGAGAGAGGGTAAATGATTTTCTAGAGAAAATCGAAATTATAGTTATAATACCCATTTTAGATTCAAACTAAAGATAGGGATTTCTTAAGTGGGATATTATTACTTGAATTTCAACTCTAAATTTATTTTCTAAGATTTATATAAATTTTAATTGATCGATCCTAGCGGGTGATTAATTAAAAGAAGTGTAGATATTTTTCTAGAGTTGTGGGGTGTTAAACTTAATTTTCTAAAAGGTTGCTATTAAAATTATATTTCCAACGAGAGTTGATTTGTAAGTTTGATATTAATTTGGGAGAATTCAATTAATTCAATTAATTAATTAGAATAGCTAAAATTTGTGGTGTAATCCCACTCCTTGTTTCTTCTCACATTTATTTACCTCATTTATCTCTTATTTTAGTGTTAGACTTTATTTTCCATTTTAGTCCCTTTTTAGTTAATTGTTTAGATCTTTGATTTAGTTTAGTGTTATTTCACCATCACTCCCAAAGTGTTTTAATATTTGAAAAGCTAAAAAAAATATAAAAAGTAAAATTGCAGAAAGAAAATAAAAAGTGAATTACAATTGAATTTGTCTCTAGCTTTACCCGCTTGATGTGGATTGATACCCTTACTTACCTCTACACTTGAGATTGTTTTATTTTGTAGGTAATTTGAGAATTTTGATTAGAGGAGCTTTTCAAGCAACGACGAAAAATACACGCAAAAGTTCTCTTTATCAATATTCTTCAGATAGTGGGAACGATAAGTTGCTAATTGGAGATCCTTGAGATATTTTAGGTTTTTAATGAGAGATACGAAGTTAAAACCATCCTTTAGCTGGTCTCTGAGATTGCTCAAGTGTTGGTTTAAGGTTTCTTTATTTAAGGCAACATTGATTTGTTAATAATTTCAACAAAAACCTTTGCCATGCCTTGTATCCTATAACCCATAACCACTTTGTTCGACCTCATACATTCTAAGGTGAAAGTTTTTGGGTGGTTTTGGATTATACATTCAACCACATTGCAATGGAAACCTTGAATATATGGGTAGTGTTGTAGAACCTGTCGATAAAACGCAGCAGATGCAACACTGGGCATTGAAACCCCACAACCAGGTTTGTTATCTTCTTTGTTGACGTTAGTCGTAGAGCCATGGTCACTTTCATGGGAGGACTCAATTTGAGAAGGACCTTTCACAACATGGTCAACCTCCATCAGTTGAACATGCATGATAATCTGTACTGGTGCTACCTGCTATACCTTAGGAGGAGATTTTTCTCTCACAGACTACAAAAAACGGGAGAACGCAAAAAGTGTTAGCAAAAAAATTCGGCACTATTTTTTTACTAAATAAGTAAAACGAGAAAACCTTAGCAAGATTTGAGCTAATTTGCCAAGATGTTGTACCGTTAGAGAAATCTTGACTAAGTAGAGTGAGTCACCAAGCATGTGTATTATTTAGAGAAACCTTGCCCAAGTATGGTAAGTCACTAAGTAAGTTTTTATTTAAAAAACCTTGCCCCAGTAGGGTGAGTCACCAAGTAAGTGTATTATTTAGTGAAACCTTACCTAAGAAGGGTAAGTTACCAAGTAAGTGTTTTATTTAAAAATACTTCCCAAGAAGGTGATAAAGTTTTTAGAAAAAATTACTCAATTGAGATAGTAAAATACAAAGCAGGTGAAAATAATTTCATAAACAATACTCGATTGAGGGAGTAATTCACCATGCAGGTGAGGTTTTTTCACTAGGTTATAACCAAGTAGGTTATAAAAACAATAAAAAAAACCGTTCTTACATAAAAATAAAAAGATGATTAAAAAAGTTAGGTCAATTACCTCATCAACAATTGGAATTATGGCTAAGGGTATATGGCTTATTGCTTCATCAATGGAAGCTTGGGGTTTAGCCATGGTAGCATCATTGATGGCCAAAATAATAAGCTCAACTTGAGAAAGCTCAATTTTCCAAGAGGAAGGGGCAACACTTGCTATAGTCAGTTCAACCTCAGTGGGAAGAATTGACTGCTCCATCCCCACATTTTTGGCAATCTGAAGCACCACAAATAGAGGGAGCATATATTAAGGTCATAAACGAGGAAGGAAATTAAAAGTTGGAGAATTTTTTTACAACACATATACCTTTTCAATGGTTGTAAAAATGAGGGAAAATATATCCACCAGAGACACCATAGATCGAGGCAACCTAATTGGGAGGTCCACGATAATTCTTGGCCTCACAAGTACAAAGAGAAGAGCTTACTCATTTATTGAACTCAAAAGGGCCATCATGTCCAGAACATGATCAAAGAATGGATAAGCTTCTGCTACCTGTAATTGCAACTTCCACCCAAGTCTTGACAATTATAAGCATTGAGACAAGAGTTACGAGTACCCTAGTAGAAGTCGCTAGAGAAACCACATCCAATGGTAACTTAGTTAAAACTGGGGGAGTTTTTGGAGTTGAAGTTTTAATAGTTCCACTTGAGTCACTACCTTCCTCTTTATGAGTGGGCAATTATTTTGACACCTCAGAAGCACGACTAGATGAGACACCCTTAGAGGAATCACGCCTCATGGCACCTCATCTAATTATTGAAGAGGGGGATAACCGAAGAGCTAGAATTTCATCTTCAATAATCGAACTTAAGGACCCTCTTGTGGAAGGAGTGTTAGGAATAGACAAAACTTCCACCAAGGGAGGAGTGGCATCCTATAACAAGGAATAATTATATTAGAAATATTTTCTTTGTTCAATAAGATACAACTCAACACTTGGAGATTCATTAACAAAGTGAGTTACATGTTTAGCCTTACAAGTAGGCAGAGGTGTATGAACTTTCGTGGAAGCATCCACCACCTTATTAATGGGTAAATTATCCAATGTCTCCTCAGAGCAATTGGAGGGTATGGGAGTCATTGGAGGAGGGTTAAACATGCCCCACTTTATTTCTTCCACAAAGTTTTCTTTCACATAGAAGGAGCAGCGGAGGAAGAAACCCTTTAGTGTGGAACCTCAGAAATAACAGATTCATGAGATAGGGGTTGCCTACCCACACGTGACAAAACATTACCTAGATAATAGGAGGGGGTTCCATCCTACTAAGAAGTTGAGAGGCCATTAATTTTACCTTTCCACAATGGCTATATCGAGCTCATGAGTGGCCTCAAGGGAAATACCACCAATGCTAAAGGAACCTTTGGTGGTCTTGGACTTTTAAGGAGTTTTTAGGACAGTTTCCCCTATTGACGATTAACAGTCTTCCAAGAGAAAACTCACTCTTGAGGTGAAAGAGGCTTTAGAAAAGGATATTTCCAGAGAAGGTAGAGAGGAAAAAAAAGAATATCATATTCCTTTTGTGAGGATTAAGAAGACAAAACCCTCTTATAATAATCCTCTCAGTGACTCTTCGAATACTGACGAGCCTCCTAATTCTGCTATGTTTGTCATCCCAATAGGGAAACAAAATAAGAGCAGAGCTAAGGTGACCATTCATATAACAATGTTGACAGGTAGGTTAATTTTTCTTATATAATATTTTTAAAGTCTTTTGGTGTTGGTCACCTCACTAGTCTTGACATCGAATTTCCTTTTTTCCCTGTTATAGGCCCTGATGATGATTTGGTAGAAGAAAGGGATGAAGACCATTCTAGAGATCCCATGACACCACCACCAGCATTCCCAACTGATGAGCATGTGGATGAACGCATTGGTATCTTTATGTCTCCAATTGGGCCTTCTTTGAATCCAATCTTGGATAAGGATATAGAATCTGATGCAATGGATATTACCATACAATTACTTTTTACCCAATGGGAAGCAAGCGAAGCCTCAGGCTTGAAAAAGACAGAATTATAGGATCACCAATCCACTATTGTTGATTCAACAACTCTTGACAAAACTTCCTCCTAGGGAGCTAATACTTCTTCGAAAACTTATCCCTTAAGGAATGAACCCCCTATGGTATATGATGCGACTAAGAATGTGTCTCAGGAGTGCGTACTCTCTAGGCTCAAGTGCAAGCCTGTCGCTCAAGTAATAATCCGATAAGTCGGGTATTGATCCTCAGGAAAATAGGATGAACGGAGTCATAACGACGTTGGACAGACAAAGGAAACCTAACCTTGACTCTAAAGAAAAGGAAAAGATGATTTGATTTGCGAAATAACTACAACTATATGCATTTTTAACATTGATTAACTAATGAGATTATAAAAAATAATGCGATATAATTACTCTAATATATAATTTCGAATTTCTTGACTAAAAATGTAACTATGAATAGAGAAAAATAGGTTGGATTACAATCCCCCACACCCTAGTAATTCACTTCGTAAGATGCTAGATTTCGAATTAAAACTTTAAATGAATCTGAATTTTGAATACTCCTAAGTATTACATATATGAGGGATCATAGCCCACACAATATGTAAGCAAAGGCTGAATTAAAATTTGGTCTTTATCTCTCCTAAGTATTACACATATGAGGGATCGTAGCCTGCACAGTATGTAAGCAAAGGCTGAAATAAAGTTGTATCATATGAACTACGATACAATTCAACTAATGTTTTGATTCTAACTCTATTTACACTATCGTGAATTACATCGGGTGGGGTTCATGCACCCCAACCCTTGAAAACTTAGACAGACATATGAAAACTAGAAGAACATGCGTTTGGAATGAAAGAAAACATTTTTACTACTGAATGAAGATGAAGAGTGATGAAATTTCTATTAGAAAAGTAACTACTGCATAATTAAACAAGAATCAGAATGGTAGTACTTGAATTACAAAACTATAAGCAAACTAGGGTTTCTTCTTGTTCTTTTTCTCTAAAACAGATTACAAAGCTTCCCTAACGAATCAGAAGCCCGCTTTATGTCTAGGAGGAGTTTACAATCTATAAGCTACGAATAATAAGAGTTTCAACCATGGAGGATTCTAATTTTTCACTTGGATAAGTTTTAATTTTCAAAAACAGAACCGATCCTATTAAGGGGTTCGGTTCGGTTCCATCTTTGACAGCCTTTACAGAAAGTTCTTCGAGTATAAGAATGGTTTATTTTTCCTCTCCTTCGGTTCAATTCCATCTTGACATTATTTTACAGGAGTTTTTCTAGGTGTAGGTTCGGTTCGTTTTTCCTCCACATCGGTTCGGTTCCATCTTTGTAGTGCTTTACAGGAGCTTTCCCAGGATGGGACCGGTTCTTTTTCCTTCCCTTAGGTTCGGTTCCATCTTTTTCAGGAACTTTTCCTCCTTGTATTTCCTTGAAGCTTTTGGTACGAACTTCAGATTGGGATGCCGGTCTGTCCTAAACACTGAATACCTGTGAAATAGATGGAAAATACCCGAAACTCGGCGTACTCATTAGAAACTTATCAAGAGCAATGATATGATATAAATCCACTCGAATTATACTTTGCGGAGCAATAAAAGCCTCTAAATTAAGGGGATAAATGGGAAGAATTTATGCCTAATCAAACCCCCCTAACTTAGAACTTTGATCATCCCGATCAATGTAACTAGAATCAAAACATGGTTTAACTCGAAAATGGGATAGAATACCTCTTTCGCGAGCGAGAGATTGCATTTAGCGTATGTAACAAGCCTTTAAACCCCTAGGTTACCCTAGTAGGACGAGTGGTGTCTCGTGAGGGTTTGCAGTGAATATTCCCACAAAATTCGACTCAAAGAAAACTCAAAATATGCAAAAATTGTATAATTCAAACTTTTCTAGAAAATAGTCATCATCATTTCATGTTCAAGAATCTCAAATCATAGTGCGTGTGTGCGAAGCCAGAAATTTAATCGCGAATTTCCATCAATTAACCATTACGTTACTTATCCGAAACTTCGTTTTGATTTCAAAATCTCACGAAATTCTCTCACAAACGAATCACTTGGAATGTGGTTATTCTCTCGGTATGCGTGATTTATAAGAGTAAATGTATTGGAACCAAGTTCACGCATACAAGTAGAAAGATGGAAATTTTATGGTAACCGAATATCATCATTGGATTACGGATATAAGAAAACGGGAACATTGCCTCTAATTAGTATCTTTTATCTCTTTTATTATCTTTTTGTGTATTTTCTCTCCACGCGGTAACCAATTTCGCACAAAGGACTCGGTTAGGACTTTTTCGGTTTAAAGGTGTATTGGGTAAAATGAGAATGATTGGGAACTTCGAAATTGGAAAATATTCTTATGATGTCCGTTAGTGCTTTTCCAGCTTTTGCTCATTTTTTCTTCTTTTTACATTTTTTCTATTTTTCACGCTTTTCTTTTCTTGCTATTTTTGTTGAGCATATCTATTTTTTTCTTGCCCCTTTTTCTACACTTTTCGGACTTAATTTCTGATTTTCATTTTTCACAAAACGAAAGGGAAAATTTATTCGGTTCAATTTGGGTTACAAAAGGGACAAATTTTCGCTACTTTTTCTGGCCAATATTTTTGGGTGACAAACGAGGGCCTGCTTCATTGTCCAAAATACTAATGGCTTTACCATATGCGTTTTGCGATGAATTACGTTTAGAGATTTATTTTGGCACGTGTTTCAAGGCAATATCATACACATTTTCCATAATCGATCAAAGTGAAAGGGTTGAGATACTCGACGACTTATTAGACGCTGAAAAGAACTTTTGAGTTAACAATTAACTCGAATTGATTGATAAAGTTCACAAAAATGAAAGACTCGAATCTCACCGGGGTTGTTAATGTCCACATTTATTCGTTAAGTCGCTCATGTTCGCTCAATTTCCATCTTTGGTCAATTTCGGCTTTGTGTATTATGTTTTTAGAATTTGAGACTTTAAACCGACTTTTAAAGATATTTTCAAAAAATTTGAATTCCAATTTTTTTTATTTTGAAAAAAAAATATTTTGGGTTTTTCAAAATTTTATGATTTTTTGAAATTTATAGGCATTTTTGAAAATTTGTGAAGTTTTAGAAAGACGCACTTGTGACCCCCCTAACTTAGACATTTGCATTGTCTTCAAGAAAAAAGGACTAAAATCTAACTCAAAGCGAATTAAAAGTGCGAGAAAATAAAACAAATAAATGAAACAGAAATGCAGAATTTTTATAGATAATTAACAGCTGTGTTACAAGAGATAGGTAAGAACACAAACCAACGATGTTTAAACAACCATCACAAACACAGAAAATAGCTAACACAAACAAGGGCTTCATTGGGGCGGCGGATTGGAGGGCCTGGGTGCGCTGGGATCGTAGGGATCATAAAAGAAGGCGGGGGTCGGTGCATCGAATTTGAGCTCGTATAGATGGGCTTGTAGTCGGTGCATCATGCTCGTGTCCCTGCGGTAGGCGTCTCGGTCCCTTTGATAGTCCACTTGGTCTCGATTATATTGGGTGATGAACCCGTCAAAATGGGATTCCACCGCTGCAAGGCGCCTATCAAAATCTGCACTCAGGGGATCAAAGTCCGAGTCATCATCCTCGTCGTATTCTTCTTCTTCATCCCCGCCCATCTCGATGTCCTCAGCCACAGGCTCTTCAACAGGGATCTCCTCCTTGGACTCTAAATTAAACGCCTCCCGGGCTGCTCGAATGGCAGCTCATTGCTGGGTAATACGAGTGCGTGATACCTTCCCAATGGGTTTCGGGAGGCGTGGGAACGCGTGAGGTGGCTGGATACCAGCATCGACAAGGAGGGAGGTTATTAGGCGTGCATAAGGGAGGGGTACCGCACCTTTTTACTCCCAAGCCGCATAAAGGATATCGGCGTAAAGCATGCGTGCCATATTGAGGGTGAAGTTTGGGTCGAAAAGGTGGTACACGAGGGTCGCTTGGCAAGGGCGCATCGTCGAGTCATTGGTGGTTTGATGAAAATTAGCTCACACTATATGGAAGGTAATGCGCGCCTTATCGTTTAGACGGCCCACGGGGAAGGTACCCCGTTCCCAAATATCATTGGGTGCGAGCTGGTCGATGTATTATTGTTTGGGAATGGTGGGGGCATTGGTTGGGTAGTCATTGATTTTCGGGTGGGGGACGCCCTTATCAGCAAGTTTGCGAGAGAGGATGGCTAAGGAGAATGGGATGGGGAGGGCGTCGACAAAAGATTGGCACTCGAATTCGCCCGTGCAGACGAGAGAGATGGGTTTTACAGAGAAAGGGGAATGGATGTTTGGAGGGAAAGGAGGGGATGAATGGAGGGAAATGAGGGGATAGGGGGATGGAATAGGCACCTCAGGAAGAACTAAAATCATAGAACCTAACCAATTCGGTTTAGGGGCGAACCGATCCAGTTCTAGGGTTTTTTTATTTTGCGATTTTTCAAAATCGAATCGATCCGATTAGGAGATTCAGTTCGGTTCCATCTTAGCAGAACCCCCTTTCTTAGACTGCTACACTAGAATCCTACACCCTTGAATTTCAAAACACTTTCTCACTTATTCTCCCACTTGGATTTAGAGATGCCCTTATGAAGTGCATGTTGGTGCACGTGATCCTAACCCTAACCTCATGTAACCTACCTACGAACTCAAGCTAATCTACCGACACTTAACTACTATACACAAGAATTCACCCCATACGCGTCGGGGGTGCGACGACCTCTCAACTCAAGCTCATTTTACCCCGTAAACAGGGTCCGACAACCAGATGGTGTCGATCTCTTCTACGCATGCCTCAACATATAGCTTTAGGCGCTGTCCATTGACTTTGAACGCGTTCAACCCTTTTGTATTTTCCAACTCTACTGCTCCGTGGGGGAATATGCTTCGCACAACGAATAGACCAGTTCATCGGGGTCGTAATTTACCCGAAAACAGATGAAGATGGGAGTTATAGAGGAGTACCTTTTGTAGCAGTTGAAACTCTTTTCGTCGGATAATCTTATCATGTGCTACTTTCATCCAGGATTTTGAAATTTTGCATTCTCATACGCATCATTGTGTATCTCCTCTAACTCATTCAGTTGGAGCTTGCGAGATTCACCGGCTTTGTCCATATCATAATTTAATCTCTTAATGGACCAATATGATTTGTGCTCCAACTCAATGGGAAGATGGCAAGGCTTTCCATACATAAAGCGGAATGGGGACATTTTAAGGGGGTTCTTGTATGCGGTACAGTAGGCCCATAGCGAATCGTTCAATCGAAGGGACCAATCTTTTCGGTCGGGATTGACGATCTTCTCTAGTATGTGCTCGATTTTAAGATTTGCCAATTCGGCATGTCCATTCGTTTGTGGGTGATAGGTCGTTCCAATCTTGTGAACGATGCTATACTTTCTCATGAGCTTCTCTAATGGCCTATTACAAAAGTGCGTGCCATTATCACTAATTATCTCTTTTGGAGCACCGAAGCGAGAAAATATGTGTTCCTATAGGAATTTTATCACCACTTTATTGTCATCAGTCTTGGTAGCTATAACTTCCATCCATTTAGAAACGTAGTCTACCATGACAAGGATGTATAGGAAACCAAAAGATGGGGGAAAAGGGCCCACGAAGTCAATACCCCAGTAGTCAAAGATCTCAATAATGAGTATCGGGGTTAATGGCATCATGTCTTTTCGGGTAATCGCTCCCATCCTTTGACACCTATCGTAAGATTTTTAATAGTTTCTCACATCTCAAAATATTGTGGGCCAATAGAAATCGCATTGAATAATTTCAGCGGTTGTCTTTTTCAAGGAAAAGTGGCCTCCACAAGCTTACGAATGATAATTGGATGACTTTTGGGATTTCGTCATCCGGTACGCATTTTCGGATGATCTGATCGGTGTAATATTTAAAAATAATTGGATCATCATAGAAAAACATACGCGACCAAGTGATGAACCTCTTCTTATCTTGCGGTGTCCAATCGGGAGGAACATCTCCCGTGACAAGGTAGTTCACTATATCTGCAAACCAGGGCAAATAAGAGGTGGAAAAAAGTTACTTATCCGAAAATATTCGTCTATGGGTTTAGGATCACTAGGTTCGTCGAACGAAATCCGTGTTAAGTGATCGACAACGACGTTTTCTACTCCTTTTTTGTCTTTAATGGAGAGATTAAAATCTTGTAGGAGTAGGATCCACCTTATGAGGCGCGACTTTGTGTCCTTATTTGCAAGTAGATATTTTAACGCCGCGTGGTCAGTGAAGCATGTGATGGGAGAACCAATGAGATAGGACCAAAATTTATATAGAGCAAATACTACCGCTAGAAACTCCTTTTTCATAGTGGAGTAATTGAGTTGTGGTTCGATAAGGGTTCAGCTAGCGTAATAGATGACATGAGCCTTATTGTCTTTTCTTTGGCCCAAAATAGCCCCTATCGCATAATCGCTAGTATCACACATAAGCTCGAATGGCAAGGACCAATCTGGAGCTTACATAATGGGAGCGGACACAAGCATGTTTTTTAGTTTTTCAAAAGCGCTTTGGCATGCTTCCGTCCACTGAAATGGGGTGTCCTTCATGAGGAGATTTCTTAAGGGTCTAACGATGGCGTTAAAGTCCTTAATAAACTATCTATAAAACCCCGCGTGGCCCAAGAAGGAGCGCACGTCTTTTAGCGATTTAGGTGGGGGTAGATAAGCTATGACATATATTTTTGCTCGATCAACCTCGATCCATTTAGATGACACGATGTGGCCAAGAACAATACCCTCGGTTACCATGAAATGGAATTTTTCACAATTTAGTACTAAGTTCTTTTCCACACATCGGGCTAGTACTTTCTCAAGATTGGCTAAACATAGGTCGAAAGAGGTGCCAAAAACACTAAAGTCGTCCATAAACACCTCTATCCCTCTCTCAGCCATGTCACTGAATAAGCTTAACATGCACCTTTGAAAGGTTGTCGGTGCATTACACAAGCCAAATGGCATGCGTTTGTAGGCAAACGTTCCAAAGGGGCAAATGAATGTTGTTTTCTCTTGATCAAGTACATCTACCTCAATTTGGTTATATCCCAAATAACCATCTAGGAAATAATAATAAGGGTGGCCCTCTACTATTTCAAGCATTTGATCGATAAATGGTAAGGGGAAAGGGTCTTTTCTAGTTCCCGCATTGAGTTTCTGGTAATCAATGCAAATGCGCCATCCAGTGGTGGTACATTGGGGAACTAGATATCCCTTGGCATTTTCAATCACAGTCATGCCCGACTTCTTCAGGACGACTTGAATGGGGCTCACCCACTTGCTATTCGAGATTGGGTAGATAATCCCGACATCCAATAACTTTACAATTTCAGTCCTTAGCACATCTTTCATTATGGGATTTAGCCGTCTTTGCATTTCTCTCGAAGGTTGAACATCCTCTTCGAGATGAATCTTATGGGTGCAAATTAGGGGGATTATCCCCTTTAAATCATCTATACACCAACCAAAAATATCTTTGTGCTTCCTCAAAATCTTTAATAATTTACCCTCCTGCTCTTCATCTAAGCTAGAGGAGACAATAATAGGAAATGTCTCACTTTCACTTAGGATAGCATATTTGACATTGGAGGGTAGTTTCTTCAACTCGAGAGTCAGGAATGTTTCGCTAGAGGGCACCATGTGTGCTTCCCTTGGTGGTAACTCTTCGAATCAAAAAACCCAATTAACATCTCTCGCGTCCTCGTCCGACGCTCTCTCATCGAGTAAGCCTCTCAACTCCTCTATCTCCCTCTTAAACTCGGTATAGGTGCCCTCATTCTCATGATTAGAAGCTAGGCAAACTTCTAAGGCATCTCCACAGTAATTTTCCTCAAAGTGTTCTTCTATGATCTCCTCAATTAAACTCACTGTGTGAAGATCATGTTCATCCCCTACTTGTTGGGCTATGTTGAAGACGTTTGTTTCCAAAGTCATATTCCCCAAAGTGAGTTGCATGCGTCCATTCCTAGTATTGATCACTGCGTTAGCCGTAGTTAAGAATGGGCGTCCAAGGATGATGGGAACATGATTTTTCGAGGCGAAGGAGGTATCCATGTCCCAAATGACAAAATCTACCGGGAAGTAGAAAGTGTCCACTTGGACTATCACGTCCTCAACTATACCCCTTGGTATCTTCATGGTTCGATCCGCTAACTAGAGAGTGATTATTGTGGGCTTAAGATCACCTAGATCAAGTTTCCTATAAATTGAATAAGGGAGAATGTTGACACTTACTCCCAAATCGAGAAAGGATTTTTCTAATTTGTTCTCTCCAATAGTGTAGGAAATGGCGGGGGCACCGATATCTTTATATTTTGGGGGGAGATCGTTAAGAAGGACTGAGCTCACATTTTGTGCTAGAAACACGTTCTTCTTTACCTTCATCCTCCTTTTGACTGTCAATAAGTCTATTATGACTTTTGCATAGGATGGAATTCTCCTTATTGCATCGAGGAAAGGTAAGTTTAACTTTACGTTCTTAAGCACTTCTACCACTTATTCACTTATGGTCCTGTTATGGGCAGTAACTAATCTTTGAGAAACGGTGTCACAGAGGGTGGTTTCACTACTACCTTGGGCTCACTAGTGTATTCTTTATCACTCTCTTTCAAGGGTACATCTTCGGCCTCTTTCGTGCCGGCCAAAATCTCCTTATCGTTGGTTACGTCGTGTGGAGGAGGTGATAAATCAACGACTCTCCCACTATGAAGAGTGGTCACAACTTGACATTGCTCCTGATGTTCTGTAGAGGTGGAGCTAACACTAGTTTGACCTTGGGGAGGTCTTTGGCCCTGGGAAGGAAACTTTCCCTTCTCTTGGATAGTCAACGATGATTACAACTTTGAAATATTAGCATTTATGTCATTGATCATGGGATCATGTCTAGTAGTGGGTGCATTCTGCACAGTGATGAATTGGTTTATCGTATCCTCGAGAGTTCTTCGCGGTGGAGTGATATATGGCCCCGAAGGTAGTGGTGCCTACACATGTCCTTGCATGTGTGATGCTTGTTGACAGTGTGATGGTGGAGGAGGGGCAACATGTGAATTATGATTCAATGCAACATTTTGTTGCCCATAGCTAAAACCAGGGTGGTTTTTCCATGAAGGGTTATAGGAATTCCTGTGCGGTGTATCGAAATTACCCTTAAATCCTCCTATACCACTCACTTGCTCTTTAAGCATAACTTTATAGGTGGGTATCGTTGGGCATTCCTCTATTGAATGTCCCGCCTCACAAATAGCACACACCCTCTCAATGGGGTTCGGGATGGATCTATTTGGCCCTCTTGCACATATCTCAAGTATGCCTCGCATTCCTTTCTCAAGTATATCAAGTCGACTGTCCGTCATAGTATTCTTTTCTATGTGAAATAGGCCAAACGTCGATGGAGTGGTGGTCGTTTGGCATGTTAGAGTATGAGCACTAGGGTTAGATGTATCCCATGCTTGTGCTTGGGTAGTCTCGGCGACATACGTCAGGTGAAGCTCAACATCGTTGGCGTCTAAGTAGACAAAGGTACCATCACACATGGTTTTAACGAGTTGTTTAAAATTTATATTCAGCCCATAATGGAAGAAGGAAATGATTTGTGATTTATCAAGTCCATGATGAGGGCACGAAGTGATTAACTCGTTAAAATGCTCGTAACATCGATCGAACGACTCATTTTCTAATTATCGAAATGTTTGAATTTGAGCCTTGATGGAGTTCGTTTGATGTGTAGGGAATAATTTCTTGAGAAATTTTGATTGTAACTCGTTCCATGATGAAATTGAGTTTGGAGGTAAAGATCATAGCCAGGTCTTAGCCTTGTCCTTTAGCGAGAATGGAAAGAGTTTGAGGTGGATCACATCTTTTGTGCAAGTTTGTCCGCTTAGGGTCTCGCACGCCTCCACAAATTCCATGATGTAGAGATATGGCTTCTCTGAATCCATTCCATGGTATTTGGGAAGTATCTGGATCATCCCATTCCTAAAGCAAAATTGCCCTGCATTATACAAGAGTAAAATGCATCCCGAAGTGACAATGCACTCGGGATATAAGATGCCTCTCAAAGGGCGGTACGTGGCCTCTTCCTCACCGACGGATGCACTATCGTGTTGTGACATGTCTCTCTCACTTAATGACTCTGTGTCCTCACTTGGTATGCTCGGAGCGTGCTCTGTAGTGTGTCATAAGAGAGAAAATAGGGTGTTATTTGCGATTGAGTGTGACGGTGTGGGAGGTGGAACCCAAAATTATGGAGTGTTAGGAGTATGAGGGCTATCAGGGTCGTAATCAAATATCGAGTTTTCGTGAATATGGGTTGGAGTATTATGGGGAGTTGGAGTGAGTTTAGAATTTTGCATTAATAGGCTTATGGGATATGATGAGGAATATTTTTGTGTATTTTCAAATCTTTTTATGTTTTTGGATTTTTGGTCAAAGTTTGAGATTGGCTTGATCTAATTCTAAGTCTACCTAAGTCCCTGGCAACGGCGGCAAAAACTTGACGCGACTAAGAATGTGTCTCAAAAGTGCGTACTCTCAAGGCTCAAGTGCAAGCCTATCACTCAAGTAATAATCCGATAAGTCGGGTATCGATCCTTAGAGAAATAAGACGAACGGAGTCGTAACGATGTTGGACAGACGAAGGAAACCTAACTTTGACTCAAAAGAAAAAGAAAAGATGATTTGACTTGCGAAATAACTACAACTATATGCACTTTTAAAAATGATTAACTAATGATATTATGAAAAAGAATGCGATGTAATTACTCTAATGCAGAATTTCGAATTTCTTGACTAAAACTGTAACTATGAATGGAGAAAAATAGGTCAGATTACAATCCCCCCACCCTAGTAATTCACTTCGTAAGATACTAGATTTAGAATTAAAACTTTAAATGAATCCGACTTTTAATACTCCTAAGTATTACTTATATGAGGGATCATAGCCCGCACAGTATGTAAGCAAAGGCTGAATTAAAATTTAGTCTTTATCTCTCCTAAGTATTACACATATGAGGGATCGTAGCCCGCACAGTATGTAAGGAAAGGCTGAAATAAAGCTGTATCGTATGAACTACGATACAATTCAACTAATTTTTTTTATTCCAACTCTATTTCCACTATCGTGAATTACATCGGGTGGGGTTCATGCACCCCAACTCTTAAAAACTTAGCCAGACATATGAAAACAGGAAGAATATGCGTTTGGAATGAAAGAAAACATTTTTACTACTGAATGAAGATGAAGAGTGATGCAACTGCTATTAGAAAAGTAACTACTGCAATAATTAAACAAGAATCAGAATGGTAGTACTTGAATTGCAAAACTATAAGCAAACTAGGGTTTCTTCTTGTTCTTCTTCTCTAAAACTGATTACAAAGATTCCCTAACGAATCAGAAGCCACCTGTATGTCTAGGAGGAGTTTACAATTTATAAGCTACGAATAATAGGAGTTTCAACCATGGAGGATTCTAATTTTTCACTTGGATAAGTTTTAATTTCCGAAAATAAAACCGATCCTATTAAGGGGTTCGGTTCGGTTCCATCTTTGATAGCCTTTACGGAAAGTTCTTCGAGCATAGGATCGATTCGTTTTTCCTCTCCTTCAGTTCGGTTCCATCTTGACATTGTTTTACAGGAGGTTTTCCCGGTGTAGGTTTGGTTCGTTTTTCCTCCACATCGGTTCGGTTCCATCTTTGTAGTGCTTTACAGGAGCTTTCCCAGGATCAGATCGGTTCTTTTTCTTCCCTTAGGTTCGGTTCCATCTTTTTCAGGAACTTTTCCTCCTTGTATTTCCTTGAAGCTTTTGGTACGGACCTCAGATTGGGATGCCGATCCTTCCTAAACACTGAATACCTGCGAAATAGATGGAAAAATACCCAAAACTCAGCGTACTCATTAGAAACATGTCAAGAGCAATGCTATGATATAAATCCACTCGAATTACACTTTGCGCAGCGATAAAAGTCTCTAAATTAAGGGGATAAATGGGAAGAATTTATGCCTAATCAGTAGAGGAAAATCATATGGTTTAGGAAATCTTAAGCCTGATAAGCCCAAATGAAATGATTATTCTTATAGGCAGTTAGATGAGATTATGGCTAAACCTCTCGTCCACACCTTGGAAATTGAGTATAAGAGTGTGGAACACTAACTAAAAGGTCTCATCCAAGGTTTGTCCCATCATCTTTCTTGGAAATTAGGAACCCTAAAAGATCCAATTATGCTTCAAAGATTTTTTAGACTACTATTTGAAGAGTTGGATGACTTTACTTTTTCTAGTGGGATCAAAGTATCTTGCTCCAGTATTTCTCAGATGGAAGGCCTGGGGGTAGATGTGGAAAATGCTATACACTATGGGATTCATTCACTTACCTATCAACTTTAAATTATAGCTTAGGCAGAGGCTGAAAAGAATACTTTATCTCCATATAAAGCTCAATTTTCAACCCAAAAATTTGAAGCTGTCAGGGGTATGTAAGACTTTGGAGCTATTCAAAGTAAGAAGTATTCCATTTTATCTAAAAAGGAGGAGCTGGATAGGCAGCTGTCCAGGGTGAATGCTGAGTTGGATGCAACCCTCATAGCAGAAGAAGACCATCAATAGAGAATTGTCTAGATGGTAGGAGAAATATAAGTATCTACCAATGAAGTTTCTTAGTTCGAAGCTAGAGAAGCCCAAATACAACCCCCAAATCTTGTTTATGGGAAATTTTGGACAAACTTTAGGTCTGTTGTATTTGAACATTTTCATAATATGTAATTTTGCCAATATATTAATGTAATCATTATTTTTGTTCCTATTTCCTTGCTTCCCAAATAGTTGGATAATAAGGCTTTAAGAATCTAACATTTGTCTTTCTCATGTGAACATAACCATTAATGTTTCTTAAATGGTATGATCCTTCTATAAATACTTTATGAATTTGGAAAGTACCTTCATACTTTGGGGACTATATTCCATAAGTAGGATCCTTCAAACCAATAAGAAGGATAGTTTTCCAACCAAATCCCCCTCTTTAAGCTCTTTCTTTCACTTTCTTATTATAGTCGTCAGCTACTTTCTTCTTTCAGGTTAAAATGTTGTTCAAGGCTCTCACCCCTTCCTAATTTATGTTTTCCAATTTCATATACATTGCTTGATCATAACCTTAAATAGTTAGATTATTTTGGGATACCACTTTTAGTGAATTTAGAATGATTTCCACAGGTAACACAACATCATGCCCACAAGTTAAAGCATACGGAGTTACTCGGGTGCTTGACCTTTTAAAAGTCCTATAGGCACAGAAAACTTTTGGCAATAAATTGTGTCAATATCTTGGATTCTTCTCAATCACTTTGCTTAAATTATATTTTATCATTTTATTAGTGGCCTCAGCTTGACTATTTGATTGAGCATAGTATGGTGCTGACTTTGTTGGGGTTTACCTAACCTTGAAGTGAATTCGAACACTATTTATGATTCGGATATAGTTACATTATATGCAGTTATGGCTTATGGGATCCCAAACCTATATATAACATTTCGTAAGAAGTCCACTAATTAGATTTGGGTGACTGACTTCAATGCTTTATCCTTTACACACTTTGTGAAGTAATCAACTACCACCAAAATAAAACTACATAGCTTCGAAGATTCGGGGTATACCTTACCAATCACATCAACTGCCCATCCTCTAAATGGCCAAGGCTTGACCATATATTACAAGTCAACTGCAGGAATGCGTTTTAAGAAAGCATGTTATTGACATTTTTTTCATCATCTTAGAAATTCAATGAAATACTTTAAGATTTATGGCCAATAAAATCCATGCCTTCTTAATAACCATCTTATCTTTGTGCCAGCGTAGTGGGAGCCACAAAGACCCTCATGGACTTGTGATATGGTTATTAAGCCTTCATATTTACTTAAGCACTTTAGAATTACCCCATCAATACCTCTTTTGCACAATTTATTAGCATACACAATATGTTTGATTTCTCTAAACCTCATAGCCCTATATGTTTTGATATTTGGATCATTGAGATATTCCATAATTGGTATTCTCCAATCCTCCTGGACATTAATATTTTTAATTTCCACCATGGGTTGTCTGTTATGTAACTGAGGTAAGAAGCCATCAATAACACTGATTTTCAATTTGTCTTTGAACTCATCATCAAGTGTGAATCCTGATGCCTTTCGAGCTTCTTCATTTAAAAATATAGGATTATTATTTAAAGTGACATCATTAAATTTGGATAACAAAATCTAATGCCATTGGGTTATATAGGTGTGACATCCCGCCATATTAAATATCGGGTGATCAATCCTTTATTGAATTAAACAGGATTCCAAATTGGTTCATTCTTAGCACCACTGTCGAAAACCATTAATTACTAATCAACTATTAGTTAATTAAGCCGGTGTCAAAATTTTATCTTTTCATTTAACAGATAATAATATGTTGAAAACTAAATCAAACCATTAACATCATAATAGAGTCAAAATCATCACGAGATATCTTGCCGAAAAAACCATAAACTATCAAAACTAAATCCAACAAATAATAAATAAGTCCCAATACAAGTCTGAACTGAAATGACTGAATAAAATGCAAGGGTAACATGCCCATAAAAGAAATAATGAGATAAAGAGATCCTATTCTAGGAATGGATGACTGAATCGTCTAATCCAAATCCTGCATGCATCCACATATGCTGCAGCTACGTATCCCTGGAATCAATAATCAAGTTTAGCATTTCTGTGGATGGACACCTAAAAGGTTTCGAAAATATTTGCAGCAAGGGCTAGAACCCAAAATATTTTGAAAACATTTAGCAAGTATTTATTACAATTTAAAATCAGTTATTAGATAAAAATGTTAGGTTCACGTACACTCTCTCAAGTTTCCTCACCCCTCATCTATAGTTCACACCTCACATTTTCTACTTATCCCACCTAGCCACAGTACCCAAGCTAATCATACATAAGTATATATCTAAACTACCAACACGTCTAAGTCCACCTACCGCCCATATAGTATGCTATCCGGATTAACATCTCTCGTATGTTATTAATATCATAAGTAACATTTCCCATATGTTATCATTTAATCATTTAATTAAGTTTCTTTACACAATTTAGCTAAGTTTCACTACTTAATTCATTAAATAGATACATACTATCTAACTGTCTACTGTCACACGTAAGTAGAATTATTCAAATTGGTATATATATATTTATGTCACTAATATATATAATTACGGCATCCCTCAAAATGACCACCGTGAAAAGAGGCGTACTCTGATATCTGTCCATGTACCTCTTGTACAATATCAAGGACTAGTAGTTCGAAATGTCTCCTCGAACCCAAAATCAAATAACAAGCAATGGAGGCGAACATAGTTCTAAGCCTTTGGGATATGCACATAACTAACATACCCAAATAACCTTCCACTCCCACTAATACACGACACATAGTGAACGGCCCTAAGTTCTATATTCACGGGCATAAATCCAAACCTCACTGGAATCATCAAGGTGGGATCACTCACAACGCGAGAACCTCCGGGATAACAAGCAACGTAAGTATGCTAAAATATAACACAAATCACATAATAGGTATACACAAAGCTTATATATGTATTTAGTCAATAGGTATACACACTACCTAGTTACCATACTTCGTACGTAGTATATATCACTCGAAAACTCGCCTTACTTATTACCTTAAGATTTTACTCACTATCGTATAGATCCAAGTATTATTATCAAATATAAGGTTCCTAGTTACCCCTTATATAAATTCATTAGTTAACTCAATCATACACTAATAGTATACAAAGAAAGTTCACTCGAAATTCCCGTAAATGATTATCGTTCTCTCTAATTACTTACGTCACAATTTAAGCCTGTTTAATCCTCATCTTGATTCTCACAATAAGACTAAGTCTTAATCCCATCATAGGCCTACTGTAATATAATAAGCCCCTCATTATATTTTAATAAAGTCCCAAAATTTTCCCCAACAAATTATGGGAGTTCTAGGCTTAAATAGGAAAAAATAGGCAAACCTGGGCAAACTGAATCGATTCGCCCTTGGGCCAAATCGATTCGTTTTGTAGCAGGTCATCTCCTTCGTATGGTTTATGCATATTTCACCATTTTCTTTTTACACAATTCTCATGATTCTTCACCAAACTTAAAACCCATTGTCCCAAACATTATATACATACATTAGGATGATTTCTAACGTAATTTTAACATCAAAACATTACGATTCCTATTCAAGAATGGATCAAATCACATATTCATCAAAATCCCTAGATTTCTATGTTCTTCATTCATATTCAACATAAAACCCAGATTTAATTCATGGTGATTATCTCATACCCTCTAATTTCTTAACCTCTACATATTCTGAATCATACTACATGCAATTCCTATCCAAAATATGAGTTCTAATCATTATTTTCTGCCAAGAACATCAATTTATTCAATATATTTTGAATCCCTAAGCACATGGGCATTATAACTTCAAAAGATATCATAAATAAACACTTGCCTCTTATGGTATGATCTGATTTTGTGATTTGAAGTTGGGTTTGTTTATCCTCCGTCATAATCCACTCTCCAATGACGATTGTGGTGCAAGAAATAGCTTGAATTTCTTAAGAACTCTCCTTTAAGCTTCAAGAATGGCTCCTCCTTCCTCTCTAATGGTCTTCCTTTGTTTTATAATCTCTTAAACCTAGCCTCTCTCATCTACCATCTGATATAAGGTTAGGAAATTCGCAACTCTCTCCACCCTAGGCTACCAAAAGACTAAAATACCCTCATACGGTGCCGATTTAGTGTAAAATTGCACCGGGACCCAATCAATACCCCCGGGTATACTATTTTGACTATTTCGATCCTTCTGGATTCATTCGTGACCTAGAAACCATCATCCGAGTAACTATAAATGAATATCCTATCTTGAACTCAATTTAGTCTACACACGACTCCCGGTTGAGATAAATTCGATTACACTAATATCACTCACTAAGACGTGTAATAATTTTCATAAATTATTTACTATACACATAGTAAATTCAATACCTAATATTAATCACCATTTCTCACTAGATTAATATTTAATAACCACATTATTATTTAATTCAATTAAATTATGTCACTCATGTAATTTAAAACGAAACGAATTAATAATCAAATTAATTAAATTCCAAATATGCAAAAATATGGGGTATTACATACTCCCCCCCTTATAAAGGAATTTCATCCCCGTAATTAGGTCATACCTACGGTGAATAGATTTGGATACTGGTCACGCATGTCATCCTCCCGCTCCCATATAGACTTGTCAACACTGTGGTGTCCCCACTGAACTTTGAGTAATGATACCACCTTAAACCGTAGCTATAGCTCACTGTGATCTAGAATAGCTACGGGTCTCTCCTCATACTAGACTTCTGGATGCAAATCAATCTCCTTGAGTGGAACGTGCCATAAATCTCTCTCGGTTCTCCTGTACTTCTTCAGCGATGCCAAGTGGAACACATCGTGTATCCGCTGTAGATGCTCCAATAAACCCAACCTATAAGCTATTGGTCCGACTCTATCAATAATAGGGAAGGGTCTCACATACCTCAACTCTAGATTCTCCTTCTTATCGAAACTCATGATCCCTTTCATGGGAGATATCCGTACCAACACCTGATTGCCAACCTCTAACTCAACGTGTCTTCGATCTGCATCAACGTAACTCTTCTGCCTGTCCTGAGCTATTCAAATGCATCACCGAATTAGCTCAATCTTGGAAGTCATCTCCTCTATCATCTCTGGCCCCAATAACTTATCTCCTCATATCCTGTAAATCTTATCCCCGCTTGTATGTATCGCAAACCTCAAACCGTGAGCCTCAATCATCACCACCTGCCTCAAGTCCTCATCCCATGGCACTTATAAGTTTCCCATTAAAATGTAAACCCCCCTCTAAGCTGATTGAGTAAGACTTCGCACCCTCAGCTAATAGATGTTGTACTCTATCTTGGCAGGAATGATCCTCCGCCTGTGCTTTCACTACCCATAATATAATATCAGGAGTGATATCTAGAAATGACATGCACGCTCTGGCGATCTCATCATCATGTCAAAGCTCACTCCAATTCGCCTTCTAGACCTATGCCAACTCCCTAGTAGGTGTCCAGATCAATGCGTTTGCTACCACGTTAGCCTTCCTAGGGTGATACTGTATATCAACATGGTAGTCTTTCATGAATTCTAATCATCGCCTCTTCCTCATGTTCATATCCTTTTGTATGACGAGATATTAAAGTGACTTATGATCTGTGAATAACATAAACTGCTCCCCCGGAAGATAGCGTCTCCATATCTTTAGAGCAAACATAACTGCTGCCAACTTAAGGTCGTGTGTGGAATAATTCTTCTCATGGGGATTAAGATTTCGAGACGCATAAGCTATAGCCCTCTCCTCCTGCTATAATATACCCCCTCCCTTCAAGGATGCATCGATATAGACCCGATACTCTAATCCTCCCCTAAGTAAAGCAAGTATGGGTGCTAATGTTAATTTGTCCTTTAGCTCATCGAAGGCTAACTGACAGTGATCACTCCACACAAACGGTACCCTATTACGAGTTAGGTTCATCAATAGACCCTCAATCTTCAAAAACCCCTTAATAAAGCGGTAATAATACTCGGCCAACCTCAGAAAGCTGCGAATCTCTATCGGTGTCGTGGTCTATTCCCACTCCCTCACTGCCGATACCTTACTCGGATTAATAACAATGCCTCTATCGAACACGATGTGGCCAAGAAACTGCACCTCTCATAGCCAAAATCCAGACTTCTTGAACTTGGTATATATCTGGTGGTTCCGTTGTGTCTGCAGAACCATACACATATGCTCTACATGCTCCTCCTCAATGTGATAGTAAACTAGAATGTCGTCTATGAACACGATCATGAACTGGTCAATAAACTCCCTGAATACCCTGTTTATGAGATCCATGAACACAGTTGGCGCATTGGTTATCCTAAATGACATCACCCTAAACTCGTATGACCCTTACAGCGATAGAAAAATGGTCTTAGGAACTTCCTCCTCTCGAATGCGCAACTGGTGATAACCCGACCTCAAATCAATCTTAGGCAAGTATGCCATTCCTCACAACTGGTCAATCAGGTCATCGATCCTCGGCAATGGATACTTATTTTATATTATGACCTTACTTATCTCCCTGTAGTCTACACACAAGCGAAATGAATCACCCCTCTTCTTCACGAATAACACCAGTGCACCCCACGATGATGTACTCCACTGAATGAAACCTTGACCCAAGAGATACTAAATCTTCTCTCTAAAATCTCGTATCTCTGATGGGGCCATGCGATAAGGTGCTCGAGCAATAGATCTCGAACCCGGTGCTAATTTAATAATGAACTTGATCTCCCGACTGGGAAGTCGGGTGGCAACCCTGGTATCTCTTGAAAAACATCCTTGAAATCTCTCACAATTGGAATTGAGTCTAATGGGATAATTACCTCCTGTGAGGTTAATATAGTATTAGTGTGTGCATGAATCTCAATCAGGAAGAGCCATCGCTACCAGGAATATCTCCTGCCCTATTCTGGATAACATTATGGTTCTCTCGTAACAATCTCCCGTCACCCAAATTTTTTTCCAACAAATCCATGCCCAGAATGACATCATACCCTTCCATATCTAAGAGAAAAAAGTTTGTTGCTAAGCTTAGTCTCCCAATAATGATGTCTACTCCTCTTCGTATCGAGTGTATGACTGACCAACTACCCAAAGGTGACTCTACACACATAAGGCGAGTGTCGGCTGTCTCTAAAAGATCGGCTGCTCGTGCAAATCTAGAGGAAATAAAGGAATGCGATGCCCCCATATTAATAAAAATCTTACCCTAAAATAGTGAACACGATAGCCTTGTTATAACCACCTATCGCCGTTTGACCCGTCGCTACCTAGACTGAATTCATGGAATTAACACGTTCTACTCTCATATAGTTCTAAAGGAGTATAGAAATAATACATACTATATATATCTTCTTATTATTTACACTCGCCTCCCCACAACCAATGCTAAAGAGGCCCTCCATTTTGACGGTAATTATAAGCAAATGTACTCACTAAATCCGAGTCGCCCATGAATTTTAGTGTTAGTAATTATATATTGTGACACACCCATGTCACCGAAAGTTCTCTATTTCACCAAGGATATACAAATTAAAAAAACATCATAGCCGTGGCATGACTGCATATCATATGTTATAGGCATATACATATGTTAGTTGCACTTGTTGTGGTGAAGTTAATGTTGTCGAGGGTAACTGTCTCAGCTGCCCTCGTTGGACACTCTGTTGTGGTACGCTATTTTATTGTGGGAAATCCTTCCATTGGTGACTCAACTCCCAAAATATAAAAAAATGACCATCGAAGGGGCATGACATCCTCTGATGACCTTTCTGACCCATTAGAAACAGTGGTCTGAGCGATCTCGCTGTCTTCAGCCCCATCCCTGCTGGCCAAATTGAGGCTAACCCTGGGGCTGTCCCTGGCAACCTTAGCCATACCGACCTCTTCTCTTACCCCCTGGACTTTGTGTTTCTGAGGAACATGATGCTGTTGTGCCTGAAGACTCTGTTGGCCCTATAAAAAATTGTGACCTGCTGGTCGGTAACTCCCAGGTTAGAATTTTTTGGCTGAATCCCTCTGTCGGGAACCCTGTCCCTATTGGTTACTCTTCCTCTACTTTGGATTTTCATTATCACTATTACCCTCGGTACTATCTGATTGACTAATTTCCCTGGTTCTCTTGTTCTCCATCCACTGCACATAGTGCAGTAGTAACTACTTGTGCTATAATACCTTCCATCTCTGTGACTGCCACCATTTCTCATGGCACTTGAGGTACCTATTGTATCTGTCCAGCCTTAAACTCTCTAGCGGTACTAGTGTGTCGTTTTCTCTTAAGTGACATATGAAATTTAATTAATTTGTATAAGTTCACAGTTAAATTCAAAATTTAATAGAAGATGTACGATATCTCAAACACGCGAAGATAAAAGCAACAATCCTAATAATAGGTCTCTATATCAAAAGAACGCTAGGCTAAACTCATAGTAAGCCATACATATTCTATGAACACTATAACCTGATGCGCTGATACCATTTGTGACACCCTACCCAATTAAATATCGGATGATCAGTCCTTTATTAAATTAAACAAGATTCCAAATTGGTTCATTCTTAGCATCACTATCGAAAACCATTAATTACTAATCACCTATTAGTTAATTAAGCGGGTGTCAAAATTTATATTTTCATTTAACAAATAATAATATACTGAAAACTAAATTAAACCATTCACACAATAATAGAGTCTAAATCATCACGAGATATGAATAAAAAAATGTCTTACCGAATAATACATCGGCTATCAAACCCAAATCCAAAATAATAAATCCAACAGATAATAAATAAGTCCCAATACAAGTCTGAACTGAAATGACTGAATAAAGTACAAGGGAAACACGCCCATAAATGAAATACTGAGATAAAGATATCCTAATATAGGAATGAATAGCTGAAGCGTCTAATCCAAATCCTGCATGCATCCACATATGCTGCAACTACGCATCCTTGGAATAGATAATCAAATCTGGCATCCCTGTGGCTAGAGATCTAAAAGGTTTTGAAAATATTTGCAGCAAGGGTTAGAACCCAAAACATTTTGAAAACATTTAGTCAGTATTTATCACAATTTAAAATCAGTTATTAGATTCACATGTTAGGTTCACGTACACTCTCTTGAGTTTCCCCATCCCTTATCTATAGTGCATGCCTAACGTTTTCTACTTAGCCCACCTAGCCATACTACCCAAGCCAACTAGACATAAGTATATATCTAAATTACCAACACGTCTAAGTCCCCTTACCGCCCATATAGTACGCTATCTGCATTAATATCTCTCGTATGCTATTATTATCATAAGTAAAATCTCCCATATGTTATCATTTAATCATTTAATTAAGGTTCTTTACTAAATTTAGCTAAGTTTCACTACTTAATTAATTATTTAGATACATACAATCTAACTATCTACTTGTGGCCATACCGATCGAGATCATGCACCGGGCCTCCTCTCTATCTCTCCCTTTACTCGATGGAGGGGGAGATTGAGAAGGAAGGGGGATCGAAAGGTCTCACGCCCTTACTTAAGAGCGCTTCGGTCGTCGTTGGTGTGAGGTAAATGTAAAGAGATGGAGTAGCAAACCTATTTTTCACAAAACATGCAAAAGAGTATGTAGCCGCCTCTAGAGAGAGGCATCAAATACAAACTGATACATACGAAACCAATAGTTCGGAGGTTCGGGGGAAAAGTTACAGAATGGGAAGGTTTTAGGCACCCATCCCACCCTTTCGATCTCTCATGGGCTAATATTATTATTTTTCTTTATTTCTCTGTGAAGTGTGTATGCGTGTATATATAATGGAGATTGAAATCGTTCAACTCATACCATAGGAAAGGTAGAGTGATGTCATCCATAGGAATGTTCCCAAAATAATATATATAGAAAATATGATTTGTGCGTTTATCACGATATTGATCGTTATTATGAAATGACAATATGTATTGGATGAAACGCTAACAAACATAATATGTATATTAATGCGAGAATATGATAGATGCGAAAATTAGGAAAATTGGAGGATTTAGAGAAATTGATAAATTAAAAAATTGAAAAAATTAGAAAATTGGAAAATCGGAAAATTGGACTCGAGTCTCGAGTTTTAATCCGAAACACCTACGTAGTCTATAAAGGCATCAAAGTCCACATAGTTCGAATGTGGCATGGGGGTGGGGTTTATCCCATAGATTCGAACATGATTTTATTATATGCGCGTGTGTAGAACAATATGTTTTGGTTTTGAAAAAGGGTGATGGATATTCCCGTTCAGAATTTATGGGCGTAACCCTCTTTTTGTTTTTTTATAGAAAATAAATTATGTGCAATATACTAATAAAACTGTAGATATTAATGTTTATGAAATAAAGTAAGAACTAGATTATGAATCTAATGAGATTGATGCAAAAACAAGGAATTTAAAGATAGATTGAAGGATTTGGACCTTCTTTGAAGCTTGATCTTTGATCTTGGATGAACTCCCTTGAATGTGAGAGGAATGTTGGATGAGAGAGAATGAGATTTGATAAATTGGATATGAAAAGGATTGGAATATAAATTTGAATGGAACTTCACATGGAGGAACTTCGTTCATTTCGAGAGAATGTTGCCGAGATCACTGATGCTGGTGGATCTCTGGTGTGCCTTGGGAGTGAGGTCATGCCCTTTATTTATAGGGTGAGGGGTGGTGATGATCGGTATTTCCCCAGTCCTGCCTATTGGCAGGTGACCCTAGACACACTACCGATAGGCAGAGAACTGGTCCTACCGATTGGCAGTCTTCATGAAGATTTTACTAGAAAAATAATCGTATAACGTAATTCGTTGATACGAATCGTGCATGGGGCATACCATTAGAAATGTAGTTCAGATACCTTCAAGATTCCTTTGGATTTCTCCTGGGTCCAAGAGTTGACTTTGGGTCAAATGTGCCTCGGAAGAGCACGTCGGTCCTTTGGACGGGATATCGTAGGATGGAAACATATAGTTCGTCCACATGGTAAGTCAGAATTACGCACGGGGTAGACTTTTGGAGAGGTTAGGAGATGTACTTATACATTCCAAAGAGTTTCGCTTGGTTCAAAAAGTCGACCTTGGTCAGCCAAGGATCGAAAGGGCCCGGTGATCTCTCGAAGTAAAATGGATCGTTTGTCCGCACTATAAGTCTGAATCACACATGGGGTGGATCGTTGGTAAGGGTATTTAGTGACCTTCTCATATTTATTAAGTCTCATTCGAGCTGAAGAGTTGACATTAATCAAACGGAGTCCGGGAGTGCCCAATGGCCTTATAATCAATTTTTTAGGGGAAAATGGATCGTTCATCCGAAAGTTTATGCCTTTTAGTGAACATGGTGGACCATTGGAAAGGGTTTTTAATTCCCTTCAAATATTCAAAGATATTTCACTCTCACAATGAAGTTGATTTGGGGTCAAATCGGGGTCCGAGAGCGCCCGGTGGCCTCCGAATCGATTTGGATGTAATTTTAGGTTCCGTTGGGGAAAATTGAATGATCCGAGGGTTGGATGTGATTTCTCGGTTGGGAAATTTCTTAGTTTTTGTGGTGTCCTTTGGAGATGTTGCTGGGGAGAATATTCAATTGTTTTTAAGAATTTCGTTGGGGAGGTGAGAGTTTTACCGGGGAAATGAGTGTGGTAAAAATGTTTTTCTTGGTGAAAAAGGTTCTAAAATCCAATTGGCAAATTTAGGATTTTTTTGGGGATTGTTTGAGATTTTCTAGCCTTTATTGGGGACTTTTTGTACGAAATTTTTGAGAGGGTGCCGACCAGCATGGTTTTAGGGGTGCCAAACGGTAGTGGCACGGTATTTTTGGGTATCTCGAGCAGGTGGAGGGATAGTGTCAATCGATGGGTGGCAGGGGACTGTCGATCATCATACCCCTTGGCCTCCTATAAAAAGTGGGCGGGTTCTCCTCATTTTTCACAACTTTCTGACTTGCCTTCTGCAAATCGTTCTAATGTTACAAAGTCAAAAGATGATTGAGTTCTTAAGTAGCACAACACATATGGCGTGGCTTGATGCTGACGATTGGTCAAGCTTAAAATGGAGGGATAGGATACCCCTTACTTTAGGCAGCGAAAACTCTTTTGACTCATTCGAGCCTGTGGCGGATGTCAAACTCTCTTGTGCGAGATTATGCATCATTGCTCTTCTAGGTTTGTGAACCCTGGCAGTTATGTAAGTATTCATGACTTTTGGTCTTCTTTTCCCTATTTTTTCCTTTCTTGGTGATATTTCCTTATTTCTTCAATTTTTACAAGGGTTTTTGCTTTTGACAGTCTGATGTTTCTACGTCAACTATTCATGCCCGAGGGATGGTGGGGCTTAGGGATGTTTGGGAGAACTTTTCATCTGTGGTACGTTGGATGATGTCATCAGCCGTTTTTAGGAGACTCGCTTCTAATTTGGATGAGACACCGCATTCTATGACTGTTCTTTGTGCTCTGGGGGAGAGGTGGTGGGACACCACCCACACCTTTCATTTTGGCTTTGGGGAGATGACGATGACTCCCATAGATGTACAGTAGCTGTTGGGGCTAGATTGTGATGGGTTTGAAGATTGAGGTGCATATGACTCTAAGGGTGACGTCGGAGGTGGTGATGATGGCGTTGGGTGATGTGGAGAAGGTAGTCTCCGGGGACTCTCTTCGTTTGTCTCTGTCCAGAGAGTTGTTGCTGAGAAGGAGGATTGACGACAGTGATGATCGACAGGTGCGACAAATGTCCTGTTTGTTTATTTTTCTAGTGTTGGGGAGTTTTTTGGTGGCGACGAGTCGTGACGTCGTCCACTTGTGGTTTTTACCATTTTGAGGGTGTTTTCAAACATCCCTCTTTATGACTGGGGGAGCCTAACCATGTCGACCCTTTATTATTCTCTTGCTGAATTCAACTGGTGCTGCCGATAAAATTTTACTGGGGCTATGTATCTTTTTTAGGTATTCTTTATTTTTTGCATCTTCCTTTATGCATTCGCATTTTCCTTCATGCGTTTTATTCTTGATTTCTTAATTGTTGCCTTTTGCCCTTTACAGAGTGATTCTATGAGGTGATTGGGTTTGACATCCAATTAATAGCTTTGAAGGATGAGTCTGTTGGGGACTTGTGCCAGATGTATCGGTGGCGAAAGTCCAATCGGCAGTCGAAGAAGTCCCTCTCTCTAGAGGCGGTGCGTCAGGTCCTGAATAGCCTAACAAGTGAGTTAATAAGTCCTTCTTTTCTTCTTGAGAGTGTCTTTCCTTTGATGATATTTTACAGATATTGATCTTTTATTCTTGCTGGGAATTTGCAGGTGACCTTCTATCCCTAGGGGACGGCCATCCAATATACGGGGTTGACTGGGGGAAATGCAAAAATGTGGCATTTGTTGGCACATGAGTTCAGCCATTCTTGGTACCTCGAGGAGAGAGTAGTTCAGTAGATTGTGGAGGATGAGGTTGCGGTACCACTGGTGAGTCCCTCGATATACATGATCCTAGTGCGGGAGATGCCAGAGGATGCATGGGTAGCGACGATGATGGGTGAGCCTTACTCGTCATATACCAACACGGCGGTGATGTGAGACTATATGGACTTTGTGTTGAGCTGGTTGATGCCATCCAACATATATTATGTGATGCATCTCCCCTGTGTGGGTTCGAGTCGGTTGGTGGGATCTTCCCACATTACAGGCAGTGCATCGACATCAGCGGTGACGGCGACTTCAGAGGTTCCTTTTGTTCGTCTGGACACTCCTACTTATAATATCCAGCGGGCTAATGGAGGGTCGGTGCGTATGGTGCACTATCCTAATGCGATGGATCCAGAGGAGTTGGGCTTGACAGATGAGGTCCTTCGACCTGAGGTATACTTTTCATATCTTTATCTTTTTAATTTCCTAATTTCTTCCTTTGCCTCAGACTGGTTGATTTGCTATTTTCTAATTTATTTTGCAGCGCATCCCGGTCTCCACTACCTGATTGAAGGATATTATGGATTAGATATCTCCGGACATCGCCCACATTCGGGATGCAATTTTGGTTCCTTCTTATTTGGTGCCATATGCCTCGTTTGAGGAAGGGTCAAGCTCAGGGAATGGAGGCACGTCGTCTCATCGTAGAGGGAAGAGACAGTGCCGCAGGGAAGGAGTCTCCTAGAGAGAGTGAGAAGGTTTAGAGAGAGAAAGAAGCGAGAGAGAGAGATTGTAGGTGAAGAGAGAGAGAAAATGTGAGTGAGTGAGAGAGAGAACAAAATAGGTGGGTTCGGGCTGAGTCCCATTGTATTTCCTTATTTTTCCTGCAAAACTGATGTAATACAACAAAAATCTATGCAAAAAAATGATTTTTTTTTTCGTTTTTAATGACTAATGCACATGCTCTTTTTACTTTCCTACTGAGATCGTAAAAAGAATTAAAAATGATTGAAGAAATAATTTATTTTAAAATAAGATAAGTAAAAACATAAGGATAAGGAAATTTAGATTTCCCTTAAAATAAAAATTATTTTAAAAGGGAATTTTCCCAAAAATAGGGGGTTGCTGATTGTCATGACCCCTATCCTACCTACCGGCATATCAGTCCAGTTTAATCAACCCAAGGCTTTGATTGCACTTTCTTCAATTTATTAGTACTTGGTGGGGTAAGTTTTCCTTCGATTTTTGTAGGGTTTCTTGTCTTTGTTTGATAGATTTCAAGAATAAATAGGGATGTGGATGAAGCATTTCCTTCACACTTCCACATTTGTTCTCCTTTACATTCTTCTTTGCTCACTATCTTCTTATTTTGTGACATGGATCTCCCTGGTAGTGTTGAGTTTGCAAATAACCTTGAAACCTTGGAAGCGATATGCTCCTACAACATTGATTACGACACTTTCAACATATAACGAATCTCTTTATAGCGCAACCGACCCATAGAGTGGAATATACTGATGTCGGCAGTTGAGTTCTAGTACCCCGAAGACCATGTCTTTCTCTTCGGGTTGGACGAAATCTGTCTGACCTATGAAGAGTTTTCTGCCATATTGGGGATAAATTCTAGCGTTGTAGCGGCTATGCTTGAGTTTTCCCGGTCCCCTAGAGAGCTGTTGGTGGGATTCTCCACATTTCACCTTTGGTAGCGAGGTCGTTGGTCACGGGAGGAATGATTTATCTTCCTGCGGTATTGTGGTCCGTACATTTGTACGATGTTGGAGATGCTAGCTATGCTGGAGCTGTCATTCTGAGCCTGGTTTCAAAACTGCTAGTGGTAACTGGGGAAATGATAGTGGACCCTTAACTTGCAGCTATTGTTTCCTAGATGTCGTACTATCGTAATCCCGTAACGGTGATATTGGAGGAGACTTTGAATTGTATGTATGCCTAGCGGGAAGGTCATTTCGACTTTCTTTGTAATGCTGTTCATGTGGCTGTTAAAGAGATTTTATATGGCAATCCAACCTGAGTATCCTTTATCGGTGGTGGTAAACTTTTTCTCATGATATTTGATTAGTGTAATCCTAGACATCGGGAGGTGAGAAAACTGATTCGGGGAGCACAGGGCTCGAGGCTTGTACTGGTCAGTTCTTTGGTGGTGGGGGGAGCTATTTCTCATTCTGGAACTCGAAGAATACTAGTATGTTCGGTTGGTAGGCCTTCAGTAGACCTCTTTCTACTTTCCTTGGCGGCTTTTGCGCTAATTTGGTTGGGAACAAATTGTGCCATCACGGACACTAGTATGCGCCCGCGACTTAGCTCTTTGTAGGAGAATCATAGACCCTCGACCCGTCCATCCCATACTGTTGGTAGAGTCTAGCATATCTCAGGGGACTACATGAAGTGGTAATGGAAAAGAGTAGTTGCTAACATGTTGGTTGTGGAGAGTGGACGAAGTTGTTTTATTGTATTTGACACCATGGATGGAGGCGTTGAGGTTTTCCCCTGGATGGTCTGGGCTTATCATTCAATGGAGCATCAACGACACTCTATTCAGTCAGGGGAAGTTTGGGGATCCAAGGATGTGGGTGATGATGGGGATGGTTCCTATGGAAGTTGCGGGTATGGTTTGTGAAGCTTTTGTAATGGGTGTGGTTTTGTGCTTGGGAATAAGTTAAGGGTTATTTTATGTGTAGTGGGGAGGGATTATTTTTATTAGGTTTTTAAGAAGGTAGGAGGAGATCAACAAGAAAAGTCATTTGATTCTTTATGTCGATATAATTGTACTAGAATTTTCAAATAATGGAATAAAGGAGTTTTTTATCATCTAGTTGTGCCTCTTGGTGAGTTTTTCATTTGAATTATCTATTTCGATCGCTAAAGCATACATAATCCTTTTGTTCGTGTACACGTTAAAATGAACTGTCGTTCTCGGGGATAAGAAGAGAATAAAATTTTGTGAAAAATAAGGGAGCAGTGCTCATATAAAGCAGATGGTATCCCTACATACCTCGGAGGGATTTGATAATTTTTTGAAATTCATTTTTGAAAGAAAAAGGATTTTTAGAGGATTAGGCCCCACGTAGTTCCGAGTTGAGGGAAATTAAGATTTTTTAAGAATAGAAGGGGGATGAGAAGAATCATAGTGAGTCAAGATTTCAGACTAGGAGTAGAATTTCTTAAGGAAGTCCAAGTTGACTAGACGCACTATTTCTTCTCCATCAAGATCGATGAGCATAGTAGACGTTGCCTGATAGAATCTTCTTCATAATGTAGGGGCCGCTCCAATTAGGCTTGAATTTCCCTCTGGGTTCCCATATGGGCTCTACTGTCTCTTTGAGGGTTAATTCCCCTTCTCGAACATCGCAATCCTTGACTTTCCTATTGAATGATCGTGCTATATGGCGATGGTACCCTTGTATGTGATATAGACCTTTCAGGCTCCTTTCATCCAAGAGTGACAACTTGTCAAGACGTCTTCGGTGCCAGTATTCCTCGTTGACTTTTCTTTCAAGCGTGACGCGTGATGAAGGGATTTCCAGCTGTGCGGGTAGGAATGCATCCATGCCGTAGAATAGAGAGTAAGGGGTAGCCCCAATAGAGGTTCGAACTGAGGTGCAGTATCCCCAGAAGGCATAATGGATCTTGTCAGACCAATCTCGATAACTCTCAGTCATCTTGTTGATGATCGCTTTGAGATTCTTATTAGCGACTTCAACTACTCCATTAGTTTTAGGTCAGTAGGGAGAAAATTTATGTATTTTAATCCCATATTCATCAACCACCTCTGTAACCTCTACCTCGAAGTGTAACCCGTTGTCTGATATTAGTTTGTGCGGGACCCCATACCTGCAGATGATGTTTTTCTTGATGAACTTGGCCACTTTTTTGGCATTCAAAACTGCGTATGACTAGGCTTTGATCCATTTAGTGAAGTGGTTAATATCAACTAAGATTAATTCATGTCCGTTGGATGATTTTGGTGTAACCTTCTCTATGATGTCAATGCCCCATATGGAAAACGGCTAAAGAGAAGTCATGTTGTACAATTCCTGCGAAAGAAAGTGTTGTAGGTTAGAAAACTATTGGTATTTGAGGCATCTTAGAATGTTGGCAGTGTAATCTTGAACCATACAAATTCAGTAGTAACCCTATCGGATGATCTTCTTGGTGAGCATATGGCCATTCATATGGGGTTCGCATTCCCTGTTGTGGATTTTTTACATCATTTCTTTAATGTCAGCCCCTACGATACAATACAAATGGGTTCCATCGAAGTTTCTCTTGAACAGTGCTTTATCGCTGACAATGTACTGGGCAGCCAATCTATATAGGATTGCTCGGTCTTTCTTGTCAAAGCCTTGGGGATACCTACTATGCTTGAGGAGGTGCCAAATATCATAGTACGATCAGTTGCTTATACCAGGATCTTTTTATGTGATGAGATCAATGTGGTAACAGTGGGTTGGTTTATCTTGGTTTTGGATAAGGAAAGGGCCATGGTTATTCCTTCGGGCATGTCAATCATAGAGGCTAAGGTAACAAGGGCATCGACTAGGCTATTCTTTGCCCGGGGGTGATTTCTTGGAATTAGGAATCTATCTCTTCTAGGTGGGCATGGAAGGTTAAGAGTTTATCATCATTGACTTTCCATCTTCTGAGTACTTGACCGATGATGAGGGATTAATCCACATAGACATCTAGATATCAAATTCCTTTCTTGAGGGAAACTTTGAGGCCTACCGTGCATGCCTCGTATTCAGCCATATTATTGGTGCAGGAAAAATCCAATTTGATGGAAATGGGAGTGTGCGAGTCATCAGGGGCAATTAGGAAAATCCCAATGCCATACCCTTTATTGTTGGCAGCGCCGTTAAAGAACATTTGCCATCGAAGATCTTCTTGGGATGTATAGAGGATATTCTCATCCGAGAACTCAAAAATCTAGACATTGGCTTCTTTCACAGGGTAGTTAGCAAGGTAATCTGAGATGGATCTTCCTTTCATGGCTTTCTACGTGATATATATATAATATCAAATTTAGCTAGAAGGATCAACCAACGGTCCATGCATCTAGATAGGGCAGGCTTCTCGAGTAGGTACTTAATGGGATCCATTCAGGATACAAGTTTAATGGGATAGACGAGCATGTAGTGCCACAAATTTTGGGTGATCCAGACAAGGGTGACACATGCTTTTTCCAAGGCCGTGTAGTTAACTTTGTACTCAGCCAACTTACGACTGGCATAGTAGATGTCTCTCGATTTGCGAGTTTCTTCATGGTAATGGGCTAACAAAGCCCTGACCGCGGTATTTGTTACAGTTAGGTAAAGGAGTAGGGGAAGACTAGGCTGCGGTGGCATGAGTACCGGGGGTCGGGTTAGGTATTGCTTGATTCGGTCAAAGGCCTCTTGGCAAGCTTCGTTCCAAACCTTGGTCGAATCCTTTCGAAGGAGTTTGAAGATGGGCTCACAGATAGAAGTTAAATAGCTGATGAACCGACTGATATACTATAATTTTCTAAGGAATCCCTGGATTTCCTTCTCCATTCGGGGTGGTGGCATTTCTTGTATGTCTTTTAGCTGGGCAAGATTTGCTTATATCCCTTTCTCACTAACCATGAATCCCAATATTTTTCCTTTGGTAACGCCGAAGACACATTTTTGTGGGTTAAGTCGCATGTAATATTGTCACAGTCGTTCAAAGAACTTCTGGAGAGCAGGAACATGACCTTCCCTAGTCTTAGACTTGATAATAATATCATCCACATATACCTCGGCGTCTTTGTGTATCATGCCGTGCAAGATGGTTATCGAAGTCCTTTTGTAGGTAGCCGTTGCATTTTTTAGACCAAATGGCATGACAATGTAGCAAAAGGTTCCCCAAGGGGTGATGAATGCGATTTTCTCTTGATGATCTAAGTGCATCTTGATCTGATTATATCCATCAAACCCATCAATGAATTACTTAAGAGTGTGACTAGCCGTATGGTCCACAATCATGTTGATATTGGGTAGCGGGTAATCATCCTTCGGAGAGGTCTTGTTCAAGTCTCAGTAGTCAACGCACATACAAACATTACCTCTTAATTTCGGTATGGGTACGATATTGGCTAGCCATGTGGGATACTCGATCACACGAATGAAACCCATGTTCAACTGTTTGACCATTTTTTCTTTAACTTTGAGCAACCATTCGGTGCAGATCTTTTGCAGTTTCTACTTGACCGATTTGCATTTGGGGAGAGTAGGAATATCATGCTGAGCTATCTTAGGGTCAGTGTCGGGCATGTCATCGTAGGATCATGCAAAAACATCCACAAATTCCTTTAGTAATTCCTCGAGTTACGCACACTCATGCTCGTCAAGGGTTGCCCTTATCTTAATCTCGCGCAGTTGGCTACTAGAAGCGAGATTCATAACAACAGTTTCATCTTCATTAACTTGAACACGATTATGTTGTTTGTTATTAACCTTATTTAGACTAGTTAAGAATTTTTCATTTGCAAAATCATCACCATCAAGAGTTTGATTAGAATCAAGACAATTAATGTAAGGCACAACAAGATACTCAAAATCTTCGTTTATTTCATTGATAGGAAAAATAGCATTGAGAACCTCATCAAAGAGGGTTTTGATCAGACGGAATGGATTTGACGATGTAGCATTTCAGTTGAGGAGAGTTGGATCAATAGATTTGGCCAGACAGAATGGATTTGATGATGTATCCCCTGAGTGGATCATAAAAAGTGTCAGCCCCAGTGTCTGCAAATTGAAAAAAATCCTCGGAGTCACTTTTCTCAGAATCTCTAGTATCAGCCATGAACTTCTCAATGAGTGGTTGCACTTGATACTGGGAACATTTGGCCCATGAGTAGCTATCTTAGAAAAATATTTCCATTCCAGATTTCATTTTCTTTTCCACATTATCGTACCACGATTCAGGAAAGCCGTAGAAGGAGAAATCTTCACCCTCTTTGATGAATCCTCTGTTTAAGGAATCTCTCGAGATAGTCTTAACACTTTCTAGCCTTCTCTTTAGTTGAGTCCAACGGATCATTCTGAGTTCTTCTGCCGATGGTTGATAGCCCAAGCCACAGGGAGGAAAGGCTTTCTTTAACACAATGGGTTCAAGTATCCCCTACTGTCGTCGTCCCAGCCCTAGTATGGGCATGAAGTACATGTTCTTGAACGTCTAGATTACATTGATATTTCCATGGGGGTTATACTTTTGGAAATCCCTATCTTTAAAATTTTCACTTGCTGGGAGTAGAAGTGGTTCAACCCAGAAACTTGACAGAAGCATCTCATTTTTCCCGTGCTGTATCTCTAGTACTGGATTATTGCTGCTTGCATTCTCGACATTGTCATTATCGCCCGAGATGGTGATAACCTCCCCATTAGTGAATAAATTCAGTTTATGATGAAGGGAAAAAGACACCCCCTTGATGCTATGGATCCAGGGTCATTCGAGCATAAGATTGAAACAAGTTGGGATATCGATGATTTGGAATTCAATAACTGGATTTATAGGGCCATCCCTTATTGCAAACTTTATAAATCCCATAACTTCTCGACAGGTATTATCGTAGGCCCATACTGTGGCAGAGGTTGGAGAAAGGTCGCTTACTTTCAGTCACATACAATTAAGGGTCCTTAACGGGCAGACATTCAGGGTTGATCCATTATCGACAAGTGAAAGTGGGACGGTATTTATGATGACTTAGACAGAGATGAGAGTATAATTGTGGTTTGGACCAATCTTGGGGATTTCTTCTTCGGAGAAGGAGAGAATTATAATAGAGGTTAGATATTCGACCAGATTCACTGCTTCTTCTGGCATGGTAGAAGGAGGAACTGTGGGTCCTATGCGTAGCTTGATCAAGGCATTTCGATGCAGCTGGATGGCCATAAAGAGTCCCCAAAGAGTGATGTTGGCTTAGGTTTTATTCAACTGATCGAGGATATTGCTTTGCTCGAGGGTCATTTATGGCATAGGAATATTCTCAACACCTTTTCCTTTATCGATTTCTAATGGTTGTAGGCTTGGGATTTGGTAATGCCTCCCTGACCTGGTCATATGGTTCACAGAAGAGGGGAAGAACAGAAACCCCGTTTCCTCATCAATCTCGATTTATTCATCCACCTTGTTGATTTCTCCTAGCAGCTCCTCAAATGATATCATCCCACATATACTGACTATCGGACTAGTCTTTTCTAGTCTCTTCTTTTCGTTTGAATGATCGAATTTGTCCCCTACCCATTGGCAACAATATTATCTTTCCATAAAAAGTCAATACACTCCACAACTTCAATGGCTTCTTCGTATAAGTCCTCCCATTTGGCGGGGAGATGTAAAAGCGAAGGGATTAGACGTCTTTGTAGTTTCAAAGCATCGCGTAGCTCTGATATACTGCAAATATCACCTGTCCATCGAAATAAATCCACCTTGATCTGACCATATCATCTAAACTGAATTTATCGGTCGGTACCACCCAATTTTCTGACTCTCGAGACCATTTTTGAGCTTCTAAGAACAACATACTGAATCTCTGACAGTCAACGATCATCTGGGAGGATAATTTCAGCCCGAACTCTAGGAGTTGGTTCAATACTTCTGTCAATTCCATATCTTTACCTCCATAACGGGTTAGGACAGTGATGCATGCTCTGGTAAGGAGTGACAAAGCCTAATCGACGAAGATGGTAGGGTGTAAGAGAAAGTATGGGCATGTTTGGAGAGGTTTAGGAGAGTATACGGGTATGATTGGTGATTTTCTTGGTATGATCTGGGTAGATGGGTCAAATTCTGGGTCTTCTTCTAGAAAGATGGCAATTGTATGATTCGGGAGTGGATTATGGGTAGTGTTGGGTTTAGGATTGGATGATGGGGCAATGACACCCCAGTCGATCAGACCTTGGATCATATTTTGGAGGTGGAAACACTGGTCGGTAGTATGGCCGACATTTTGGTGAAAGTAATATTGGACATCTGGTTTGAAATTTTTGGGAAGTGGGTTTAGAAATTGACGAGAGTCCAAGGCCTCGATAAGATTTCGGCTCAAGAGGTCTTGGTAGACTTTGGAGAGGGGAGTGTGAAGCTCGATGTATTCCTTCTGGAATGGGTTTGGGTGACTTTTTAGTGCTCATGAAGTGGAAGGCTGAGAGATGTTCTTGATGGTTAAAACTGTCGTATTGGTTGAATTTTTAAACTTTCTGGGAGCGAATTTTCCACACACTTTCTTTGGTTCAACTTCTATCTTGGCAAGACCTTCCTCGATATCCACTCCTAGTTTTAGGAGGGCTTGAGTATGATGATAGTATTATCCTCCCATCATTGCTTGGACATGGGGTAAGAAGTTATTCTTCACAATGCTGACTTGCTCCTCTTCGAAAGGCCGGTTGGTCATGGTTGCAGGTTTATCCCTCCACCTTGCTATGAAGTTACTTACTGACTCCCCAGGATTCTGCTCAAGCAACTGTAAATCACGACAGGTAACTTCCAACTCTTCATTGTACTTCTACCGTGACATGAATTCGTGATAACATTCACCTAACTGCGAATTCTGGACTCCTCTAGAGATAAGAACCAATGGAGAGCGTTATCCTTCAAGGTCTGTTGGAATATTTGGGCCATTATTTCCTTGGAGGCCCCTAGGAGAGTAATGGCTTGGTGATAGCTGTGGAGATGAACGATCAGGGGTCCACTACCCCCGAACTTCTCGATGTTGGGCATCTTAAATTTTTTTGATAACCTAGCTTTAGGATAGGGAAACATATGGGTGTAGTCAATGTAGTTTCCAGAGAGTCTGACTTGGTCCACATCCTAAGGTACTCTTTGACCTAGGTCAACTCTTCCTCTTTTGGATCAATAATCACGAGTAAGTTAGTCCCTGGATGGGCAAGGTTCGACAGAGGGAGTTGGGCTGGCGATGACCCATTAGCAGAAGGAGCATGCTAATATTCCCCGGGAATACAAATAGGCTCGGGTGAGAGCATACCCATAGCATGAGGGAAGAGGACCTCGAGCTCTTCGAGAATAGGGACACAGTTTAATTTCATCTTAAGAACCTCGATTTGAAGATTGCCAATCTTAGCAGTGAGCTGTGCTAGGACTGTCAACAAATTTGGTTGCACATTCGGTACTGGGTCTGTGTTCTGTATGGAAAGAGTATGAATCCAAAACTTAGAAAAAGTAGTGAAGGAACTGATGGATCTTTGGGGCAGTTCGACTGAAGACTGAAGCCAAGAGGGAGCTAGGCCAAAGGTATGCGATCGATCTGAGAAGGAGTAAAATTTAGATTTGTTTTTGGAAAAAATAAAGGAAGGAAAAATGTTTTTGACATTTTTAGAAAAGATTAGGACAAATAAGTTTTCGGGTCAAGGGAAGGAAAATATTTTTGGGATTTTTGAGAAAAAAAGGAAAAATGTTTTGACACTTTTAGAAAAAAAAGAAGGAAAAAACGAGAGACCGGTCTCAGTATGATTATTATTATGTATATTATGTTTTCACTTGTATTTAGTTTACCTAAATGCAAAAATAAATGTTGGACGAGACCTGAGCCTCAAAAAACTGGGTTTGAAAAATATGTAAAAACTATGGTTGGACTTGTTATGAGGCTCATGGGCAGGGTACCATTTTTTAAAATTGCGCAAAAATTTTGGCAACATGTTGACTTGTCATTTCGACAGTGTTTCAGATAGAAATTGGCAAACTAAATTTGAGTGTCTTAGGTTTGATGCATATATGCGGTATGTAGTTATTGGGTCAGTTGGAAGGTGTTCCCCCCTTTGGTATGACTTCTACGGTATACGTCTTGCTTTTGAGAGCAATCAGTACGTGTGGACAAGCCATTTGATATACCTGAGTGTACGTGAATTGCCTCACTATAGACCTCGTGGGGATAGTTATATGAGAGTGAATTCGATATACTCTATGTACGTGAACGAGTTCCCTGCGATATACCTCCCGTCATGACTTCGGTCAAGCGGTACGATGCGGGGGGAACCATTCGATATATGTCGAAGGTACTTGGCTAATGGAAGGTGAGAGTCATATCACTTAGGCTAACTGTGACTTGCTGGACCAGTGCCCATCACTAAGTGACCCCCAGTTACAGAACAAAATTTGGTCAATAGCAATGCTCTTTGGTGATGTAGTGTGCAATATGCATGATTGTTGGTTAGTATCTTATGGAGAGAATATCTTTTTTTATCATGCTAATCAGGGAATAAGGTACAATTAAGCATGGATATATGAGAGTGAGTGGTGTGTAATTATCTACAAGTGAGTGTGTGGTAGTGAATCTAAGCGTGGATCAACTGCAAATGGTGTGTGATCAGTGTGAGTGAGAATGGATATATACAAGTGTGATATGTGGAGATGTGTGGTAGTGACACCTAAGCATGGATTTCTAAGTGGTGGGTGCAACATGGAGATGTAAGTGATCCTAGGTGCACATAGTGTGAAGTGTACATGGAGAATTTTTACAAGTGCCTGAGTGAGTAATGATACAAGCATGAGGTATATATGTGCAAGAAATTGAAGTGTATGCTAGGACCCCCAATTTTAAAATCTTTCACTTTAATTTACTATATGTGCAGAATAAAGATGGTTACTAACAACAATTTAATTTACCAAAGTTTATTTGATTTTATTTTCTTTAAAAAGATGAAAAATTAAATTAAACACGAATTTTAATTTCTAAAAACAAAATTAAAATTAAACCTAAATAAGTGAATTATGGTGAACACACACACACACACACACAACATTCACTCAAACCAAATTTTAGTTTTTCTCAAAAACAAAAATTAACACTTAAAGTAAAATATGACGAAGTTACTTTAAGCCCGAAATTAATTTAACACAAGTACAAAAACTTAAGTCCGTCCAATACTTGACGCTCCTTCTTGTAAATACCTCTGCCTAGCGAATAATTCCTGAGTCCGCCCGAACTTTGGAGTCCACCAATTGAGACCAAGCAACGATCAACTACACATGGTTCCTTTTACCATGTGAGAATGCCGCAACAACACAAAAACTTCTTCTTTGAGGAATGTACAAGCAAACCCAAACAAATCTTCAAACGGTAGAGTAAAAACCGATTCCAAACAAACTCCAAGCAAGATATATATAGTTAAGAACTTGGAATAAACATAAACTGATGGGTTTATGTGTTTTGGTAGAAATTAATTCATTAAGGCTTGAAAACATAAAAACATGAACTTTTGATTTTGTAAAATTTCTCTCAATATTTATCTCTCAAAGTGTGTCAAAAGTTATCTAAAAAATTATGGTTCTCTCACATATACAATCTGTCAAAAGATAGTGGAAAAAAGTAGTGGGAACATGGAGAAAACTGCCAAGAACTGTTAAAAACATTTCTCACTAGAAATCTCGTTCGAATGGCCATCTAACGATAGTCCAGTGGCCGAAAAGGGAAAGTTCGTTGATAAACTCGTTCGAACGAAATTGTCGTTCGAACGAAATTCTCATTCGAACGACAATTTCGAACGAATTGTCAGAATAGTCAAATTCCAATTTAAGCCCCAAAACTTTGTATTCAAAGTTCTTAAATAACTTTAAGAGAATAAAATTCATTTTATAATAAAATTACACCCATTAAAAAATTATTCCAAGTCTCCCTATATATATAAAAATACATTCATACCTTTTGGAGACAATGAAATCAATTGTCGTTGATGTAGAAACATGGCACTTGAAACTCGGCACTTTGATATCTTCGCTTTTAAATACAAGCCGCTACGTCTTCAACTTTACATATCATAGGCTTGGTGGATTCTCAAGAACTCTATCCTATGACTCTAATGTTTTTGTCCAGAATTGAGCCAACACTACATTAAGACTCAATTGGAAATTTGTGTCCTTATATATCTCCCCCTTTGGCTAATCTAGGACAAAAACCAAAACAAAATCCTAAAGGGCCGTCAAGCTCTACTAGACTCAAAAACTTCCCACCCAAAATCAAAAACAGAAGCTTGACTCAAAGGTCTCTTAGTATAAAAAGATTTGCCGATGAAAGTTGCCACTGAGAAAAATTCTTGCACACTTAAGCAAACTATAAAATACATAGGGATTATCAAGAATATTAAATGCATGTAAAATAAATACTCCCCCTAAATTAATTCTCCTTTATCAACTATGATTAATCTAAGAAGATCACGCGCTCTCCCCCTAAGTTGAATCTCCTAAACTAAGATATGATTATAAAAGGATTAGATACCATTTCTCCCCTATCATTCTCCCCCTTTTTGTTCAAGAATAGACAAAGGTGATAGAATTAATAAAATACTTATTTCTCCCCCAATATAATTAAGTACATGAATTCTCTCCCTAAAGCTACACAAGGGATATATATATGGGCAAATAAGTACAGAGAAGATACATAAAGTGTTAAGGACATGAAAGGATATGGGCAACAATAGACACTAACTAATCCAAGCAAGAGTAATGGATTCTAACTATGAGGTGAACAAAATGATATCAATTTGAAACATAAGAGACTAAGCATGTGATATCAACCAAACATTTTGCAACTAGTTAGATACCAATTATGAATTAAAGCAAAGGTGGACTAGCTAAAATGGCGAAGACCAAAAACAATTACCATATATATGTAGACATAAAGAATATCACAAACGCACACCACATATATATAAGAATAAACGCCACACAAGACACAAAATACATTAAGCTTTTCACACTCGTATGGAAAAAATGTGTCCAAATACATGTGGAAAACGGAAGTGTAGGGGTGTGAACTAGTAACAATTAAATTTCGACCCAATCACTTAAAATATGTTCACGGAGTTCTCATTTGATTCCAAAAATTTATCACATTTATATATAGACTCATGTGATAATATAAATTGAACTCAATGAACAACATACACAATGCACATAAGCCAAGAATTTTGATGATTCTTCAAACCAATGGAGTCATGACAATAAAAACGCAAGTAGGATAAACAGACATTTTGCAAAACCGTTGATATACCATTCAAACTCCCTCAAAATAAGCATATTACTTTTGAATGAAAATATCTAACTAAACAAAATAGGCCTTGGCAAATTATTTTTCTTTTAGGCCTTTGGACCACATATTTCTTTTAGGTCCATAATAAATGGTGGCTTACTCTCAAAGGATAAATTTCCTTTCGGAGCCCTTCCCTGTGCACATTTATATAACAATTTATTATATCACACAAATCTCACGTGCAACGGATTTATCATGCATAAGTCCTCCTAGGTCATAAAATATGTGGATGACTAGATTGGTAGGAAAACACCTCAAAAAGCTCAAATATACATGTGACATTTAAATTTCAAATGAGCTCGTGCATGTGTGAAAAGAGGCATATAAAAATAGAATCCATTAAGCAACGCAAAATCCAACTACTCCATGTAGGCATGGAAAAGAACATTTTAAGGATTACAATATTAAAAAAAAGTTCTAGCCACATGGAAGAGAAAAAGAAGGGATTCAAACACAAGTATATGACACATAAAGTGTGTCAAACTAAAATACACACAAAACAAAAATCTTTTTGAGTTTTTCAAAATTTTAACTAAACAAAAACCATTTGTATTGTTCGATAAGCCTAAATAACTCATAAAATAAAACACAAATGACAAACAAAAATCTTTTTGTATTTTTCATTTAATGCAAACTAAATAAATATAATACACAAGATAAACAAGTCATAATTTCTAGCATGTGATATGAAATAAATTAATGACTAGAAAAAGACTAAACATGCATACACCTAGAAATGATATATGATATGAAGCACAAATAGCTAGAGTATGCAAACAACTAACACATTAAACCTTTGTATTTAACAAGGGAGGTATCATGTGAAAGTAAATGAGAATAAAAAATCCTATCTTGTAAAGCTAACAAGTCGGATCTCCTAGCCCAAACTAATGATGATTGATGATCTCGGGAAATAGGAATCTTGACTACCTCGGTTGAATTACGTTGGAATTTTCCAGAACCTCGTTTAAGATCAATTTTTTTTTCCTAAGATGACCTTTTCGACCACAATGTGAACACCTAAAGTCTCGGCGCAAAGGTTTACCTAAGAAATGACCCTTAACATTGTTCCTAGAGGATTCTCCTAAAACATTGGTTTTGGCGTTATGAGTAGACTCATTACAAGCATCGAAACCTAAACCACTTGTGTCATTTTTAATTTGGAAATTTCTCCGAACAACACTCCAAATTAAATTTGACTTTACTAGAGTCTTTTAATTTATTTTCTAAATCTAAAATGTGAGACTCTAATAAAACATTGCGCTCTTCAAATGCAAGAAGCTCCTTTTTCAAGGATTCCATTAAGCCCTTAAGGCTATCTCTCTCGCCTTATACATACTCAAGCTTCTCTCTAAGAGCTCTCTCTCGTGTTCTAAGGTCATTAACTAACGCACTCTCATCGACAACCTTGGCACGCTCTTTTAAACTCTCTTCTAACTTCAAATTTGCCCTATTTAATTTTATAAATTTGGCATATAATTCTTGAAATGCAAATTGAAGTTCACTCACATCAACCTCATTTTCACTTTCACTCTCTCTCTTCTCCACTCTCACTACCATCATCTTTTAGAGATTCATAAACAAAGGCCTCGCAAGTGTCATGATTTGAGATGTTATCGTCAGACAATTTTTCTCCATCACTAACATGACAAGCCATGAACGCAGTAAAGTTGCATTCAATGGGGGATTTGGGTCCCAATTCCTTATCACTATCACTAAGGGTGGCATTATATGAAATAGGTTGCTTACCTTATCTCCCTATTTTAGTGGGGAATTCAAAAGTCCTATGGCCATAACCCTCACAACCATAACACCTATTTGACACGCCCCTATTAAGGTTTTCATTAAAAATTTTAGGGATATTTTCGGCTTTGTCATGCTTAGATTTTTCAAATTTCTTAAAATCATTTTCAAATTTATCTTTGTTACATTTAAGAAATTTATGAAACTTCCTAGCAAACATAGCCATATATTTCGAGTCACTATCACTCTCGTCATCCACAACTTATTTTTCCTCCTTACGGGCTTTCAAAGTGATGCCCTTATCAATTTTATTTTTGGTTTTGGAGGGGAACATATCTAATTCGTAGGTTTTCAAATCACCTACTAGTTACTCAAGTTTGGTAGAGTGTAAGGTGGGTAAAGAATTTAACACGATCACCTTAGGGATAAATCTATTAGGTAGGGACCTAAGGATTTTCTTTACAACTCGATCGCCAGGTATTTTCTCTCCTAAATTAAATGAAGAATTTACTATATCGGAGAGTCTAGCATAAAACTCATCGAATGTTTCTTTTTCATCCATTTTGATGGTTTCAAATAGAGTGGTGATGTTTTGGAGTTTAGAAGCTTTTACGACACTTGTTCCCTCATGAGTGAGTTGTAATATATCCCAACCTTCCTTAGCGGTTTCACACATCATGATACGTCGGAATTCATCCGGTGTGACCGCGCTAGACAAGGCATTTAAACCTCGAGAATCGTAATTTACGAATTCAAGTTCGTTCTCACTCCAACTCTCAATGGGTTTGGGGGCACGCTTATTCTCTATTAAACAAGTAGGTGGGGGGACCTTAACTACGGATAACCAAACCCTCTCGTCTATAGACCTAAGTGTTGAACGCATACGAGCTTTCCAATATGCGTAATTAGAACCATCGAAAACAGAAAATTTAGAAAATGAGAAAAAATCCATTTTTAACCAAAAATATTAAAAAGGACTTTAACGTAATAAATTAGCGCTCCTGCTCGGATACCAATTTCCCTTTAATTTACTATATGTGCAGAATAAAGATGGTTACTAACGACAATTTAATTTACCAAAGTTTATTTGATTTTATTTTCTTTAAAAAGATGAAAAATTAAATTAACACACAAATTTTAATTTCTAAAACAAAATTAAAATTAAACCTAGATAAGTGAATTATGGTGAACACACACACACACACACAACATTCACTCAAACCAAATTTTAGTTTTTCTCAAAAATAAAAATTAACACTTAAAAGTAAAATATGACAAAGTTACTTTAAGCCCGAAATTAATTTAACATAAGTCCTAAAATTTACCTACCCAATATTTTCAATATTACCAAATTAGGCCAAACCAAATTATCAAATTAAATATACGACTTGATTAAATTAAGTTAAATTTCACCCAATTAATTTTAGCACCAAATTTAAACAAGTAGTGATTTAAACCAAATTTTATCTTTTTACCTAAGCATGCATCTAAAGGTGAATTTTGCAAAAGAAAAAATAAACAAACCACTACACGACGATGTACGAGGAAAACCCCAAATCGGGAAAAAACCTCGGACGACCGAGGTCTAACAAATTCACTAAGTATGGAATTACAAATTACAAGACAGATAGACTTACACCACAACTTGAGTCCGTCCAAGCCTTGAAGCTCCTTCTTGTAAACACCTCCGCCTAACGAATAATCCCGGAGTCCACCGGAACCTTGGAGTCCACCAATTAAGACCGAGTAACCATCAACCACACATGGTGCCTTTCACGATGTGAGAATGCCGCAATAACATAAAAACTTCTTCTTTTTTGAGGGATATAGAAGCAAACCCAAACAAATCTTCAAACGATAGAGTAGAACCTGGTGCCAAACAAACTCCAAGCAAGATATATATTTAAGAACTTGGAATAAACATAAACTGATGGGTGTATGCGTTTTGGTAGAAATTAATTCATTAAGGCTTGAAAACACAAAACCATGAAATTTTGATTTTGTAAAATCTCTCTCAAAGTGTGTCAAAAGTTATCTAAAAAAGGTTGGTTCTCTCACATATAAAATCTGTCAAAAGATAGTGGAAGAATATGGAGAAAACTGCCAAGAACTGTTAAAAACATTTCTCGCTATAAATCTCGTTCGAATGACCATCTAACTATAGTCCAGTGGCCAAAAAGGGAAAGTTCGTTGGCAAACTTGTTCGAACGAAATTCTCGTTCGAATGACAATTTTGAACGAAATATCAGAATAGTCAAATTTCTTTTTAAGCCCAAAAACTTTGTATTCAAAGTTCTTAAATAACTTTCTGAAAATAAAGTTCATTTTGAAAAAAAATTGCACTCATTAAAAAATTATCCCAAGTCGCCCTATATATATATAAATACATTCATAACTTTGAAGACAATAGAATCAATTGTCATTGACGTTAAAACATGACACATGAAACTCTGCACTTTGATATATTCTCTTTTAAATACAAGCCACTACATCTTCAACTTTACATGTCATAGGCTTAGTGGCTGCTCAAGAACTCTATCCTATGACTTAAGTTTTTTTTTCAGAATTGAGCCAACACTACATTAAGACTCAATTGGAAATTTGTGTCCTTACAGAAATAATTGAGGGGAGAAAGGGTACATACATGTAGGTGCATACGCACACAAGAAAATAAAAAACCAATGCAAACAGAGTCTAGCCCTCTTATGAATAGTTCCCACTAGAGTCGCCACTGTGGTCATCCCGATCGAGATCGCACGCCGGGCCTCCTTTTTCTCTCTGCCCCTTTACTCGAAGGAGGGGGAGATGGAGAAGGAAGGGGGATCGAAAGGTCTCACGCCCTCACTTAGGAACGCTTTGGTCGTCATCGGTGTGAGGTAAATGTAAATAGATGGAGTCACCAACCTATTTTACACAAAATAGGGAAAAGAGTATGTTTTTGCCTCGATAGAGAAACATCAAAGACAAACTAATGCATACGAAACCAATAGTTTGGAGGTTTTGGGGCAAAGTTACGGAATGGGAAGGTGTTAGGCACCCATCCTGCCCTTTCGATCTCTCATGGGATAGTATTATTATTTTCCTTTATTTCTCCGTGAAGTGTGTGTGCATGTATATATAATGGAGATCAAAATCGTTCAACTCATACCATATGAAAGGTAAAGTGAGGTCATCCATAGGAATGTTCCCAAAATAATATATGTAGAAAATATGATTTGTGCGTTTATCACGATATTGATCGTTATTATGAAACGACAATATGTATTGGATGAAACGCTAATAAAAAAATATGTATATTAATGCGAGAATATGATATATGCAGAAATTAGGAAAATTGGACGATTTAGAGAAATTGATAAATTAGAAATTTGAGAAAATTGAAAAATCGAAAAATTGGACTCGAGTCTCTGGTTTTAATTCGAAATGTCTAAGTATCCTATAAAGGAATAAAAGTCCATGTAGTTCGAATGCGGCATGGGGGAGGGTTTTATCCCATAGATTCTAACAGGATTTTATTATATGTCTATGTGTAGAAAAATTTGTTTTGGTTTTGAAAAAGGGTGATGGATAATCCCGTTTAGAATTTATGGGCGTAACCCTCTTTTTATTTGTTTAGGATTTTTTTATAGGAAATAAAGTATGTTCAATATACTTATAAAAATGTAGATATTAATGTGTATGAACTAAAGTAAGAACTAGATTATGAATCTAATGAGATTTATGCAAAAACAAGGAATTTAAAGATAGAGGGAAGGATTTGGACCTTCTTTGAAGCTTGATCTTTGATCTTGGATGAACTCCCTTGAATGTGAGATGAATGTTGAATGACAGAGAATGAGATTTGAAAAATTGGGTGTTAAAAGGATTAGAATATAAATTGAGTGGAACTTCACATGGAGGAACTTCGCTCATTTCGAGAAAATGTTGCTGAGATCACTGATGCTGATGGATCTCTGGTGGGCCTTGGTAGTGAGGTCATGCCGTTTATTTATAGGGTGAGGGGTGGTGATGATCAGTATTGCCTCAATCCAGCCTATCGACAGGTGAACCTAGACACACTGCCGATAAGCAGAGAACTGGACCTACCGATTGGCAGTCTCGTGTAGATTTTCTTAGAAAAATGGTCGTAGAACGTAGTCCGTTGATACGAATCATGCAAGGGACATACCATTAGAAAAGCAATTCAGATACCTTCAATATTCTTTTGGGTTTCTCCTGGGTCCAGGAGTTTACTTTGGGTCAAATGTGCCTCGGAAGAGCACGTCGGTCCTTTGGACGGGAGATCATAGGACGAAAACAGATCATTCGTCTGCATGGTAAGTCAGAATTATGCCAGGGGAGGACTGTTGGAAAGGTTAAGAGATTTACTTCTACATTCCAAATACTTTCACTCGATTCTTAAAGTTGAACTTGGTCAACCAAGGCCCGGAAAGGCCCATTGATCTCTCAGAGTAAAATGGATCATTTGCCCTCACCATAAGTCTAAATCGCACATGGAGTGGACCATTGGCAAGGGTATTCAGTGCCCTTAGAAGATTCATTCAGTCTCATTCGAGCTGAAGAGTTTACGTTAGTCAAACGGAGCCCGGGAGCGTCGATGGCCTTTGAATCAATTTTTGAGGGAAAACGGATTGTTCGTCCGAACGGCTATGCCGTTTTACACACGAGGTGGACCATTGGAAATGGGTTTCAGTTCCATTCGAATATTCAAAGAGATTTTGCGCTGACAATGAAGTTAACTGGGGTCAAATCGGGGCTCGGGAGCACCCGATGGCCTCCTAATTGATTTTTGATAGTAAATTGACTCATTCGTCTGAACGGTTATGCCATTTCATGCATGGGTCGGACCGTTGTGTAACAACCCAGGTTTTCGAGCGACTATTCTATACTATTTTGCCTAATGGGCTAATTTTATAAAATAGGGAATGTTGGAGTAAATATTTTTTTCGTGAGACTTAGGGATAATATTTACTATGTTTTGACTATTTACCGTTATGAGAAGGCGAATAGTGTTATATTGTGTATTTTGCGTCGTTATATGTAAAACGACGGTTATGGCCTATATTTAAATTTGGGTATAATTAATGAATTAAAAATGGAATTGGAACATAAAAATAGTTCACACTTTCCCGAATACCAAAATAGGGGGTGCGGTTGTTTTTAGAATAGTCAAGATAGTCGAAATAAGTGCCCAGTTGTAATTTTTGAGATTTAGGCATTTTAAGGGGTTATGACTCAATTAAGTGGTTACGAGTCATTTTAGTGGTGTATTAGCTATTAGGAGTGGGGGTTTATATTTTTAGACCCTTATAAATCCCCCACCCCCTTTCTTTTTCTTCATTTGTGTGAGAAAGCCAAGAGAGAGAGAGAGAAGAGAGAGTTGGGAGAAGTAGAGAGAAAGAGAGAGAATGGAGGATTTGGGCCGATATCCGTCGCTACCGGAGGTGTTCCGAGACTAAGAACCTCGAGGCAAGTTTATTACTTGCTAGATATTGATTTAATGTGATAAATTGAATGTATAGTTAGGTTTTGGAGATTTAACCCATAAATGGGTATTTGTTGATTTTGATGATTAAACCCTTAAATCTTAGTTTTAAATTTGATTTGAGGATATATTATTAGTTGTAAATGGTGTAGGAATGATTTGGTTGAATTAGATGTTGTTGATGTTGGGCAAAAGCAAAGATTTGAGGTTTTGGGATTTTAGGGTTTGTATAACCCGTCGCCCAAACTGGGCAAAATCTCAGGACCGAATCGATTCGGCCCTAGGGGCAAATCGATTCGGATAAGGAGGGGGGTTATAGGTCTTGCAGACCGAATTGATTCGGGTTGAAACCGAATCGATTCGGCAATTGCAGAAAGTTAGTTTTTGCTCACCGAATCGATTCGGCTGTTTAGCGAATCGATTCGCAAGGGCGAATCGATTCGGTTCCCCTGTTTTTGTGAGATTTTCTTATTTTGATTTTTTAGCCCTTTTTCTTTTAGGTCCAAGGTAGGAACCTTCCTTTGGGAAGTAATGGGGAGTCCTAGAGGGATTGTATTGGATAGACTAATGTCCTAGGCTAAGAATGGAAAATTGGGTTTACCCGAGGACTAGTGGTATTAGGTTAATGTCCAATTGAGATGGGAGGTTAACCTAAAGTTATATTTGAAGTTAAAATATTAATGTTGAGATTTTGGGAGACACTCCCTTATGGAGATTCACTTTGAGGGTTTATGAGATTATATAAACTATTCGAGGCTATTTTGGGGTTAGTGGCACTTTGGGTCCTAGGTCATTAATAAAATATGACTTAATAAGAATAAATTGCACCTTCTAAAGCTTGGTGCTTAATGGCTAAGTGAATGATTTTTGGAAATGTAAAAATATGAGTTTTCAAAAATGGAAAAAGTAATGTTTTTCATAAATGATAATTTATGGATACACACCTCTCTAAATCGCTATCATAAGGGAAGTCGCGCGCCTTGTGGTGAAGCCCCCTGGCTAATGATGCAGGGTGGATATAGTCCCTAGGCCATGTGAGCGTTTGTTTATATATTTCTGCGCTGGTTAGGAGATTCCGGGTGTGGTCTTGACTATCTCGCAGGCACATGGTCGCTTCTCGACGTTTCGATAGGATCCCAGGTTGTCTTGGAGGCCCTGGAAGATGATAGCCATTTAGGGGCGCGCACAGTGGGGAAACCCGGACGGGCGGTCTTAGATTTCGTTATATAATATATATATAACTATGATTCAATAATGTGGGACATTATTGGTTATTAAAGCATTTTATGATAATAAAATGGCTTTAATTTACATTTCCCGGATAGAAGAAGGGAAATGGGATGTTAAATACATTTTCCGGATGGAAGAAGGAAAATGGATGTTATGATATAAAAGGAAAGCATTTTTTTTTATGATGATAAAACTTGCTTTAAATTATGTATTTTTCCTGGATAGAAGAAAGGAAATAAAATTTGGTAAAGAAAGTTTTGAAATGGGATTAATTGGTAAACATTTGATAAAATGAATTTACCATATATGTATATTCCTAAATGAAGAATTAGGAATTGTGCCGTTAGATGATGGATGGGTTTATGTTTTTATTTCTTGAGTAGCTGTAGTTGTGACCTCCCACACTTATGCACACACATGCATTTATTTTATTATTTCGTGCTTAGGGTCTAATGGATCTCGACGATCAACCTTGCCTAAGTAGTAGTGTATCGGGGGGGGGGGGGTTCCTTGTTTGGATTTCGCTTTGCGAGACACCCCACGCACGAATAGGGCATAGTGTTGAGAATGGGGAAAAGTTAGTCCTTAGTACTTAGGGTTAACTAGAACATCTCACGCTATTGCGTTAGGTTGCTGCTAGATTGAGAGGTGAGGAATATTATTGTTATATGCGAGAGATTTACGCACTTACCTGCCATGCATTTTAGTCACATGGTAATCATATCAAACCCGGCCCTGACCGGTTTCTATATTTCCTTGTTTCTGCATATTCTTTGCCGTTACAGGTGCGCTTACGCATGGACATCTGTATTTACATATTCCATTCCAGTTGTCATGGAGCTACAGCATGTTGCGGATGTTGTAGGATACTTGTAGTAGACGCTCCTTTCTTATGTACTCTAGTTATGTTCAGTATAGTTATTCGGGCGTGTTTTCCCAAGGTTTTGCACTCAATTATAATATTGTATATCTTGATTGTAATACTTAACATATTATTTGTATTGGTCTGTGCACCGACAGCTTATTCGGTGATTATTTATTGTATTGTCACACTTTATTCATCGATTTTTGATACCCACCGTTTTTACAAATGGGATTGTCGAAGTGTTTTTCTTTTACTTTCAAAATTTTTGTATATGACAATCCGTTTTCTAAAATGATTGGTGGTTATCTCATACTATTATTTTAATCGACAGTGATGCTAAGAATGGACCATCTATGATTCTTGTAATTATTAGAATATTGGGCTGGCCACCTATTATTTTAGTAGGCGGGTTGTCACACGTTGGAAATGGGTTTTAGTGCCCTTAGAAGATTAAAGAGCTTTAGCTATAATGATTGAGTTGATCGAAGTCAAATGGGGCCCGAGAGCGCTCGATGTCCTCTAGATCGGTACTCGGAGTGAGACCTAGGGTTTGTAGTGCAATAGGGAAGTGTTAGGGACCTAAGGAGAGACTTAGGGGGGCCTAGAATGTGATGTATACAGTGTAGACTCTACACTACTATCACACGTAAGTATAATTATTGAAATTGATATTGTTATTTATCTCACTATTATATATAATTACGACGTCTCTCAAAATGACCACCGTTAAAATAGGCATACTCTGCTATCAGTCCATGTACCTCTCATACAATATTAAGGACTAGTAGTTTGGAATGTCTTCTCGAACCGAAAATTAAATAGCAAGCAATGGAGGTGAACATAGTTCTAAGCCTTTGGGCTATGCACATACCTAATGTACAGAAATGACCTACTAGTCCCACTAATACACGATATATAGTGAGCCTCCCTAAGTTCTATGTTCTGAGGCATAGATCCAAACTTCACTGGAATTGTCAAGGTGGGGTCGCCCACTGCACGGGAACCTCCGGAATAGCAAGTAGCGTAGGTATGATAACATTTAACTCAAATCACACAGTAGGTATACACACAATATATATATACATTTAATCAGTAGGTATACACATAACCTAGTTATCATACGTTGTACGTAGTATATATCACTCGAATACTCATCGTACTTATTATCTTACGATTTTACTCACTATCGTATTTTTCTGAGTATTATTCTCAAATCTAAGGATCCTAGATACCCCTTATATAAATTCAATAGTTAACTCAATCATACACTATTGGTCTACAAAGCAAGTTTACTCGAAATTCCCGTAAATCATTCTCATTCTATCAAATTAATTATGTCACAATTTAAGCCCGTTTAATCCTTATCTTGATTCTCATGATAAGACTAAGTATTAATCCCATCATAGTCCTACTGTAATATAATAAGTCCCTCATTATATTTCAATAAAGTCCAAAAAGTTTCTCCGACAAAATTACGGGAGTTCTAGGCTTAAAAAGGGAAAAATAGGCAAATATGGGCACACCGAATAGATTCGCCCTTAGGACGAATCGATTCATTTGTTAGTAGGTCATCTTCTTCGTTTGGTTTATGCGTTTTTCACCATTTTTGTAAAACCCCGTGTTTTATTAGTGAATGATTTTAATTAATTTGAAAGAAAAATAGAGCGAAATAAAAAATTTGGGATTTAATGGTTTTAATAATTAAACATGTGGGTTTTTATATTTGAGTAATAAAATTCTCAACCGGAATTAAATCAGAGTTATAATAGAAAGTTGGAATGATTTTAATATATTTTATCAAACAGGTACGCCTTTTTTAAGATAATAAACATTTATTCTAGTAGAAAGGAGGATTTTTAATCAGTATTTGGGTCGTTCAAATGACATCGTATGTCGTTCGAACGACGTAGCATCTGGTTCAAATGACAGGAGGCAGTGGATGGATTAAAGTCCTAATTGTTTTATAACTCTTAAACCCTTTATATCTCAAAGTGATTCGGGGTTGGGACTTTCAAAACACTTTTCTCTCAAACTTTTCTCCAGTAAGGTTCTCCGAACATATTTTCTCTCATCTTCAACCTCTAGCCCCAACTTTTAACAAGTTTTAACTCAAGATTGAAGATTCGATTGGTGTTTTCTCAAGAGGAGTTCAACCGTATACTCAGATTTTTATCCAACTAATATCAGTCATGAATACTCTATTCCTTTCTTTTAGTATTATGCATTTTAAGTGTCACCTAAACCCTTAATCATATGTTTTTGATTAAAATCAATTAGTAAATTAATTCGAGAAAGTGGACACTAAATTTTCGGGTTGTTTTGATAAAACTTTTTAATATGATTTAATCCTTGAAACCCTTGAGTGCGTAAGTTAGATTATTGGGTCTTTATGATTTTTGGGGTGTAGGTTTGCATGTAGAAGTTATGGGATTATTTATATGTTATGTGGGACGCGAGTACACGTATAAAAAAATTATAAGATTTATAAAAGAGAACGGATATGTCATCTTGAATAATATCACATGTTAATTAAATTAACAAATATCGGACGATCTTAATTATGTTGAAAATGACGACTATGTTATTAATGGAATTAAGTTAAATTGAGACCTTTATGATTTTATTGTCATGTTGTGTTGTGATTTATGTTATTGTGTGGAGTATTATTATTCACTTTTGCCATCGCGAGGAAGACGGGAATTAGGGTAGTATAGTTCTCACCTTGTTTATAGTATGCTTACTAGGTATGGGACTAGTGGGTAGGCCTTGGTTATAATTTGTACTTGCTAGGAATGGAAATAGTTAGTGTAAATTCGTGGGGATTTTATGTTCCGGGGGTGTGCGGATTTCTATGTTTTATTATCGTTGCATCAGCCTAAGTATGAGACTAGGACGTGTTTTATGTTTTAAATTCATCCTATATGTAGGATAGGACGTATGTATACTTGGGGACCCTTAGGTTTGGGACTAAGGGTGGTGTTTTGAGATTCTCACATCGATAAAAAGGGTGAGGTGTTTTGATAATTGTAAAATTGAGAATTAATGCCTAAGATAAAAAAATGGGTATTAAAATATGGGCGATATAAATAGCGAGGGTCGACAGTTTAAACGGGCCAGCCGGCGTTTTATGTCGTGTCGTGCGTGGAACCTTGTCAAATTACGGGATCGACAGTTTAAACGGATCATCGGTCGTTTTGACAAGGGGAGGTGTTAAACTTTGGTGGAAATTACTACCCAGGGCGGGAGGACCGTCATAATAAAATGTGAGAACAATGTTATTTTGAGTTAATTTAATTAGATTAACGCTTTGGGCCGTGGGATAATTAAAATGATATTGGTGTATTTTTATAAAAATCTTTGGGGGTGGTTAGTAATTTATCTTTTATGCATTTAATTATATTCGTAATTCAAATATTCGATTGTGATATTTATTGCATGTAATGCTACTGTCTGGATTCAAGGATTCTAATTGAGGGGAGTAGTGTGTATTCATGCTCAGGGCTCTGACCTCATGCGTAGACTAACTTTTTCAGGTTTTAGTGTTGAGTAGCTGCATAGGAGATTATTGGATATTGTTTGGAGGTGCAACTGGAGTTTCTTTTATTTGTAACTTTATTTAGCTTAGATTTTTATTTTCGTCGTATTTCATTATGAGACTTCATTTGGGTTTTATTGGGCCATTCGGTTCCAAAGTTGTTTAGGGATTTCAGTTGGAGTATTTGCAGCCAGTTGATTATTCAGATTTTAAATTAATTTATATTTTGGAGATTGGATTTAATTGAAGTTTAGCATGTGATGGTTTCTATAGTACTTTTATTCTTAGGGATTGATTGTTATTCATCTTGTGGATTGATTTTTATTTTCTCATTAAATATCATGCTAAGAATGGTATTTATTTACTCACGCCCACCACGGTTCGGCGGCGGTGGCTGGCCACCCCGTCTGTCGGACTTTGCAGGGTGTCACAATTTTCTTTTTACATAATTCTCATGATTCTTCACCAAACTCAAAACCAATTGTCCCTAATGTTATATACATACATTACGATGATTTCTAAAGAAATGTTAACATCAAAACATTACGATTCCTATTTAAGAACGGATCAAATCACCTATTCATCAAAGTTCCTAGATTTCTATTTCCTTCATTCATATTCAACATAAAACCCAAATTTAATTCGCGGTGATTATAACATACCCTCTAATTTCTTATCCTTTACAGATGTTGATTCATACTACATGCAATTCCTACTCAAAACATGAGTTTTAATCATCCTTTTCTTCTAATAACATCAATTTATTCAATATATTTTGAAACCCTAAGCACATGGGCATTATAACTTCAAAATAAATCATAAATAAGCACTTGCCTTGTATTGTATGATCTAGTTTTGCGATTTAAAGTTGGATTTGTTTGTTCTCCGTCCCAATCCACTCTCCAATGACGATTGTGGTGTAAGAAATAGCTTGAATTTCTTGAGAACTTTCCCTTAAGCTTCAAGAATGGCTCCTCCTTCCTCTCTAATGGTCTCCCTTTGTTTTATAATCTCTTAACCCTAGCCTCTCCCATCTACTATCTGATATAAGGTCAGGAAATCCGTATCTCTCTCCACCCTAGGCTACTGAAAGATTAAAATACCCTCATACGGTGCCGATTTAGTCTAAAATTGACCCCGGACCCAATAAATACCCCCGGGTATACCATTTTGACTATTTCGACCCTTCTGGAGTCATCCGTGACCTAGAAATCATCATCTGAGTCATTCTACACAAATATCGTATCTCGACCTCAATTTAATCTACACGCGACTCCCGGTTGAGATAAGTCCGATTACGCCAATATTACTCGCTATGATGTAGAATAATTTCAACAAATTATTTACTATCGAGTTAGTAAATTCAATACCTAATATTAATAATCATTTCTCTCTCGATTAATATTTAATAACCACATTATTATTTAATTCAATTAAATTACATCACTCGTGTAATTTAAAATGAAACGAATTAATTATCGAATTAATTAAATTCAAAATACGCAGAAATATGGGGTATTACAATAGGGTGAAACCCCCATCGAGACATCAACAAATTAACTATTTTATAACTAGTTGGGAATAACCAAAGACTTTTTTAACTGAAGCATTGCAGCTTTGATGGATTTTTAACCCTATCATTACAACCTCATATTCCATTTGGTTATTCTAACATGAGTTTTCTTCTAGTCTGTAAGCACGTTTTGTTTTGATGAGTTCAGTGGAGTCAATAAATATCCGTATGCCTAGCATAATTTTAGTTTTTTAACCATTGAACCATAATTTCCAAGGTCTTAGAATATATAACCTATCTCATATTCCGCATCTAATTCATCCTCACATGGATGAACTGCTAGGAAATCTACTAAGACTTGGCCTTTTACTGTCGTTAGAGTCCCATGATGAAAACATAAATCAGATAGAGCTAACACTCATTTGCCAATTCTATTTCTTAAGATAAACCAAGTTAGCATGTATTTAATCAGATCAAACTTTTAAATGACAAAAACTTCTTAGGCAAAAAATAGTATCTTAATTTCATAGGAGCAAAGTACAAGGTTAAATATAGATTTTCCATTAGAGAATATCTACATTAAAAATCATTTAAAAACCTACTAAGGTAATAAATAGCTTATTTGCTTATTCTTTTCACATTCTTGAGCCAGTAACATTCCAACGGATGAATCAGAGGATGGAATGTATAATTTTAGCGACTTATCTTCTACCGAGGGGCCAAAACAAGTGGCTCGATCAAGTACCTCTTCAGTGTTTGGAAAGCTTTCTCATGCTTATCCTTACAATCCAGCTACTCTCGATCTTTTAGCTTCAAGAAAGGATAAAATACTTTAGTCTTTCCTGTAGCATTAATGATAAATCTTCTAAGAAAATTAACTTGACCCCAAAATTTTTGCTATTACTTTTTATTTTTGTGGGATTTGTTATTGATGATAGATTTAACCTTGTTTTAGTCAACATAAATCCTTTTTTTAGGCACCAGATATCCAAGAAAATTCCTGGCAGAAACTCCAAAGGCACATTTCAATGAGTTCATCTTGAGTTGATACAAACTCATGCTTTTGAAGGATTAGATATGCTACATGATCAACTGTTAAATTTGACTTCATAATAACGTCATCAATATAACACTATAAGAATGTGTTAACCATGTCGTGGAAAATAGTGTTCATTACATTTTGGTATGTGGTCTTTGTACTCATCAACCCAAATGGCATCTTAACCCATTCGAAAGTCCCTAAATTACCAAGACACCTGAATGCAGTCTTGTGCATATCTTCTTCAGCTATACATATCTAATTATAGCTAAAATGACCACCCATCAAGGACATGATAACATGGTTTTTTGACCTATCAACTAATAGATCCACTACTAGCGTTAGATATTCAACCTTAGGAGTGGCTACATTTAGGATCTGAAATCAAGGCACACTCTCAGTTTATCATTCTTTTTAACTACTAAAACTATATTGTACATCCATTCTACATACCTTGTAATTCAAATAAATCCAGCCTTTAGCAGCCTTTTCATTTTTTCTTTGATCTTAGTTGTGACATCTGGAGTCATTTTCATTAGAAGTTGCTTCTGAGGCTTATAGCCTTCTTGATTGGCAGTCTCTGCTCTACCAGTTTCCACTCTAAGCCAGGTAGTTCATTATAATCCCAAGAAAAGTAGTCCTTGTACTCTTGTAGAAGGTTTGTGATCGAATTTTGGCCTTCTTTAGTGAGATTAACATTGATATTGGTGATTCTCCTATTTTTCTCTACCCCCAAATTGACTTCAGCCAAGGGATTTAATTGAATCACCATCAGTTCGTCAGATTCTATTAGTGAACTTTCTAATTCACCATTCTCTTGAGCAATTCCATTTTTTTACGTCTCCTTCGAAGACATAGTCAGCCCAATTGATGATTTTTTCTTCACTAAGACAAGTACTCATCTCGAGGTCTATAAGCTTATATAAATCAATGGTCAAGTTTTTGTAGACACCACATTTTACGACCCCTTAAGTCTCTCCTTAGGTCCCTAGCACCTCTTTATTTCACTACAAACCCTAGGTCACACTTCGAGACCGATCTAAAAGCCACCGGGCACTCCCAACCCCAATTTGACCGTAATCAACTTCATTATCAGAGTGAAAGCTCTTTAAATCTTCAATGGGCACCGAAACCCCTTTCCAATAGTCCACCACATGCACGAAACGGCATAACCGTTCAGACGAATAATCAGTTTTCCCCCAAAAAATCAATCCGGGCTCCGTTTGACCAAGGTCAACTCTTTAGCATGAGTGAGACTAAATGAATCTCCTAAGGGCACTAAATACCCTTTCTAATGGTCCACCCCTTGTGCGATTCTGACCTACGGTACGAACGAACGATCCGTTTTACCCTAGGAGGTCACCGGGTGCTTCCGAGCCTCTATCGACCAAGGTTAACTTTTTAAAGCAAGAAAAACTCTTTGGAATATCGAAGTAAATATCCTAACCTTTCCAATGGTTTGCCCCGCGTGGAATTTTGACTTACCATTCCAACGAACAATCCATTTCCATCTAGCGATCTCCCCTTCAAATGACAGACGTGCGCTTTTGAGCCACATTTGACCCAAAATCAACTCCCAGACCTGGGAGCGACCCAAAGGACTCTTAAAGGTCTCTGAAGTACCTTTCTAATAGTATGCCCCTTGAATGATTCGCATTAACGAATTACGTTATATGATTATTTTTCCAGGAAATCGGCACGAGACTTCCAATTGGAAGGTCAAGATCCCCTCCTATCGGCAATGTGCCTAGGATCACATGCCGATAGGCAGGACAAGGGAAGTTCCGATCGAAAAACCCATAATCCTATAAAAGGAGGTCATGACATCACTACCAGGCAGACCAACACTAGAGATCCATCAGCATCAGTGGTCTTATCAACATTCTCTCAAAATCAGCGAAGTTCCATTCAAGCTTACATTACCATCCTTTGCATACCCAATTTGGCAAAACCATATTCTCTCTCATCCAACACTCATCTCACATTCATGGGAGTTCATCTAAGATCAAAGATCAAGCTTCAAATAAGGTCCAATTTTTTCCCTCTCTCTTTAAATTCCATGTTTTTGCATAAATTTCATTAGATTCATAATCTTGTTCCTACTTTAGTTCATACACATTAATATCTACATTTTTATTAGTATATTTCACATATTTTATTTTTTATAAAAAAACCCAAAACAAAAAGAGGGTTACGCCCATAAATTTCGAATGGAATTATCCATCACACTTTTTCCAAAACCAAAAACACATTTTCTACACACACACACATCTATAATAAAATTCCGTTCGGATTTATGGGATAAACCCCATCCCGATGACTCATTCGAACTACGTGGACTTTGATGCATTTATAGGCTACTTAGGCATTTCAGATTAAAACTCGAGACTCGAGTCCAATTTTCTAATTTTCTTAATTTCACTGATTGCCCTCAAAAGCAACATGTATATAGTGGAAGTCATGCCAAAGGGGGGAATCCTTCCAATTAACCCAACAACTGCATATCCGCTTATAGGTGTCGAACCTAGGACACACATATTTTGTTTCCGATTTGAACACGAAACTCTGTCGAAATTCCGGGTCGGCATGCCACCCAAATTTTCGCACATTTTTTAAAACATGACCCTACCCACAAGCCTGGAAACAAGCCCAACCATAGTTTTTACATATTCTTCAAACCTAATTTTTTTTCCAGGCTCGGGTCCCATCCGGTATTTCTCTTTTTTTATTTAGGTAAACATAATAATCATGTTGAGGCACGTCTCTCGCTTTTCCTTCTTTCTTTTTAAAAAAGTGTCCAAAAATATTTTTTCTCTTTTACCAAAAACATCAAAAATATTTTCTCCGCTTTTGTGAACGAAAATGTGTAAAAAATATTCCTTTCCTCTTTTGCAAAAATAAAAACCCCATTCTTTCTCCTTCTCAAGTCGATCCTATAACCTTGGCCTGGCTCCTTATTGGATTCGATCTTCAGTCTAACCGCCCCAAAGCTTCGTCAGCCCCCTTATTTCCTTCGAGTTCAAGACTCATCCACTTTTCATGGAGAACACTAATCAACTACCGAATGTGCAACCATATTTGTTAACAGTTCTAGCTCAACTGATTGCCAAGATTGACAATCTTCAAACTGAAGTTCATGAGATGTAACAAAATCGGGTCCCTATTCCCAAAGAGCCCGAGGCTCTCTTCCCTCACGCTATGGGTTCGCATGCAACTGAACCTATTTAGGTTCTTGAGGAATACCATTATGCTCCATATGATCCTCCTGCTAATAGGACAACGCTAGCCCAGCTCCCTATATCGAATCTTGCACGGTCAAGGGCGAACTTACTTGTGACCATTGATCTGAAGGAGGAAGAATTGAACAAAGTCAAGGAAGACCTCAAGATTTTGACCAAGAAATTCGGCCAAGTCAGACTCTTTGGTAATTACATGGACAACTCTAACATGTCTCCATATATTAAAGCCAGGTTACCAAAAAAGTTTAAGATGCCTAACATCAAAAAATTCGAGGGTTGCGGACCTCCAATTTTTCATCTCCATAGTTATCATAGAGCCATGAATCTCCTAGGGGACTTTGAAGGATAGCGCTCTCCGTTGGTTCTTATCTCTCGAAGAGTCTAGAATCAACAGTTGGGAAGATGTTGCCCGCAAGTTTATGTCACAATACAAGTACAAAGAGGAGTTATGGTTTACCCGCGTGAATTATAGTTGCTCAAGAAGAATCCTAGGGAGTTAGTCAGTAACTTCATAGAAAAATGGAGAGAAAAAGTAGCCACCATGACCAATCGGTGTTTCGAAGAGGAACAGGTCAGTATCATGAAAACGAGCTTCTTACCCCATGTCCGAGCAACGATGGGAGGATAATATTACCCTTATTTCTGAGCCCCCCAAGAAGGAGTGTAGATCGAAGAAGGTATGGCCAAGAGAGAGGTCGAACCAAATAAAACATCTGGACAGCTTACTCCTAGAAAGTTTGAAAAACATGCTAATACAACAGTTTCCACCATCAATAATATCTCTCAACCTGCCACTTCATGGGAACTACAAAACCTCTTTAACCCATTCTAAAAGGTATACAACGAGCTTCATGCTCCTCTCTCTAAAGTTTACCAGGCCCTCTTGAGCTGAAATCTTATCAAGCCCTTGGATCCTCGTCCGTTACCCAACCCACTTCCCAAAAATTTCAAATAAGATACCCATTGTGACTTTCATCAAATCGTCGACCATGCCACCTACAAATTTTTTCACCTCCGAAATGTGATCCAAGGCCTGATTGATCGAGGTATCATTTCCCCACCAGCCAATCCTAAACCAAACACTACCCATAATCCACTCCTAAATCATGAAAATGCCATCTTCCTAGAAGAAAACCCAAAATTTGACCTATCTGCCCAGATCATACAAAAGAAATCACCAGTCATACCCACATACTCTCCCACACCTCTCCAAAAATGGCCATACTCTCTCTTACACCCTAATAGCTTTGCCTATCAGGCCTTATCACTCCTCACTAGAGCATGCATAACTGTTTGGACCCGTTTTGGAGGTAAAGACATGGAACTGTCAGAAGTGTTAAACCAACTCCTAGAGTTTGGGCTAAAATTTCCCCCCCAGATGACCATCAATCGTTAGAGATTTAGTATGTTGTTCTTAGAAGCTCAAAAATGGGCCCGAGAGTTAAACAATTGGGTGGTACCGATCGATGAAGTCAGTTTAGATGATATGGTCCAGATCAAGGTCGATTTATTTTAAGAGACTGGTGATATTTGTATTGTGTCCGAGCTACTTGATTATTTGAAACTACAAGGGCGTCTAGTGCCTTCACTTTCACATCTCCCTGCTGAATGGGAGGACTTATATGAAGGGGCCGCTGAAGTCGTGGAATGTATCAACTTTTCATGGAAAGATAATATCGTTGCCACCGGGTGGGGGGACAAATTCGATGATTCAAATGAAAAGAAGAGTTAAAAAAAGATTAGTCTGATAGTCAACATGTGTGGGATGATATCATTTGAGGATTTAGTAGGAGAGATTAACAAGGTGGATGATCAACCTAATATTAATGAAGAAACATGATTTCTATTTTTCCCTCCTTCTGTGAACCACATGACCATGTTAGGAAGACATTACCAAATCCTAAGTCTACAACCATCAGCGTGCGACAAAGGAAAGGGTGTCGAGAATCTTCCTATGCCAGAAATAACCCTTGAGGAAAGAAAGATCCTCGATCAGTAGAAAAAAACCCAAGCCAATATCACTATATGGGGACTTTTTATGTGTTCCCAGCTACACCAAAATGCCTTGATCAAGCTATTAATGGGACTCACAGTTCCTCCCTCAACCACGCCAGAAGAAGCGGTGAATCTAGTTGGGTCCTTAAATTCTACTAGAATTCTCTCCTTCTCCGAAGAAAAAATCCCCAGGATTGGTCCAAACCACAATTATGCTCTCAACATCTTTGTCGAAGTCATGGGGAGGACAATCCCACTCTCTCTTGTCGATAATAGATTAGCTCTTAATATTTGCTCGTTAAGGACCCTCAATTGTTTGGGATTGAAAGTGAGAAAACTTGCTCCAACCTCTGCCACCGTATGTGCCTATGATAATACCCGTCGAGAGGTAATGGGATCTATAATGCTTGCAATAGGGGTTGGCCCTACAAATCCTATTGTTGAATTCCAAGCCAACGATATCCCAGCCTATTTTAATTTTCTGCTCGGACAACCGTGGCTCCATAGAGTCAAGGGGGTATCTTCTTCCCTTCATCAGAAACTAAAATTCTTCGCCAATGGGAAGGTCATCACCATCTTGGGCGACAATGTTAACACCGAGAATGCAAGCACCAACAGTCCAATACTTGAAATACAATACGAGATAAATGATATGCTTCTGTCAGGTTTTTGGTTTGAACCACTTCTTCTCCCAGTAGGGGATGATTTTAAAGATACGGTTCGTCCAGAATATGACCCATATGGAAATGTCAATGTAATCCATATGTTCAAAAAAGATTCCCTTCATGCCCGGATTGGGGCTAGGAAAAAAACAACAAGGGATACTTGAACCTATTATGTTGAAGAAGGCCTTTGGATTGGGCTATCAACCGTCTGAAGAAGAACTCGGAATGATCCGTTAACCTCGACAGAAGAGGAGGTCAGAATGCACCAAAAATCTCTTGGGAGACTCCCTAAATGGAAGATTCATCAGGGGGGGTGAAGATTTCCCCTTCTGTAGCTTCCCCGAACCATGGTATGACCATGAAGATAAAATGATGAAACCAGGAATGGAGATCTTCTTCCAAGATAACTACCCATGGGCGAAGAGTTCTCAGCACCGTGTACAACCCCTCACTGAGGATACCAGAGATTATGAGGAAAGTGACTCTGAGGATTCTTTCAATTTTCATCCACTAGGTCTAACACTGTGCATGATCCACTCGGGGGATGCATTGTCGAATTCATCCTGTCTGATCAAAGCTGTTGATGCACCTCTCCTCAATTGGCATGCTGTACCAGTGCCACTTGCTGATTTTAAACCTAACCCCGATATTTATCCCATTTCCCCTTATTTAGTTGTTCCTCCTAACTCTGATGTAATCAAAACCTCCTTTGATGAGGTTCTCAATGCTATTTTTCCTATCAATGAAATAAACAAAGATTTTGAGTATCTTGTTATGGGTTATATTAATTGTATTGATTCTAATCAAACTCTTGATGACGATGATTTTTCAAATGAACAATTCTTAACTGATCTAAATAAGGTTATTAATAAACAACATAGCCGCGTTCAAGTTAATAAAGATGAAATTATTGTTATTGATCTCGATTCTAGTATCCAATTGTGCGAGATTAGTATAGGGCCACCCTTAATGAGCACGAGTGCATGCAAGTCGAGGAATTACTAAAGGAATTTGTGGATGTCTTCGCATGTTCCTACAAAGACATGCTCGATATCGACCCTGAGATAACTCAGCATGAGCTTCCAACTCTCCCCGAATGCAAACATGTCAAATAGAAACTGCGAAAGCTCTGCATCGAGTGGTCGATCAAAGTTAAAGAAGAAGTTTTTAAACAAATGAACGTGGGATTCATTCGTGTGATCGAATACCCCACATGGTTAGCCATTATCGTACCCATGCCGAAGTCAGGAGGGAAGGTTCGCATGTGTGTCGACTACCGAGACTTGAAAAAATCCACCCTAAAGGATGATTGCTCGCTACCCAATATCGACATGATTGTGGACAATACAGCCAGTCATACTCTCAAGTCATTCATTGATGGGTTTATTGAATATAACCAGATCAAGATGCACCTTTATCACCAAGAGAAAACTGCATTCATCACCCCTTAGGGAACCTTTTCTTACACTGTCATGCCATTTGGTCTAAAAAATGCAGGGGCTACCTACTAGAGGGATTCCACAACCATTTTGCATGATCTGATACACAAGTAAGTCGAGACCTATGTAGACATCATGATTAATAAGTCCAAGACTAGGGAGGGTCATGCTCTCTCTCTTCGTAAGTTTTTCAAGAAACTGCGACCGTACAAGATGCGACTTAACCCACAGAAATGTGTCTTTGGCATTACCAAAGGAAACTCTTGGGATTCACGATTAGTGAGAAAGGGATAGAAGAAGATTCTTCCAAGATAAAATCCATATTCGAGATGCCACCACCCCGAGCGGAGAAAGAAGTCCAGGGATTCCTTGGGAAATTATAATACATCATCCGGTTCATCAGCCAGTTGACTTTCAATTGTGAAGCCATCTTCAAACGCCTCCGAAAGGATTCAACCAGGGTCTGGAACGAAGCTTGCTAAGAAGCCTTTGATCGAATCAAGTAATACCTAACCCAACCTCCGGTACTCATGCCACCGCAGCCTAGTCTTCCCTTACTCCTATACCTAACCGTAACCGATACTGCAACTGGGGATTTACTAGCCCAATACCTTGAATAAACCCGCAAAGAGAGGGCCATCTAGTATTCCAATTACAAGTTATTCGGTTACGAATATAACTACACCACGTTGGAGAAATCATGTGTCGCTCTTATCGGGGTTACCCCAAAGTTATGACACTACATGCTCGCCTTTCCCATCAAACTTGTATCCTACATGGATACTATTAAGTACTTTCTTGAGAAACCTGCCCTGCCTAGCCGAATGGCCCGTTGGTTGATGCTCCTAGCTGAATTTGATATTATATATGTCATGTAAAAAGCCATAAAAGAATGAGCCATCTATGACTACCCCATGGAAGAGGCCGATGTCTGGATCTATGAGTTCCCATATGAGAATATCCTCTGTACCTCCCAAGAAGACCTTCAATGGCAAATATTCTTCGATGGCGCTGCCAACAAGAAAGGGTATGGCATTGGGATATTCATAATTTCCCCTGATGAGTCTCACACTCCCATTTCCATTAAGATGGATATTCCTTGCACCAAAAACATGACAGAATATGAGGCATGCACGCTAGGCCTCTGTGACACCCCGACTAATTAAATACCGGGTAGCTACTCCTTTATTAAATCAATACAAAATTCCAAGTTGGTTCAGTTAATAGCATCACTGCCGAAAACATTTTAAAGATTACTAACCACCTAGTATTTAAAAAGTGAGTTGCCAAATTTTAAGTTAACTCTGATTAACATGCAATAAGAGGATAATGAAAGAATAAAAACCATTCACCATAATGAAACAATAAAATAACCTACAACATAATAATAAGTCCGAAGGAAAAAATCCTCACAACAATCCCATAACTGAACTAAATAAAATAAAGTAACCTGAATTAATTACATGCCAAAAGTCTGAAAATCTGAAATAGGAAATGATTCTAATAGAAATGGGAGACATTCTCTACAACTGATGAAAGTTGAATATAGAGTCAAGATAGATGAAGCGTCTACTAGCAAAGTCCTGTAACTTCCACAAACAGCTACAGCTCGTCACCTGAATGAGAATCCTAAGCATGGTGTCCTTGTGGCTGGGCACCTAAAATGATTTTTACAAAAAAAATAGATTTGAAAGCAAACGGGTCAGAGCCCTAAAGTGGGGATTATTTTAAAAACAGCAAGTGTTTTAATAACATTAAAATAATGAATGCAAAATACATGTTAGGACGTGCACTCACATGAAGTACTCACCTCTCGACTAATTTGTGCACTCCTAACGTACCGTACCCATCTAAGAGACATACATATCTAACCAGACTGTAATAAGTTATACCCCTTACTACTCAATTCCCATTATACGTTCCAGCATTATCAACCAAATAAAGAGCTTCACTTAACTCAGGTTCTCAATGATTAGTATTACAATTCATTACAGGTTATCCCTTTATAGTTACTCAAAACGTTTCTGTATTTATACGCACAATACCAACATGAAAGTCTCATTAATTTAGGTGTATATTAATCACGCCATAAATATACAATACAAGCACCCGAGACTAAGCTGCGGTTCACACATACTCTGCTATCCATCCCGGTACATCACGTACATAAGGATCACGCATTCCGAATCTCTCAGGAATCGTTCTCAGATAATAGCAAATCACAAACAATGGAGGCGAACACAGTCACATCACATGGGTCAGGCACATACTTACGCTCCCACGATCAGCAGACTTATTAACATCCCAATAAGTCCTTCTCTGACCTATGTTCTCGAGGTACCAATCTAAATCCGGGCAACACAAGGATTAGAGGGCCCTAAGCGAACGTAAACCTCCCGTGATAGCAAGTATGGTAGGTATATCATACACATAAGAGCATATACATATACTAAGTATACACACATCTTAGTAATCACCGTAATTTATTTATGGTATACTTCTCATTCTCGTACCGACGTATAATGTTACACAATTACATATTCCCGGTTAATATAATTATTTAAGCCGCCAATAATTCTCGCATCGTAATAGTCACTCACGTCCCATTCCTCAATTTCCATTCAATTCGAGTCACACTTCTATGTTTTACTCCTCAATATAACCCAAATGTCCCAACTATATCAATCTATCATCGAGGGAATGTTATCTCTACAACTAAACAAGGTTACGGGACATGCAAAATCAAAACAGGCCAAAAAGCCTAATCTGTCAACTCGTTAGAAGTCTCGTTCGAACGAGGCTGTTCGAACGAGAGTTCGTTCGAATGAACTGGGCATCTAACGAGATCTCGTTCGAACGAAAGGCATCGAACTAACATCCCTCTCGTTAGAAGGCAAACTGTCAACTCGTTAGAAGCTCGTTCGAACGACCTGGGTAGGTCTTCTAATGAGAGGCCAGTTTCGAGCCCAGAAATTCCCTTTTTCGTTTTTCCAACTTTCTTCACATCTAATCCCACATAAGAATCGTCCCAAAATTATTTTAAGGTTTCTAATCCATACCAAACATTCGTAGGTCATAATTAAACAATTATCTAGGGCCAAATCTTCCTAACATCATCAAATCCTCAATTCCCTTCATTTATCCCCAAATCCCATGAACATGAACCCTAAAATTTTAAAGTCACCAAAGGGGCATAATTAAATCCATTTTTTTTTATATACAAGATGTATTTCTATCAGATTAATCATCCTAACACAATTCTACATGAAATCGTTTCATCAAAATATAAGTTTCTACTTCCAATTCAATGGGTTTTTATCAAACTCCCAAAATAATACAATTTTCATGATTTCCTACGCATGGAAGAAACATTCTTTGCCAAAAACAAAATTAAACCACTCGCCTTATATATATCTTTAATTTTGATGTCGAATTGATGAATGATTCTCTCTCTCTCTGCAGAATTCTCCTCCCTCTCTCTCTCTTTACAAGTCTTCTTCTCCAAGGTGACAATGGTGGCTAGGGTTTGCCTTAGGAAACTCTTTGGAACTAATTCTAATAACCCCCGTAGCCCATTTGGTCATAAGGTGTAGTTAGTGGGTTTAGTGGGTAATTACGAAGTTAGATTTTAATTCCTAATTTTCGTTGGTTTTAATTCCCAAAAATTCAAAATTACCAAACTACCCTTTTTCGTTGCCGGTATGGCCTAAAAATGCCCCGAGACACAAACTGAACCCCCGGCTAGTGTTTTCTGACTATTTCGACCCTTCCGAACGCGTTGGTGCACTCAAAATGACCATACGGTTAATAGAATTAAAATTCTCTTTTTAATTAAATAATAATATTCCTGACGCGACTGTCACACGCATCTCAACAAAATTCCAAATCGCCGTATTTCAATCTCACGACAAATTTCATAATTCAACATTCATATATAACCATATATACTCATTAAAATCAAATACCAACTCGCATCTCGCTAGTATTTTTATCTAGATTAATTCCCAATTAATACACATTTAATTCAATTAATCCCATAAATAAATATCATGAAAATACGGGGTATTACATACTTCCCCCCTAATAACAGAATTTCGTCCCGAAATTCGGAACTAGAAAGTACCTGGTAAGAATAACTCTGGATAACGTTCGCGCATATCATCCTCGCGCTCCCATGTGGACTCCTCGACATTATGATGTCGCCACTGAACACGCACTAACGGGACTATCTTTGACCGCAGTTTCCGCTCACTTCGGTCCAAAATAGCAATCGGCCCCTACTCGTAGGAGCTATCAGGCTGGAGATCGATGTCCTCCAAAGCGATGTGAGAATGAGACAAATCGTCTCTAAGATATTTGCTTAGCGAGTAAATATGAAACACATCGTGAATCCGATGCAAATGCTCCGGTAATCCAAGTCTATACGCAACCGGTACAATCTGCTCGATAATAGGAAATGGTCCCACATATCTCGGTGCCAACTTACCTTTCTTCCCAAAACGCATAATCCCCTTCATAGGAGATACTCTGAGCAAAACCTGGTCCCCCACTTCAAATTCCCTGAAGGACCTTTTCGCACCAGCATAGCTCTTCTGCCTATCCTGAGCTACCTAAATGCGACTCCGTATCAGCTCTATTCTTGCCGAAGTATCCTGAATCACTTCCGACCCATGTAGTTTGTTGTCCCCCACCTCCAACCAACATGCTGGGGAACGACAAGGTCTACCGTACAACGCCTCAAATGGATCCATGCCAATGGTTAACTAGTAGGAGTTGTTGTAAGCAAACTCTACCAGTGGAAGATACTGCTCCCATCCACCCCCGAAATCAATGATGCACATACGTAGCATGTCCTCCACCATCTGGTTTGTACGCTCGGTTTGCCCATCGGTCTGCGGGTGGTACGCCGTACTCAACTGCAATTCCGTGCCCATGGCCTCCTGAAAACTCTCCTAAAACCATGAAACAAATATATTGTCTCTGTCAGACACGATATTTAGGGCCACTCCGTGAAGTCTCACTATCTCTGCAATAAAGAGCTGGGCATACTGTCCCATAGTGTAGTCTGTCCTTACGGGTAGAAAATGAGCGACTTTGGTCAACCTATCCACAATTACCCAAATGGAGTCGTGACCTCTCTGTGACGAAGGCAGCCCCGTGATAAAGTCCATGGAGATGCTCTCCCACATCCACATCGGGACCTCTAATGGCTGTAGAAGTCCTGCCGGTCTCTGATGATCCACTTTTACTAGCTGACAAGTGGCGCATTTAGAAACAAACACGGCAATATCTCTCTTCATCCCGCTCCACCAATACTGACGTCTCATATCTTGGTACATTTTGTCCCCACCAGGATGTACCGCGAATCGTGATCCGTGCGACTCTGCCATCACCCCGTGCCGTAATTCCTCCCCTTCCGAAACTACCAATCTCCCATTGAAGCGCAATCCCCCGTCTGAGCTAACGGTATAGGACTCGGCTCCCTCTGCTAGTAATCGAACTATCTGCTCCTGACAGAACGAGTCATCTGCTTGTGCCTTTACCACTCTCGTGACAATCTGTGGTGTAACAGTCATCACCGATATGAATGATCGGGCCACTACATCCTGGTGTTACAACTCCTTCCACTTGGCCTTCCACATCCCTGCCATTTCATCTACTGGTCTACGGCTCAACGCGTCTACTACCACGTTAGCCTTCCCCGGGTGATATTGGATATCAAACTGATAATCCTTCACGAACTCAAGCCACCTCCGTTGCCTCATATTCAACTCCTTCTGCGTGAATAGGTACTGTAGGGACTTGTGGTCCGTGAACAATCAAAACTTCTCCCCCAAAAGATAATGTCTCCAAATCCGTAGGGAAAATACAACTGCCGCCAACTCCAAGTCATGAGTGGGGGAATTCTTCTCGTGAGGCTTTAGCTTATGGGAAGCATAAGCTATGGCCTGACTCTCCTGCTGCAATACACCTCCAAGTCCTTGCAAGGACGCATCGGTGTAGACTAGATACTCAACTCCCGATCTCGGTAATGCTAACACCGGTGCTGAGGTCAACTTATCCTTCAACTCATCAAATGCCAACTGACAGGCATCACTCCATATGAATGGCACCCCCTTACGAGTCAGATGTGTCAAAGGACCCGCTATCTTCGAAAATCCCCGAATAAACCTCCTGTAGTATCCTGCTAGTCCCAAGAAACTACGAATCTCAGTCGGTGTCGTGGGATGTCCCCACTCCCTCACCGCGGATACCTTCCCCAGATCAACAGATATCCCCCGATCGAAAATAATATGCCCCAAAAACTGAACCTCCTTTAGCCAAAACCCGCACTTCTCATACTTTGCATACAACTCGTTCTAACGTAGCGTCTGCAAAACCTGCCTCAAATTCTCTGCGTGCTCCTCCTCTGTCTGGGAGTAAACCAAAATATCATCAATGAAGACAATGACGAACTGCTTAAGGAACTCTCTGAACACCCTATTCATCAAGTCCATAAACACTGCTGGAGAGTTGGTCAAGCCAAAAGGCATAACCCGAAACTCGTAAGAACCATATCTCGTTAAGAATGCAGTCTTCGAGACATCCTCTTCCCTGATACGCAACTGATGGTATCCCGATCGCAAATCAATCTTTGAGAAGAAAGAAGCTCTCCTTAACTGGTAGAATAAGTCATCGATTCGGGGCAACGAATACTTATTCCATATCGTGATTTTATTCAACTCCCGGTAATCCACACACAACCTCAACGATCCATATCTCTTCTTTACGAATAACACAGGGGCACCCCACGACGAGGTACTCCTCCGTATAAACCCCTGACCCAACAACTGCTCAATCTGATCTCGTAACTCTCTCATCTCAGCTGGAGCCATACGGTAAGGTGCACGGGCAATAGGCCGAGTGCCCGGCGTCAAGTCGATCACAAAGTTTATCTCTCTACTCAGAGGTAATCCAAGTATATCCTAAAATATGTCGGCAAACTCTCGAATAACCGGAATTGAATCAAGTGGTATCACCACTTACTTAGAGGTCTCCTCCTCTATATAGTACAAATGAGTGGACGATCCTCCCTCGGGATGAGGCATCGCCACTAAAAACATCTCCTGCCCGGGAATGGCAAAGATAATACTCCTACTGAAACAGTCAATCATGGCTCGGTACGCAACTAGCCAATCCATGACAATAATGGCATCATACTCGGTCATATCTAATACTAACATATCCGCGGGTAAAGTAAACCTCCCGATCTCTATACCCACGCCTCTACATACACGTGAAATCAGGGAACCCTTACTCAACGACGAATCTACACAAGTAACCGTACTCTCGACGGTGTCTAACAACCCAATGGCGTGTGAAAATCTCATAGCAATAAAATAGTGTGTAGCCCCCGTGTCAAATAAAATACGCCCCATAGTCCCCTGAATAAAGAACATACCCTCAATGGCTGGTGGCTCCTGTGGGGCTGCGGCCTGCTGAAGCTAATATACTCTCCCATACTACAGCTGCCCCTGCTGAACTGGGACCGCTGGAATGGGTGGTAATGATGCCATCTGTGGTGGTGCCGGGAGGGCGGCGGGAAACATAGGTCTTTGAGGCTCCTGTCGAGCACCCTGCTGCTGCTGCGGGGCCCTTCCCCTATCCGGACAATCTTGGCGTTTATGGACAGTCTTTCCACAAACGTATCACTTCCCTGGGAAGTTTTCCCCTCTCTGTCCCTGCTTCCCCCGACCCTGGTGGCCGTTACCGTTCCTCCCCTGGCCCTGCTGAAAATGCTGTTGACCATTCTGACCCTGCTGGTTCTGATGGCCGTTCGGACCCTGATGGCCCTGCCGAAAACCTCCTTGTCCGTGCCTGAAGTTCCCCGATCTGAACCTCTTATGATCCCCATACTGGGAACCCTGATCACCCTGCCTCTGCCCTTGAACAGAATGTGCCCCACTGGCACCATTTCCCCCAGTCCTGCCCTGATGTCTGGACTCTCCTGACCTCTTACCTTCAGTCATGTGAAAGCGATGATCCTGGCAGTGTAACAGTGCAGCGTTAAACACATCAGAGTAAGTGGCCAACGATAGATTCCCCAATAAATGTTGACGGATCCTCCAAGTCAACCCGTCTGTAAATTTCTGTATCTTCTTCTCTTCTGTTGGTATTTCATCCGGAACAATATTCAACAGATTGGTGAATTCGGCCTCATACTCGGCCACAGTCTTACCTTCCTATCCGAGATTCATCAACTTCCTCCTCATTTCCGTGTGAACTGCTGACGGAAAATACTTGCGGTCGAATCGCACCCAAAACTCCTGAATCGTGAGAGTATCTCTCTCCTCCACGGTGGTAATAGACTCCCACCACTGCAGTGCAGACCCCACTAGCTTAAAGGTAGCTAGTATCTTCTTCTGGACATCGGTGCACTCATACATCCTCAGGTGCCGCTGAATGTCCTTCCTCCACTGACTCGAAACCACAACATCGGAGCTACCTATGAACTCCGGTGGGTGTGCTTTCTGAAAAGCATCACGTACACGTTCCCAAGAAGACGAGAATGCATGTGCCTGAACTGGCACGGCTACTGGCGCCTGAGGTGGTGCCTGCTGAACTACGGCTAGTGTGGCATTTACCGCCTGGGCCACAATGGCTGCAACCTCGGAGGCATTCGTCGTGCCCTGAACTGCTGCGGGCTGTGGTTCTGGTGTAGCATCCCTGGGAACCCGTTGTGCACGTCGTGGAGGCATCTGAAATAAGAATAAAGTTTATAAGTTCTCATTTATAAACTTAAAATAGCTCAAGAGCGCAACATATACAAAATAATACAACAGTCCTAAAATATAGGGCTCTACATCAAAGAAAGCTCAGCGGAAACATAATAAGCCGTTCAGATCCTAAAGGACACTAGAACCTGATGCTCTGATACCACCTGTGACACCCCGACTAATTAAATACCGGGTAGCTACTCCTTTATTAAATCAATACAAAATGCCAAGTTGGTTCAGTTAATAGCATCACTGTCGAAAACATTTTAAAGATTACTAACCACCTAGTATTTAAAAAGTGAGTTGCCAAATTTTAAGTTAACTCTGATTAACATGCAATAAGAGGATAATGAAAGAATAACAACCATTCACCATAACGAAACAATAGAATAACCTACAACATAATAATAAGTCCGGAGGAAAAACTCCTCACAACAATCCCACAACCGAACTAAATAAAATAAAGTAACCTGAATTAATTACATGCCAAAAGTCTGAAAATCTGAAATAGGAAATGATTCTAATAGAAATGGGCGACATGCCCTACAACTGATGAAAGTTGAATATAGAGTCAAGATAGATGAAGCGTCTACTAGCAAAGTCCTGTAACTTCCACAAACAGCTACAGCTCGTCACCTGAATGAGAATCCTAAGCATAGTGTCATTGTGGCTGGGCACCTAAAATGGTTTTTACAAAAAAAATAGATTTGAAAGCAAACGGGTCAGAGCCCGAAAGTGGGGATTATTTTAAAAACAGCAAGTGTTTTAATAACATTAAAACAATGAATGCAAAATACATGTTAGGATGTGCACTCACATGAAGTACTCACCTCTCGACTAATTTGTGCACTCCTAACGTACCGTACCCATCTAAGCGACATACATATCTAACCAGACCGTAATAAGTTCTACCCCTTACTACTCAATTCCCATTATACGTTCCAGCGTTATCAACCAAATAAAGGGCTTCACTTAACTCGGGTTCTCAATGATTAGTATTACAATTCATTACAGGTTATCCCTTTATAGTTACTCAAAGCGTTTCTGTATTTATACGCACAATACCAACATGAAAGTCTCATTAATTTAGGTGTATATTAATCACTACGTAAATATAAAATACAAGCACCCGAGGCTAAGCTGCGGTGCACACATACTCTGCTATCTATCCCGGTACATCACGTACATAAGGATCACGCATTTCGAATCTCTCAGGAATCATTCTCAAATAATAGCAAATTACAAACAATGGAGGCGAACACACTCACATCACATGGGTCACGCACATACCTACGCTCCCACGATCAGCAGACTTATTAACATCCCAATAAGTCCTTCTCTGACCTATGTTCTCGAGGTACCAATCAAAATCCGGGCAACACAAGGATTAGAGGGCCCTAAGAGAACGTAAACCTCCCGTGATAGCAAGTATGGTAGGTATGTCATACATATAAGATCATATACATATACTAAGTATACACACATCTTAGTAATCACCGTAATTTATTTGTGGTACACTTCTCATTCTAGTACCGACGTATAATGTTACACAATTACATATTCCCGGTTAATATAATTATTTAAGCCGCCAATAATTCTCGCATCGTAATAGTCACTCACGTCCCATTCCTCAATTTCCATTCAATTCGAGTCACACTTCTATGTTTTACTCCTCAATATAACCCAAATGTCCCAACTATATCTATCTATCATCGAGGGAATGTTATCTCTACAATTAAACAAGGTTACGGGACATGCGAAATCAAAACAGGCCAAAAAGCCTAATCTGTCAGCTCGTTAGAAGTCTCGTTCGAACGAGGCTGTTCGAACGAGAGTTCGTTCGAACGAAGTGGGAATCTAACGAGATCTCGTTCGAACGAAAGGCATCGAACGAACATCCCTCTCGTTAGAAGGCAAACTGTCAACTCGTTAGAAGCTCGTTCGAACGACCTGGGCAGGTCTTCTAACGAGAGGCCAGTTTCGAGCCCAGAAATTTCCTTTTTCATTTTTCCAACTTTCTTCACATCTAATCCCACATAAGAATCATCCCAACATTATTTTAAGGTTTCTAATCCATACCAAACATTCGTAGGTCATAATTAAACAATTATCTAGGGCCAAATCTTCCTAACATCATCAAATCCTCAATTCCCTTCATTTATCCCCAAATCCCATGAACATGAACCCTAAAATTTTAAAGTCACCAAAGGGGCATAATTAAATCCATTTTTGTTATATAAAAGATGTATTTCTATCAGATTAATCATCCTAACACAATTCTACATGAAATCTTTTCATCAAAATATAAGTTTCTACTTCCAATTCAATGGGTTTTTATCAAACTCCCAAAACAATACAATTTTCATGATTTCCTACGCATGGAAGAAACATTCTTTGCCAAAAACGAAATTAAACCACTTGCCTTATGTATATCTCTGATTTTGATGTCGAATTGATGAATGATTCTCTCTCTCTCTGCAGAATTCTCGTCTCTCTACAAGTTTTCTTCTCCAAGGTGACAATGGTGGCTAGGGTTTGCCTTAGGAAATTCAAGTCCAATTGGAGTGGCCCCTATATTATTAAGAAGTTATTATCCGACGGAGCCGCTATGCTCATCGACCTTGATGGAGAAGAAATGGCGCGTCCAATCAACCTCGACCGTCTCAAGAAATTCTACCCATATTCTGTAATCTTGGCGCGCTATGAATCTTTTCACCTCCCTTCAATTATAAAATAGAAGTCTCCATTACCCTCTACTCATAACTACACGGGTCCTGGTCCTCTAACCTTTTTTCTTTCAAAAAAGGAATTTCAAAAAAATTTTAAAACCCTCGAAGGTACGTAGGCAGCTCATCCGCCTTACATGAGCATGGCCCCCTTCTCTTTTCACAAAATGCTATTCTTTTCTTATCCCTGAGAACGATAGTTCATTTTAACATATATATGAACAAAAGGACTATGTATGCCTTAGTGATCGGTATAGATAATTCAAAATGTAAAACTCATCAAGAAGTACAACTAGATGATAAAAACTCCTTTATTTCATCATTCAAAATTTCGGTACGATTACATCGGCATAGGGAGTCAAATGACTTCCCTTGTCAACCTAATCCTACCTTTATAGAAACAAAAATAAAATAAAAACAAGCCCACTACTCCTAAAATCACCCTCTAATTATTCCCACATTATAACCCTCAAATTATTTCCAAACACATAACCACACCCATTATAAAAGCTTCATAAAATTCTACCCGTAGCTGCCAGAGGAACCTGCCCCATCATCACCCGCATCCTCGGATACCCAAACTTCCCCTTCCTGAATTGAGTGTCACAGATTCTCCATTGAGTGATAAACCTGAACTAGCTTGTGGAAAATAACAACACCCCCTTCCATGGTGTCAGATATGGCAAACCACCTTTGCCTAGTTTCCACAGCCAGTATCTTGGCCACTACCTTCTTCCACAACCACTTCATGTGGTCCCCGAAGACATGACAGACTCTACCCATAGATTGGGAGGGACGGGTCGATGAACGACGATTCTCCCATAGAGAACCAAGTCACATACGCATACGATCTGTCAGGTCCTCCATATGAAAAAAATTCAGTGTTCGCAGTGGAACAATTTATTCCCAACCAAATTGGCTTAACAGCCTCTAGGGAAAGTAGAAAGAGATCTATATGAGGCCTACTAACCGTACATATTGGTACTCCCCGAGTTCCAGAATGAGAAGAAACTCCCCCCACCAAGGCACTGACCAGCGCAAGCCTGGAGCCCCATGCTCTACTAACCAGTTCTCCAAGCTCTCAATGTCCAGGCCTACGCTAGTAAAATAGTGTGGGAATAAGTTTGGCACCACCAATAAAGGATACTCAGGTAGGACCACCATACGGAACCTCTCTGACAGCCACATGAACATCATTACAGGGCTACCCCTCAGAAATTCGGAACAACCTTCCTGCCTGGCATCCAGACCATTCAAAGTCTCCGCCAGTATCACCTTCGCAACATTGTGAAGGTATAACATCCAAGAAGAAATAGATACAAATTGGGGATCCACCAGTACTTCCCTAGTTACCAACAACAATTTTGAAACCAGGCCCAAATGACGACCCCAACATGACCAGCATCACTGACATCCCGCAAATGCATAAAATGCAGCACCACAGGAAGAGAAATCATTCCTCATGTGACTAACGACCTGGCCACCGAAGATGAAATGTGGAGAAGTCACGCCAACAGCTCCCCAGAGGAGCGGAAAAACTCAGTCATAGCTGATGCAACACTCGGATTTATCCCTAACATGGCAGAAAAATCTTCATAGGTCGGACAAATTTCTTCCAACCCAAATAGAAAGACATGGTCTTTAGGGTACCCTAATTCCACAGCTTCCATCAACATATTCCACTCTATGGGTCGTTTGTGCCACAAAGAGGCTCGCCGCATGTTGAAAGAATCACATTCAACATTGTAGGAACACATTGCTTCCAAGGTTTCAAGGTGGTTCACAAACTCATCACTACCAGGGAGAGACATATCACAAAAGAAGAAGAAAGAGAGCAAAGAAGGATGTAAAGGAAAAAGGATGGGGAGGTTTGAAGAAAATCTCCATCCGCACTCTTATTTATACTTGAAAACTCTTAAGCAAAGACAAGAAACCCTACAGAAATCGGAGGAAATCTTACCCCACCAATCACCAAACAATTAAAGAAAGTGCAATCAAAGACTTGGGTTGATTGAACTGGACCGACGTGCCGATAGGTAGGAATGGGGTCATGCTGATAGGCAACCCCCTACTTTGGGACAATTCTCTTTTTTCCTCTTTTGTCAAAATGAAAAAAAAAATAATAAAAATAATTTTTATTCTAAGGGAATTTCGAATTTCCTTTTTTGACTTATCCCATTTTAAAATAAAATCCTTCTCAAATCATTTTTTAATTCTTTTTAAGGTCTCAGTAAAAAAGTAAAAAGAGCATGCGAATTAATCACTAAAAACAAAAATTCACAAAAAAGTTCATTTCACTTGCATAGATATTCGTTGTGTTACATCAGTGTTACATGAAAAGAAAATAAGAAATACAACAGGACGCAAACCTAACCCAAGCTTCTTTCTCTCTGTCTCTCACCCATATTTTCTCTCTTTATCTCTCTTCACCTACAAACTCTCTCCCTCTCTCTTCTTCTTCTCTCTTCTCTCTCTCTAAGAGCCTCCCTCCCTGCGACGCCCCCTCTTCCTTCTGCGGCAAGATGATGCGCCACCACTCCTAGAGCCCGACCCTTCCTCAGACGAGGTAGACGACACCAGATAAGAAGGAAACGGAATCTTATCCTTAATGTGGGAAATCACCGAAGATATACAATCCCTAATATCCCTCAGCCAAATGGTGGAGACCCTAATGTGCTGCAAAAGAAAATAGAAAAGAGCAAATCAGTCAGTCTAAGGCAAAGGAAGAAATTAGGAAATCAAAAGATAAAGAAGCAAAAAGTATACCGCGAGTCAAAGGACCTCCTCTGTCAAGCACAAATCCTCTAGGTCCATCACATTAGGACGATATAGCATACTAACCGACCCTCCATCTTCCCATTGAATGTTTTAAATAGGCAAGAATAGTCGTATAAAGGGAACCTCCGAAGACGTCGCTACCACTGATGTCATCGCACTGCCTGCACTGGGGGAGGACCCCACCTTCGGACTAGAGCCCGCGCGAGGCAGAGGCATCACGTCATATATGTTGGTTGGAATTATCCATCTCGACACAAAGTCCATATAATCATACATCACCTCCGTGTCGGTATATGATGGGTAAGGTTCACCTATCATTGCCGCCACCCGGGCGTCGTCCGACATCACTCGCACCCGCCTCATGAACAATGGGGGTTTCTACGGTGGCACCACGACTTTATCCTCCATAATCTATGTAACTACTCTCTCCCCTAGGTACCAAAAATAGCTAAACTCATGCGCCAATAGATACCGCATCTGCGCATGTCCCCCAGTCACCCCCATATGCTGGATAGTCGTCCCTCGTGGATAAAAGGTCACCAATAAATTCCCCAGTAAGAGAAAAAGAGATCAATACCAATAATAGGTCATCAAGGGAAAGGCACCCTCAAGAAAAAAGTGGGGACTTACTCGCTCACTCATCAACCCATTCAAGACTTGACCCACCGTCTCCAGAGAGAGGATTTCTTCGATTGCCAATTGGACTTTCGCTACCGATACATCCGATAGAAGTCCCCAATAGAATCTTCCATCAAATCTATCAATTGGGTGTTAAACCCAATTACCTCATAGAACCACATCTCCAAAGGACAAAATGAGTCAACACTTATGAAATCAAGAATAAGACGTATGAACGAAAATGCGAATGCATAAAGGAAAATGCGAAAAATGAAGAATACCTCAAGAAGATACGTGGCTCTAGTAAACGTTTATTGGAAGCACCGGTTGAATGCATCAAGAGAATAATAAAGGGTCACAAAAGTCAGGCTCCCCAATCATAAAGACAGATGTCCAAAAACACCCTCAAGAATGGAAAAAACCACAAGTGCACGACGTCACCACTAGAAAACCTCCCAGCACTAGTAAAATGAATAGATGAGCCATCTAATGTAACTATTGTCCACCACTCTCATCAATCCTCCTCCTCAGTAACAACTCCCTCAAAAGAGACAAATGAAGCGAGTTCCCAAAAACTACCCTCTCCACATCACCCAACTCCGCCGTCACCGCCTCCGGCGTCACCCTCAGTGTCCTATCCGCCTTAATCTATATACCCTTAAAATCCATCCCCCGCAGCTACTGCACATCTATTGGAGTCACCGTCATCTCTTAAAAATCCAAAATGAAAGGTGTGGGTGGTGTCCCACCACATATCCCCCAGAGCACAAAGAACAGCCGTAGAATAGGGCGTCTCATCCAGAGTAGATGTCAGTCTCCCAAAACCGACTAATGGCACCATCCAATGAACCACAGATGGAAGGTGATACCAAAAATCCTTAAGCCCCGTCGCCCCTCCGGCACGCATAGTCGACATATAAACAATCAAACTTTCAAAAGCGAGAAGAAAAAGAAAAACCTTTGTCAAGTTCAAGAAATAACGAAATCTCGCTAAGAAAAAAGGGAAGAGAATGCCAAAAGTCATCAAAACTTACATAGCCTATAGGTTTCACCACCCTAGAAGAGAAATGATGTGAAGGCTCGCACAAGAGAGTTCGATCATCTGCCAATGGATCGAATGAGTCAAAATAGTTTTTGCTGCCCAAAGCAAGGGTCACCCTAGCCCTCCATTCCAAGCCTGCCCACTCATCAGCATTAAGACACGCCATGTGTGTTATGATACTTTATAACTCAGCCATCTCTTGACTTTGGAATATTGGAGCGATTTTCAGAAGGTAATTGTAGAAGAAGGAAAGTCGAAAAGCTGTGAAAATGAGGAGAACCCGCCTCTTTTTATAGGAGGCTAAGGGGCATGCCGATCGGCATCTCCCTGCCACCCACCGATAGTCACTGTCCCCCCACCTGCTCAAGGTACACCAAAAGACCGTGCCACTACCATTTGTCATCCCTCTATCTATGTCGATTGGCACCCCCATTGAAATTTCGTACAAAAATCCCGAAAAGTGCCATAAAACCCCCCAAAAAATTTTAAAATTCCCAAATGGATGTGAGAACCTTGTCCACCAAGAAAAACATTTTTTACCACACTCATTTCCCCGGAATAACTCTTATCTCCCCCGGAGGAATTCTTGAAATTAATTTCATGTCTCCTCAGCAACGTCTCCAAAGGACACCACAAAATTCAAAAATTCCCCGATTGAGACACGTCAAACCCTCGAACCATTACCTCTTCCTTAACAAAACCTAAAATCAAATGCTTCCCCCAATACCTAGGAGAAGTACAAGATACATATACCCAGTGGAGTCTCCAAATTTCTCCAAGAAATTTAAACCCACAGAATTGGCTTTGACCCACAGAATTAGTTGCGTCTATTTTAAGCCCGCATAATTGGCTTTGACCCGCAGAATTGGTCACGCCTACTTAATACCACATAATTAGTTTTGACCCACATAATTGGTCACCCCTACTTAAGCCTGCATAATTGGTTTTGACCCACATAATTGGCTTTGACTCGAAGTATTGGTCACCTCTGCTTAAGCCCGCAGAATTGGCTTTGACCGTAGAATTGGTCACCCTTACTTAAGCCCGCAAAATTGGCTTCGATCCGTAGCATTGGTCACCCCTACTTAAGCCTGCATAACTGCATTTGACCTACATAATTGGTCACCCCTACTTAAGCCCGTAGAATAGGCTTTGACCAGCATAATTGGTCACCCCAACTCAAGCCCGCAGAATTGGCTTTGACCCATAGAATTGGTCACCCCTATTTAAGAACGCATAATTTTCTTCAACCCAAAGAATTGGTAACTTCTACTTAAGCCCTCAGAATTGTCTTCGACCCACAGAATTGGTCACTCCTATTTAAGCCCGCAGAATTGGCTTTGACCCGCAGAATTGGTCACCCCACTTAAGCCCTTAGAATTGGCTTCGACCCGCAGTATTGGTCACTTTTACTTTAGCCCACAAAATTGGCTTCAACCCGCAAAATTGGTCACTTCTACTTAAGCCCACAGAATTGGCTTTGACCCGCAGAAATGGTCTCCCCACTTAAGCCCCCAAAATTGGTCGCTTATATCATAAGCCCGCATAATTGGCTTTGACCTGCAGAATTGGTCATTCCTATTGAAGCCCGTAAAATTGGATTTGACCCGTAGAATTGGTCCCCCCTACTTAATCCCTCAGAATTGGTTATGACCCGCAGAATTGGTCACCCCACTTAAGCCCTCAGAATTAGCTTCGACCTGCAGAATTATCGCATTTACTTAAGCACGCAAAATTGGCTTCGACCCGCAAAATTGGTTGCTTGTACTTAAGAAATTAGAATTGGATTCAACCCATAGAATTGGTCCCTTCTACTTAAGCCCTCAGGATGGGATTTGACTCGAGGAATTGGTCACCCCTATCTTAAGCCCGCAGAATTGGCTTTGACCCACAGAATTGGTTGCCACATCGGTCACTTACTACCTTTGGCCTCAGTCATCACTTGCTCTTAGGTCCTCAGAATCATCCATCCCCATCATACCCTTAGGTCCTTAGAATCGACCTCGACCCTCTGAACCGATCATCCTCTCTCCTTAGGACCGCATAATTGACCTCTATTATATGGTGTCTATTCGGCGACTTTCACTTATTCCAAGATCACCCATCGAGAGTCTCTATGGACACCATATTTTAGGACCCCTAAGTCTCTCCTTGGGTCCCTAAAACCTCTTCATTTCACTACAAACCCTAGGTCACACTCTGAGTACCGATCTAAAAGCCATTGGGCGCTCCCGGGCTTTAATTTGACCCCAATCAACTTCATCATCAGAGTGAAAGCTCTTTAAATCTTCAAAGGGCACTAAAACCCCTTTCCAATGGTCTTACCTGTGCACAAAATGGTATAATTGTTCGGACAAACGATCAGTTTCCCCCAAAAAATTTATTTAGAGGGCACCAGGCACTCCTGGGCTCCGTTTGACCAAGGTCAACTCTTTATCTCAAATGAGACTGAATGAATCTCCGTTGGCACTGAATACCCTTTATAATGGTCCATCTCGTGCATAATTTTAACCTATGGTATGTAAGAATGATCCGTTTAACTCTAACAGGTCACTGGGCGCTTTCGAGCCCCGACTGACCAAGGTCCACCCCATGTGCGATTCTAACTTATCATGTGGACGAACGATCCATTTCCATCTGTCAATCTTCGTTCAAAGGACCGACATGTGCTTTTGAGCTACATTTGATCAAAAGTCAACTCCCAAACCTGGGAGCGGCCCTGTGCGCTATTCAGATTAACGGATTATGTTATACGACCATTTTTCAAGGAAAATCTGTACGAGACTGCCAATTGGCAAGTTTAGATCCCTACCTATCGGTAGTGTGTCTAGGATCACTTGCCGATAGGCAGGACAAAGGAAGTGTCGATCATCAACCCCCTGGTCCTATAAAAGGAGGGCATGACCTCACTACCAGGAAGACCAACATAAGAGATCCATCAGCATCAGTGGTCTCAGTAACATTCTTTCAAAATCAGCGAAGTTCCCCATGTAAAGTTTGATTCAAGCTTATATTCCCATCCTTTTCATACCCAATTTGGCAAAATCATATTCTCTCTCATCCAACACTCATCTCACATTCAAGGGAGTTCATCCAAGGCCAAAGATCAAGATTCAAAGAAGGTCCAATTTCTTCCCTCTCTCTTTAAATTCCATATTTTTACATAAATTCCATTAGATTCATAATCTAGTTCCTACTTTAGTTCATTCACATTAATATCTACATTTTTTTTAGTATATTGCACATATTTTATTTTCTATAAAAAAAAGGAAGAGGATTACGCCCATAAATTCCGAATGAAATTATCCACTACACTTTTTCAAAAACCAAAAACACATTTTCTACACACACACACATATATAATAAAATTCCATTTGGATTTATGGGATAAACCACACCCCATGCTTCATTATAACTACGTGGACTTTCATTCCTTTATATAGGCAACGTAGGTGCTTTGGATTGAAACCCGAGACTCGAGTCCAATTCTAATTTTCCAATTTTTTTAATTTTCCAATTTTCTCAATTTTACAAATTCCCCAATTTTTGTAATATCACTCATTTCCATGTTTATCATATGGTTGTATCACATAGTATGCTTGTTTGAATTTCATCCAACATGTATTATCGTTTCATAATAACGATTAATATCGCGATAAACACACAAATCGTGTTTGTAATATATATTATTTTTGTAATATTCCTACGGATGACCTCACTCTACCTTTCCCATGGTATGAGTTGAACGATTACAATCTCCGTTATATACACACATGCACACAATTCACGAAGAAATAAGGGAAAATAATAACACTACCCCATGAGAGATATAAAGGGTGGGATGGGTGCCTAACACCTTCCTATTCCGTAACTTAGCCCCTGAACCCTCATTATATTGGTTTCGTATGCATCAGTTTGTCCTTGATGATGCTCTCTCGAAGTGGCAACATGTTCTTTTGCCTATTTTGTGGAAAATAGGCTGGAAGCTCCATATCTTTACATTTACCCCACACTGATGATGGTCAAAGCCCAAAAAAATGGCGCGAGACTGCAATCTTTTAAGGGATCCTCCACCCCCATTACCCTCGAATATTTTCTCGAGATGGCCACATTTTTATTGTAATGTTAAGTGTCAATGGGTGTATAAACCATTAAAAACCTATTTCATATTCAACAATTGGCCTCATTAGTCCAAATACAATGTCATTCTAATCCTTATCTAAGACTTATACTTCTAATGCCTCTGGAACCAGAGCCTCTGCTTTTACTGGCCCTATATTTTCCTGGTAGAGCCTTACATCGACACAGTTGGAAATGGCATGAAAGGGTAGTGGATCAACTTCCACCTCTTCTATAAGCTCATCTTCCTTAATCAAAAGTAATTCCTGATGCATAGAATAAGGAATGCATTTGCTAGAATGGATCTGATTTCAACCTAGTAACACGTTAGAGCTAGGTTTGCCCTCAATAATAAAGAAATCAGTTTTAGATTTTTTGTTGCTTACTTCAATGTCGACTAGTAGTATACGTTTGGTAGACTTATTATTCATAGCAAAACTAGAGATAATAATTTGAGTTTGTACCAATTTAATATTATGTTTTTTGATTTTAAAAACATGGAAAATGGCATTAGGTTGATCGTTGCACCATTATCTATCAATATTTTATTGATAAGAACACCATTTATTCAAGATTTAATAAATAAAGGCATTATGTGGCGTGCCATATGTTCCGTAGGTTCTTCAAACCCATATACGATGTTTAGTGCAGAGATAAATATGTCAAAATTATCTACCTTCTATTCACCATGTTCATCCACTTCCATGGTGGCCACCTCTTGGTCTTCCTCAGCTTCGAACCTCTTGGGAAGGATTATAACCATGGTGATTGGAACTTGCTAAGGTAGGGAGCCAAACTGGATGAATTGTTTCTATTCAACCTCTTGAACATGTGTTGTGGCATCAACTGCCATCATTTCTCCTTTCTTTTATTCATTAAATAACTTTTTTCAGATGAAATGTCTTTATCCATGCTCACATTCTTCTCTAAAGCCTCTAGTATTTGAACTAATAGGTTAGAAGAAGTTTGAGTTCCCTCTGGTTCCCTATGAAACCTTGGATTTGACTTTAAGGATGAATAAGCAAAGTCCTCTCATTCACTATTTTTATCTAGCTCAATGCCTTCTTGCCAGGCCCTATATTTTCTTTGGATTATCCTTTGCTAGGTTCTAAAGATCACAATTTCTGGTACTCTTCTTTTTTATATTGGTTGTTACACGACATGCCACATATCAGGAGCCACTTGCCTATACTTGACTGCGTTTGGTTTCTTTGGCATATTATTAAATTACTGCCCGACCTTTGGATCTTAAGCTATGAATCAGTCATGTACACCTTTCACCACTAGAATAAATTTTAGCACTTTAGCTTACCCCAAATTACCCAATGTTAGTGAAATTTAGCCTCTAAAAAGCCATGTCTGATGTACTGGTTATTTCTTGGTATCTTAGCACTCCTTTGGGGCTAAAATGGACCAAATTATGGTCTTATTTTCACGAGTTTTTACTTTGAATATCTTGTTCTTGGAACTTTGGGGCCTTGGCTTGATTTCCATTATGCCCATTATTATTGTTCTTCTGTTGATATTTCTTCTTCAAATCCATTAGTTGACACAACTCAACATAATATTCTCCATACTTGATGCATAAGTGTTTCATCATCTTCTGATCAGGATCCTCAATGGTGTCAATCTTTGAAGTCTTTGATTCAACCTTGGTTTTCGCATTGAATTCCATATGCCCCTTGTTCCTAGGCATCTGGATTGATTCGATATTGAGGAGGGGGTCATCATACACCCCCACTGTGCTTTCTTGTTTTGAAGTGAATATGATATTTCCCTACCTGATAAACTCATGCACCTTATCACAAAACATAAAGTGGGCATCAATCGACTGTGAAAACACATAATGCCACTTACTATAAATTTTTCCTTTTATTTTATGTGGCTTTTTAGCATCATCGGGTGGTTTTAAATTCCTGGATTTTAGAGAAAATCAGAAATCTCATTAACGTTAGTGATATCAAAAGAGTAGTTTTTTAATCATTCCTTTTGACTTTAGTGCAAAGAATTCTGCACTAGTATCCTTTCGAACCAATGGTTCACATATTATAGTTTATGCTCCTACAATTTTAGCAGTATCTATTTCAAAATTAGGATCTTTATAATATGTTTTTAAGGAAGAAGTGTTTCTTTCGTTCTTCTATTCTAGAAAAGCCTCATATCTAGATTCTTTGGCAGTTGATTCTACCAGATCTGTAAATTTTGTGGCATCGAACTTATTTCTAAGACTAAATTCTAAGCTATTTGAGCCAACTTCACAAATTCTGAATCAGGTAAGACTATTTTACATTTATCTCTAGCCCTTTTGAACCTATTTATAAATGCAGTAGCTTTTTCATCAGGCTTTTGGGTAAGTCTAGCTAAGCCAGCCATGAAAACTTCTTGTTCAGTTTGGAAGAATTGAGTATGAAGCATGTCTTCCATTTATTTCCACGATTGAACAAATTTTGGTGGCAAACTTATGAACCATCCAAATACTTCATTTGTGAGGGAATTGGAGAAAAAAAATTAGTCTTAAGTAGTCATTTATTCAAGCATCAACACATTAACAAGTCAATTTAGCATTGTGTTATACTATGGATTGACTCCCATCCCCTGGAAAGAGGGTAAAAGTAGGGAATTTGAAGCTCTTAGGAAGTTCGATTCTAACTACCCATTTTGGATAGGGCTTCCTATAAATTGTGGTCTAGACCCCCTAGGTTAGTGGTCCACATATTTCATCTATCAAATCCATAATTTCATTTCTTCCCACTCCTCTAAGTAGTTGACTATTTTTTAGGGAAGTTATTTGGAAGGAGCTGGTTATACCAAAGGTGGTGGAATTTATGGAGGCTCATTCTATTGTGTTTGGTAAAGCATAGGTTAGGATAATTGAGGAGTTTAGTTATTTACCCTCCTAGGATTATCCAATCCCCCGAGTTCTAGTTCAAACAATGGATTATTGATAATTCCATAGTTTGAAGTGACTGGTAAGACTAAATTGGTGTAATTTGGGGAAGGCCTAGTCCTTCATACCTCTGAGAGAGATGCTCTCCCAATTGGGTCATTATAACCCACTTGCTGGTAGGTGTTGGATGGTCCTACTATTTCCATTGGATTGCTTATATTTAGACCACTATTATTAGCATATCCACATATCCTAAGGTTATTTCTAAAACTGGTTTCACCATTGTTTGGCCTATAATATACAAAATGATAGGGATTCGATTGATTAGTGGTGTTTGCTCCATATTGTGGCGCATCAACCTAACTACTAGTTGTCATTCCATTGGGTAGGGAAAATCTACTATTTACCGTGGTGGGCATATTGTTTAGATTTTAAACCATATTTCCAAAATGACAAAAAAAAATTGGGTTTATTTGGTTGATTAATTAGTCGTGGATGTTTGTAGGCATAGTAACTGCTGGTATTCTTTGAACATTGGTGGATCTGGGAGCCACTGGAACATTCAACTCTTGATTATGAGTCATTGGTCCCACTCTTGAGTCGTCTCGACCAATAATTTTTTTGAATTGGTAATATGTTGGCTAGTAGAGCGAATTTCCCCAACATTTTCAATTATATCTCCGATTCGACATTTCCTAGCCATTTATAACCTTTACACAAAACTAATGTCCCACCAGGCGTGCTAAAATTATGTTTGGGTTATTTGTAACTGGTTTGATAGTTACTTAGGATCGCGAGCGTGTCGAGTAATATTTATAGACTTTCCAACCAAAGATTTTAGCCTAGTGAAATTTTATTTGACAATTATATTGCATTTAATGCCTCAATTATGAGGACTTATGCTTCCCTTATGGAAGACTTTGAAGTGAGTGCTAAGTGATTAACTGGACAAAAAGAGTAAATTTTCATGAATTAAAAGAAAATAAAGCTTTATAAATAAAACAAAAGAAAATTAGATTAATGTAAAGATTTAAAAGAAAGTAAATTGTGAATAAAGTAAAGATTTGCAGAAAGTAAAGAACAAAAGATGTAAAGGCGAGAAACTTTAAGTAAACTTGGAAAGAAAAGGTTACAACTACCTTACAATTTACTTGCAGAATTGATCGAAGTGCAGTAAATAAAGAAAGAAAATAAAAGAAAGGAAAAGAGGATAAAAAATAATGTAAATGCGTTTTTGGTGAGGGAGTCCTCTATTCCTTGTTGGGATCATTACTTATTAATAGTATTTATTTCCCATGGAACGTAATTTCTCTTGTAATTGCTTACTGGTTATTTACCCATTTGAGTCTTGCCCGTTTTGGTGCACTAGCAACTTAATTTAAATTGGAGTAAGTACCCACTTTAATTAACACGTCCCATGTGGTGCCAAGTGTCACACATGCATGCTTCCCACTAATTTATGTCTACACATAATAAACCGACTATTTTTGTTGATTTTAATTATTACATGGCAACACCTCATTATTTGTTTTAATATGGTGTAAACAGTAACAAAACTTGGGAGTATTAAGACCCCTATTGGGTTGGATCACAGATGTAATTTTGGGGGTTTCATTGACGTTTTGATTTTCTTACCAACTGCCATGAGATGGAAGGTGCTCGCTGTGCGAATGAGATATAGCTTCTTCTCATTGTCTTTGTTTGGTTGAGAAGGAAAGAAACATTTCCCAAAGATGACACCAATTGTAGGTGGTAAAATCCTACTGGTAATGTTCGACACAATTAAAGTCGAGCAGAAAATAAAAATTAACTATTAGACAAGATAATTATTTACGTGGTTGGGGAATGTGCCCACATTCATGGGGTGTTTCTCTCTCTTTATTGATCTCGTTCTAATGACAATGTACATGCCTATTTTTTATGGGTGAGGGTTACATTTATAGAAAAAAAACAAGTGAAGGTTTAGCCGTGACACAACTCTATGACTTGAAAGAGCTATCGAGACTGCTCGTCATTTTCTAGCTCCAAGATTTTCACAGATCGTCTTAAACAATCTTAATCTTCTTTAAGTGATACCTTTGATTGGATAAATGGACACATGTCCTCCCCTCAGGAGTGGTTGATATCTCCCTAATAGGAACATATCCATTTAATTAAAGATACATCAATGAAAATCAGTATTAAATATCTATCATTTCATCAAAGATTCAAGCATTGTAAAATATTTATTAATTAACGGAGGGAATAGCTACAAGTCTTCATCAATACTTAAGAGGTCAACAAACAAAGCTTCAAGGGATTTGATATTATTAGGAACACTATAAGGTGTAACACTCTTCAAATTGCTCAAACATTGGCTTAACATATGTCTCACATTCACATACACTTTAACAAACTCATAAATAATTTAAGAGGTTTTTAATAAAGCTAACACCATATTTTTAGTAAGCATAATATAATATAATATAATATAATATAATATAATATAATATAATATAATATAATATAATATAATATAATATAATATAATATAATATAATATAATATAATATAATATAATATAATATAATATAATATAGTCGATCATCTGAGTGATTTTTGAAACAACGGGTTTATAAAATGGGAAATATAGTCGATAACACATTAGAACAATCTACTACATTTCAAACATAATTGATTACATCTTAATATAGTTTATTGTATCTCTGTGAAATGGAAAATAATCACGAGTTTGTAAAAAAAAGGATGAAAAGGTAGCTTTACTAAAACACACGACTACTTTTCATCTCCATACTATATATACACCACATTTAACAACTACGAGGGTAAATTTAGCTGAGCAAGTCAGGCCTATAGTTGCTAAAGAAGGATTCAAATTGAATTATGTCTTTCGAAGCCCGAGCATAATGTGTGGACTCACACATTATTCTAGCTTCGTAGGTGGACTCCTACATGTCATTGTATAAAGGTATAAGGAACGAAGAACATTAAGTCTTGCCAAGGCTTCAAGGTCATTGTGTAAGTCTACTGTCGTGTCCTTTGTAATTCCGTACATAGTGAGTTTGGGTGGATGAGTCTTCAGAGGTTTTTTCCATTATAAGTTTTCCTTATTCATCGGTGTGTTGTGTGGTTGATTTTATTTTATCTTGCAATAAGCTAGATGCATATTTTAGGATAAGATAAAATATGGTTAATCGGTTTAACATAAAAAATTATTAAAATGGTGCAAGTTTAATGTGGGTAATTTGTTTAATTGAACTTAAATTTGAAAATTTAAAAATTGGCATATGTTTACCTGTCCATATAAAACCTCACATTTTTTTTCAAATTAGTATCAAAGAGGGTGTCTACAATTTGTTTAGTCATAATCCAGATGATTTTTATATAGAGGGTCATTCGCTTTCTAGGGCTCCAATGTTGGATGGGTCCAATTACACATATTGAAAAGCATGTATAAAATCAACACTTAAGACTATAGATTAGCGGGTTTAGTTAGTTGTTCTTTAGAGGTGTACCCCACCCATGACTTTAGTTGGTTAACTTCGTGTCCCTAAACCCGTAAAAAGTTGGAGTGGGGATGAACACAAATTAGCTAATTATAATTCACGTGGTTTGAATGATTTGTATTATATGGTCACACCGAAGGAGTTTCATCGAATTATAACGTGTGAAACATCCAAAGAAGCTTGGAATAGACTCCAACTAACCCACGAGGGAACTAGTTTTATTAAGGCTTGCAAACTCCAAAATCTCACCACTCAGTTTGAAATCATTAGGATACAGGAGAGTGAAACCTTTGATTAATTTTATGTGAGACTGTCTAATATTATTAACTCATCATTTAACCTAGGAGAGAGAATACCCAGAACTAGAGTTGTTAAGAAAATCTTAAGGTCGTTGCGTAAAAGATTTAATTAAAAAGTGACCGTTTTGAACTCTTTAGGTGCTTCAGACTTTGCAAAACTGGAAGAGCTTATGAGCAATCTTCAAATATATGATCTTCACATGTTTTCCTCCAAAAAGATGAAGAAAGATAAGGGCATTACTTTGAAAGCTCTGAAGGAGGAACCACTTGTTTTGGATGATGAGTATGACATCAATTCTGATGATATAAACATGTTTTCAAAAAAAAAGTTTAAGAAATTATTCAAGTTTGAAAAAAAATCTAAAGATGAAAATAAGTTTGATAAAAGAAAGTTTAACAAGGTTGTAAAATTCCCTAAAAATTGTAACGATAATTTTAAGGGGTATGATTCAGGTAGATGCTTTGGGTGTGTGGGTTATGGCCATGGCGCAGATAAGTGTCCCACTGAGCTAAGGAAGGAAGGTAAGAAGCCAAAGGCATACAATGCTATCTTTTGTGATGGTGAACTAGAAGAGGAACCTGATTCCCCCATTGAGCGCAACTACACCGCGTTCATGGATAGTCACACAATTCTTGATGATAAGTCTTTTGGTAAAGATAATTTTTGGCATGATGGTTCTGAGTCCAAGTGTTAATCCCAAGTGAGAGGTGGTGAAAAAGAATAATAATAATAAGAGTATGACAGTGAAATTCAAGTTGCCTTCCGAGTGTTGTATGCAAAAATGGTGAAATTAAAAAAGGCAAACTTGAAGTTGGAAGATAAGTTGAAAAAGTGTGCCGTAAGGAATGAAGATTGTAAATTAATTGAGGATATTAGGGAACATGAGAAGAATCTTTGGAAGAAGCTAGAGTATGTTAAGGGAGAGAGATATCACCTTCATAGTTTGATGGATATTGTACTATCTCGTATTTTTATGGCTTTTAAATTTGGGAATTTATTAAATTTAATTGATAATTAATTTACTATTAATCCGAAATTTTATTTTAAATATTTACAAGTGTGACGAGAGTTAGTAATTATTGGGAATTTGTTAAAAAATACTAGATGAGTAAAGTAATATATAAGATTGATTTTATTAAAATTGTCACGAGTGAATAAAATGGCAATTATGGAAATTTAAGTCAGGACGCGCCTGTGTCATGTCGGGACTAAATTATTATTATAAAAGTGAATAAATTATAAGTCTTCCGTATGGTCATTTAAAGTGCGCCAACGTGTCCAGAGAAAACTATATCCGGGGGTTTATTTTGGGTCTCGGGATATTTTTAGGCCTAATTGGCATCCCGGGAGGGTATTATATTCATTTTGTATTTTTGGGTAATTAAACCCACGAATTTCCCTAAGTTATATCAGCTATTAGAGGCTATCTTTAGGGTTAACAATCACAGAAACATAAGAACGACCATTAGAGAAGAAGGTAGGAAGCTTTTCAAGAAATCCAAGGCCAAGAACCCATTCGATTGCACCACCACCACCAAAATATAGATCGTAAGATGAGGAACGCAGCCATATCCTCAACATCATCAAATCCGACATTAGAATCCCAGGCAAGTATCTATCTTTATTTTCTTTTAGTTAATGTTACACCCATGTTAGAATAGGATTGTTAAACACATGTTTCATGGAAGAATTTAATGATTTAGACAATTAAATCACATGTTTTAGAGGAAATAGATATATTATGGAAATCTCAATCACATGTAGAGGATTACCCATGAAATTGTATTGGTTTAGAAGCAAGAATTCTGGAAAAGAATTAGAAGAATGGAAGTTTTATGAAAAATTAGGGTTATTGATAATTATGATGTTTTACCTCATTAATTCAATACCCTAGATGAATTTGTACATGTTTCACGTAGGAAATCATGTATATAGGTATATATGACCAGTGGTAATGTTGTTTGGGGGTTTGGGGATCGTTAATGGAGTTTTGGTTGAGGTTGGAGAATAAAACTCGTAGTTAACAATGGAAGAATTTCTAATAACTGCTTGATCGATCGTTCTATCGACCCAAGAGTATCGATCGATCGACCCCTTTCCTTGATCGATCGACCCCTTCTGCAAAGCTGCATATTTTTCTACTTTTTATTTAATCCGTGTAAAATACGTAGGAACCCTTGAATATCATTTACATAGTATAATGGATCATGAAGAGAACTAGTAGGGTCTAAGTAGACTCCGTTGAGTGAAATTTAATATGGGATGAAATTTTGGGTTAATGGGGGGGGGGGGGGGGGGGGAGGGGTTAGTCACAAATTGGAAATATTGCGTACGTCCACTAAAGGATTTAGAGACTCATGAAAGACTTAGACCAGAAGGTTAGAGAGGGCGTACCTACTGAAATTATATTTTAGTAAGAAGGAATACTTCGAGAGAGGAGAAGTAAGTATGAAATAAATTATAAGTGAGAATAAAAGAGATGAATCCGTTATGCGAGATAATTGAGTAAAATTGTGCTAAGAACGGATAATAATAATTATGGGTCGTGGGCGAACCTAATTTGGAAAATGTGAATATCTATACATATGACTGTGGGACTGTGTACATATATTAAGTATTATATTTATGAATAATCATACCCGCGCTACTTTCTATCACGGAGGTTACTGCGCCGGGACAGTCTTACCTTGATGGGACCTTTATGGGGGATATTGACTTGTACCCTAAAACATAGGATTCCTTGATACAGGCTATCTGAGAACGATAGTCAGACGGTCCTAAGAGACGTGAGGGGTATGTGCTGACCTTTTAGTGACTTGGAACTATGCTTCGCCTCCTTTTTTTGTGTATTGTGTTAATACAGTTCGAGAGTGATTCCGAACTAGTATTTCCCTTAGTATGAGTGATACGGGGACTTGATAGTAGAGTATGCCAGCACCATAGATTTTATGTGGGGTGCCGATAGAATATATAATATATGAGTGACTAGTATATATATATATATATATATATATACTTATATATGGAAACATTCTACTGTGCGTATAAGTAGTTAAGTAATGAATAAGTGCTCCAGCTTTATAATTATTGTTCGGGAACTTTGTAACGGTACTGGGCTGTTTTAAGTAACGTAAGAAATATTAAAGAGATTGATTTTTTTTAAACTAAATATCATAAAATTTTTACTTCTCGGGATAAAAATTTATGGAAAAATAAGTTAGATGGACTTATGAGTTTAGTAGTATGGTAGGCGTGCACATTAGATGAGAGGTGATAATTCTCAAGAGAGTGTCGCATACTAACATGGTTGTCACATTAGCCGGTAAGCATTTTAAATACTTGCTAAACTATTTAAAAAATGTTTTACACTCAGGATCTGACCCGTTTCCTGTTACTTATCTTTCTCTTGCATATATATGTATGTATTACAGGTGCCCTGCCATAGGGGCATCATGCATAGATTCTTTGGACTGGACGTGCTTCAGCTTATATGGGAATTACAGGACCTTACTTTAGACAATCTCTTCATTGATTCAGTTCCTATTTAGTTCTTCATAGTTAGGGCATGTGTCGCCCGATTTCCTATTATGTTTGGATTTGTTAGAGATTTATGTTTATTTACATTTCCAGTATTCAGTACTCTTTGGGAGTTAACTCTTTTCAAGATGATTTCATTTATAGTTATTAAACTTTGTTTGGTTTATCTAGATGGTTTAATTCTTGTGTGTTAATTGCCATCCTTAGTATTTATGTGATTCTTAAAGTGTTGTTTATTAAAAAGGTTTTCATATTGGAATTTAATAAGGTGAAAATAAGACTTTAAATTGTTTTGACACTTGGCTTAATTATTTAGGGTGTTTAAATTGGAAATAATAATTTTGCGATAGTGATGCTAAGAATGAACCAACCATTCACCTTGATTTTAATTTAATAAATGACTGATCACCCGTTATTTAATTAGGCGGGGTGTCACAGGTGGTATCATAGCATCACGTTCTAGTGTCCTTTCGGATCTGTATGGCTTATTTCGCTTCCACCTTAGCGTCTTTAATTTAGAGCCCTATTTTTAGGACTGTTGTATTCTTGTATTTACGCTTACGTCTTCAGCTATTTGAGATTTGATAATAACTATTGACTAATAAACTTCCTTCTCATTTCAGATGCCTCCGAGATGTGCACCCCGAGATAGGAATGCCCAGCCCGAGTAGCCAGTAGCTCCGGCTCAGGGAATGATGAATGCAACTGAAGTAGCCGCCATTGTTGCTCAGGCGATGAATGTCGCATTAGCGGTGGTGCAGTAGGCCCCACCCCAAGTTTTGGAAGTGGCGCGAGTACCAGCACAGCTTCCCACTGCATGGGAGTGGGTCAGGGATGCCTTTCAGAAGGCGTATCCTCTGGAGTTCTCGGGTAGTTCGGACATCGTAGTCGCCAACCAATGGAAGAAGGATATCTAGAGGCATTTGCACATGTATGAGTACACCGACATGAATAGACAGTTACTATCTTCCTTCAATCTAGTGGGTGCCACTTTGCAGTGGTGGGAGTCCACCACCACCTTGTAGGAGAGGGACAACATACCGATTCAGTCATTTTGGGCACGGTTTAACCGCAAGTATTTCCCATCTGCCGTGTAAACTGAGATGAGGCAGAGGTTACTGAACCTCAATCAGGAGAGTATGACCATTGCTGAAAATGAGGAGGAATTCACCAGACTTCTCACTATAGCGCCGGATGAGGCACCCTCTGAGGAGAAGAAGATACTACTATTTTTAGATGGATTGGCCTAGAGGATTCGTCAGCACCTCATAGGCAATCTATCGTTGGGTACTTACACTGACGTACTTAACGTTGCTTTATTACACTATTAGGATGATCGCTTCCATCAGTAGAGGAGCAAATGAGCAGGGGAGTCCATCCAATAGGGCAAGACAGGGGGCAATAGTAGTACGGGTGGGGCACCAGTAGCCCAAGGGCAACCCCTCACAGTGAGCATAGTTCCCATCAGGGGGACCCTGCCAAGAAATTTTGATCAGGTGATTCTAGGCAGGGATTTAGGAGATTTAGACAGGGCTAGCTGGGCCAGTTCAATCAGCATGTCCAACAGGGCCAACACCATCAGCAGCAGGGTCAACAGCAGGGCCAACAATATTTTTAGCAGGGCAGTAGAGCCAGTGGCGGGGTGGTAATGGCAAACATGGCCGTGGTCAGCAGGGGAAAAGGGGAGATAACTTCAGGGTCAAATGTTTTGGATGTGGCAAGAATGGCCATAGGCACCAGGATTACCCAGAGGGGGATAGGGCCCCACAGCAGCAGGGTGCCCGTAATGAGCTGCAGAGGTCACTCTTTCCAGTCGCCCTCCCCGCGCCAGCTCAGATGCCAGCCCTACCAGTAGCCCCAGTTCAACATGGCCAATTACAGTATGGACATGTCTATAATGTCCATGAGGAAATAGCACCTCAGGCACCACCCGCGATTGAGGGTACATTTCCTATACATGGCACTATGGGTCGAGTTTTATTTAATACTGGGGCGTCGCACTATTTTATAACTACTCATTTTGCAGGGGACTTAGGGTTATTATACACAACAGAGAGTATAGTGACATGCGTAGACTCATCATTGAGGAATGGGTCTTAATTTTCTATATATGCCGAGGTGTAGGTATAGAGATTGGTAGCTTGATTTTACCTACAGACATGCTAGTTTTAGATATGCATGAGCGCAATGTCATTATTGGCATGGATTGGCTCGTCGCGTACATAGCCATGATAGATTATTTCGATATGAGTATTATCTTTGCCATTCCGGGGCATGAGAAGTTTTTAGTGGTGATGCCTCGCCCAGAGGGAGGATCTTCCACCCATTTGTATTACATAGAGGAGGATACCTATAAGGAGATTATGATTCCCCTAGATTCAATTCCTGCCGTTCGTGAGTTTTTGGATGTATTTCAGGAGATACCGGGCCTAACCCTAATCAAGAGATAGATTTCATCATAGACTTGATGCTGGGAACTCGGCCAATAGCACGTGCACCGTACCGTATGGCTCTAATGGAGATAAGGGAGTTACGGGATCAGATAGAGCAGCTGTTAGTTCAGGGCTTAATTCGTAGGAGCACCTCACCATGAGGCACTCTGGTGTTATTTGGGAATAAAAGAGATGGTTCGCTGAGGTTATGCATGGATTATCGGGATCTAAATAAGGTCACGATACGAAATAAATATCCATTGCCTCGAATCGATGACCTGTTCGACCAACTGAGAAGCGCAACCTTCTTTTCGAAGATAGATATAAGGTCAGGATATCATCAACTACGGATTAGGGAGAAGGATGTTTTGAAGACTGATTTGTTGACGAGATATGGATCTTATGAGTTCAGAGTCATGCCATTTGGGCTGACAAATGCTCCAGCCATATTTATGGATTTGATGAACCAGGTGTTCAGAGAGTTCTTAGATCAGTCTGTCATCATCTTCATACCGAGCCCTTGAGATAGGTTCTTCAGACTTTACGAGAGCATCAACGATATGCTAAGTATGATAAGTGAGGGTTTTGGTTATGGGAGGTACATTTTTTGGGGCATGTTGTGTCGGAATTGGGGATATCGGTTGACCCAAGCAAAGTGTCGGTAATGAGGGAGTGGGGGCAGTCCACGACACCGAAAGAGGTGCATAGTTTCTTGGTGTTAGCCGGGTACTACAGGAGGTTCATCCGAGTCTTTTCGAAGATAGTGGGTCCATTGACGAATCTAACTCACAAGGGAGTACCGTATGTTTGGGATGATGCTTGTCAATTAGCTTTTGATGAGCTGAAAGATACGTTACCTTCGGAGCTAGTTCTTTCTTTTCCCAAGACGGGAGTGGAGTACCTAGTGTACACTGATGCCTCTTTACAAGGACTTGGGGGAGTACTTCAGTAGGAGGAGCAGGCTATAGCTTTTGCCTCCCATAATCTTATTCCTCTTGAAAGGAATTACCCCACCCACGACCTGGAGCTAGGAGAGGTCGTATTTGCATTGCGGATTTGGAGACATTACTTATTGGGGGGAAAGTTCCTCTTATTCACAGACCTCAAGTCACTACAATACTTGTTCACTCAGCGAGAGTTGAACATGCGTCAGCGTAGGTGGCTGGAGTTTGTGAAAGACTATTAGTTCGAGATACAGTACCATCCGAGGAAGGCTAACGTGGTTGCAGATGAGTTAAGCCATAGACTAGTTAGTGATGTAGAAAAAGTGTGGAGAGCAAAGTGGAAATAATTGGGCCACCAAAATGCGGTAGCCCATTCCTTTATATCGGTTATGTCAGTCACATCCGAGATTATCACAGGGGTGATACAGGCACAAGCAGTGGATACATTTTACCAGGAGAAGATTGTACGACTCTTAACTGAGGGTACTGAATCCTATTCAGTGAGCTCTGATGGGGGTTTGAGATTTAATGAGAGATTGGTGATCCCAGAAGGATAAGACTTACCTCATACAGTGATGACACAGTCGTACGAGTCTAGATTTACGGTACATCCTGGAGGGGATACGATGTACCAGGATATGAGGCGGTAGTACTGGTGGAGTGGGATGAAGAAGGACATTACAGAGTTCGTGTCCAAATGTTCTACCTGTCAGATGGTAAAGGTGGACCACCATAAACTGCCAGGGTTACTTCAGCCGTTGGAGATACCTATGTGGAAATGGGAGAGTATTTCCATGGATTTTATTACTAGGTTGCCGACATCACAGCGGGGTCACGATTCCATATGGGTTATAGTGGATCGGTTGACCAAGGTAGCCCATTTTCTGCCAGTACGGACATACTACACCAGGGGCATGTATGTACAGTTATTCATTACCGAGATCGTTAGGCTATATGGTGTGCTTTTGGATATTGTGTCTGATAGAGACAAGATTTTTGTGTCGCGCTTCTGTGAGAGATTTCAGGAGGCCATGGGTATGGAGTTGAGATTGAGTTCAGCTTACCACACACAAACAGATGGACAAACGGAGCGTACCAATCATATGCTGGAGGATATGTTACGCATGTGTGTCCCTAATTTTGGAGGAGGTTGGGAGTCGTATCTTCCACTGGTGGAGTTCTCTTATAATAACTCCTATCAGTTCACGATCGGTATGGACCCATTTGAAGCATTGTATGGCAGACCTTATTGTTTTCCCGCTTGTTGGCTAGAGGTGGGGGACAATAAGTTTCTCTAACCAGAGGTAATTCAGGAGACTTCAGCTAGGATTTATCTTATCAAGAGTCGCATTTAAGTTGACCAGGACCGACAGAAGATCTATGCCAATGCGAAGCGGTCCTTCTGAGAGTTTATCGTGGGGGACCAAGTATTACTGTGCATATCTCCTATGAAAGGAGTAATGAGGTTCGGGAAGAAGGGGAAGTTGGCTCTGAGGTATGTGGGTCCATTTCCCATTATCGAGAGGATTGGGCTGGTGGCATACATATTGGGGTTGCCAGAGCACTTGCACCGTATTCACAATATATTCCACATCTCATCGTTGAGATGATATCTTTGGGATGATATGGTCGATACTCACATCGCGATAGAGGATATTGACTTACAGCCCGACAGCTCTTATGAGGAGAGACCAGTGTCTATCCTAGACCATAGCGAGAGAAAATTGAGGTCGAAGGTAGTTCCACTTGTACGGGTCCGGTGGGAGCATCATAATGTGGAGGAGTCCACTTGGGAGCTCGACACAGATATGCTTAAAAAATATCCAGATTTATTTTTACCAGGTATGCCTTATTTTCTGAATTTCGGGACGAAATTCCATTATTGGGGGGGAAGTATGTAATACCCTGTATTTTTATGGCTTTTAAATTTGGGGATTTATTAAATTTAATAGAGAATTAATTTAATATTAATTCAGAATTTTCTTTTAAATATTTACTAGTGTGATGAGAGTTAATAATTATTGGGAATTTGATGAAAATTACTAGATGAGTAAAGTGATATATAAGATTGATTTTATTAAAATTGTCTCGAGTGAATAAAATGGCAATTATGGAAATTTAAGTCGGGACACACCTATGTCGTGTTGGGACTAAATTATTTTTATAAAAGTGAATAAATTATAAGTCGCCCATATGGTCGTTTCGAGTGCGCCGACATGTTCGTAAGGGTCGAGATAGTCAGAAAAATATACCCAGGAGTTCAGTTTTGGTCTCAAGACGTTTTAGGCCTAATTATCATCTCAGGAGGGTATTATAGTCATTTTGTATTTTTGGGCACTTAAACCCACAATTTTTCCTAAGTTATATCAGCTATTAGAGGTTAGCTTTAGGGTTAACAATCACATAAACATAAGAACGACCATTAGGGAAGAAGGTAGGAAGCTTTCCAAGAAATCCAAGGCCAAGAACCCATTCGATTGCACCACCACCACCGCCAAAACATAGATCGTAAGATGAGGAATGCAGCCATATCCTCATTATCATCAAATTAGACATTATAATCCCAGGCAAGTATCTATCTTTCTTTTCTTTTAGTTAATGTTACACCCATGTTAGAATAGGATTGTTAAACACATGTTTCATGGAAGAATTTAATGATTTAGAGAATTAAATCACATGTTTTAGAGGAAATATATATTTCTGGAAATCTCAATCGCATGTAGAGGATTACCCACGAAATTTTATGGGTTTAGAATCAAGAAATCTGGAAAAGAATTAGAAGAATGGAAGTTTTATGAAAAATTAGTGCTCTTGATAATTATGATGTTTTACCCCATTAATTCAATACCCTTGATGAATTTGTACATGTTTCACGTAGGAAATCGTGTATATAGGTATATATGACCAGTAGTAATGTTGTTTGGGAGTTTAGGGATCGTTAATGGAGTTTTGGTTGAGGTTGGAGAACAAAACCCGTAGTTAATAATGGCAGAATTTGGAATAACTGCTTGATCGATCGATCGGCCCATTCGGAAAAACTGCATATTTTTCTCCTTTTTATTTAATCCATGTAAAATATTTAGGAACCCTTGAATATCATTTACATAGTATAATGGGTCATAAAGAGGACCAGTAGGGTCAAAGTAGACTCCGTTGAGTGAAATTTAATATGGGATGAAATTTTGGGTTAACAGGGGGTTTATTCACATATTGGAAATATTGCGTACGTTCACTAAAGGATTTAGAGACTCGTGAAAGACTTAGACCAGAAGGTTAGAGAGGGCGTGCCTACTGAAATTATATTTTAGTAAGAAGGAATACTTCGAGAGAGGAGAAGTAAGTATGAAATAAATTATAAGAGGGAGTAAAAGAGATGAATCTGTTATGCGAGATAAATGAGTAAAATTGTGCTAAGAACTGATAATAATAATAATGAGTCGTGGGCGAACCTAATTTGGAAAATGTGAATATATATATATATATATATATATATATATATATATATATATATATATATATATATATATATTGACCGTGTGACTATGTACATATATGAAGTATTATATTTGTGAATAATCATACCCGCCCTACTTGCTATCATGGAGGTTGCCGCGCTGGGACAGTCTTATCTCGATGGGACCTTTAACGGGGATATTGACGTGTACCCTAAACCATAGGATTCCTTGGTACTGGCTATTTGAGAATGATAGTCAGACGTTCCTAAGAGACGTGAGGGGTATGTGCTGACCTCTTAGTGACTTAGAACTATGCTTCGCCTCCATTTTGTGTGTATTATGTTAATACAGTTCGAGAGTGATTCCGAACTATTATTTCCCTTAGTACGAGTGATACTGGGACTTGATAGTAGAGTATGCCAGTACCATAGATTTTATGTGGGGTGCCGATAGTATATATAATATATGAGTGACTAATATATATATATATATGGAAACATTCTACTGTGCGTATAAGTAGTTAAGTAATGAATAAATATTCCAGCTTTATAATAAGTGTTCGGGAACTTTGTAACGATACTGAGTTGTTCTAAGTAACGTAAGAAATCTTGAAGAGATTGATTTTGTTTAAACTAAACATCATAAACTTTTTACTTATCGGGATAAAACTTTATGGAAAAATAAGTTAGATAGACTTATGAGTTTATTAGTACGGTAAGTGTGCACACTAGATGAGAGGTGAGAATTCTCAAGAGAGTGTCGCATACTAACATGGTTGTCACATTAGTCCGTAAACATTTTAAATACTTGGTAAACTATTTAAAAACTGTTTTACACTCGGGCTCTGACCCGTTTCCTATTACTTCTCTTTCTCTTGTAGATATATGTATGTATTACAATTGCCCTGCCACAGGGGCGTCATGCATAGATTCTTTGGACTGGATGTGCTGAAGCTTATATGGGAGTTGCAGGCCCTTACTTTAGACAACCTCTTCATTGATTTAGTTCCTATTTAGTTCTTCATAGTTAGGGCATGTGTCGCCCGATTTCCTATTACGTTTAGATTTGTCAGAGATTTATGTTTATTTACATTTTCAGTATTCAATACTCTTTGGGAGTTAACTCCTGTCAGGATGATTTCATTTATAGTTATTAAACTTTGTTTGGTTTATCTAGATGGTTCAATTTTTGTGTGTTAATTGCCATCCTTAGTATTTATGTGTTTCTTAAACTGTTGTTTATTATAAAGGTTTTCATATTGGAATTTAATAAGGTGAAAATAAGACTTTAAATTGTTTTGACACTTAGCTTAATTATTTAGGGTGTTTAAATTGGAAATAATAATTTTGCGACAGTGATGCTAAGAATGAAGCAACCGTTCAACTTGATTTTATTTTAATAAAGGACTGATCACCCGATATTTAATTAGGCGGGGTGTCACAGAGATTTTGAAGAGTCTCGTAAGTTGATTGAGTCTAGGATAGTGGAGTTAGAGGAGAGATTGAAAGACTTGAGTCATGTCAAACTTGAATTGGAATCTAGGTAAAAAAAATGGGATAAGATGTCAGGCACCAATGCAAATCGAAGATGACCATTGTTGAATTTTCTTTGATGATCCAAATGCTTCCCCTACAAAAGCTAAGACCATGTTCTTGAGAGCGTAAATTATTGCTAGGGTGTTAATGTCAACCTAAGGGTCACATCCTTATGTTTACACCGAAACACATTGCATTAGGAAACGCCCCCTTAGGCGTTTTTGTTTTGATCTTCGAAAAAATCTTATGAAACCTAAGTCTAATGTCACCATGGTTCCCCAAACCCAAGAGAGTCATATCACACCTATGTGGGTTGGAAAATCTGATTTGGAGGCATTTAATTTTAGTCTTGCTAATTTTTGCATGCCATCACATGATTCTTCCCATGCTATATCATATGAGTGATTATGGTTATATGTTTTCATACACTAAATGTAAGCACAATTTTCCAATCGAGTCAATTTGTTTGTAATTGGCTTAATTCCGGACAAAACATTTGATTCATAGGTTAGGATTTGTATTGTCAATCACGTAAGCCTATGACATGTTTAATGAAGACGTAGCGGCCACGCTTCAAAGTTGGATACACATCGTTACGTATTTGTCGTGCCAAGTTTATCATTACATTTACCAAGGATCTCATAGGAATGAATTCATTTTAAATATGGTCCTTTGTTATTTTTTAAGGGTTTTGTTTTCGAACCAAATAGTTTGGAACTATTTTTAAAATATTTTTTGAAGCAAAATATTTTTTATTATGATCTTGTTAGAACGAGATTTGAATCTCGTTAGAACGAGATTTGAATATCCTTATAACAAAATGGCAGTTTTGTTAGAATGACTTTTGATCTCGTTAGAACGAGTTTGGAATCTCTTTGGAACGTGCATCTAACGAACATCTAATGAGGCCTCTCTGTTTCTTAGTGGACTTCTCATTCGAAAGTCATTGGAAGTTTCGTTTGAACAAACTTTGTTCTCTTTAGAACGAAAATCCATTCTTGTCCGTTCGAACTGTTTAATCTCGTTCGAATGGGTTAACAACCTCAAAATTCATGTTTTACTATTTATAGTCATGTTGGACCCAATTTTTTCAAGAACTTTTGTCAAAAATTAGTTCCTTGCCTATTTACTAAAGTACCAAAACCCTAGTTTCACCTTTTGTGTTTAAAGATCCAAGTTGTTTATATACATAGGCTTTGAGATCTTCTATTTGGGTACCATAGTTTGTTTCTCGACAACTTGAGAGAAAATATTTTATGTGGTGGATTTGGTACTTACTGTTTACACACGGTGGACTCTGTGGTGGTGATGTTATGGTAAAGAAGCGATAGATTTCATGTTTTAATATATAGAGGGATACTGAGCCTCATCGTTGGATACCGAGGCGTGCGTGGTGGCAACTCGTTGGGTGGAATCCTGCGTTGCACTGTGGAGGAGCAGTTGAAGATTAAAGATGCGTCAAGACTATTGGAGATTGATTCATTGAGCGAGTCATTTGTCAATTTGTGTAATTCCTTATCATAGCGAACTGTTTGGCTAGGTCGTCCGAGGTTTTCCCTTTGTGATTTTCCTAGTACATTGGCATGTTTAATAGAATTTAGTTATTTAACTGCTTATCACCTAGATGACCGTTTTAGGTTAAAAAGATAAAATTGGATAAATCTAGTTTTCATAACAAATCGGTTTTTATTAGTGCACAGTTTTAATAGGGTTTAATTTGTTTAAAGTTTTAATCCTTAAAATTGAAAATTTTAAAAATAGACTTTGTTTGTTCGGACCATCCCTTGCCTATTAACATTTTGCATTCTTAAATTGGTATCAAAGAAGGTTGTACTAAAATACCATGTGATACTGATTTTTTACGAATTTTTTGTGGATACCAATTTTTCAAATTGGTATCATACCCAGATGCACCAAGTTATCATGTAGATCCTTGTTTTGTACTGTTTAGGGTGCTATACTTTTTACTTGTTTTTCTCTTGATGAGTCATCACTGTGATAAGTTGTCCGATGCGTTTAGCGATGACGATGACTTTGATATTCGAGATGAGCTTAATGAGCTTTAGAACCGTACTAAAAAATCAACTCGTTTGAATTTTAAGTTTGCAAAAAGAATTAAAATTATTGAAAAAGGAAATTCTCATTTTAAAGTTGAAATTGAATTTTTGCAATATATTCAAACTGAAAGAAATATCCTTCCTGTGAAGCTTGTGGAAATGGACTGTATTTAAAAAAAAATAGAAGTGTCCAATAAAGAGAGTGAGGACCGAGTTTGACTTTTGGATAAAGATTTAGAGGACTTTAAATTGACAAGGGTTGGTGTTCGTGCCATTGAGGATAATGATAAATTGATAAATGATTTGAGGGCACATGAGAAGACTCTTAGGGATAGGTTCACTTGCATTGAGGGTAGGGATATAACCTTCAAGTAATGATTGAAAATTTAAATAAATAGTCCCTAACATTTGAAGATTCTAATTCCTATCTTGAGTCTAGGATAGTGAGGTTAATAGATGATTTGGAAGACTCAAGTAGTGTCGGTAGTGATGGTGTTGGGTTTTATGATTCTAAATCTTTGTTGCTAAATATAAGACCATTGTTTTTTTTAGAGGGTCAACCACGTCCTAGGGTGTTAGAAAAGGTCAACCCAAAGGTTTCGTTCCTAATCGCATCTACACGTTCACACACTACGATAGGAAATGTCATCTTAGGAATTTTTTCTATGATATTAGAAGAGACCTTAGGGAGTTGATCTCTAGTGCCCCCTTGGTTCCCAAAACCCGTCGTGTTAAGTATTCATCTATTTGGGTTAGGATATCGATTTTTGAGGCACTAAACAATAAACTAGTTAATTATTGCATGCTTGCACATGACTCTTCACATGCTATATCTTATGAGTGATTACTTGCATGTTTACGTACACTAGTTGTACTTCATGATATATGTTTTCTAATTGTATGTTGTTTGTGTCTTTTGTATTTTTATTTTTCATTTATTGAGTCATATTAAAAAATACAAAAAGATTTTGTTTGTCTTTTGAGTTCGTTTGTTTTTAAAAATTGGTATTTTCTTTTGAATTTTTTTAGAACAACTCAAAAAGATTTTTGATTTATGTGTATTTTAGTTTTACACATTTGGTATGGCATATTGGTGTGTTTGAATCTAATACATATCGTCTTTTCCATGTGACTAGGACATTTGGTTATGATTGTCAATAGTTATATTGTTCTTAATCATGCTTGCATGGAGTTGTTTTAACTTTGATTTTCTTTATGGATTCAACTTTTTATAAGCCTCCGCACACATAAGCACGAGATTTGAATTTTAACTTTACATATATATTTAATATATGTGAGATGTTCTCCCATTAATCTTGTCATTTACATATTTTGTGAATATAGAGATATTTGTGAATGTAAGAACCGTTACCCGGGAGAATGTTTTATTTTATTAAAAAAATATGAAGGTTTACGAGAATGGTCTACGAAAGGAGAAAATCTCTTTTGTAGGAAAGCCACTGTTGGCAAGACCCTAATGAAAATATTAAATGCAATAAATATATAAAAATTGCCAAGGCCAACTTAGTTTGTTTGTTTGATCTTTCAAAAGTGATAGATTCAAAAGAACTGAGTAAAAAAGAAAATATGATATATGTTTATCTTTTGTGGGTGTTTAGTTGAAGATCAACGAGTTTGCACAATAAATTTTAGTTATGATTATTTTTTCATGACGATATTGATTTGTAGAATCATAAATATTCTAGGTTTGTCCGCATTATTTTTATTTTTTCATAGAGTTCACTTTATCTTTTCACTTGAGGATAAATATTAGTTTGATAAAGTTTTGCCTTGAACATATTTGAGTGTTTGGGTCATAATTCATTCGTATCTAGTTCACACCCATGCATTCCATCCCACATGTTTTGACACATCAATACTATGCTAGTGTGTAAAGTTTATATGTTTTCTGTTGAGTTTTGTGTATATTTATACCTATATATATATATGGACTGGTATTTTATTGGTATATTTCGCATATTTATGTATATGGTATCGTTTTGTTTTGAGTCTTTGCGATTTGAATTTAGTCTATGTTTTTCATATGCTTAATCTTCGGGTTTTATTTTACGTGATATATGATCATATTAGTTTATCTCGTTGGGTGCATTGAAATTCCTTATCTCATTTTGGTAATTTCTATTTGATATGATTTTTAATTGCTTATTCATATTGGTTTCTTTTACATCGATATTGATATTGTTTGATCATAGTTTGAATTGTATGTGCTTATGTTGCTATGTTGTGTGTTTGCTACACTTTATACCATTGCATGAGTTAATTCCCTCCTCCTTATTTAAAATTGTTATCTCATGTTCACAGATTTAAGGGGAGATTTGATTTTTGGGGGAGTAATAATTTTATTCTTTCTAGCTTTGTTTATTCTTAAACAAAAAGAGGGAGAAATAGTGTCCTCACTTTCATGATTAAAATATCTTTATCTTAGGGGGGAGATGTCTTCATAGATTGATATTATTTTAGAAATTGTCAGATGTTTCTTCTTATGTGGATTTTGTACTTGTTATATTCTCTTTGCATTTGAGGGTGTGTTTAATTGTGTAAAGGTCTACAACATGTAACAAAGTTTTCAAGCATGCGAAGCTACTCAAGTGTATAAGTCGGTCAAGTTGTAATTTTTACTTTTGGTATTGGGGATTGAGTCCATTTAGAGAGCTTGACGGTCCATAGGGATTTTATTTTAGTTGTGTCCCGAAATAGCTAAAAGGGAAGATTTGTAAGGACAAACTTACAATCGAGTCAATTTATTTATAATTGTCTTAATTTTGGACAAAACATTCGAGTCATAGGTTAGGCTTTGTATTGTCGATCTCGTAAGCCTATGATATGCTTGATGAAGACATAGAGGCCAAGCTTCAACATTGGATACACATCGTGTTGTATTTGTCATGCTAAGTTTTTCTTCACATTTACTGACGATGTCTCAGGTATGAATGCATTTTGAACATGGTCATTGGATTTTTTTAAGAGGTGTTTATTTTTAAACATAATAATTTGTAAATGTCTTTAAAAAAATTAAAGAAATATATCTTTTATTCTGATCTCGTTAGAACTGTTAGAGAAGTAGACTAAAACCATGCTTTATGTAATAGTTTTAGTTATGGATTTATTACTAAAATAAAATCAGTTTTTCCTATTTTAATGAGAATCATGTATGGACATTATGTTTGCATTATTTTATACTTCTCAGTAGGTGTTCTGGTGTGTAGAGTACGGTTAATACACTGATGATCAGATCACGAATTCTTTTAGAATATAAGTTTTATCGTTCACAGTCTTAGATGGAACTCGACACACCATCAATAGGGTTGTAGCACAATATTTTAGTATGTTTATATTGATTATGGGAAACTATATAGTTTCAACTTATTATGCTAATACACTTTATGCATATTGAATGGGAACAGCTTGAGGTCATTGTCTTCATATAGATTTTATAAGACAATGTAAACCTCGTGATTATTAAGTTTACTTAAGGCTCTTAATCCGGGTATGATTATGGACACATGCACTAGTTATTTATTTCTTTGACCTTTCGGTTGAGATTCATTATTGGTTCAATAATCTTGATAGGTTGGGTAGTGGTGATTATTGTATGGTGAAAGTCTTTTATGGATAGAATCCACGTCTCAGTATAAAGACTGGTGATACCCCTTTGATATGCTTATAAGTTTTGCGTGTGTCAAACCATTCAGGTGGATTATGTTAATACGACACTACAAATAAGTTAAAGTTGGATCGCTCAAGGACTTAAAGAAGTTAATCAAATAAATTATGAGTAATTTATTTTATTAACGGGTATTAGTAACCTTAACGTGAGGAGAATTAAGTAATTAATAATGAAGAGCTCGAAATATAGTTTAGAGTCAAGGAATGGAGTTATAATTATAATTATTTAGTAGTATTAATTATAATCAAGGGACTGAGATTAGGATCCGGGAAGGATTAGGTTTTCTCAAGCCCATTAGGATCCATATCTTTATGTGACACCTCGTCTAATTAAATACCGGGTGATCAGTCATTAATTAAATTAAAAATCAAGGTGAACAGTTGGTTCATTCTTAGCATCACTGTCGCAAAAATAAATTTCCATTTTAAACACCCTAAATAACTAAGCTAAGTGTTAAAACAATTTAAACCTTATTTCTATTTTATTTAATTCCAATATGAAAACCTTTTCTATAATTAAAAGTTTAAGAATAGCATAAATGTTAAAGATGGCAATTAACACAAGAATTTAACCATCCAAATAAACCAATACCAAGTTAAAACTACAAATGAAATCATCCTGACACGAATTACATCCCAAGGAGTACCAAATACTGAAAATAAATGAATATAAATCTCTAGCAAATCCAACAGAATAGGGAAATGGGCGACACATGCCATAACTAATCAGAACTAAAATAAGAGTAGAGTCAACAACGAGGTCGTCTAAGCAATGGCCTGCAACTCCCACATAAGCTGCAACGCGTCCGTTCCAAGGAATCTAAGCATGATGCACCTGTGGCTGGGCACCTATAATATATATATATATATATATATATATATATATATATATATATATATATATACAAGAGAAAAGAAATAACAGGAAACGGGTCAGAGCCTGAGTGTAAAACAGTTTAAAAATTAGTTTAGCAAGTATATAAAATGCTTACCGGCTAATGAAACAACCATGTTAGTATGCGATAATCTCTTGAAAAATTCTCACCTCTCATTTAGTGTGCATGCCTATCGTACTATTAATCTCCAAAGTTTATTTTAACTTAACTTTTCCATAAGGTTTCATTCCGATAAATACTATGGCTAAGATAATTAATTTTTGAAAATTAAGCTCTCTCATATATCTTATGTTATTTAAAATAACCCAGTGATGTCACAACATTCCCAAAACTTATAATAAAGTTGGAGTATTTATTCATTACTTAACTACTTTTATGCAGAGTAGAAAATTCCCATACTTAAGTGTGTATATATATATATATATTAGTCACTCATATAATATATATACTATTGGCACCCCACATAAAATCTATGGTGCTGGCATACTCTGCTATCAAGTCCCCGTATCACTCGTACTAAGGGAAATACTAGTTCGGAATCACTCTCAAACTGTATTAACATAAAACACATACAATTGTAGGCAAAGTATAGTTCCAAGTCACTAAGAGGTCAGCACATACCCTCATGTTTCTTAGGACCATCTCACTATCACTGAAATAGCCTGTATAAAGGATACTATCTTCTAGGGTACAATTCATTATCCCCCATAAAGGCCTAATCGAGATAAGGCTGTCCCGGCGCGAAAACTCCCGTGATAGCATGTAGCTTGAGTATGATTTTTATATAGATATATAATATATGCACCATCACACAATCATATATATATAAATATTCACTTTTCTAAATTAGGTGCGCCCATGACCCATAATTATAATTAACCGTTCTTAGCACATTTTACTCGATTATCTCGCGTAACGGACTCGTCACTTTTATTCTCATATATAAGTTACTCCATACTTACTTCTCATCTCTCGAAGTATTCTATCTCCCTAAGTATAATTTCAGTAGGCAGTCTCACTTGTCTTCTAGTATCACTTACTCACGAGTCTTGATCTTTTACAAGATGTACGCATGATTTCGTATGTGTGAATAACTCCCTGTTAACCCATAATTTCATACTACATTAAATTTTACTCAACGGGGTCTACCTCGACCCTACTAGTCCCCTTCATATCCCATTATACTCTAATAATAACAATCAAGGGTTCCTATGCATTTTAACCGAATTAAACCAAAGGACGAAAAATATGCAGTTTTCCAGGAGGAGGTGATCGATCGAGGAAATGGGGTCGATCGATCGATCATCGATCGATCGATGTTCTTGGGTCGATCAATCGATCAAGCAGTTCTTGCCCAGAAACTGCCATTAAAACTACGGGTTTCATCTTCCAAATTTTTCCAAAACATCATTAAAGACTCCCAAACTCTCAAATAACATTACTACTAGTTCTATATACATATCTGCAAGATTTCCTATGTGAAACATGTACAAATTCAACAACGAAATTGAATTAAAGGGCCAATTTATTTTAATTATCAAGAACCCTAACTTTCCACTAAACTTTCATTATTCTATTTCTTTTTCCAGATTTCTCACTTCTAAATTAATCAAATTTCATGGGTAATCCTCTACATATGATTGGAATGTCCAGAGTTTATTTATTTCCTCTACAACATGTGATTGGGTTCTCTTAATCCTTGTGTTCTTCCATGAAACATAGGTTCAATCATCCTAATCTAACATGGTGTAACATTTAACTAAAAGAGAAGCAAGATATATACTTACCTGGAATTTGAGTTTCTGATTTGTGGACGAAAGAGGTATGGTTGTGTTTCTCGTCGTGCGATCTACGCTTTGGTGGTGGTGGCGGTGCAAACGGGTGAGTCTTTAGCCTTCAGTTGCTTGAAAAGCTCTCCAACTCCTTCTCTAATGGAAGTTCTTTGGTTTTATTTTTGTTAACCCTAGAAGACAACTCCTAAAGGCTGATATATCCTTAGGAAATTCGTGGGTTTAATTGCCTAAAAATGTAAAATGTCTATAATACCCTCTCGGGATGCCAATTAGGCTTAAAAATGCTCCGAGACCCGAACTAAACCCCCGGGTACATTATTTTGACTATCTCGACTCTTTCGAACACATTGGCATACTCGAAATGACCATATGGGCAACTTACAATTTATTCACTTTTAATAATAATAATTTAATGCCGACACGACATAGGCGCGTCCCGATTTAATTTCCATAATTATCAAATTATACACTCATGATAATTTTAATAAATTTGATTATACATATTACTTTACTCATTAAGTAATATTCAACAAATTCCCAATAATTACTAACTCTCATCACGCTAGTAAATATTTAAAATAATTTTTGAATTAATATTAAATTAATATATCAATTTAAATTTAGTAATTCCCCAAATTTAAAAGTCATAAAAATACGGGGTATTACATACTTCCCCCCTAATAACGGAATTTCATCCCGAAATTCAAAAAATAAGGCATACCTGGTAAGAATAAGTCTGAGTATCTCTCGCGCATATCTGCCTCACGCTCCTAAGTGGATTCCTCCACATTATGATGCTCCCACTGGACCCGTACAAGTGGGACTACCTTCGACCTCAATTTTCTCTCGCTATGGTCTAGGATAGCCACTGGTCTCTCCTCATAAGAGTTGTTGGGCTGTAAATCAATCTCCTCTATCGCGGTGTGAGTATGGGCGATGTCATCCCGAAGATATCGTCTCAACGATGAGATGTGGAACACATTGTGATTGCGGTGCAAATGCTCTGGCAATCCCAATCTGTATGCCACTGGCCTAATCCTCTTGATAATGGAAAATGGTCCCATGTACCTCGGATCCAACTTCCCCTTCTTTCCAGACCTTATTACTCCTCTTATAGGAGATACACGCAGAAAAAACCGCTTCTCATTAGCGTAGCTCTTCTATCTGTCCTGTGCTACTCGAATGCGACTCTTGATGAGCTCAATCCTAGCTGAAGTTTCCTGAATCACCTCAGGTTCGAGCAATTTTTTGTCCCCCACCTTTAGCTAACAAGCGGGAGAATGACAAGGCCTGCCATACAATGCCTCAAATGGAGCCATGTCGATCTTGATCTTATAGGAGTTATTGTAAGCAAACTCCACCAGTGGAAGATACGGCTCCCATCCTCCTCCAAAATCGAGGACACACATGCATAGAATATCCTCCAATATTTGATTGGTATGCTCTAATTGTCCATCCGTCTATGGGTGATAAGATGAACTCAATCTTAACTCTGTACCCATGGCCTCCTGAAATCTCTCCCAGAAGCGTGACACAAAAATCTTGTCTCTATTAGACACAATATCCAGGGTCACCCCATGTAGCCTAACAACCTCGATAATGAACAACTATGCATACAGGCCCGTGGTATAGTCTGTCCGTACTGGAAGAAAAAGAGCCACCTTGGTCAATCGGTCCACTATAATCCATATGGATTCGTAACCCCTCTGTGATGTAGGCAGCCCAGTAATGAAGTCCATGGAAATACTCTCCCACTTCCACGTAGGTATCTCCAATAGCTGAAGTAACCCCAACGGTCTCTGGTGGTCTACCTTTACCATCTGGTAAGTAGAACACTTGGACATGAACTCAACAATGTCCTTCTTCATCTCACTCCACCAGTATTGTCACCTCATATCTTGGTACATCTAATCTCCTCCAGGATGTACCGTAAATCTGTACCTGTGAGACTATGTCATCACTGCATGACGTAAGTCTTCTCCTTCTGGGACCACCAATCTCCCATTAAACCTAAAACATCCATCAGAACTTACTGAATAGGACTCATCACCCTTAGTTAAAAGTCGTGCAATCTGTTCCTATCAAAATGAATCCGCTGACTGTGCATGTATCACCCTAGTAACAATCTCGAGTGTGACTGTCATGATAGATATAGAGGAACGGGCTACCGCGTCCTGGTGACTCAACTCTTTCCACTTCGCTTTGCAGACGTCCGCTACATCGCCCACTGGTCTACATCTTAACTCATCAACAATCACGTTAGCCTTTCTCAGATGGTACTGTATCTCGAACTGGTAGTCTTTCACAAACTCCAACCATTTGCACTGACGCATATTCAACTCCCGCTGAGTGAATAAGTATTGCAGTGACTTGTGGTCTGTGAACAAGCAAAACTTCTCCCCCAACAGATAATGTCTCCAAATCCTCAATGCAAAAATGACCGCTGCTAGCTTAGGTCGTGGGTGGGGTAATTCCTTTCATGAGGCTTTAGCTTGCGGGAGGCAAAAGCTATAGCCTTCTCCTCTTGCTGAAGTACTCCCCCGAGTCCCCGTAAATAGGCATTATTGTACACCAGGTACTCTACTCCCGGCTTGGGAAAAGCAAGAACTATCACTGAAGTCAACTTGTCGTTCATCTCATGAAAATCCAATTGACAAGCATCATCCCAAACATACGAAATTCCCTTACGAGTTAGATTCGTCAACGGACCCGCTATCTTCAAAAAGCCTCGGATGAATCTCCTATAGTACCCAGCTAGCCCCAAGAAATTACGCACTTATGTCGGTGTCGTGGGCTGTCCCCACTCCCTCACTGCGACACTTTGCTCAGGTCAACCGATATTCCCAATTTCGACACAACATGCCACAAAAATTGTACCTCCCGTAGCCAAAATCCTCACTTCTCATACTTAGCATACAACTAATGCTCTCGTAAAGTCTGAAGAACCTACCTCAAGTGCTCGGCATGCTCCTCCTCAGTGTGAGAATATATCAAGATGTCATCTATGAAGACGATGATAAACTGATCCAAGAACTCTCTGAACACTCGATTCATCAAGTCCATGAATTTAGCTGGAGCATTTATCAGTCCAAATGGCATGACTCTGAACTCATAGGACCCATATTTTGTTAAGAAATAAGTTTTTGACAGATCCTGCTCCCTAATCCGTAGCTAATGGTATCCCTATCTCAAATTTATCTTCGAAAAGAAAGTTGCTCCCCTCAACTGGTCGAACAGGTCATCGATTCGAGGCAACGGATATTTGTTTCGTATCGTGACCTTGTTCAGCTCCCGATAATCATGCATATCCTCAGTGAACCATCTCTCTTCTTTATAAATAACACTCGAGTGCCCCAAGGTGAGGTGCTCCTACGAATGAAGCCCTGACCTAACAACTTCTCTATTTGATACCGTAACTCCCTCATCTCTGCTGGATCCATATGGTACGGTGCACGTGCTATCGGCCGAGTGCCCGACATCAAGTCTATGATAAAATCTATCTCTCGACTGGGGGTAGGCCCGGTATCTCCTAAAATACATCGGAATACTCACGAATGAATGTAATCGAATCTAAGGGAATCAAAATCTCCTTAAAGGTATCCTCCTCTATATAGTACAAATGGGTGGAAGATCCTCCCTCTGGGTGAGGCATCGCCACCAAAAACATCTCCTGCCCCAGAATGGCAAAGATAATACTCCCACCGAAACAATCTAGCATGGCTCTGTACGCAGTGAGAAAATCCATGCCAATAATAACATCATGCTCATGCATCTCTAAGACTAGCATGTTTGCCGATAAAATCAAGCTGCCAATCTCTACTCCTACACCTCGACATATAAAGAAAATTAAAAACTCATTCCCCAATGGTGAGTCGACACATATCACAGTGCTCTTTGCTATGTCCAATAACCCTAAGGCCCGCAAAAAATTAGTAGCTATAAAACAGTGCGACGCCCCAGTATCAAATAAAATCCGACCCATACTGCCATGGATAGGAAATATACCCTCAATCGCGGGTGGTGTCTGAGGTTCTTCTACTTGGTGGATGTTATAGATACGTCCGTACTGCAATTTCCCCTGCTGAACTGGAGCTGCTGGGATGGCAGGTAAGGCTGGCACCTGAGATGGTGCTGGGAGGTTGGCTATAAAGAGTGACCTCTGCGGCTCATTATGGGTACCCTGTTGCTGTGGGGACCTATTTCCCTCTGGGCAATCCTGGCGCCTATGGACATTCTTGCCACATCCAAAACATTTACCCCTGAAGTTACCTCCCCTCTGCCCCTACTGACCACGGCCCTATTGGCCATTACCACCCCGCCACTAGCCCTACTGGAAACATTATTACCTACTACTGTCGCTGATACTGACGATGTTGGACCTGTTGGCATGCTAATTTGACTATCCCTGTTGGCCCTACCTAAATCCCCTAAATCCCTGTCTGGAGTCACCTGATCGGAACCTCTTGGAGGGGTCCCCCTGATGAGAACTCTGCACACTGTGATGGGCCTGCCCCTGGGCTAATGGTTCCCCACCAGTTTTACTGCCCCTTGTTCTTCCCTACTGGCTAGACTCCCTTGCTCATTTTCTCCCCTGAAGATGGAAGCGATTGATCTTGGCAGTGTATCAAAGCAGCGTTGAGTACATCAGTGTAGGTACTCAATGATAGATTTCCGATGAGGTGCTGACGGATCCTCCAGGCTAATACATCTATAAATAACAGTATCTTCCTCTCCTCAGTGGGTGCGTCAACTGGCACTATAGTGAGAAGTCTAGTAAACTCCTCCTCGTACTCAGCAACAGTCATACTCTCATGCTTCAGATTCAACAACTTTCACCTCATCTTTGTCTACACGGCGGATGGGAAGTAATTGCGATCAAATCGTGCCCAGAATGATTGAATCGTGATGTTGTCCCTCTCCTCCAAGGTGGTGGTGGACTCCCACCAATGCAAAGCACCCCCCACTAGCTTGAAGGAAGCCAAAAGTTGTCTCTGTAGGTCAGTGCACTCATACATGCGTAGATTCCTATGGATATCTTTCTTCTATTGGTTGGTGACTACTATGTTCGAACTACCCGAGAACTCTGCGGGATACGCCTTCTGAAAGGCATCCCTAACCCGCTCCCATGCAGATGGAAGTTGTTCTGGTATTGGTGCCACTGCCTAAATCTGGGGTGGATCATGTTGCACTACTGCTAACGCGACATTCACCACCTGAGCAATAATAGCGGCTACCTCATTTGCGTTCATTATTACCTGAGTCGGAGCTGCTGGCTGCTCGGCCTGGGCATTCCTATCTCGAAGGCATCTGAAATGAGAAGGAAGTTTATTAGTCTACAGTTATTAATAAATCTCGAATAGCTGAAGACGTAAGCATAAATACAAGAATACATAAGTCCTAAAAATAGGGCTCTATATCAAGGACGCTAAGGTGGAAGTGAAATAAGCCATATAGATCCTAAAGGACACTAGAACCTGATGCTCTGATACCACTTGTCTCAAACCGCCTAATTAAATACCGGGTGATCAGTCCTTTATTCAATTAAAAATTAAGGTGAACGGTTGGTTCATTCTTAGCATCACTACAAAAATAAATTTCCATTTTAAACACCCTAAATAACTAAGCTAAGTGTCAAAACAATTTAAACCTTATTTCTATTTTATTTAATTCCATTATGAAAACGTTTTCAATAATGAATTGTTTAAGAATATCATAAATGTTAAAGATGGCAATTAACACACAAGAATTTAACCATTCAAATAAACCAATACCAAGTTTAAAACTACAAATGAAATCATCCTAACACGAATTACATCCCAAGGAGTACCAAATACGGAAAATAAATGAATATAAATCTCTTACAAATCCAACTGAATAGGGAAACGGGCGACACATGCCCTAACTAATCAGAACTAAAATAAGAGTAGAGTCAACAATGAGGTCGTCTAAGCAATTTCCTGCAACTCCCATATAAGCTGCAGTGACGCCCCTGTGGCTGGGTACCTGTAACATATACATATATATATACAAGAGAAAAGAAAGAACAGGAAACGGGTCAGAGCCCGAGTGTAAAACAGTTTAAAAATTAGTTTAACAAGTATATAAAATGCTTACCGTCTAATGAAATAACCATGTTAGTATGCGACAATCTCTTGAGACATTCTCAACTCTCATCTAGTGTGCACGCCAACCGTACTATTAATCTCCAAAGTTTATTTTAACTTAACTTTACCATAAGGTTTCATTCCAATAAATACTATGGCTAAGATAATTAATTTTTGAAAATTAATCTCTCTCATATATCTTATGTTATTTAAAATAACCCAGTGATGTCACAACATTCCCAAACACTTATAATAAAGTTAGAGCATTTATTCATTACATAAGTACTTTTATGCACAGTAGAAAATTCCCATACTTATATATATATATATATATATATATATATATATATATATATATATATATATATATATATATATATATACATTAGTCACTCATATAATATATATACTATCGACACCCCATATAAAATCTATAGTGCTGGCATACTCTACTATCAAGTCCCCGTATCACTCGTACTAAGGGAAATACTAGTTCGGAATCACTCTCGAACTGTATTAACATAAAACACATACAATTTGAGGCGAAGTATAGTTTCAAGTTACTAAGAGGTCAGAACATACCCTCACGTCTCTTAGGACCATCTGACTAATACTCAAATAGCCTGTATCAAGGATACTATCTTTTAGGGTACAAGTCGTTATCCCCATAAAGGCTCAATCGAGATTTTTACATAGATATATAATATATGCACCATCACATAATCATATATATATAAATATTCACTTTTCTAAATTAGGTGCGCCCACGACCCATAATTATAATTATTAGTTCTTAGCACATTTTACTCGATTATCTCACATAACAGACTCGTCACTTTTATTCTCATATATAAGTTACTCCATACTTACTTCTCATCTCTCGAAGTATTCTATCTCCCTAAGTATAATTTTAGCAGGCACTCTCACTTATCTTCTAGGCTAACTTACTCACGAGTCTCGATATTTTATTAGATGTACCCATGATTTCGTATGCGTGAATAACTCCCCGTTAACCCATAATTTCATACTACACTAAATTTCACTCAACGGGGTCTACCTAGACCCTACTGGTCCTCTTCATATCCCATTATGCTCTAACAATAACAATCAAGGGTTCCTATGCATTTTAACTGAATTAAACCAAGGGACGAAAAATATGCAGTTTTCCAAGAGGGGTCGATCGATCGATCAAGCAGTTCTTGCCCATAAACTGCCATTAAGACCTACGGGTTTCATCTTCTAAATTTCTCCAAAACGTCATTAACGACTCCCAAACTCTCAAATAACATTACTACTAGTTATATATACATATCTGCAAGATTTTCTATGTGAAACATGTGCAAATTCAACAACGGAATTGAATTAAAGGGCCAATTTATTTTAATTATCAAGAACCCTAACTTTCCACTAAACTTCCATTATTCTGTTTCTTTTTCCAGATTTCTCACTTCTAAATTAATCAAATTTCGTGGGTAATCCTCTACATATGATTGGAATGTCCAGAGTTTATTTAGTTTCTCTACAACATGTGATTGGGTTCTCTAAATCCTTGAGTTCTTCTATGAAACATAGGTTCAATCATCCTAATCTAACATGGTGTGACATTTAACTAAAAGCGAAGAAAGATAGATACTTGCCTAGAATTTGAGTTTCAGATTTGTGGACAAAAGAGGTAAGGTTACGTTCCTCATCGCACGATCTACGCTTTGGTAGTGGTGGCGGTGCAAACGGGTGAGTCTTTGGCCTTGAGTTGTTTGGAAAGCTCTCCAACTCCTTCTATAATGGCCATTATTTGGTTTTATGTTTGTTAACCCTAGAAGACAACTCCTAAAGGCTGATATATTCTTAGGAAATTCGTGGGTTTAATTGCCCAAAAATGTAAAATGTCTATAATACCCTCCCGGAATGCCAATTAGGCTTAAAAACACCCCGAGACCCGAACTAAACCCCCAGGTACATTATTTTGACTATCTCGACCCTTCTGAACACATTGGTACACTCGAAATGACCATACGGGACACTTACAATTTATTCACTTTTAATAATAATAATTTAATCTCGACACGAAACAGGTGCGTCCCGATTTAATTTCCATAATCATCAAATTATACACTCATGATAATTTTAATAAATTCGATTATACATATTACTTTACTCATTAAGTAATATTCAAAAAAATCCCTATAATTACTAACTCTCATCACGCTAGTACATATTTAAAATAATTTCCGAATTAATATTAAATTAATATCTCAATTTAAATATAGTAATTGCCCAAATTTAAAAGTCATAAAAATATGGGGTATTACACTTTATCTCTCCTTAGGGTCCCTACTGTAGCATATATATAAGCACCTAAGGTTCATTCTTTCTTATGCTAGCCGTCACTCTTTGATACTCAAAAGACTCAAATTTGGACTTTTGAGAAAGAGATACTGTAAAGAGGAAAGAGGAGAAGAAAAGGTGGTCACGAAGGAAGAGCCCACACTTTGCTCGTGACTGTCCATATCAAGAATATAGTAGAAGACCATGAGGTGCATCAGACCAGTATTCTTGATCAATTTTCATCACATACGGTTTTTGCTAAGACGAGATCAAATCAAAGACATCTTGAAGGTACATTCTTATTCTGCTTTATAGAATTTTGCGTATGTCTAATATTTTTTTGTAGTTCAATCTATACGCATTTTCAATAGACCCTTGGACTTTCGCTCCAACAAGAATGAGATTTGAATCTTATTAAAATTAAATAGTATTTTCGTTAGAACGAGTTATTATCTTGTTAGAATAAGTTTGGAATCTCGTTGGAACATTCATCTAATGAACATCAAACGAGGCCTCTCTGTTTAGTAGTGGACTCCACATTGGAAGGTCATTAGAAGTTTGTTAGAATGAAAAAGGGTTCTCGTTAGAACAAATTTTTTTCTAGTTAGAACAACAACTTGTTCTTATTCGAATGAGCTATGTAATCTCGTTCGATAAAGTTTGCCGTCTCGAAATTCATGTTTAACTATTTATAGGTGCGTTGGACTCAATTTGTTTCAAGAACTTTTGGCAAAAATTAATTCCTTAACTATTTACCAAAGTTCCAAAACCCTAGCTTCACCCTTTGTGTTTAACGATCCAAGTTCTTCATACACATATGCATTGAGATCTTTCATTTTGGCACCAAAGTTTGTCTCTCTACGTCTTGAGAGAACATGTTTCGTGTGGTGGATTCCGTAAATGCTGTTTATACACGTTGGACTCTGTAATTATGGTGTTGCATTAAAAAAGTGGTGGATTTCATGTTTCAATCCGTAGACAGCTGTTGAGCCTCGTCGGTGGATACCGCGGCGTGCATAGACTCATGCGTTGTGGAAGTTGGCGTGGATGGACTCCTACATTGCACTGTGGAGGAGAGGTTGAATATTGAAGATGGGTTAATACTTGTGGGGAGCGAGTCGTTAAGTAAGTCATCTATCAACTTGTGTAATTCCGTATCATAGTGAACTATTTGGCTGGACCGTCCGAAGTTTTTCCCTTTGTGATTTTCCTCATACATCGACGTGTTATGTTGAATTTATTTATTTTTCTGCTTATCACTTAGATGCATGTTTTAGGTTAAAAGGATAAATTTGAATAAATCGAGTTTTCTCAACATATTAGTTTTAGTTGGTGCAAAGTTTTTATAGGGTTTAACTTATTTAAAGTTTTAATCTTTAAAATTGAAAAATAAAAAAATAGACTTTTTGTTTATTCAGACCATCCATTACCTATTAGCACACATTCATATTCTCACTAGCTTTTGTGCTTCGTGATATATGTTATTGTTGTTTAGATGATATTTGAGACTCTTATATTTTTATGTTTCTATTATTAGGTCTTATTGGGAAAAATAAAAAAATAATTTTTTGTCTTTTGAGTTATTTTTTCATTTGGTGTCATAAAACTTTAATAACTCAAAACTATTTTTGGTTTATATGTAGTTTGGTTTTACATAATTTATGTGGCATATTGGCGTGTTTGAATCCACTTCTTTCCATACATCCATATGGCTAGGACATTTGATTATAATTTTCAATGCTTGAATTGTTTTTAACCATACTTGCATAGAGTAATTTGACCTTGATTTTCTTAATGGATTCACTTTGCGTATGCCTCTGTACACACATGAGCGAGCTCTTTTTATTTTTTAGCATCATATTTTGCATGAGCTAAGTGAGATGTTATCCTATCAATCTTTTCATTAAACATATCTATTTGACTATGGTGGATTTGTGAATGTAAGAACCATTGCCCACGAGTTTGTTGTTTGATTGAAAATATGAGTGTACATGGGAAATGACTACGAAGGTAGAAATATTCCTTGCATGAAAGGCCACAATTGACAAGAGCCTAAAAAATTAAGAGGAAAAAAGAAAAAAAAAATTGCCAAGGACAAAATTTGTTTCATTGATTCTTCAATTAAATTGGTATCTTCAAAATGACAGAGAAAAAGAAATTATTGAATTCTAAATTTTGATGGTATTTTAAGGTGAAGATCAATGGGTTTTCACAATGACTCCTATTTATTTCATGTTTGCTATTGATTTACGAATCATCAATATTTTCTAGGCCAATGTACATTGTGCTTGTTTGTTCATTACGAGTTCACTTAATCTTTCACTATGAGACTAAATCTTTGTTTGATAAATTTAATTTAGTCAAATAGTACTTCTTGGACAATTTTAAGTTACTGGATTATAATTTTTTTGTTTCTAATTCACGCATCTTCACTCTGTTTACCACATGTTATTTAAACACATATATGCCATACGAGTGTGAAAGATTATTGTGTTTAGTGTCATTTATGGTGTTTATATATATATGTGTGTGTGTGTGTGTGTGTGTGTGTGTGTGTGTGCCATTGGTTTCTTTTGCATATTTATATGTATGGTATTTTTTGTTTTGAGTCTCTGCATTTGCATTTAATTCATGTTTCCGTGTGCTTTATCTTTGAATAAAATTGGCATGCTATATGATCAAAGTGGTATCTCTTGTTGCTTATTTTTATTGGTATCCTATGTTTTATTTTTAATATTCAAGTTGGTATCAATTTTGCATCAAAATTGATATTGTTTGGATCATTTGTGCTTGTGTCGCCGAATTTGTTTATTGTTGCAAGTTTCACTTCACATTATTGGATGATATACTTGTTTTTCCTATATGCTTACCTATATTTAATTTTTTTGGGTGGGGGAGGAAATAGTTATATTAGGGAGAAATGGATTTATTATGCTTCTTTATGTTTTTTAATTCCTGAACAAAAATGAGAGAAATGGTATCTCAATCTTTATAGTCCAAGGGAGATTTTTACTTTAGGAGGAGACATCCTATCTTAGGTGGAGATTGTTAGACAAAGGGGGAACGCTTTTCTTATGAGAATTCTCTTTGCATTTGAATGTGTATTTAAGTGTGCAGGTTTACAACGATGCGATAAAGTTTTACACAAGAGAAAAGCTACTCAGAGTTTGTGTTTGTCAAGTGTCTGTACCTTTTCCTTTTGGGGTTGGTGATTTAGTCTTTTAGAGAGCTTGACGTCCCATAGGAATATCCAAAAGGGGAGATTTTTAGGGACAAATTTTCGAGCCGAGTCAATTTATATGTCTTGGCTTAGTACATTTTTGGACAAAACCAATTGAATCATAGGTTAGGAATTGTGTTAGTTTACTTTCAAGCCTATGATGTGTTTAATTGAAGATGTTGCGACCAAGATAGAGCGTCTACATCATCGTGCTATGTCTCGTGCAACGTATCGACTTCAACATCCAAGGAATCTAAAAAAGATATGTATGCATTTTAGTTTGATTCTTGAATAACATTGGGTGTTTTTTAAAAAATGTTTGAGGCTATGTATTCATAGATTGGATTTTAAAATGAACAATATTTTTGTTTTAAAGTTCGTTCGAACAAGATTGTGTGTTCATTCAAACGAGATATTGAATGTCATTAGAATGAAATGAAGTCTCTTCTATTTACATGAGATTCTTGTTCAATGCTCGTATTAAAATGGGATTAGCTAGTTCATTCAAATGTGGTTTAAGTTGGTTCAAACTACATTAGCGACTTCGTTCGAACAAACCTATAATTTTTGTTTGAATAAGGTTTTGTCACCTCAACATTCATGTTTTCAAGAAATAGGAATGCCGACATCTTTTTCAATTGAGAATTTTTGCAAAAATCAGTTTTCTAGTTATAAATAAAAGGCCTCAACCCTAGTTCCACCCAAACACTTTGAGATCTAAGATTCTATCTTTTATGCTAGTTTTATATCTCCATTTGGCATCAAATTTGTTTACTCATTATCATTATTGAGTGTTTTCTATTTACATATGGAGGACTCCATGTTTGGTTTTATGATGAAGAAGCGGTTGACTCTATGTTCGAATCCATAGACGGTTGTTGAGCATGTTGGTAGATACCGAGGTGTGTGTGGACTCAATCATTGTGGCATCTTTGCTGGTGGACTCCTATGTGCCACTATGCAAGGGTAGAAGGAACTAAGAGCATCAAGTCTTGAAAGGTATCAAGATCGTTGCGTAAGTCTATTGTCGTGTCCTTTGTAATCTTATACATATTGAAATTTGTGTGGCTGGGCCATCCGAGATTCTCTTCGTTGTGAGTTTTCCTCGTACATCGACGTATTGTGTGGCTGATTTTATTTTATCTTGCTATCACCTATATGCATCTTTCAAGATAAGATAATATTTGGTTAATCGGTTTAACACAACAATTGATTAGATGGTGCAAGTTTAATTTGGGTAATTTATTTAATTGAACTTAAATTTGAAAATTTGAAATTTGGCATTTGTTTACCTGTCCATATAAAACCTCACATTTTTTTCCAATTAATGTGGTCAAATAAAACTCCTTGGACATTTTTGAGTGATTGGGTCATATTTCGTTTGTTTCTAGTTCACACCCCCTTACTCTGTACCAATTTTGTTTATACACAGATACTATATGAGTGCGTAAATCTTATAAATTTTGTGTCTTTTGTGGTTGTTTGTTTGTTTTTATATATATATATATATATATGGTATGTCTATTTTGAGTCTTTGCATTTGCTTATAATCCATGCTTTGCTTATGATTAATCTTTGATTCTTAATGGCATGTCTTTAATTACATTGGTATCTTATGCTTCAGTTTTGCGTCAAAATAGATATCATATGTTTTCATTGTTTAAAGTATTTGTGCTTGTGTTTTTGTTTTTATTGTTACTTGTTTCGCTTCCGTGAATGCGGTGTGATACTGATTTGAAGAAATTTACAAATTCCAATTAAACCGTTATTTAATCAATCGTCAATTTTAAACATCAATGGATCATGGAAACGCAAATAAATAAGAATTGCCGACTCACAGATTTCAAGAAAAACCCCAAAAGGGAAAAGTTTTTATTTCACTTAATAATACTCATAATGATTACAAGAAAAATCTGCAATGAATATCCGCAGATACCCACGAGAACATGCAGTTCTAAATATCAATTAATCAACCTTAGAAAATCCACAAAGGCACATAGTCCAAACACCCCAAGAATACTCACGAGCACTCTCTATGACACGTAGTCACTGTCATCCCAGGTGCTCCCTTAAGTGGCACGTAAATCAGAAGTAGGTTATCCTTCCTACAAGAGAAACTCCAGAAAATATGTACCTTGGGTTCCAAAACAACTCACTAAAGCATTTGGTATTTTTGTGAATTGAAAAATAAAAGGATTGAACCCTAAACTGAAGAAGACAAAAGTATTACATTGTTTGCGGGTTATGCAGGATGAAAATCATCACGTCTTTTCAACGAAAAAGGACTCATTTAACACGCTTTATATAAAAAAACTCAAGTCGACAGATCGCTTAAACGAAACCCTTATGTTGATTTAACGAACTTCGCGCGAGATCAATATGTCGTTTGAACGATGGGCATATGTCTCTCGAACGATAGAGCTAAAAAGTAAATTTTTGTTTTCTATGTCAAAAATCCGCCTCAACACTTTGAAAAATATTTTGACAAAAAACAACGCCTCAACACTTAGAAAAATATTTTAGAAAAATATCCCAACACTTTTTAAATGAACCGTAAAGTAACGAAAACACAACCTTACTAAAATTAATCTCGTGGAGGCTTAAATGCTGAAGAACCTTTGATATTCGAATTAGTCTTCAGGTATCTTCAAATTTGAACTTTTTCTTTGACGGTTTGTAGTGGTATACAGCATACACTAATGTAAACATGACTTATAAATCATGTCCTTACAAATATCCCCCCATGTCTATGCCGGTACAAAATAAAAACATTCAAATTATCAAATTAAAATTCCTATACAAATCTAATACCCTCCCATGATCCTAAACTGAAAAGGTACTAAAAATACAAGATAAAAACTTTTCTTTAAATATCTTCAACATCAAATCTTCAAATCTTCAAGCTTTTCTCATCAGGGTGTGCAAAATATGATCATCAATCTTTGTACCTACACACAAGAGACAAATCAAATACTTTCATGACTTATCGAGTTTGAAATGAGGTAAATATAACATCGAAACAAATATTGAAACTCAAATATCTCCCATAATTCGTCCTCCCCCTTTTTATTTGTCCGAAATGGACAAGGAAAAAATAAACATAACAAATATGGATTTGACACAATAAGCATAGCAAACAACTACGATCATTAAGAGATACTCAAAAGCATTCCACAAACTATTTTTGATTTTGCAATTTTTATAGAAAAAATAATTTTATAAAAATCACACACCATGAATTTACACTAAGATAACCAAATAATGGAAACGAAATGAATGGGTGTGAACAAATTCGATAGGAAAATCAATGCAATCAAACATAACATACGTGCATGATGAGTATGGATACTGCTAACGAATGATCTCAAAATCATCCTTACGTGTCAACAATGTGAATTCATATGACATCGACCCAATCTAATTGACACATCAAAGTCTAAAATGATTTTCACACCAATAACGTCTAAAATTATATAATGATTTTTCAAGACTTTGCCAGGACCTGCAAACCCATTTTTTTACTTTTTCCATCCGAACACCCTCATAAATAATAATGCATTTATTTTTCTTGAGGTGATGTATTTATCTCTCCTTAGAGAAATCCTATTGGCCCCTTTTTTTGGCATATGATCATTTTCATTGCCTTATTTTTTTTCTTGGGATCTTTTAAGCGGTGGCTTTTACAATGAGTTAATTTTGTGCTCTCACAGCCTTTTCCCGTGAACACTCATCATTTTTTCAATTTAATTATTCACAATAAACGGTTCTTACATGCACTACTTTCATTGTCGAGTTTCATCGCATTTGGTTCGTTTTAAAGATAGGATTGAGGTGAAAACACTTTAACCAACATGTGATTTGATAAGTACAATAATCAAAGAAATCCATGCAAGTGTGCATTAAAGGAGACTAAGAGTCAAACATGTAGGTAGTAATCTCAAATTACATCTTAATGACTCAAAACATTATAAGGCACAAAAATAAAAGGATGACGCTTATCAAAACACTATCAAATATTCATTATATATGGAATGAAATTGTGACTTGGTCATCTTAAATTTCCATTAATAAATGGTGTAAAAGAAAATACAAAACTATTTTTGTCTTTTTTTTCAAAATATTTTATATGCCCAAAGTGTAACCTCGTACTTGGAGTCACCAACCTTGGCTGACCTCATAGCCGAGTCGTTAGGAAGCTCACAACAGTCATCATAAATGTCATCTTATGCAAGGTCGGCTCCTCATTGACCAACCTCGGATGGCCAACAATCGAGGTCAACATAATCTTATGAGCTCAAGCTATTGTCAACATCATACTCTGCCTCAGCCGACACTACATCCTACCTCATACCTAACCTCATCCAGTCTCCCAGGTCGAGGTCATGCTTATGATTGACAGGACAAAGCAACTATCGGCCAATATCGTACTCAGCTGGGCCGAGGTTCAAACATCGTAATCGACTGGGCCGAGGTCCCACCAGATAATGTCACAAGTCCGAGAACACGCAAGCACATGAAAGACTTGGAACATGTGGCAAATCAATTATAACCAAATCACTCCCCTCATGTGAGGGAATATTTGGTCATCATTCCTTACATGTGGCACAGCCAGGTGTCCATTTATGATTAGTGTATTCAACTCACACATGCTCATGGCATGCTTGGGGGGTACACTACACCCCCCCCCCCCCAATCTCTATAAATACATGTTTTCTCTTACCTTGGAGAAGGATCCATAATTGTAACCAGGGGCGGACGCACGTTAGAACGAACTGGGGCGGCCGCCCCAGTTCAGATTTGGAAAAAAAATTAGGGTTCCTCTACCCTTGTGTTCCCCATTTCAGGATTGATCTCGCCAGAGTAGGAGGAATGGACCTCGTCGTCGACATCGATTTATCCGACTAGATGCTCGATCTGGTTCGAGTACACCAAGGCAAAAGCGGCACATGAGAAAAAGATGAGGTATCTAGGGTTTCGTTTATCCCTAATGGAGTGTTTGGTTACAAAAATTCTTATGAAGATAAGGGGTTGTTTGGTTCTGAAATCAATTGCGATTTTAATCATGAAATGGAAGTGGTTTGTTGAAGACTTCAACTTGAAGTGGATTGTCCTTACAAATTATAGGTATGTTGGACTATAATTTTAATGGTAACGGGGGCACGCATTTTTAAGTGTGGATTATTTTGGCCTAGACAAATTTGGATTTATTCCATATTTCCAAATGTTTGGAATTAATTTGTTTGTCCCAAATCAACTTGGAGAAATTCACTTTGGGTATTATGAATAATTATTAAGCGTTGTTTATTTCTTGAAATTAATTAAGTATTGCTAATAATGATTGATAGTAGTTGTTTGGGTATTATAAAGCTAGAATTTGTATAAAACTCGAAATAATTCAAAAAAAAATTGCCTCCCCCGGCACCATTCCAAACTTTCGCCCCACTTGAATGGAAATCCTGGATCCGCCACTAATTGTAACCCTAGCAGGAGCTTTACAAAAATACACAGTAGAGAGAGAAAGTGAGAGATTGTATCACAGGTCATTAGTGCCCTCATTCTAGTGAAACTTACTCACACACTCACAGTGGACGAGGCCAAATTGGCTGAACCACTTATATACCAGTGTTTCTCCTCTTCTCCTCACCTTCTTCTTCTAGATATTTACTCTTATGCTGCCATTGTTACTGCTAGCTTGAGCTTATCAACACCTCATACTGGTGGTGCTGTTTACAACATTATCAATTTTTATCAAAAACAAAACTCTAATACAAAAAGTACAAAAGTCATACCACTATCAAGAATATATCATGAACCACAACTAGCGTATGACAACCAAACCATGCAGGCAATCATCGATATTAAATAGTATGTGATGCATCATGTGAGACTCAATCAATCTAGCATTTAGTGTCTCCAAAAGTGATTTCCTAACCCAAAATCGGTTTGTACCTAACTTGAAGGGTTATGGTAACCGACGGGACACTATCCTTAAACTTCCTAGAACCTCTTTCAAGATCAAAACAAAAACTCCTGAGGTGACATTTCCTACCACAATGTAAACATGTGAAAACTGATGGAATGAAACCTACGAGTTGACCTTTTCTAACGTCCTTGGGATTGGTTGATCCTCTAAAACAAATAATGATCTTGGATTTAACAACATAAGCATTAGAACATGGCGAGCCACTAACATTTCTACAAACACTACTCGAGTATGTCAAATCAGTTTTCAATTCCAAAATTTTTTACTCAAGCAAAGAATGAGACTCTTCCAATTTTAGGGATTCCTTTTCTATATTTCAATTATTCCTAGAAGGTTATCATGTTCTCCCTTAAAATATGCACACTTATCCCTAAGAGTATCTTTACGTGCCACAAATTCATCGATTAAAATATTTTATCATCTTTGGCACAAACACAAATCCTAGATTGTTTAAAGTCCTTTAATTCTTTTTCTAAAAATAGGACTCTATCATCACTCTACTTTTTGGTTAATTCTAATTTTCTAAAGTTGTGGTCTAAGGCAACAAATTTCCCACGGTAAAAATCTATTTGATTTTGAAACATTTGCAAAAAATCCATAGTGGATTTAAAACGACAACTTTCTTCTTCCAAAACTTTAATTCTTTTTGTAAACGTCAAATTCAAACTATTAAAATTGTCAAAACTATGATTTGTGCCATCCAAAATAGACATCCGATTATATAAGTCCTCCATCAGAAATATCGTAATTTTTCAAAATCATATTTAAAAAAAATCAATATGAAAATAGGATCACTTGACAAATTAGAGAAACCCGCTCTGATACCAATTTGTGAATGCGATGTGATACTGATTTGAATAAATTTAAAAATTTCAATTATCACTCGTCAATTTTATTAAACCCAATTTTAATGAACCCAAAATAAGCGTCAAGGTGCAGTGGATCATGCCAACACAAATAAATCAGAATTGCTGACTCATAGATTCCTGGAAAAAAACCAAAAGGGAAAACCTTTTATTTCATTTAATAATACTCATAATGATTACAAGAGAAATCTGCAATGAATATCCGCAAACACCCACAAGAACACAGTTTTGCATTGAATCAACCTCAGAAAATTCACAAAGTCACGCAGTCCAATCAGCCCAGGAACACTCACGAGCACTCCCAATGACACGCAGTCAACGTCAACCTAGTACCCCCCTCAGGTGGCACCTAGATTAGCAGTATGTTATCCTCCCTATAAGAGAAACTCCAGTAAAGATGTATCTTGGGTTCCAAAATAATTCACTAAATCATTTCGGATTTTTGTGAATTAAAAAATAAAAGGATTGAACCGTAAATTAAATAAGACAAAAGTATTATGTTGTTTGCAGTTTATGCGAAATGAAAATCGTCTTGTCTTCTTAACGAAAAAGGAATCGTTTAACACGCTTTATATAAAAAACTTGATACCATAGATCGCTCAAAAGAAACCCTTATGTTGCTCGAACGAGGACACTTATCACTCGAACGAACTTCGCACGAGATCAACATGTTGTTTGAATGACGGGAATTTCTCGCTCGGACGACAGAGCGAAAAAATAAATTTTTACTTTTTATTTCAAAAATCCACCTCAACACTTAGAAAAATATTTTGACGTAAAACAATGCCTCAACACTTAGAAAATGTTTTAGAATAATATCCCAACACTTTTTAAATGAATCGTAAAGTAACCAAAACACAACCTTACCAAAATTAATCTCACAGAGGCTTGAATGTTGAAGAACTTTTGATATTCAAATCCGTCTACATGTATCTTCAAACTTGAACCTTTTTCGACGATTTATAGCGGTATACGACATACACTAATGTAAACAAGATATATAAAATATGTCCTTACAGCTTCACACCATCGAATGAGATACTTTATTTCCTCTATGATTACATGTTTTTACATTATAGGGGAGAATTAGTTTTTATTGTGTACCTTATTCTTTGTCTATCCCTAAACAAAAAGGGGTATAAATGGTATCTAACTCTTTAACTCAGGGGGATATTTTTACCTTAGGGGGAGACGTCCTATCTTAGATGGAGATTGTTAGACAAAGGGGGGTGGTTTTTCATATGTGGATTTATATTGTTATATATTTTCTTTGCATTTGAAAGGTGTGTTTAAGTATGCATGTTTGCAATGATGCAATAAATATTTACACAATAGCAAAGCTACTCAAGTTTGTGTCGGTCAAGCGTCTTTATTTTTTCCTTTTAAGGTTGAGAATTAAGTCTTAGTGAGCTTGATGACCTAGTAGGTTTTTATTTTGATTTTTGTCCCGGTATAGCCAATGTAATAGCCCGCCTGATAAAATTAATTAAATTTCATATAGATTATATAAAAGGAGAAATTAATTATGAATAAAAGAGAATTGCTAAATAAGGGATTTACACATTTATGAATTTTAGATTTATGTTAACAAATTAGTTGAAAATAATAGAGGCTTCTTTTAAAAGTTCATCGCTCGAATGAGAGGCAACCTCATTCAAGCGACCTGCAACGTCACTCGAACGACGTTTGGTCAAATCTGTCTCCCTTGTCGTGCTGTCATCTCTCTAGTCGTGGATGAAGGTGGGTCAGTTCGTGGGAGTTTAATGTTTGGATGAGTTAGGGGGTTTAATGAAGGGAATTGTAGATTTTTGAAGTGCATGAAGAGAAAGAGAAGAAATGATGAATGCAGGGTACTTACATCAGCTCTATCACACTTGCTGTCAAAATATGAGTCGTGAATCAAATTTGGATGGGTGGGATATAATCGAGGAAAGGTGTTAGGAGTTGTAGGATTTATATATTGGTGTATAAATGAGAGATTTGTGAAGATAAAACCATGGACAATCCCTCTTCTCACCCAAAGAACACTCTGCTCTCCCATCACTCTACTACCATTTGCTAATTTGTGTGTCAATACAGTGTAGTGAATACACTCATGTTCGAATAACTAATTTCCCCATTGTTAAGTTACGAGCTATTAAATATAAGGGGTATTTGTGACGCCCCAACTAATAAAATACCGGGTGATCAGTCCTTTATTCAATTAAAACAGGATTTCCAAATTAGTTCATTCTAAGCATCACTGTCGAAAACCAAATTAATTACTTATCACCTATTAGTTAATTAAATCAGTGCCAATGTTTCATTAAACAAATAACAACATGAAAAAAACAAAAATAATTCATACACCAATTGAGTCTAAACCATCACAAGATATAGATAAATAAAGTCTTGCCATATAAACCATCGACTAAAACCAAACTAAGTAAATCTAACATAATACTAACTGAATCCAACATAAGTCTGAACTAAATAAAATCTGAATGGGGCAACATGCCCAAATGAAAATCGTAATACTTCCATAAGATCCTACACTATGAAATGAGGAAATGAGGCGTTTAAACAAAACTCCTGCAAGCATCCACCTATGCTGCAGTTGCATGTCACTGGAACAGAATGTCAAGTCTGGTGTCCCTGTGGTTGGACACCTAAAAGGTTTTGAAAATATTTTTATAGCAAGAGTTAGAACTCAAAACATTTTAAAAATATTTTGCAAGAGTTTATAATAGTTCACAATCGGTTATTGATTAGACATGTTAGGTTTACGTATACTCCCTTGAGTTTCCTCACCCCTCAACTATTGTGCATGCCTAACGTTATCTACTTAGCCCACCAAGCCTTTCTACCCAAACTAACTACACATAAGTAACTATTTGGACTATTCACATCTCTAAGTCCTCGTATCGCCCATACAGTACACTATCCGTATTAACATTTCTTGTATGTTAAGAGTTGAAATTTACATTTCATTAATCTTCTCATTTATTCAATTAATTAAGTTTCACTACTTAATTCGTTCGTTAGATATACACTATCTATCAATCTATTGTCACACATAAGTAGAATAATCACAATTGTATATATATTTATCTCTCCAATATATATATATATATATATATATATATATATATATATATATATATATGGTGTCACTCAATAAGACCACCATGAAATAATAGGCATACTCTGCTAATCATATTAAATGGGGACTATTGGTTCAGAATGTCTCCTCGAACCCAAAATCAGATAACAATGATGGAGGTAAACAAATTTCTAATCCTTTGGGCTATGCACATACCTAACGTACCCAAATGGCATGCTGGTTGTAATACCCCTTACTTAAAATTATCGGGTATGTGTGATTTAATATAATTGAGAATTAAAATGTGAAATTAACATAAATGTTGATAAGGGTAGAATAGTTAATATTTATGTGAATTGTAAATTTACTAGTGTAATATGGTAAATATAATCTTGTTGCAAGCAATTACGTCGTATGTGTGTGTTAGCGGCGAGAAGTAGTTATTTCTAAACCGGTGGCATATTTGAGTGAGTTGTATGAGGTTGGGAGATGATTTTTATATTCGGAGCTCGGGTCATTATTTAGAGTGCACGGTTGATCCGAAAAGGGCCGAGAAAATCAAAATAACTGCCTGGGGGTTTTATTTGGGTTCCGGGATCTTTTTGACTCGAATTGGGGTATACGAGTCATTTTATGTGTATATTATCATTTAAAGTTTGTATTAATAATAATAATAATAATAATAATAATAATAATAATAATAATAATAATAATAATAATAATAATAATAATAATAATAATAATAATAATAATAATAATAATAATAATAATATGGTTTATTAGGCTTAAGAGAAAGTTAATTAATCTCATTTTGAGAGAAAATCCATTTGAGAGAAAAACATAGGAAGAATAGAAAGATAAGAGAAAACCTTGGAGCTTTGGAAATCTCAAACAAATCCACGACTTTGAGGAAGAATCAGACCCTATATCTTTGAGTCAAGTGATTAAACTTGCTAAATGCTTATGTGTGTGATTTATTTCATAATTTTGTGGATAAATTTTGGTAGTGTTAGGTATATATGATAAACCCTGGATTTTGTGTAGAAGTCTAGCATTTGATGTATGTATATGGGCTTGAAGGTGTTAAAAATGTAGAGTTCATATTGTGAATGATCTATGATGTTAAAATTTGGTAGAAAAGGGGTTATTTTGAGATGTAGGAAAAATCTCATAGGATCAAAATCTGAACAAGTCGGATCGATCCGTTTCAGCACCGGACCAGTCCATTTTTAAAGGTTATCGGTTTGGTCCGGTCATAGCTGGTATTCTGTAAACTGAATTATGAGGATCTGAACCGGTCCATTTTTGGGACCTTCGGTTAGGTCCGATCATTACAAATTCTTAACTCGTGTTTTACTCCTTTTTTGTGTTTAGATTTTTAGGAACCCTTTAAGATGCTATTATAAACAAATTTATGAGAAAAATGAGGGTATATGATATGATGTGATGTTGGGGATACATCGAGACGAATATGAAGGTATAATTTAGGAGTTTGTTATTTTGTTTCCTTTCATAAATTCTCTGATGAGTGGGAATTCTTGTAAGAATGGTTATGAGCTAATGAGTGAGAGGTCGTGTGTCCTTAATGATGATAAATTGATGAAAAAACATACATGTGTTTGATTATAAATGTTTAAGGGAGTGATTGAATCATAAAATAAATAAATTTGGAATAATTATGTCGATTATCGGCTAGTACGGGGTATCACCAGCTTCGTATTAGGGAGCAGGATATTTCTAAGATTGCATTTTTTATCCGATACGGATCCTATGAGTTTTTTGGTTATGCTGTTTGGGTTAACTAATGCCCCTGCATTGTTCATAGATCTGATGAACGGGATATTTTGGGACTTCTTGTACCAATTTTTAATTGTGTTCATTGATGATATTTTAATCTATTCTTAGACGAAGGGCGAACATGCTGAGCATTTGAGTATGGTTCTACAGACATTACGGGACCATTAATTGTACGTTAAGTTTGATAAATGTGGATTTTAGTTGCGAGAAGTGCAGTTTTTGGGTCATATAGTGTCGGAGAAAGGTATTTTCGTGGACCCAAGTAAAGTTGCAACGGTGAGGGAAGGGGGTAATCCCATAACACTGACGAAGATTAGAAGTTTCTTGGGTTTGGTGAGTTATTATCGCCATTTTATAAAGGGCTTTTCGAAGATTGTTGGCCCTTTGACGAATTTGACCCGGAAGGGAGTACAGTTTATGTGGGATGATTCCTGTCAATTAGAATTTAATGAGCTAAAGGAAAAATTGACATCGGCACCCGTTATCGCGTTGCCTAAAATGGGAGGGAGCATTTCGTTTTTACTGATCCACCTCTTCAGGAACTAGGAGGTGTTCTTTAATAAGAAGAGAGGGCGATTGCTTATGCTTCCCGCAAGTTAAAGCCCCATGTGAGGAATTATCCTATGCAAGATTTGGAGTTGGTTGCGATATTCTTTACAATGATAATTTGGAGGCATTATCTCCTAGGGGAGAAGTTTAGTCTTTTCATGGACCACAAGTTGTTGCAATATTTGTTCACCCAGAAACATATAAATATGAGGCAACGTAAGTGGTTGGAGTTTGTAAAGGATTATTAATTTGATATCCAATATCATCCGGGGAAAGCTAACGTAGTAGTTGATGTGTTGAGTCGTCGACCCACTTGGCAGTTAGTAGAGGTATGGAAAGCCAAGTGGAAGGAACTTCATCAGGATGATGCTGTGGCCAGGGCTTGTATGGCAGTGTTAATAGTCACACGCGAGATTGTGATAGGGGTGGTGAAAGCTCAAGTTAAAGATACGAATTGTAAGGTAAAGTTACAAAAATTACTAACCGAGGGAGTGGAGTCCTACTCTATCAGCTTTGAGGGTGGATTACATTTCAACAGGAGGTTGGTAGTCCCGAATGTTTTAGATCTGCAGCATGCTATTATCGGGTCAAAATTTATGGTCCACCCAGGTATAGACAAGATGTATCAGGACATGCGTCGATAATACTGGAGTGCAGGTATGAAAAGGGACATAGCTGAATTTGTCTCTAAATACACCACTTGTCAGTTAGTAAAAGTGGACCACTAATAACCTTTTGGAATGTTGCAACCATTGGAAATTTCGATATGGAAATGGGAAAGCATTTCCATGGATTTTATCACAGGATTACTGATATCACAGTATATCCATGATTCAATTTGGGTTATCATTGACCATTTGATGAAGTCAGCACACTTTTTATCGATGAGGACAAAATTCATAACAGCGTAGTATGCTCAGCTCTTTATTGCCAAAATTATGAGATTTCATGGAGTGCTGATCAATATTGTGTCCGATCGAGATAAAATATTTGTCTACCATTTTTGGAAGAGTTTTCAGGAAGACATGGGAACTGAATTGAGGTTGAGTACGGCATACCATCCCCATACCAATGGGCAAATGAAGCGAGTAAATCAAATGTTGGAAGCTATGCTCCGTATGTGTATATTAGATTTTGGAGGAAGTTGGGAACCGTACCTACGACTGATAGAATTTATTTATAATAATTCTTACTAGATTACTATAGGTATGGCGCCTTATGAGGCATTGTATGGATGCCCGTGTCGTTCACCCACGTGTTGGTTAGAATTCGATGACAATAAAATTCTTGGACCAGAAATGATCGAAGACACTTCGGCAAAAATTGAGTTAGTTCGAAACCGCATACGCGTTGCATAAGACTGGAAGAAAAGTTATTTTGATGTAGATCACAGGCATGTGGATTTAGAAGTGGGAGACAAAGTGTTGTTAAAGGTATCCCCGATGAAAGGTAAAATGAGATTTAATAAGAAAGTCAAACTTGAGCCGAGGCATGTAAGGCCTTTTCCAATTATTGAAAGGATTGGTCATGTGGCTTATAGACTTGCCTTGCCATAACATTTCCAAAGAATTCATGACGTGTTTCATGTTTCGTGCTTGAATAAGTATAGAATAAGTGAGAGGGATCATTGGCATATCCCGTTGGAGGAGATTGAGTTGCAACCTAATATCTTGTATAAAGAACGATCGGTTGCTATCTTAGACCGTAGTAAACGTAGGCTACGATTGAAAGTAGTGACTTTAGTTATAGTTCAGTGGGGGAACCATAATATCGACGAGTCAACGTGGGAACAAAAGGATGAAATGCGAGCCAAGTATCCTTACCTGAATTTCGAGGACGAAATTCCTTTGTAAGAGGGGGAGTATGTAATACCCTCAACTTTCGTGTATTTATGTTTTTATATTAAATTATCGAGTATGTGTGATTTAATATAATTGAGAATTAAAATGAGAACTAAACATAAATATTGATTTGGGTATAATAGTTAATATTTATACTAATTGTACATTTACTAGTGTGATATGGTAAATATAACCTTGTTGCAAGCAATCACGTCGTATGAGTGTTCGCTGTGGGAAGTAGTTATTTCTCAACTAGGGTCATATTTGAGTTAGTTATATGAGGTTGGGAGATGATTTTTATATTTGGAGTCTTGGGTGAAAATTTGGAGTGCACCGTTGATCCGAAAAGGGCCGAGAAAGTCAAAATGACGGCCTAGGGGTTTTATTTGGGTTTCGGGATCTTTGTGACTAGTTTGATTCGAATTGGGGTATACGAGTCATTTTATATGAGTATTATCATTTAAATTTGGGATTAATAGTAATATGGGTTATTAGGATTAAGAGAAAGTTAATTAATCTCATTTTGAGAGAAAACCATTTGAGAGAAAAACGTAGGAAGAAGAGAAAGATAAGAGAAAACCTTGGAGCTTTGGAAATCTCGAACAAATCCGTGACTTTGAGGAAGAATCAGACCCCGCATCTTTCAGGCAAGTGATTAAACTTGCTAAATGCTTATGTGTGTGATTTATTTCATAATTTTTTGGATAAATTTTGGTAGTGTTGGGTATATATGATAAACCCTAGATTTTGTATAGAAGTCTAGCATTTTATGTATGTATATGGGTTTGAAGGTGTTAAAATGGTTGAGTTTATATTTTGGATGATCTATGATGTTAAAATTTGGTAGAAAAGGGGTTATTTTGAGATGTAGGAAAAATCTCATAGGATCAAAATCTAAACAGGTCGGATCGATCCATTTTAGCACCGGGCCAGTTCATTTGAGCACCGAACAGGTCCGTTTTTAAAGGTTATCGGTTCGGTCCGGTCATAGCAGGTTTTCTGTAAACTAGTTTATGAGGATTTGGATCGATCCGTTTTTGGGATCCTCGATTCGGTCCGGTCACTGCAGATTTTTAACTCTTGTTTTACTCCTTTCTTTTTGGGTTTAGAGTTTGATGAATCCTCTAAGATGCTACTATAAACACATTTATGAGAAAAATGGGGGTCTATGATATGATGTGATGTTGTGGATACATGGAGACGAATATGAAGGTATAATATCGGAGTTTTTTTATATTGTTTCCTTTAATAAATTCTCCGAGGAGTGTGGATTGTTTAAAGAATGGTTACGGGCTAACGAGTGAGAGGTCTTGTGTCCTTAATGATGATAAATTGGTGAAAAAGCATATGCGTGTTTGATTATAAATGTTCGAGGGAGTGATTGAATCATAAAATAAATAAATTGGGAACAATTATGTGGATTATTGGCTAGTATAATGTGTGGTATATACATATAGTCGGGATTTGTAGCATATACATTCAGAGATAAGATGGTTTGTATATATATGATGTGAATATATATCTTGTGTGTATGATATATATATATATATATATATATATATATATATATATATATATATATGTATATATTAGATGGTTCATACCCCTTTAGTGCTATTATGGGATGTTACGCGTTGTGGGTGAGGCCCCCGGCTTGAAGAGCAGTGAGCGTATAGTTCCCGGGTCATAGCGTCCCGTATTTCACCATGTGAAAATTTTCAGGGGTAAGACGTCTTGGGTATGATTCATCTTACCTTTAGGTAAGGAACTATGGCCGCTTCCCATACGCTTGTGATTTATTTTGGGTTTGGTGGTGAGATTCTGACCTGGCTGCCCAGGTGAATGTGTAAAAAGTCCCTGGAAGATGATATATATATATCGATGACCTAACGCCCTGTAAGACATTTTAAATACATATCTTATATGTGTTATGGATGTTCACTTGATATGAAGTGATTTATCTTGTATATGTATTTAGATTAATGCTATATACACCTTCAGAATAATGGGTGTTACCTTATATTTATAACTAGAGAAAGTTATTAAATAAGGAATTGGTATATAATCCTTAGAATTTAGATTGTAATGATTATGTTATGGGTAAGCAAGATATGTGAGTTGGATAAATTCATAGGTTTGAGGGTGAGTTCTCTTTAGCTGAGTCGGGTAGTCTAATTAAGATTTAATGCATACGTTTAGGTGCGCGCTGTAGCTGAGAGGTGAGGTTGAGTCTCAAGAGAGTGCGACTACACTTCAATTATGAAATTTCGCATTTATAATTATTATGCATTTTAATTCACTTGCTATAACTATTTTCAAACCCATGGCTCTGACCCGTTTATATCTTTTCTCTTATAATATATTGTGATATATTATAGGTGTTCCACCGCAAGGGCGCCAATGATGGTTATCTGTTCCAGAGTCTTTTGGGGAGTTGTAGCATGTGAAGCATGTTACAGGACTTTTGTTATAGATGCAACTCTTTTGGTGTAATCTAGTTAAGAATCCACAATTGTAAATCAGGTGTGTATACCTAAGTGTTGTATATGTATATCCCTTACATTTTTTTTGTCTCTTGATACTGTATGGTCTATTACCCCACACTTATTCGGGCATATTCTTTTGTTGTAGATGTTGTATATAGTGTGTGTGTATATATATATATATGATCATGTTCAGTAGTTGTTGTTGATGATTTGTCATGTTTTTGAGGTTTTTAATTTGGCATCTGTTTATCCTAATATAGGGTGGTTGTTTTACTCTTAGTGCTTTTCGGCAGTTGATGCTGAGAATGATCCACTTGAGATTTCTGTTTTATCATAACATAGGGTTGTCCACCCGTTATTATCATAAGTGGGGTGTCACACCGGTATCACTAATACACATCACATAGAGAGCCTCCCTAAGTTCTATGTTCCAGGGTACCAATCCAGACCTCACTAGAATCGTCACGATGGGATCGCCCACTACGCGAGAACCTCTGATCATAGCAAGAAGCATAGGTATGATAACTCATAATATCAATCATATAGGTACACACACCATCTATATATACATATTCAGTAGGTATTCACACAACCTAATTATCATTGTTTGCACATAGAATAATTCACTCACATACTCCTCGTACTTATTACATTACGATTTAATTCACTATCGTATTATTCGAGTATTAATATCTACTCTAAGGGTCCTAGTTACCCCTTTATTTATTTCAGTAGAAAAGTCCTCCTTACCTTACTGGTCTATATAATTAAGCTCTCTCATGCTTTCTCGTAATTGTATTCCCATCTTCTCGAATTAAATTACGTCAAAAGTAAGCCTATTTAAACATCACTTTAATCCCCTCAATAAGTCAAAGTCCATTACTCTATCATAGGACTACTGTACTATAAGCAACCTTACATTATATTTCATCAATGTCCCAAATGTTTTCCTGATAAAAATTCAGGCATTCTAGGCTTAAAAGGAAAAATCTCATATTTTATGGGCAGTTGAATCGATTCTCCATGAGGTCGAATCGATTCGCCTTACCGAATTGATTCGGTTCTAGCCGAATCGATTCGATTTATAATAGTTTGTCTTCTTCGTTGGTTTTCATGTGTTTTCACCATTTTTACACTTATGTCTTACATGAAACTTCACCAAAATTGAAACCAACTATACTAAACCTTTTCTACATGTCTTAGGATGATTTCTAACATAAATTCCACATCAAAACATTACGATTCATGATTAAGAATAGATTAAATCATCAAAAGACCTAGGTTTTCATGTTCTTCCTCTATATTTCAACATAAACCCAGATTTATTTCGTAGGGATAATCATATATCTACTGATTTCGAATTCTCTACAACATCAAATTAAACTACATGGAAATCCCACCCTTAACATGAGTTTAATCCATTATTTCCTTTCAAGATCATCAATTTATTCACAATTAAATCAAACCCTAGGCACATTGGTAAACACTTTCCTTGATTTAGATGTTCAGATTTTATGAATGAGATGTTGAATGGTGTGTCTTCCCTTCCAAGCTTCACTCCCAACTCGTTAATGGCATAAGATCACACTCCAAATTCCTTAAAATCTCTCTCTTAGGCTTCACAATTGTTCTCTCTCTTTCTTTAATGGCTTATATGAGTTTTTTAACCTCTAAACCCTAACCTCTAACCCTTATAAGCTGATATAGAGTTTGTAAATTCGTAGGTCTCTCAATCCCCTAATATAAAATGACCAAAATACCCTCATATGGTCCCGGTATAGTCTAAAATTGTCCCGGGACTCAATCGACATCCCCGGGTATAACTAATCCGACCCTTTCGAACTCATCTGTAACCTCGAAATCATCATTTGAGTCACTCTAAATAAATATTCCATCTCGACCCCAAGTTAATCTACACGCGACTCCCAGTTGAGATAAATTCGTATTACGCCCATATCACTCATTATGGCGTAATTTCTAATCATCAATTATTTACTATTCACTAAGTAAATATAATTCATAATATTAATCATTATTTCACTCTCGATTAATATCTAATAATCACATTATTATTCAATTTAATTAAATTACTTCTCTCGCTAAACTTGAAATAAATAATTGAAGTAACGAATTAATTAAATCTCAAATATGCGGAAATACGGGGTATTACAGTATTGTTGGGATTTTATGAGATTATTCTTGGATCAAGAGGGTGTATTTATGCAAGCATTTTTGGAGTGCATTGGAGCTTTCATGGAGGACTGATTGGTGGAGCTTTGTGACTCCCTTTAGGGCTACCTTTGAAGGTAGGGGAGTCACCCATCCTCATCGCCACTACCACTTTGGATCTATTTAGGTGGATAAACTACTCTTATTGTATTGAAATTCTATTTGATGAATAGTGTAGCCTTATTGTTGCTGATTAAGAGTAGGGTTGTGATGTTCTTATGATGTGTACTTAATAATCTGATAGTAGACATTTTTATGGAATAAAAATGTGTGGAAAATATTTTTGTAATGTATTTTCTTAATAAATTGAAAGTAGAAATTTTATGGAATAAAAAAGTTTAGAAAATATTGGTTGTGTATATTTTCTAATAAAAATGAAAATGAACATTTTTATGGAAATAAAAAATGTAAGAAAATTCTATTGTAGTGTATTTTCTTAGTAAACTGAAATAAACATTTTTATAGGATAAAAATGTCAGAAATGTCATTTTGGTATATTTCTAGTGAAAAAGAAATAATAAACATTTTATGGGATAAAAGTGTAGAAAATGTTATTCTAGCATCTTTTCTAGTAAAAGAAAATAATGGACATTTTTAGAGAATAAAAAGATAAAAAATTTTATTCTAGTATATTTTCTAGTAAAATAAATTAATGGACATTTTTAGGGAATAAAAATGAAAGGAATTATTATTCTTGTTTAGAATAAAAGGAAATTGCATGTTGTTGCAAATGGTATAACTTCTATACACTCGGTAGGATTTTAGTAATTAAAGTCCACTTTCTCGTGCGTATAAACTTATAGTATTTTGATAATGAATATATGAGCATGTTTAAGAAAGTTGTGTTGGGTTTAAACATCTAATAAGATAAATGAAGCTTTTGGTTTTAAAAGAATGAGTGAGAAATAGAAGTATATTATGTAAAGGTATTATTTTACACATTTAAAGTGTAAAAGTGTCAAGTGTGAGAATCGGGTAATAGTGTGGTGATTTTCAATGAAAATACTAAAGAATATTTAAATGAATAAAAAGATAAATTTTAGTAAAGGAATGTTGTTGCTAAATTAAGTGTAGATATTTCAAGTGTTGAACCGGGTGTGTTGAATAAAGTGGAAAATGTTGAATATGAATAATGAAAAACATTAATAAGATTAAGGTCAATTGATCTGGGCCAATGAGATTTTCGAAAAAAACTGATTAATGCATTGGAACATGTATTTTTTTAAAGGTATACATATGTAGATATATACATATTTTCGCATGCACGTGGTTGTAGCGTGTGAGTATTCCTTTCTGTCATTTGTTCCATTATTTCTTATATAAATCCCACTGGGAATAGGCTCACATCCCCACTTTGTTACGGTAGGTTGGGAGCGGTTCCGTATTTTGAGGGCATTTTACAGGTAAGTATATTTTATTTATGTTTACTTAGTAGCTCTACTTACATAGACTTCGGGGTGCTCCCCATGGATCCCTCACGTAGTTTATATTGAAACTGGAATCGTATGCTAACAAGTGAAATGTTAATTAAAATGAAACTAGACTAGCAACATTATTTAGGTTGTTTCAATGCACTTCACACCTAATGTCCGAGTCGAACGGGTTGACTCACAAGAAATTCATAAATCCGAGTCGGATTGTTACAAATGGCATCAGAGTTCTCGGTTCAAGGTTCCTTTTGGGTGTGACGTGGTGTGGTCGGTATTTGATCTTTCGACGTCGGTGTGGTTTGGGCCAGTCATGCAAGTTTGATGACGGTGTAATTCATGTTCTCGACAATAAGATCAAAAAGGGTTAGGATGACAAGTAAGTTAGTGCCAAATGGCATACGATCAAGTTAATTGTTATAAATCGCTTCCATGAATTCTGATTTGAGTATGTTATAATTTACGAGTGTCCATTATAATACCCCGTATTTTCGAAGATTTAAATAATTATGTGGTTTAATAATATTGTGGGATTAATTAAATTAAAATGGGAAGTTTAATTATTAATCCGGATTAAATTTGAATATTTACTAGCATGAAGAGAAGTTAGTAATTATTAATATTACTATGAGAATAAGTAACATGGAATGACGATTTTAAATAACTTGTCGTGAGAGAGAAATACGACAGTTTGGTATATTAAGTCGGGGATGCGCGTGTGAGTCGTGTCAGGACTAATTAAGTGGAATAAAAAGGTAAATTATTTTAAGTAACTCATATGATCATTTTGAGTTCTCCGTTGAGTCCGAAGGGGTCGAGATAGTCAGAAAAATCTACCCGGGTATTTTATTTGGACTCCGGGATATTTTTAAGCCAAGCCGGCACCCGGTAGGGGTAGTTTTGTAATTTGGATTTTTGGAGGAATTAAATGGACGAAAATTGGAGAAATAATATATCATATAATTGGGTACAATTAGGGTTAGGTTACACCAAAATCAAGAGAGAGACACAGTGGGTGAGGGAGAGCAAATTCCAAAGGAGGAGAAGCTATGTTTACCACCTTGCACAACCACCACCACCATCGTGTAGATCGGAACGCGAGGAACGCATCCATACAAAAAACACCAATGGATCGACCTTCGAAATCAAGGAAAGTGTTTATTGCTTTCTTTCTTTAGCGATAATTATATTCATCTTAGTTTAGGTTAATAAACCTTTGTTATGAAAATTAATTTGGGTGAAATTAGAGAACTATATTATAATCTAGGACTGATTTGATAAGAATTTGAATCCCTTATGTAGATAGGATGATGCCTACGAATTTATGATGATTTCTATGAATAAATCTGGGTTTAATTTTGAAGTTATGCATATGAATGTAAGAACTAGGGTTCTTGATAATAAATTGGGGATTTCGAATTATATGGATGATTGGTGATGATTTAATGATGTTAGGTTATGGAAAATCACATATATATGTCAGAATAATGTTTGGTATTTATTGTTGGAAGTTTAGTCTTGATCTTTAGAGGTTTTTAGACGTAAAAGTGATGAAAAACGGAGCTGTCAAAGGTTGAAGACGAAACAGCACCATCTCGCGCGATGTCGCGCGAAGTAGTCATTCAAACGAGATTGAATTTCACAAGAAGTGGATCGAGCGACATAGAGATGTCGCGCGAAGTCGCGTGAAGACTGGTTCGAGCGACATGTGTAAGTCATCCAAACGACTTGGCTTTCTGGTTCGAGCGAGATTTCTAATTTTGAGGGATTTTTCCTATTTTGCCTCTATTTATGTAAACAGTCAATTTGAGTGAGAAAAATTAGTGTTCGATGAACCCAAAATAGTGCAGATTATTGGGAGTTTTTTAGGTATTATAGTTCAAATATTTGGAACAATGAATTTACCTTGAAGATTGCGGGAGTGAGATAATCGTAATTGTAAATGTGTCGAGAGTATTAAGTGATAAATACTTACGATATTATTTCTGAAGATATGGAACTTATAAGAATAAAAATTAGTGGGTACTTGTGGGACTCCTTTTGATTTTGTATTAAGGATTTTTGGGTGACATATTATCCTTATATATATTACGAGAGAGGGAATATCGGGATTTAAAAATACGTTGATAGTATTTAGTGATGGTAATACTACGTATGGAATTTGACATTTGGTTATGTGTATACCATTTGATTTGATGGGTTGTGTGTATACCTATATTTGATATTATGTGTGACATACCTAGATGCTTGCTATTGCGGGGGGGGGGGGGGGGGGGTGTAGAAACAGTCTTATCCTGAGTGACCTTCGGGGGGATATTTGACTTGTATCTCAGAACATAGGACTATGAAGACTTATTTCTAATTTGATAAGTCGTTGACTATGGGAGCGTAGGTATGTGCGTGACCCATAGGTATGTGAACTGTGTTTGCCACCAATACGTGTGATTTTTTTATATGGTTTGTGGGAGATTTCCAAACCGATAGTCCTTGTTTGAGTATGAGATGTACCAGGACATGATAGCAGAGTATGCAATGCACTACTGGTATATCCTTAGAGTGTTGTGTTAGTATATATATAATAGTGGTGGATATTTATATATACCTGTGTTATACTTACAATGTGATATTTGTAAGCTATTAAGATTGGGTTAATACATATATAATAGTGAAAGATATATATGTATGCTTTTAGTATTCCTAAAGTGAGATAATATCGTATTATTAAGATAGTGAAATCCTCAGTAACGTAAATAGTAAATAATTGACTTTAGTGTGATAACACTTATTTAAAATGATAAATGTCGAGATCAAATACGGGATACTACCACGAGGGGTAACTAGTAGGATAAGTCTTTTCCTAGTTAGAGTGTGTCAGATGGTTAGGTTGGATTATATGTACGTTAGGCGTGCATACTAATCGAGATGTGAGAATCTCATGTGAGAGTTAAAACTAACATGCATATGATACTTGCTTTAATGCAGTTTTAAGTACTTGCTAATAAATCTTTTTAAAACATCGGGATCTGACCCGTCTCTTGCATTTCTTCTCTCTTTTACTATATATATATGTATTAGTACAAGTGCCCAGCCACAGGGACACCGGTTCTAGATACTTGGATGGTTTGTCAAGCTGCGGCTGTTGAGGAAGTTGCGGGTCATTGAGATTAGACACTTCTCTCAGTTCATTCAATTCCTAGTTCAGATGTCTCAGTTTGGGCATGTGTCGCCCATTCTCATTAGCGAAATTGTACTCAGTTTCCTTTGTAGTTCTTTTCATTTGGATTGAGTATTTATCACGGTTTGGTTTGTGACTTTGAACTGGAGGTTTTATCCAGTCTTAATTATTCAGTAATTGATTTAGTTAGCATTAAATTCTTGTGTATGGTTTATAATTACATGTTCAGAAATTTATTAAATCAATTGGTTTCAAATTAAATTGGAAAATGTTTTGACACTAGCTTAATTAAATGTTAGGTAATTAATTGGATTTAAGTTTTTGACAGTGATGCTAAGAATAAACAAACCGAATATTCTGTTATAAAATTTATAAAGGACTGATCACCCGATATTTACGTGGTTGGGGTGTCACAGGTGGTATCAGAGCATCAGGTTCTAGTGTCCTTTAGGATCTATACGGCTTATTATGTTTCAGGTTAGCATTCTTTGATGTAGAGCCTTATACTAGGATTGTTGTATTCCACTGCGTATGCGATTTACGCTCTCCCATGATTTAGTTTAGTGAATCCAATTCGTATGCGGTAATGATTGGACTTCGTACTCCGAACAATACGAAATGACCAACGAAGGCCATTAGCGGGACTGCAGGAGGAGGAAAGAAATTGAAAGTTATGAAGCATTAGGGGAACGATGATCGTGATATAAGTCACCAACAGTAATATCTAAGTGTGATGGTCCAAGGGAGGGAACTAATCCAAAGGCAATAATGTAAAGTAGAGTGCAGTAACAATCAAAATTTGTAATTCAGAAGAAATTTTGCTAGCTCAGAGAAACGGCAAAGAGTAACAATAGAAAATCAAATCGAGATATTGGGTGCAGGTTGACCATTTAATCTTCCACCAGTTGGTCGGGTAAGAACCGACCATAAAGGATGAGTTAACTTGGTAAGCGAACTTCGTAACCGAAGTAGGAGTCACAAAAGATAAAAGGGTCCGTAAGTTGAAATGGACTCATGGGTGGAATGCCCTAGCGTGAATGGGAGGTACGACTAAGGTGACTAGTGTCAATGTCGTCAAAGTATATGTCTATTAGAATATGTCAACGCCCCAGAAGAAAGTGAGCCGGTAGAGTTATGATACCTAGCCGAAGGGAAAGGTGAAATTCAATAGTGTTAGTAGAATATCACCAGAACGTATGTCCAGTGGGGGAAACATATTTAAATGATATGATTAAATCTTAATGAGATGGTGATGGATTCAGTCAAGACCAGCGGGTCGACCATGTGTTCCATATGCCCTGTAGAGCGCAAGGAACAATGAAAATAACAATTGGGAGTTAGGACTACCAGGTCCGAGAGAAGGACATCCCAACAAGGCGGGGAGGACCAGTGAAAGGGAAATTATCCTGTATGTAGAGATAAGGGTTACTAGTAATTAATGTTATCACTTAAGAAGTGAAATTGATAGTATCGGGAGTAATAAACCATGCCTGTAAGGCATACTAGTTGGAGAAGTAAAATGTGCAGTGTAAGAATTAGGTCAAGAGAATTGGGCCCAGGAACTAATAACCCGAGAGTAGTGGGTCTAGTCAGGACCAACGTAGTCCTCAGTAACTGTAGCATACTGTATTTCAGGGTCAATGGAGCCCAGGAAATCAAGAGAAGGTCAGTAAGGCCATAATTGAGGCCTAGAGATATGGGGCTAATGTATCGATGTCGGGAGGGTGACCTGTAAAAATAGAATAATTTACCCACCAAAAAGGAGGGGAAAATCTAATGAATGGAATTCGAAAGGTATAACGATTATAGATAATTATGGGTCACAAAACGTGTGTATGAGGACCCTACGATCAGGATAAACTGATGGAGCTTTGTTTCATCCTTGTGAATAAATGATGAGTTCATGTGATGTGGGTGTGTCACAACATACGTGAATAGTTAACACTAAGAATTTGAGTATGCATTCGGTTTAGTGGGCACGCTGGTGACAGCAGCCTTATTATGTAAATGACTACCATTTGGTAGCGAGATTTTTGTGCCACCTGCGGGGAGGAGCAAGTGTGGACACTAAGAGAAATTTGTATATGGTATTATGTAACGATTCGTGCTCCTTTAAGCGTTATGATAGTAGAGAATATTATGATTATATTGTACGGTTACTGGTTACCCAGGGTTTGAACGGTAGTAAATTGGGTGATAAGACTATCGTACTAAAAAAAATTATTAATTTTAAATATATGCTTTTAGCGAGGCATCACCCGAAAGACGGATGAGCTTGCTTATGTGTTGTATTATATTGTAGACTTCAACGAGTATGTTGTCTTACTCTGTTGATCCCGATGAGTAGGGATGTTTTACTGATGTGATTCAGGGTATATTGACTCATTATAGAGAGTAGAGATATATCTCTTTAATCATACAGCACTAATAGCTTGTGATAGTGAGAGCGCCGCATTGTATGCCGTCTTTAGTGACATGAGAGTGGACGAGTAGACTTTTTATGTTCGTAGATGGGAAATCAGGGATATATGTTATGGATTAAAGACTTAACAGATCCCGATAACCAGTAGTGTTAGGTAGTAGTGTATCGAGGGGTTCCTTATTTGGATTTTTCTTTGCGAGACATCCCACGCATAAAACTTAGCGAATGTTGGAAGTTGGGAGAAGTTTTCCTTTACTACATGAATTTATTTTTGTAGTGATTGCAATATTCATAGTTATAGCTGTGAAGTAATGGTTATATTACAAACCAAGGCCGATAGAGCCGTATAAAATTAATATGTGATAATGTTACAAATCGTTGACACCACGAGCAGACCGGTGGGACAACATAAGATATGAATAGGTGGAAAAGGTAGGGTGACTAAGTAGGATCTTACCATATAGTCATGCCAAGTATGTGGGGCATAATTTATTATTTATATAAAACGTCTAGTATGGTGGTTTGGCAATGCACAAAACATGGGGTGTATGGGCGCCCAAGAGAGTTGAATTATAGTATTTTCCATAATTGAGAATTGTGGCACAATGCATATGGCGAGAGGTAACTGAATGTAGAAGAGTGTGACTTCAGAACCTAGTTGTTTGATGTGTTAGGGCAGTTAGTACCGTTAATTCCCATATTTGCCATGAAGATAGTATAGGAAGAATTTGATAAAGTTTAGCTTGGGGAAGTTTAAACTTACTTGATAGGACATGGAGAGAGCATGCTTCGCGAGAAGCTGAAGCTTAGAGAGAGAGGGAAGGACTTGCGACATGCAGTGATGACACTATCGCCTGAGCCATAGATATGGATGTGGTTATAAGAAAGGTAAAATGCATAATAATATAAAGCCATATTAGTGATGGCATAAGTAAAGCAAGACATTACTGAGCTCCAATTTGAAGTGGACCATCAGGAAATAATAGAGTTCCTTCAGCGTTAGGAATTCCTTGGTACTAATGGGAGAGTAAATCCACAGACCATTAGAGATTTAATTACTTCACAATGAGATCACGACCCTATGTGGGTGAAAGTGGGTCGGGTAATTAAAGTAGCTCACGTTATGCCAAGATAGGACAAATCATAACGTGTAACAGTAAACCCCAACCATTATTCCTGGGGTAGTAAGGTCATATGGGGAACAATTAGAGTTCTTTTTTCGATAGAGTTAAGAGAGTTATAACTCGATTATTGGGAAGAGTTTTCGGGAGGCCATTAAAATAGAGATGCGAACGTATCCAGCCTAACGTACTTGCAGGTGAATGGGCAGACTGAGAGTTCTAGTTACACATTGCGAGGAATGTTGTATTTCCAATTATGGAAAGGTTTAGTGTAATATCTTCCACTAGTGGAGTTAGTGTAAGACTACTCCCCTTAGCTCATTATCGATAGGATTCCATTTGAGGCGTTATATATCGATCCTTGTCATCCTTGTGCTTATTGGATAGAGGGGAGGAAAATAATCTACTAGGTTCGGAGAAATTTCAGGGCCCATTAACCAGGGTGGAAATGATTGGGAGTCGCATTATTGCATATTGGAATAAGGAAATTGGTACCGAGTGATGTGGGATCTTTTCTTATTATTGTTAAGTTTGACCCGGAAGCGTACATGCTTAGGTTCCATAGTCCTTTGCGAAGGCAGTATGGCAAAAATGTGCTAACATTTATAGTATATATTGTGTGTAAAGTATATACCTTACAAGCAAGAATAGACTACTGATGAAACATAGTAATAAGACAAATTTGTATATATCTAAATATCAATTAACCTACTAGTGCGAGTAGTAAGAGGATAGATAGTAACTATCTAAAAGTCAAGTGGTGAAACTTAAAAGTAAGTCTTGGAGAGTAAATTATAATATTAGTGAGGTGTTCATTATTAAAGATATACAGTAATGTACTGTATGGGCGGTACTGCGTAGATTACATGAGATGTGAGGTTAATACCCGGAGTTGTCCTTACCAGAAATGCCTTATTTTCCGAATTTCGGGATGAAATTCCGTCATTAGGGGGGAAGTATGTAATACCCCGTATTTTCGAAGATTTAAATAATAATGAGATTTATTATTATTGTGGAATTAATTAAATTAAACTGTGAAGATTAATTATTAATCAAGATTAAATTTAAATATTTACTAGTGTGATGAGAGGTTAGTAATTATTAATATTAGTGTGAGAATAATTAATATGGAATGACGATTTTAAACAACTTGTCGTGAGAGAGAAATATGACAGTTTGGTATATTAAGTCGAGGACACGCGTGTGATTCGTGTCAGGACTAATTAAGTGGAATAAAAAGGTAAATTATTTTAAGTAACTCGTATGATCATTTCGAGTGTGCCGTTGAGTCCGAAGGGGTCAAGATCGTTAGAAAACTCTACCCGGGTATTTTATTTGGACTCCGGGATATTTTTAGGCCAAGCCGGCACCCGGTAGGGGTAGTTTTGTAATTTGGATTTTTGGAGGAATTAAATGGACAAAAATTGGAGAAATAATATTTCATCTAATTGGGGACAATTAGGGTTAGGTTACACCAAAATCAAGAGAGAGCCACAATGGGTGAGGGAGAGCAAATTCCAAACGAGGAGAAGCTATGTTCACCATCTTACACAACCACCACCACCATTGTCTAGATCGGAATGCGAGGAACGCATCCATACCAAACACACCAACGGATCAGACCTTCAAAATCGAGGCAAGTGTTTATTGCTTGCTTTCTTTAGCGACAATTGTGTTCATGTCAGTCTAGGTTAATAAACCTTTGTTATGAAAATTAATTTGGGTGAAATTGGGGAACTATATTATAATCTGGGGCTGATTTGATAAGAATTTGAATCGCATATGTAGATAGGATGATGCCTACGAATTTATGACGATTTCTATGAAAAAATCTTGGTTTAATTTAGAAGTTATGCATATCAATGTAAGAACTAGGGTTCTTGATAATAAATTGGGGATTTCGAATTATATGGATGATTGGTGATGATTGAATGATGTTAGGTTATGGGAAATCACATATATATGTCTGAATAATGTTTGGTTTTGATTGTTGAAAGTTTGGGCTTGATCTTTAGAGGTTTTTAGGAGTAAATGTGATGAAAAACGGAGCTGTCAAAGGTTGAAGATGAAAAAGCACCATCTCGCGCGATGTCGCGTGAATTAGTCGCTCAAACGAGATTGAATTTCGCGACAAGTGGATCGAGCGACATAGAGATATCGCATGAAGTTGTGCGAAGACTGGTTCGAGCGACATGTGTAAGTCGTTCAAATGACTTGGCTTTCTGGTTCGAGCAAGATTTCTAATTTTGAGGGATTTTTCCTAGTTCGCCCCTATTTGTGTAAACAGTCAATTTGAGTGAGAAAAATTAGTGTTCGATGAACCCAAAATAGTGCAGAATTATTAGGAGTTGTTTAGGTGTAATGATACAAATATTTGGAACGATGAATTTACCTTGAATATTGCGGGAGAGAGATAATCGTAATTGTAAATGTGTCGAGAGTATTAAGTGATAAATACTTACGATATTAGCTCTGAAGATATAGAACTTATAAAAATAAAAATTAGTGGGTACTTGTGGGACTCCTTATGATTTTGTATTAAGGATTTTTGGGTGACATATTATGCTTATATATATTACGAGAGAGGGAATATTGGGATTTAAAAATATGTTAATAGTATTTAGATAGTGAAAGATATATATGTATGCTTTTGGTATACCTAAAATGAGATAATATCAGATTATTAAGATTGTGAAATCTTCAGTAACGTAAATAGTAAATACTTGACTTTAGTTTGATAACACTTATTTAAAATGATAAATGTCGAGATCAAATACGGGATAATACTACGAGGGGTAACTAGTAGGATAAACCTTTTCCTAGTTAAGAGTGTGTTAGATGGCTAGGTTGGATTAGATGTACATTAGGCGTGCACACTAGTCGAGAGGTGAGAATCTCATGTGAGAGTTCGAACTACCATGCATATGATACTTGATTTAATTCAGTTTTAAATACTTGTTAATAAATCTTTTTAAAATATCGGGCTCTGACCCATATCTTGCATTTCTTCTCTCTCTTTTGCTATATATATATATATATATATATATATATATATATATATATATATATATATATATATATATATTAGTACAGGTGCCTAGCCACAGGGACACTGGTTCTAGATACTTGGATGGTTTGTCGAGCTGCAGATGTTGTGAAAGTTGTGGGTCTTTGAGATTAGACGCTTCTCTCAGTTCATTCAGTTCCTAGTTTAGATATCTCAGTTTGGGAATGTGTCTCCCATTCTCATTAGCGGAGTTGTACTCAATTTACTTTGTAGTTCTTTTCAGTTGGATTGAGTATTTATTACGGTTTGGTTTGTGACTTTGAACTGGAGGTTGTATCCAGTCTTAATTTTTTAGTAATTAATTTCGTCAACATTAAATTCTTGTGTATGGTTTATAATTACATGTTCAGAAATTTATTAAATCAATTGGTTTCAAATTAAATTGGAAAATGTTTTAACACTAGCTTATTTAAATGTTAGGTAATTAATTGGTTTGAAGTTTTCGACAGTGATGCTAAGAATGAACCAACGGAACATTCTGTTATAAATTTTATAAAGGACTGATCACTCGATATTTAATTGGGCGGGGTGTCACATCCACTTAAGCCAGTAAGTGTTGACACCGTGGTACGTAGTGTGAGGTGTTTATGTTCCAACCTTTATAGAAGTAGAGTCTTTGCAGATGTGAATAGAGTAAAATATCGCTTGTTGGGCAAGTCGAACCAAATTATGAATAATCAATGGTACGGATTGATTCATAGAGTGTCATTTTGATGTAAAGAGAAATAGTGATATAAGAGGTCAATAGCAATGTGATATTTAGGTGATTTAGATCGTTGGGGGTAATATCGTGATTGATGGTAAGGTCAATGAGCATATAGGTTGATGTAGACCAACGCTAGAGGACAATCCAGTCTTAGTTGGTAGAATATTACCCTTGTGGGTGAACACCATAGTGAATTATTAGTTGATGGAAATTGATATGATGTTGTACTTGTAGAGGAATGCCTTAGTGATTATTAGCATATGAGTATATCATGAAATCCTTTTGTGGGGTCACTGAGGGAGTAATGTGTTTAAGAATGATTAGTTCTATGGTGAGAACATATTGGGTCCTTTTGGTTATGGGCTTGGATTTAGTATATCTCGATTTATGTGACTTGACTGATATGACAGATATAGTCCCCTATCGCGCCTACTGACTGACAAAGTACTAGGAGGCCGTATCCCTGTTTGAAGTCTGTATCCCTTACTGAAAGGATGCATCCCTTACTGGGAGGTCGTATCCCTTACTGCAAGGTTGCATCCCTGTTTGAAGGCCTCATCACTTACTTGAAGGCCGCATCCCTTACTGGAAGGCTGCATCCTTACTGTAAGGTTGCATCCCTATTTGAAGGTCGTATCCCTTACTGAAAGGTCGCATTTTTACTGCAAGGATGCATCCCTGTTTGAAGGTCGCATCCCTTACTGAAAGGCCGCATCCCTTACTTGAAGGCCGCATATGTTACTGCTAGGTTGCATCCCTTAATGTAAGACTTCATCCTTACTGCAAGGCTACATCCCTATTTGAAGGCTGCATCCCTGTTTGATGGACGTGTCCCTGCTTGAAGGTCGCATCCCTTACTAAAAGGACGCATCCTTACTACAAGGCTTCATCCCTGTTTAAAGGCCGCATCCCTTATTGAAAGGCCGCATCCCTTACTGGAAGGCTGCATCCCTTACTGAAAGGTTGTATCCTTACTGCAAGGATGCATCCCTGTTTGAAGGACGCATCCCTGTTTGAAGGCCGCATCCCTTATTGGAAGGCCGCGGTAACCTTAACATATTATTGGTGCAACACCCATGGTAGGCCACATCCCTCACAATTACATCTGTTACCTCACTAGACACATGAGCATATCCTATAAATAGAGGACCACACCTCGAAATAACGGATCGATTCCATATAACCGGAGCAGTTTCTACAGTACCGAATCTCTTCAGACCTCGCCTGCATACAAATCGGGAATTGTTCTTCCATATTGCAGCGACCTCTCTGGCACACCGGGATCACCAATCATCATGTACTCTCCTTTTATTCGCATACTTGTACGCCTATTTAGGCATGATTATATTGTACAAAACAATGAATATAATGAGAGTAGAGCACCACAGTGGACGTAAGCCTATTTTAGAGGCTGAACCACTCTATATCTTGTGTTCATGTCTCCTGACTTGCTTTATTTATTTATTACACACTTTACTATTGACTTGCTGGTACGAGAACGACAAGTGAACGATTTCTCGTATCATCAATTTGGCGCTATCTGTGGGAACGAGATATTTCAATCTTGTTTCTTTGTGTTTCAAGTTCTTAAAACACTTCATTCGACCCCTGGGGATCCTTTGGATCGTCATCTCATGGGTAGATGTTCGTTATTGAGCTCTATTCTATATTTACACCCTTAAATGGGTATTTTTTATAGTCATATATATTCTTGTGTCATTATTTTGTGACCTTAGATCTATTTTACATACCCCTGTGATATCGTTTCATCTAGATAGTGCTGAAAAGCATGATGGGAGCCAACCCCGAAAGGATGAATGAGTAGGGAAGAACTAATTTACCCCCCTTTTTGTCTATTCTTGACCTATGATCTAGGGTTTATCATTGAAACTGTGCCATTTGGTGCACTATGAGGTTATCCTCTCATTAACAGACCCTAGTAGGTATGCTCTCCACGTGTTAGGAGAGAAAATCAGTTTGGGCTTAAAATTTTAGATTCCTCCCTTTGCTGTCTAGGAGGGGATGAGGTCGGGCAGTTCAAATGCCTTAATGGCTGCGGCCCCTACTAGCATAGTTGCATTATTGAAGATTAAAAACATTCGGTAACGGAGTCAGATGGACTCCAGCTCAACCTTAGTGTATGTCATACAAGGCCGCGGCAGTCCACCTATGTGCCTTACTGGCCGCGACCTCGGCAGTAATAGTGTGTAGCAGTGCAAACGCTGCATCCCAATTTCCTACTTGGTTACTCCAATATTTATGAGATTACTCACTTCAGTTAGTTTTTTCTCAGATTATATATACTTTATAAAGATTAACAAAGCAGAAATGGAAGGAAACTCTGGCCAAAGCGTAGAAATAAAGAATGAGATTGTTCAACTGTATGACTACATTAACTATCTCTATGACCGCCAAGCCTCACTACAGGGCCAAATCAATTTCCTAGCACAAAGGGTCCTCATGCTAGAGTCTTCATCCTTTACCTCTATGCCAAGGGCCGCAGCATCAGAAATCGAAGAAATATCCCAGCTAAAAGCGATGGCCGCAAAAGGCAAAGCCGTGGCCAGGGCCCTAAAGAGGATGAGGAAATATGAGGAAAAGGAGCTATGTAAGAACTACACACCATTGAAATTTAGCCTGGAGGATATCCTTGGAAACATATCCAGAGATGCTAAAGACTCCACCTCATAAGAGGAACCAGGACAAGTGGTGGAAATTCCACAAGGATCACGGTCACGATACCAAACATTGTTTTGCACTAAAGGATGAAATTGAGGGGCTGGTTAGGCAAGGGATACTGCAGCGATTCCTGAAGAATATATAAAGGATGCAGCCAAACCTGACAGAGGCCGCATGCCGCATCTCATCCTTAGTTTTTCCTATTTCTAGTATTTATGTTTATGTTTTATGAAGCTCATTATAGCCCTAATCTTCAAGACTTTATGTTTTATTAACAAAGTCATTAGTTGGAGAATACATATATAAATATATGAATTAGAAAATTTTGCTGTATCTCATTCCTCTCTTGTTTTCATAATTTGTCATCTCACAAAAAGACCTTTTGTTTTAAACAGATTCCAAGGGAAGAATAACATATTATCTTGGAAGATTAATATTATTTTAGGATGCACCTATGGAGGGATTGCTATCTTAATTAGCTCAAAAGTTCCCCTCACAATGTGCAACTATATCTTATCATATGATGATCATAATCACGAAAGCATCTGAGGATTCAAGGAGCTTTTATTAGCCACGGGGGCTTACAATGCCCGTTCTCAGCTCTCGGGATGCTATAATTAGCCACGGGGGCTTATAATGCCCGTACATAGCTTTTAAAATGCTTTAATTGGCCGCGGGGGCTTACAATGCTCGTTATCATCTTTCGAAATGCGTCGATTGGCTTAGGGAAACCCCATAATGCCCATCCTGGGAAGGCTTTATATATGTTCCACTACAATTTGGGGAAGCTTCATAATACCTAGCCTGGGGAGGCCTGATAATACCCGTCCGAAGGGGCCAAGGACTTAATAGTCCGCGGATAATCGTATCTCTACAGATTAAAGCTACACATGAAAGTCAGATCTAGCCGCGATAATAAAACTCAAGGCCAATGAAATATATGGTCGCGATAATAGTACATGATTCAGATGCAGGGCATTCATACAAAAGATGGATGTAGCCCTAAACATGCATTCAAAATGGTATGAAAGATGACTGCAGGCTAACTGGCCGCGACATATTTTCATAACAAAGAAGCTAAGAAAAATGCTCCTAGTATTGATTAAGGCTATATCCCTATGCCAAAAGGCCATGGCATCATCTGAGTTCAGTGATCAAAGGCCATATACCCACAGCGCACAACAAAAAATTAGCAAGAAAATTAAGTGGCTGCAGCCCAATGATTATGCCAATCAAAAGGTTTTAAGTAGAAGAATTCAGCCGCAGCCCTAAATAACAAGGAGAGATAAGAAGTAGTCATGCCCCCACGTTCAATACATTCAAAATAAGAAGCGGTCGAGAAAGCATTTAAGCTATGGCCATAAATATCATAGTGCCGCAGAATAATAAAGCTACAAGTTGGCATCAGCCCAGCATGCTATCATCAATTTGCTGATAAGGGCCTGAAAGGCGTCTCAGCCTTATCAATATGGTTGTATCCATTATATAGTCCACTCCTTCATTTAGAACATAGAGAAGAAAAAATGAAGATAAACATATGAATTGTTAAATTATCGCATGAAGGAAAAATTGAATAAGTTAAGCCGCAGCCCCAAAGACATATTCCATTGGCACCGCGGCTTGGGGGATCATAGACCTACAGAGTAGAAAATTTATGAAGTCTGCAAGGCAAAATACAAGTGAAAAGTGCAAGGGCAAAGCACAACAGGTCGCAGACTTCTTGGAGAAACCACTCACATAGTGGTGTCGCAGCCTTATGTCCATTGCAGTTGAAGCAATCTTCCAAGCTCATCCAATCAAATAAGTATCAAAGAAAGCAAAGGAACAAGCAAGATAGACAGATATTAAAGGCCAAATCCTTGGCAAAGATTGAAGTTTTATAGAAAAGTGGCCGCAGCCTGAAATAAAGCTTGAGTTCCAAAAGAGGGCGTAGCCTTGGTTAGAAGTTCACAAAGTTGAAAAAGGCCACCACTTGGGATCAAACAGGCTGCGGCACATTATTTAGTACTTAGCCGCCGCTTGGGACCAAACAGGCCGCGACACATTATTTAGTACTTGGCCGTCGCCTGGGACCAAATAGGTCGCGGCACATTATTTAGTAGGTTGCCACCTAGGATCAAACAGGCCACGACATATGATTTAGTACTTAGCCGCCGCCTGGGACCAAACAGGTCGCGACACATTATTTAGTATGCTGCTGCCTAGGATCAAACAGGCCGCGGAACATTATTTAGTAGTTAGCCGCCGCCTGGGACTAAACAGGCCGCGACACATTATTTAGTACTTAGTCGTCGCCTGGGATCAAACAGGCTGCGACACATTCATTAGTACTTGTCTGTCGCCTAGGATCACACAAGCCACGACACATTATTTAGTAAGCCGCTGACTGGGACCAAATAGGTCGCGACACATTCTTTAGTACTTGGTCACCGCCTGGGATCAAACAGGCTGCGGCACATTATTTAGTACTTGGCCGCCTCCTGGGATGAAACAGACTGTGGCACATTATTTAGTACTTGGCCGCCAACTAGGATCAAACAGGCTGCGGCACATTCATTAGTACTTGTTCGCCGCCTGGGTTCACGTAAGCCGTGGCACATTATTTAGTAAGCCGTCACCTGGGACCAAATAGGCCGTGGCACATTCTTTAGTACTTGGCCGTCGCCTGGGATCAAACAGACTGCGGCACATTATTTAGTACATTGCCACCTAGGATCAAATAGGCCGCGACACATTATTTAGTACCTAGCCGCCGCCTGGGACCAAAAAGGCCGCGGCACATTATTTAGTACTTGGCCGCCACCTGGGATCAAACAGACCGCGACACATTCATTAGTACTTGTCCACCGTTTGGGATCACACAAGCCACGACACATTATTTAGTAAGACGCCGCTTGGGATCAAACAAGCTGCGGCACATTATTTAGTACGTTGTCGCCTAGGATCAAACAAGCCGCGACACATTATTTAGTACTTAGCCGCCGCCTGGGACCAAAACGGGCGGGCCACATTATTTAGTACTTAGCTTTCACCTGGGATCAAACAGACTGTGATACATTCATTAGTACTTATCCGCCGCCTGGGATCACACAAGCCGCGGCACATTATTTAGTAAGCCGCCGACTGAGACCAAATAGGCCGCGGCACATTATTTAGTACTTGGCCGCCGCCTGGGATCAAATAGGCTGCGACACAATATTTAGTACTTAGCCTCCGCCTGGGACCAAACAAGCCACGAGACATTATTTAGTACTTAGCTGCCGCCTGGGACAAAACAGGTCGTGGCACATTATTTAGTACTTAGTCGCCGTCTAGGATCAAGCAGGCTGCGACACATTCATTAGTGATTGGCCGCCGCCTAGGATGAAACAGGATGCGACACATTCTTTAGTACACCGTCGTTTGGGATCAAACAGGCCGCGACATATTCTTAAGTAATTACCGCCGCCTGGGATTAAATATGTCGTGACATATTTTAAGTACTTGTCGACGCCTGGGATCAAACAGGTTGTGGCATATTCTTTAGTATGCCACCACCTGGGATCAAACAGGTCACGGCATATTCTTTAGTACTTGGCCTCCGCCTGGGATCAAACAAGTCACGGTACATTCTTTAGTAGTCGACCATCACCTGGTATCAAATAGGCCGTGACACGTTCTTCCGTACTTGGCCGCCGCCTGGTATCAAACAGGTCACAACACATTTTTATCGCTACAGAGCAGACAACAAGAGAGCTACAGTAAATTTTGATTCAAAAATTACCTGCAAGCTTGAAGAAAAGGGACTGCTCTCTATTTTCTCTCAAAGAATGGGAAAACGTAATGAAGGCAACGGCCAGTCACCATTTATATAATAGGCAACATTTGAGGCCATGGCATCTTTGGAGAAGAATATATTCCAGTTGCAGCTCAACCTATTGATATTAGCATCGTATTGCAGTTTGGCCGCGACAGTGTTTAAAGATTACAAGACTACTCATCCGTAGCCCCAATCGGCACCTCTTGGCACTACGACTTGGGGGCTTATTAATATGACACATATAATCCCCTATCACACCTACTAACTGATAAAGTACTAGGAGGTCACATTCCTGTTTAAAGTCCGCATCCCTTAATGGGAGGCCACATCCCTTACTGCAAGGTCGCATCCCTGTTTGAAGGACGTATACCTATTTGAAGGCTGCATCCCTTACTGGAAGGTCGCATCCCTTACTGGAAGGCTGCATCCTTACTTCAAGGCTGCATCCCTATTTGAAGGCCGCATCCCTTATTGAAAGGACTCATCCTTACTGCAAGGCTGCATCCCTGTTTGAAGGCCGCATCCCTTACTTGAAGGCCGCATCCATTACTGCAAGGTCACATCCCTTTACTGCAAGGTTGTATCCTTACTGTAAGTCTGCATCCCTGTTTGATGGCCGCATCCCTGCTTGAAGGTCGCATCCCTTACTAAAAGGCCGCATCCTTACTGCAAGGTTGCATCCCTGTTTGAAGGCCGCATCCCTTACTGGAAGGCCGCATCCCTTACTGGAAGGCCGCATCCCTTACTGGAAGGCTGCATCCTTACTGCAAGGATACATCCCTATTTGAAGGTCGCATCCCTGTTTTATGGACGCATACCTTATTGGAAGGCCGCGATAACCTTAACATATTGTCAGGGTGCAACACCCATGGTAGGCCGCATCCCTCACGATTACATCTGTTACCTCACCAGACACGTGAGCATATCTCCTATAAATAGAGCACCACACCTCGGAGCAGTTTTTATAGTACCGGATCTCTCCACACCTCCCCTGCATACAAATCGGGAATTGTTCTTCCATATTGCAGCGACCTCTCCGGCACACCGGGATCATCAATCATCATGTACTCTCCTTTTATTCTCATACTTATACGCCTATTTAGGCACGATTATATTGTACAAAACAATTAATATAATGCGAGTAAAATACCACAGTGTACGTAAGACTATTTTAGAGGCTAAACCACTTTATATCTCGTGTTCATGTCTCCTGACTTACTTTATTTACTTATTACACACTTTACTATTGACTTGCTGGTATGAGAATGACAAGTGGACGATTTCTCGTATCATCATTGACTATAATGTGGGTTTGGATAATCTTGAATATTGAGGTGACCTAGGAGTAAAGATAACTCACCATGGTGACTTAGTACTAAGTGAATGAGTTGTGATGCTTAGAATAGGACCTCTTACGACGTCATTAGAGTGGGACTCCGGGGCAATAGCCGATGTCCCGTGTCCTGTCAGAACTAGAGTGGTACTAATTTAGAGTTTGGTGATTTTAGTTTGGTATTTAGAGATAGGATCCCAGGTGGCATTTGTAGGCATGGGCCTTAGTGTTCTTAAGAAATGCTCGACGTCCTGTATCCTATCAGAAGATATATAGTTGTGTTAATTAGTAGGTTAAAATTCCTCTAATTGCTCTGTTAGAACCCAAAGTTGATGTTTCAAAAATCTTAAATTATCAAAGAAAATTGGGTTTCCAAGGTTGTGCTAGTAATGTTAGTGGAAAATTTTGGTTATTTTGGAGGTTTGACATCTAAGTCCAGTGTATTTCTGACCATGTTCAGCATTATATAGTGAAAGTAAGTCATAATGCTTTAAAGTCAGATATATATTTAACATATGTTCATGCTAAATGTACTAAAGATGAAAGAAAGGATCTTTAGGATCAGATGTGCTCTATATCTAGTACTTTTGAGAATTATCCTCATTTGGTTCTTGGGGACTTTAATGTGGTTTGATCTCAAGTAGAGAAGTTAGGGGGAAATGGCATTGACCACCATGCAGTGGAGGATTTTAATCAAGCCATAGAGGACAATGGTCTTTCTGATCTTGGTTATTGTGGCACCAGATATATATGATGCAATCATAAGGATGAAGTTGGGCTTATTATGGCAAGGCTTGAAAGATGCTTGTTTAATAAAAAATGACTGCAACTTTTCCCAAATTCTAAACCTAAGCACTTGAATAGAGCTTCATCTGATCATGCTACATTATTATTGTCTATCAGTAATTTGAATGAGGCCCCAGCTACACCTTTTTAATTTTTAAAAATGGGGTTCAAGCATCCCAATTTTCTTGATTTAGTTAAAAATCCCTAGTGTGAAACCTCTAATTTATATGGCCTTTATAAGTTTGCTGATAAACTTAATAGACTAAAGGGGGTTATTAAGAAGTGGAACAAAGAAGTTTTTAACGATGTGTTTCAGAATGTGAAAAATCTAGAAGATGAGAATCTTCAAAAGGAGCTTACTAATGAGTTGCATCCTACTGATCTAAAGAGGGCTGAAATGTCCAAATGTAAAGTTGAATTGCTGGCTACCTATAGTGTGGAGGGAACCTATTATAGACAAAAGTCTTCAATTAAATGGATAAATCAAGGGGATGCAAACACAAAATACTTTCATACAAGTGTTAAGGCAAAACACCAAAAACTTAGAATCGAATCTATCTCTGATGAAGAGAGGAACAAATGGGAGAATGAACATGAAATTAACAATCATATAGTGGATTTCTTCATGAAACAGCTAACTGAGGATCAAACTTCTACCTACAATGCTACAGCTAACCTAATTCCTGCTCTAATCTACACTGATATGAATGATTATCTTGAAGAATTTGTCAATGACGAAGAAGTTTTATCTGCAGTAAAGTCTCTTAATGAGAATTCAACTCCATGATCAAATGGATTTGGTGGCTCCTTTTATCTTCACTGTTGGAACGTTATTAATCTTGATTTTGTTGATCCTATTAATCATTTTTTTTGCAGGTGGGATCTCCCAAAGTCTTAGACAAGTGCTTAAATTGTTCTTATACCCAAGAAAAAAATTCCTAAAAAATGTGGGGATTTGAGACCTATGAGTCTATGCAATTATTCTTTCAAAGTGTTTACAAAAATTTTATCTAAAAGACTGTCAACATTTCTTCCTACAATCATTTCTACTAATCAAAGTGGATTTATCAAAAATAGATCTATTGAAGACAATGTGCTCCTTGCAAAAAAAAAAGGTTCATAACTTAGGAAGAAAAATTCATGGTGGTAATGTCCTAATCAAGATCGATATGGATAAGGCCTGTGATAAGGTAAATTGAAATTTTTTAATTCAAATTCTTAGAAGTTTTGGATTTGGGGGCAGATGGATTGATCTTATTTGGAGAAGTATCTCAAACAACATGTTTTCAATTAATATTAATGGTCAAAATAAATGATTCTTAAAGATCCTTGAAAGAGTGGTCCTACACGAGTGTGTTTCAAATCAAGCCAATTTTCACCAAAAATTATCCAACTTTTAATGTGCACCAAACCAAGTTGTGAAAAATCAATTTTTACTATAAACCAATTTTATCTTGATTAATCTTAAACATGCATCAAGTGATTAAAGTAAGTAAAGTAAAGTAAAGAATACTCACAGCGCATGATGTACGAGGAAAAATCCAAGACGGGAAAAAACCTCGGACGGCCCAAGCAAGACAATCACTATAAATGTGGAATTACAATGAACAGACAAAAGACTCACACAACGACTCGATCCCCACGGGTCTTGATGCCCTTATGATTTTCAACCACTCCTCTCACAGTGCCCACGCAGAAAGTCCTTCCATGATACCTGTCCACAACACATGCGTCCATGTATGTCTCGGTGTCCACCGAATGGCTTTGATACATCTACAATGTCGAACAATAAGTCCTTCTCTTTTCTTCACCGCAAAACCCAGATGTTCATGTATAGAACAAACCTTCTTGGTGCAGAAATATCACATAACCATATAGAAATGATAACTAAGATCTTTGCAAACTCTAAGGATGTGTTTAAGCTTTGAAACCTTAGAAAAACATGTGCAAACAGGTCTCTGGATCGTAAACTGTTTTTCCAAAATGCACTCCTTTTAATTCTGACGAAACCACATTTTAAATAGGAAAAGTTCACCGCCTCAAAAACTGTGTCACTCGAACGAGATTGGCTAATCGTTCGCGCGATATGGCTATCTCGCTCGAACGAGCATAGATGTTGTTTGAACAACGCGTGTGTCAGTTTGACTTTTTCTTCAAAACATTTCTTCCAAAAGTGATCCAATCAAGTCAAACTCTTTTTCGTGATTATCAGAATAAAATATAGTGTAAAACATTTAAAACACTTTTAAAACATTTTAAAATATTTTTTCTTATAAAAATTCATCCGTATCCTTTTATAAAAATTATTCTGAGCACCATTATACGCATTCATACCTGTGTGATCTCGAAATGAAATTAACTTGAAGACGAATAAACTTGGACCAATTAAACTTCGGCATGATAAATTCTTTGAAGCTTTGCCACAACGCCTTCAATTTCTTCAATACGTCATAGACCAAGTGGGATCGCGACAAAATAAAATCTCTCTATGACATATTACAAACATAGTTTTGTTCACGGAATTAAGTCAAAACAATACAAGGACTCAATTGGAAATTTATGTCCTTACAAATCTCCCCCTTTAACTATTTCGGGAAAAAACTAAACCAATGAAATGCCTAAGACGGGTGATGCCTAAATCCCATCCCATAAATCCAAATTCAAAAATTGCAAGACACGAACTAGTATATGTAACACTGGCAAGCATGAACTGTCTGAATGTGATGTTGACTTAAAATCTCAAATCTCTGAAGCGTACCTACACACATAAAACAGACAAATAAATACCAGTGAAGTATGGAGGAACAAATAAAACCAATATATATCCAAATGATACCAATTTTATAATAGATACCAATATGAATAAACTCTGAAAAATCACAATTGAGCAACAAAATGATACCAATTTGTAATACCAATTCGTAAAATATGTAATCAATTACATTCTCAACAAATCTCAAATCTCCCCCGACATCACATACATATCTCCCCCTTTTTTTTATCTCGAATAGACAATCCGGTGAAAAGATAAACCAATCAACAAGTATCTAACATGAAGATATACTAATTAAAAATCGTTAGATAATCATGAAACAACCAGCTAAATATGATCAAGAAAATCAGTAGCTAGTAAACCAAGGAATCACACAAAGAATATAACAAAATAATCAGGTGTGATAAACGGATCATATGCAAAATACTAATTTTGTAACAATATAACCTGCATATAAACCAGTTAGTCCAGAAAGCCTCCAACAGTACCAAAAATATCACAAAATAAACTAGTGGACTGCAAACAAGAAAGAAGCATAAATCCTAGATTGTCGTTCCAACGACCCAGGGGCGTCGCTCAAACGAGATGAGGACATCGCTCGAGAAAGTCTTTGCGCAACATGATAATGTCCCTCGAATGACTTCTCGTGACAGGCCAAATTTTTTCAGATTCCTAGAAATATCATATATTTTTGCCCAGTGAAAAAATTTCCAGAAAAATCACACTAGAAGGGCCTGATAACAGTAAAACAGCGCTACAATAGTAAGATTTTTACCCAAAACGCAAAAAAGTATAAAAAAACTAAAAATGCGAGTTACATACAAACATAGTACTTATGTGCTCAAACATGGACATGGAATGTATAGTCATGAAACTACAACGAATGAGTCACAATTCCAATACATTGAAATGATCAAGAAGCTCTAATTGATAGCGATAAATCATCAAAGTTTATCATAGCTATATGACAATTAAAGTGTGACCTTAATGAACTAAATATACTACATGCACACAAATCTAGAATTTTGACGATTCTACAAACAATAGCGTCAAATTGCAATGTTTCAACATTAGGATTAGATGTGCAAACCTTTTTAAATTTTTTCCAACCAAACTCCCTCATAAACATACTTTTTCAAGTTCTTTTGATGTTTCTAGCATTCTCAACTTATAGAAAATCTTATTGGCCCTTTTTCTTAGCATATTGCTTTTTCTTTTGGGCTCTTTTAAATGGTGGTTTTCACGACAAGTCAATTTTGAACTTTCGTAGCCCTTTCCCGTGAATCACTCATCATTTTTTCAATTATGTACCAATTCAAATCCTCACGGTAAGTGATTCTTACATGCACACTTCTCCTTAAGTCTACTTACGCATAGATGACAAGATTGAGATAAGAACGCCTCACTAAATTCAAATATGCAAGAGAAGTCAAACATCCATATGAACTCGTGCATGTGTGCATTGATGGCATATATACCAAGTCGAATCAAAATGCATATCAACTTCGAAACAACCCCATATAAACAATGGTTAAGATCATTCTAAGCATTGATAATAATTTCCAAATGTCTTAGCCACATGGATAATGAAACGATGGGGGTCCAAGCACACCAATATGCCACATCAAATATGTAAACTCAAAAACAAATATCAAAAATCTTTTTGGCTTTTCAAACATATTTTGACTCAAATAAACGCAAAATCTTTTTGTTTTTTCAAAAGTTTTCTCAAAAATAAAATCTTTTTGTATTTTTCAATAGGACTCAAACAAATGAAAACTATTATACAAAATGATACAGAAGTCATTATACTAGTAATGAATAAATCAGGAAGAAAAATAGTATATGACAAGCAAGGAAACAAAATCATCCTTTAGATTTAGCATGGGAAGAATCAAGTGCACCCAAACAAGAATTATGAAGTTTTATTCCTAAAGCCACTAAATCCGATTTCCTAACCCAAGTTGGTGTAAAACGACGCATGGGGGTTTGGGGAACCGGGGAAACTTTATTCCTAAACTTCCTAGGAGCTTGTCTAAGGTAGTAACAATAATGCATAAGGTGACCTTTCCTACCACAAAACATTCAAGTGTAGCGATGGTGGGAATGATTACCTATATGTGGACCTTTTCTAACCTTCCTAATGTTTCTCATATGTGCAGGGGGAATGGAAACAATTCTCTCATCAAAACCTATACCTCCCCTATCTTCCTTAATTTGGATGGTGCCTAAGATCTTATCTAACTTCTTCGACCTATCCTCCAAATCAAACATAACTCTAGACGAGTCTTTCAATCTCTCCTCCAACTCATGAATCCTAGACTCGAGCAAACACCTAGACTCCTCAAACTCTAAAATCTCATTTTTCAAAGACTCCATCAAACCAAGGAGATTATCTCTCTCACCCTCGACATAATCTAATTTCTCCCTAAGAGTCTTCTCTCGCGCCCTAAGATCCTCAATTAAACTATCATTATTTTATATGGCATGCTCATTCAACTTAGCTTGCAATTTTTCATTTGCCTTTTTCACCTTAATCGTCTCGGCATACAACTCATTAAATGTAACATGCAATTCTTTCACATCTATCTCCTCTCCGTCACTCTCTTCACCCTCACTGACATGGGATTCACTCAAAACCTCATCGAAAGTGTCATTCACATAAGAATCGTCGTCTATCACATGACATGCCATAAATGCAACAAAGTTATGATCAATGGGGGAACTCTCTCCCTCTTTCGGATCACTATCACTTAAGGTGGTACTATATACAATGGGTTGCTTGCCCTCTTTCTTAATTCTAGTGGGACACTCCTTAAATTTGTGACCGTACCCCTCACACCCAAAACACTTATCCGACTCATCTCTCTTAGGCTTATCAAACTTATCCTTAGAGTTGGGATCAACTTTGTTGTTCTTGAATTTTTCAAATTTCTTGGCATCTTTCGATTGCTTTTGAAACTTAATAAATTTTTTAAATTTCTTTGACAACAAAGAAGCATTCTTAAAATCAAAATCGAAATTGGAATTCGAAACTTTAATTTCCTCCTTCTGATTTTTTAAAGCAATACCCTTTTCTTTCTTAGGCACTTGCTTGGAGGTAATCATGTCGATTTCATAGGCTTGTAAGTCACCTACAATCTCTTCTAGTTTCGTCGACTCTAACTTACCCAAAGAGTTTAAAATAGTCACTTTCGCATCAAACCTACTAGGCAATGACCTAAGGATTTTCTTAATGACACGGTTGTCAGGAATTTTCTCACCTAGGTTAATCGAAGAGTTAACAAGATTGGACAACCTAGCATAAAACTCATAAAAAGCCTCACTCTCTAACATCCTAATGGTCTCAAACTGTGTAGTGAGATTTTGAAGTTTCAACGCCCTAACCGTGCTAGTGCCCTCGTGAGTGTCAAAATTTCCCAAACCACTTTTGATGTTTCACAAGTCATAATTCTATTATATTCTTCCAGTGTGACATGTGAAGAAATAACGTGCAAAACCTTAGAATTATATTATGAAAGTCTATGTTCAGTTTCGTTCCATGACTCGACAGGCTTTAAATTAGTTACCTCACCTAAAATAGTGACAGGGGTGTCCAACATTTTTCAACTGCTAGCCACACACTCTCATTAATAGATTTTAAAGAACTTTTCATTCGCATCTTCCAATAAGTGTAATTAGTTCCATAAAAAATAGGAGTTCAAAAAAGTTCGTTATTTCCACAATTCATCTTTAAAAACACATGGGATCACAAAACAAATAAATTATGTTTTATAGCTCTGATACCAATTTGAAAGAGTGGTCCTACATGAATGTGTTTCAATTCAAACCAATTTTCACCAAAAATTATCCAACTTTTAATGTGCACGAAACCAAGTTGTTAAAAATCAATTTTTACTTTAAATCAATTTTAACTTGATTAATCCTAAACATGCATCTAATGATTAAAGCAAGTAAAGTAAATTAAATAATACTCATAACACAGGATGTACGAGGAAAAACCTAAGCCGGGAAAAAACCTCGAACGGCCCAAGCCAGACAATCACTATGAATGTGGAATTACAATGAACAGACAAAAGACTCACACAACAACTCGATCCCCACGGGTCTTGATGCTCTTTTGATCTTCAACAACTCCTCTCACAGTGCCCATGAAGAAAGTCCTTCTTCCACAATACCTGCCCACAACACACGCATCCATGTATGTCTCGGTGTCCACCGAATGACTTTGATACGTCTATGATGTTGAACAAGAAGTCCTTCTCTTTTCTTCATTGTAAAACCCAGATGTTCAAGTATAGAACAAACCTTCTTGGTGCAGCAAGATCGCATAACTATATAGAAATGATAACTCATATCTTTGTAAACTCTAAGGATGTGTTTAAGCTTTGAAACCTTAGAAGACATGTACAAACAGGTCTCTGGATCGTGAACTATTTTTCCAGAATGCGCTCCTTTTAATTCTGACGAAACCACACTTTAAATAGGAAAAGTTCACTGCCTCGAAAACTATGTCGCTCGAACGAGATTGGCCAATCGTTCGCGCGACATGGCTATCTCGCTCGAACGAGTAGAGATGTTGTTTGAATGACCCGCATGTTAGTTAGACTTTTTCTTTAAAACGTTTCTTCCAAAAGAGATCCAATTAAGTCAAACTCTTTTTCGAGCTTATAAATATAAAACTTAGTGCAAAACATTTAAAACACTTTTAAAATATTTTAAAATTTTTTTTCTTATAAAAATTCATCCTTATCGTTTTATAAAAATTATTCTGAGCACCATTAATTATACGCGTGCATACTATGTGTTCTCGAAATGCAATTAACTTGAAGACGAATAAACTTGCAGCAATAAAACTTTGGTATGATTAATTCTTTAAAGCTTTTCCGCAACGTCTTCAATTTCTTCAATACGTCATAGACCAAGTGGGATCGTGACAAAATAAAATCTCTCCATGAAATATTGCAAACACATATTTGTTCACAGAATTAAGTCAAAACAATACAGGAACTCAATTTGAAATTTATGTCCTTACAATCCTTTATCCCCTAGTCTCTTTATTATTGCTGCAGACTTTCTTCGTAGAGGCATTAATAGATTACAAAACCTCAGGGGAAGCTTTACCCTTTTATCATCCTAGTGGGAGTCCTATCATATCTCATCTAGCATTTGTTGATGATGTGGTGATCTTTAGAAGAGCTGACAAGAAAAGTCTAAAGAAGATTAATGAGATTATTTCCAACTATTACTCTATGTCTGGTCAGAAATGCAATTTATCAAAGAATAGCTTCACAATCCATGACAAATGCCCCTTCCAAAGAAAATCCCTGATATCTGTTGTTACAGGTCTCAACCACAAAGCCTTACCCTTGAAATATTTGGGATGCCCTTTTTATTCTGGGAGAAATAAAGTTAAATATTATGATAGCCTGATTGAGTCTTTAAGATTAAAAAAATAACTAGTTGGCAGTGCAATCTTTTTTCCAGTGGAGGCAAACTTATCCTTATTAAACATGTGTTATCATCTATTCCCTCTTATATCTTAGCTTCTACTTCTCCTCCAAAAACTGTTGTGGCTAAAATTCATAGTATGATCAATAAATTATTTTGGTGTGGAAGTGAAGACCAAGGTTGGAGATTTCAGTGGAGAAAATATGATGATCTTTGTAGAGATTTCAATGAAGGAGGGCTTGGACTCATAGATTTTAATATTTTATCTAAAGAATCTTTTATGCAATTGTATTGGAAACTAAATACTGAGAAGTCTCTTTGGTCTGAATTCACTCTAAACAGATATAAAAATAAAACAATATCCTTTGGTGCTTCTCATACATGGAGAAATCTTATGGTTGCAAAAGACTCTTGTACTGACCATATGGAACTTATTGATGGAAAATGGATTTGGACTACTGATTCATCAGGTCAGTTCACTATATCTTCCGCAATTAAGATTTTGAAACCTCATTATTCTTCCTCTATAGGCTTGACAAACATCTGGGACCAACACATCCCAAAAAATATTTCTATCAATATGTGGAAAATTTTATCTAACTTTCTGGCCATTGATGATAATATTAAAGATGTGGGAATCAGGCTTTGTTCCAGATGTAAATCATGACTTATTAAGGAAGAATCCATAGAGCACTTTTTTCTTCATTGTCCAAAAATCCAACCAGTTTCGGACTATTTTTCAAGTCTATTGGGCATTGAAATTTCTAATGTTTCTATCTCATCTATGCTTCTGAGTTGGTGGATAAAATCAAGACCCAAAGAATATTCCTCTTGTGGTTTGTTGGAAGATGTGGAAAAGTAGGAATATAGCTTTTTTTGAAAACTCCCCTATGTGCTTTAAGTCTATTATCTCAAATTCTATTTCTTTGATTTCCAACATATGCAGGGGGATTACTTTCAAAAATAAATTTTCCACCTTTGATAAAGGTGTTGAGCAATCTTTTGGAATAAGATTTCAAAGCATGTGCAAGTTACAAAGCCTATAAAATGGGAGTTCTCTATATCAAATTGATACAAGATCAATGTAGATGGGGCATCCAAAGCAATCCAGGTTTGAGTGGATATGGTGGTATCTTAAAAGATGAAAGATGTAATATTATTTTTTCGGTTGCAAATTCAGAGGGGATCTCTACTAACCCTCGTGTTAAGCTTCTAGGTCTCTGTCAAGGGATAAAACTATGCATTCAATTAAATTTTAGCAATGTATACATTAAATCTGATTCTTTATTGGTGATAAATTTAATCAACTGATGATACCAGAAATGGTACCACCAGGTGACAGTGATAATGAGCTCAAACTGGTATGATAATGGCAACAAGCAAACAATACAACAGTAAGAGAGAGAATAAGATGAGGCAAAAATGGATTGAGCACCAGAATTAAGTGGTTCAAGCAAATTATGGCCTACATTCACTGTGCAGTGTGTCTAATCCACTAAAATGTGGCTCTAATGTCCTGGGTCTACAAACACTCATGATATCTCTCTCCTACAGTGAATTGACAGATTTTCTGTAGGGTTACTATTTTGTGTTCCATTTATAAGAGGTAAAAGAGAAGTATTTATAATGCCTAAGTGGTGTAATGCACCCCCTAAGCATGCAGTAAGTGTGTGATGATGAAGACATCCACTAAGGTGATGACAGCTGTCCACAACATATAACTGATGATGATGCAATCTCCCCTCGCGTGAGGGAATAATCAGGTTATAACATAACTGCTCACCTTATAACCTTCTACTGTTCGTACGATATGGTATCATTTGTAGAGGTCTCAGCCTATCTGAGTACGAGGTTACTGACGTTGTGCTTGACTTTGTGCTAGGAAATGGCAAGTGTGGTCTCGACTGAGGGGCTCAGGTCGAGATGACTTAAACAGGACATTTCCTGACGTCGACAGAATAGAGGATGATAGACGTCCTTGCTGCTGAAATGCTTCCCTGGGGTATCGACCTATTGATGGATGAGGTGATGTGTACGAGGTCGCCCTAGTTCTAGATGAGCTTTGGGAATAACACGTGAGCTCCTTATTAAAGCTCGGCTGTTAGAGATTGGGACCCTCGTCCAGAGATGAGGTCATACTTGGTCATATCAATTACCCCTAAACCTCAGTCACCTATGTGAAGAGGAGTCTAGGGGATATGAATCTACTTAGTCCTCCGATGAGACCTTTTTGAAGTGTCAACTGGGTACAACTTGAGGCATAAGAGAGTAACATATGTTTAGTTCTAGTTGGGTAGCGTCCATCCTAAGTTTGACTTGATGGCTGAGCGCTTTGAACTTTGAACCTCAAATGATGATGTACCTTGGGAAATGTGTTTAATCATTTCATGGGTATTTAAACTCTAAAACATTTTCTCTCTACTTCTTACATTTTCAAATTCCCGTTTGTTCCTCTCTCTACAACCTTGTGCATTTCCTGCAATCATAGCCTATTTCCTTCTCCTTCTTCGACAACTGACTTCTTCAGGTAATCATCCTTACCTTCTTCTCTATTTCTTTCCATTAAACTCTTTGAGTTAGGTTGTATATAGTTTTGCTAATGAGGGTTTGAGTTTTTCGATGAGAACTAGAGAGCATTTGGACCCATTTAGGCCTTTAGGTGGTTGTTGGAGGTCATAACGTAGTTGGAGAGATTCTTGAGTTTTTTTGACCTTTTAAACTATTTTTGACAAACTTCGGTCATCTTCTCCGGCCAACTTTAAGGCTGTGTTCTTGGAGTTCTTTCCTGAAAATTTTTTGAATACCTGTTTGATCTTTGGTCAACTTAGGTCAAAGTTATGAGTTGTTTGTTCCAATTTTCACCCAAGTTGAGTCTCATCCCTTGATGTTAAGATGGTCGTATAGCTTAGTTGAAGATTTTCCCAGCCTCAGAGAGAACTGCTTTGAAAAAATTAGAAGCATTGAATCTGAGGAAGCCAAGAATCGCAAGGCTGAGGCCTTTTCCATTCGCCCAATCTATCTACCTTCCCTAGTTGTCATATACCCCCAACTTACTGAACCTATTCCATTGTCTGAGTCATACTCATCAATTTATGACCCTATGTTTACCTTTCAACCGGCCGAGAGTGTTGATTTATATGCGGAAACCATGGACTGTGGTTCATCCTAATCTGAAGAGTCTGATATGGATGAGGCTTTTACGCGCATCTTATCCTCTAAAAGATTTGAGTAGTTTAATCAATCTGAGTCTATTCAGATACTTGAACCAAATGTGGAAATTCCTCCTCCCCTAGATGTAATTCCTCTCTCAGCTTAAATTGAGGCCGAGTTTTCACAGAGGTTCCCTAGTGGTGAACTAAATAATCCTCAGGCTGAGGTTACATAAATAGTAGTGAGGAGAGTGATATTGATTCATCTGTTGCTGAGGAATATGAGAGTATTGTGTCAGAAGTTGATCTCTTGATCTGGTGGGATCTATACGACATATATTCTTCTACTTCTATAATAAAGCATCTTAAGGAAGAGATAGTCATTCATGGCTAAGAGGGATAATTCTGTGTCTACGAGTAAATGTTTAAGCTCGGCTTTCACTAGCCCATTCATCCTACAATCTGAGCCATTCTGGCTCATCTAAAACTTACCCCTTCTCAACTTTCTACGAATACCTGGAGAGTTATCCTTGGCCCTATTGACCTTCCAGTTAGCATATTTATTGCTTGTTAAACCCCTTTGTACCCAAAGACTCAGCCTGGTTACTACCACCTCGTTGCCAATAAGTCCAAGAAGAAGATTTTGTTGGTCATCCAAACTTTAGACCATAATTGGAAACCCCGTTACTTCTTTATCTCCGGGACTTGGGAGATTGGTCCAAACCAAGCCAGTGGGTCCTCTGAGCCTAGGTACCCTCTGAAGTGGGGAAAAGTCTCTGCGTCGTCCAAACTCGATCCATGGTTGAACCCTGAGGCCTTTAAAAAGGTTAAAAATATTTGTACACAAGGAGATAAAGGGCATCTCGTGAAGTTTGAACATCCGATGACTCCGTATTATTTTGCTCAGACATGTTCGGGGTCTGACCCCTTGTTGAACTATGTAATTAATTAACTTTGCTAACTGTTGTATTGTACTTAACATTTGTCGATAACTAATCTCTGAGTCTTATCTTTAATTGGTCATCCTGAAGGTGTTTCAAATGAGCTTTGGAATATGGTGGCCCCCAATTTGAGCAAGCTTACCATCAAGTGTGGCCAAAAGACTGAACCCCCTACTGCTCAGATAAAGAAGTCTACTACTGGTGGCCCAAGCCAAGATGATGAGGCTGGGAAGAAAAGAAAGATCCAAGCTGATGACACCACAACCACTCGACCCTAAAGAAAAATCTTTCTACACAAGCCATTCTAATCTCGTCTAATGATGCATTGGCTGCTCGGCTGTCACAACTAAAAATTATTGATGAGAGCATCATCCGCCATGGAAGATAGGCGATAGATGGTATCGTCACTCTTATCTCTTAGGATAATAAACGTTTCTTTCGGCCAATGGATATCTCTATGTTGACTAAATTTTCCCTTCACGGGGTTGTTCAGGTATTTTCCAAAAACTTTTTGAGTGTAATATCTTCCTTACTTATATTAAGTACTGACTTGTCTCCCCACTATTTTACAGGGCACAATCTCTATTCATTGTATGAGACACTGGATTAGCAAGAAGATGCCCTTGATTAAAAAAGGGAGGGAGGCTGTCACTATAGAGAATAATCTGAGAAACGGGCTACACACTACAAAGACGGCCTTGCAAGAGGCCAAAAACCAATTCTCAACTTTGAAGGCTGATTATGAAAAATCTCTGAAGACCTTAGTTGATAGCAACCAGGCCGAGATTGATGCTGATGTTGAGGCTACCCTATATAAGGATAAAGTGAAAACTGTGGCCGAGTTCAAGGATTCTGAGGAATTTGGGGACTATGGCTTTAAGTATTTGGAAAAAGGCATCAAGATAGCCGGTAGATAGGCTTCTAACAAACATGTCGAGGTTGGGAGTCTATCCCCTGATGACTTTATTGGCCTTGACTTAAGTGATACACGTCTCTAAACTGCCTTGGCTGTTGTGAGAACCCCTCCGACCCTATGGAGATTAACCCCCTTGAAATCATAGAGACCAACAAGAATGTGACTGACTTGGGACTTGATGATGATGGGGAAGAGATCACAAATGCTAGAGTTTATAGGGCAACACAGGTAGGTGGTGATATGTCGACCCCGGCTGGTGATGAGGTCATTCTTCAGCCTTAGTCTTGTGTAGCTTTCATGGCCCTGTACTTCTATAATCTTCAAACATTGCTCAATGAAAAAGTCATGTGTTGTCTCTACTTTCTCTTATTTTTTTCATTAGATCATTATTAGCATTATTTGAATTGACACAAGTCTTATCTCTACCTTCACCAACTTAATGATGTCTAATAAATATGAATTTAAATTTCAATTCACCAAATTATGGTGTTTTAATCACAAGTTCTCTCTCGTCATTTTGAAAGTGTATGGAGAGTGTCATATCATCCATACACTGTCGTCCCGGCCGAGAAAGTGAGTCGACTAAGTCAATGATGTTTAATAAGTGGACCACAACTAAGTAATTTTTTAATTTGAATCCACCAAATTATCGTGTTTAATCATAAGTCCTCTCTCGTCATTTTGAGAGTTTATGAAGAGTATCGTCTCGTTCATGCACTGTCGTCTCGGTTGAGAGAGCATAACCACCAAATTATTGATGTTTAGTAAATGAACCACAACTAAGTGAATTTTAATTTGAATCCACCAAATTATGGTTTTTAATCATAATTCCTCTCTCATCGTTACGAGAGTGTACAGAGAGTGTCATCTAGTCCATGCATTGTTGTCTCGATCGAGAGAGCATAACCACCAAATTAATGATGTTTAGTAATAAAAAACATCGATGTTACTACCAGTCCATGGAAGAGGTCAACCCCATTTGGACTATCATATCACCAAGGGAAACTTAAGGCTACTTCACCACGAATGATGTTTTATATCTTAAGATGAGTTGATACGAGCAATTACAAATACTCAAACAAATATACAAAGTATGAGAGAACACTTGAGATTTCTAGTGAGTTTCATTCATATTTCATTCATCATATGAACCTCATATACATTTATTACGATCAATGGAAAAGAAATAACCAAAATGAAAATCGTACTGGTAATACGTTTTGAGGTGGTCGGCATTCCAAGGGTAGGATAATGGCTCTCCTTCTAGGTTATCCAACCGGTAAATCCCTGGAACAACCTCTTCAATCACTCTGTATGGTCTATGCCAATTCAGATGAAGCTTGTTAGGCTTCTGCCATGTCTTCTTCAATAATAGGTCTCTTACCTTCAGTTGGCATGCCTTTACTCTCTTATTATAGAACTTTGTTGTCCTTTACTGGTAAGCATCTTGCCTAACCTCAACATCTTCTCTCCTTTATTATACAAGGTCTAAATCAAGTCTTCCTTGAATAACATTTTATTTAGGGTTATAGGTCTGAACCCAATAGGTAGGGAGACATATCTCTATTGGCACTACTGCCTCTGAACCATAAGCCAACATAAATGGAGTTTCGCCGCTAGGGGTCCTCTCCGTCGTCCTGTAAGCCCAAAGGATAGCATATACTTTTTCAAACCACCTGCCTTTGGCATCTTCCAATATCTTCTTGATCTCATCAAGGATTCTCCTGTTTGTTACTTCTGTTCGCCCATTGGCCTGGGGTTGACCACGAGCAGAGAAGAACTGCTTGATGTTGACTCATTCATAATATATCTCTAGGGAGACATTATTGAACTGTGTTACATTATCAAAAATCAGAGCATTGGGTAGGTCATACCTATAAATGATATATTTCTAAATAAGCTGGAAGGATTTCTTTTCTGTGACTGCAATCATCGGCTTGGCCTCTACCTACTTTGAAAAATAATTGATTGCCACGATTAAGTAACAATAGTTATTCATAGATCTTAGTAGTGGTCCAACCAGGTCAATCCCACACACCGTAAAAGTCTAAGGAGATGTAATGGAGGTAAGAGGTTGATTAAGTTGATGGGTTATGGTGGAAAACCTCTTGTACCTGTCACATTTCTTGACATATGCAGTTGCATCTTTGGCCAACGTCGACTACCAATAACCCTATGTAATAGTCCTCTTAGCCAACGGTCTTCCTCCAATGTGGCTGGAACATGACCCTTCATGCACATCAGTGTATCTAGACACAAACCTATTTAATTCCCCAACTCTTCCATTCAGTTTTTGCACATCATTTATCTTCGTAGGAGTCTTCATTTCCAACAAGGCCTTGATCTTCTTGGGGTTGGCTACGATTCTCCTCTGATTCATAATGAATCCCAAAAACTTTCCCACTCCTGCACCGAAGACACATTTGGCGGAGTTGAGTTTCATTCTGTACTTGTCCATTGTGTCAAAAGTGCATGAAAGGTCGACTACACGTGTGTCATCCTTGAGGCTCTTTATCAACATGTCATCGACGTACACTTCCATTGTCTTCCTAATTTGGTCCTTAATATTTTGTTGACTAGCCTCCGATACGTTGCCCCATCATTCTTCAACCCAAAGGGCATGACCTTGCAGTCGTAGGTCCCCTTATCGGTTATGAAAGTTATCTTCTCTTCATCGGTCAGGTCCATGAATATATGGTTGCAGCCCGAGTAGGCATCCATGAAGCTCATTAATTTATGGTCGGATGTAGAGTCTACCATCTGATCAATCCTCAGTAATAGGAAAATACCCTTCAGTCATGCCTTATGAAAATCTGTGAAGCCAACGCACATCCTCTACATGACATTGGCTTTAGGAACGATGACAGTATTAGGCAACCACTCTAAATAGATGACAGCTCTGATGAAGTCTGCCTTCTTTAACTTTTTCACCTCTTCCCGGATGACATCATATTTCTCTCGTGAGTAGACTTTTCTTCTCTGTCAGATCGTCCTTGCATTGTCAGCCACATTGAGCTTATAATAGAGAAATTTTAGGTCAATGTCGGGCATATCTTCATGGCTCTAAGCAAATATGTTATGTATCTCCCTTGATAGTTTAATCGGCTCTTCCTTAACCTCTTTCTTTAAGGCTTTGCCAACTTGGATGGTTTTTTTCAGCTCGTCCTCATTGAGGGCGATGGATTATACCTCTTTCACGGCTTCCCCTTTCTTTCATATTATCTCATCTCTAGGGTCCAACGTATCAATGTTGTATTTTGTAGTGGCTTTCTTGTGAGCTTCCCTCTCCTCAGTCGAGTTGAAGTAGCATTCTCGTGCCAACACTTGATCACCTTGTACTTCCCCTACCCCATAAGGAGTCGAGAATTTTACCATTTGTTGTACAGTAGAAGGCACGGCTTCAAACTCTTTGAGGGACACTCTTGCCATACTAATGTTATAAGCCGAGTATACACTTTCATCCATTATAAATAAATTGACATTCTTTGTGAGTCTTTTCGGCCAAATATCTCCCATCTTGACATCCATCTCATACATTCCTCATGGATGGACTTTCTCAACGTTGAATCCAATCAAGGGGTGATAATAGGGAACGAACCTCTTCTTGCTGAGTGACGATGCTTAGAATCGGCACCACCAGAAAAGAGGTGGCAGTAATAGAGTTATGTATGTATATAAGTATATAGAAGGGGGTAAGTGTAAGAGGAATGAAGGCAATGATGTATAGTAGTTAAGCCAATTAAGCCTACATCCACTGTGAGTGTGTGGTCCACTAAATATGGGCACTAATGGCCTTGGATAGAATGCACATAAGTTTCCTCTCGCTACTGTGTACAAATAGAGTCTCAACTAGGGTTACAATTATCCATCCCTTTACAAGGTTGAAGATGACAAGTATATATAGGGCTTGGGGGGAGTAGTGTACCCCCCAAGAATCCATTGAGTATGTGAATGATGATCTTAGCCAATCCCCTATTGACACCTGGCTGAGCCACCTGTGGTTAATGATGACATAATATTCCCTCAGGCGAGGGAATGATATTATTATAACGGTTTTGTCCACGTTCTATATGAATCTCATGCACAGTGTCTCACGTGTCTCTTGAACCACTCATCATGATGATGTCATCCTTGGCTTAAGGTGACAGGTCGAGGTTGAGATTGATGCTGAACTATTGGGTCCAGACTACTGGGTGTAGGATATTCGTACTGTTGATTGTTCGCTTGATCATCCGGACAAACCCCCAAGCTGAGGCTTCTATCTCCACGGGCTTAGGCTAATTCGAGTCATCCAAGTTAATAGTGGGGTCGACCTCCACAAGGTCGTCCGATCGTACTGTCCTCTGTATGTATCACTGACGATGGGATCGTCTTGGATGATCCCCCATCTTTAGTATGATCCCCTGAGGGTAGAGGTAGTATTGAGGCCTCATCCTAGACGAGGCTACCCTCGGTCTGGCCGAGGGTGTATTTTGGTATATCAATCACCCCTAGCCCTTAGTCATTGATGCTGTTGAGATGGATGGGGGGTAATATTATCTTTGGATGTCGAGTTGATGAGTGGTCAGGTTGATGTGTGACATTTTTCAGGTATTAATCATCATTTTATGTTCCCCGGAAGTGACGGTTACACACCATACTTGGGACTTTGTGCCCTAATGATGATTCTTCTCGTGGGTTGTGCACCGTTTTGGTTATTGAGCCCAATAATTACAAGGTATTTAAACCTTTTCAAACAATTGTCTCTCTTTCTTATTATTTCTTCTTCGCGCGTACACTCTTTCTCTAACTCTAGCAACTAACCTCCATTGTTGCATTTTTGTGAAAGCTCTCAAGTTCCTTCCAGTTTCTTCTTCTTTCGGTCTTATTTTCCAGGTAATCTCTTCACCTTTCTTTCTTTTTCCTTCTCTTTTGTATTGAGTTTTATGTGACTTCGCCCATAGTTGTTTTTCATTTTGTCGGTGGATTTTTAGTTGCTTAGGGTTGTGTTTCCACCACTCATTGGCGGTTATAGGGCTCGAAATTGACTGGTAGGACTCCCTAGGTTCTTCTCCCGCCATTTTGTGGTGGCTCAGCCTTGATTTTTAGCTTTTTTAGGTTTTTTAGTAACCCTCCAATTTTCTTCTCCAACGAGATTTACTCCACTTGTTCTTGGCTGGTTTTATATAGAAGTTTTCATTTCTCTAGGTTTGATCTTGAAGTCAACTTGGTCAACTATTGAACTTGTTCATAAGTTGTTTGAGAAAATCCTTGAAGTGTAGGGTCGTCTCTTAATGATCTAAAGGCTTTATAATTTAGCTGAGGAGTTTCCAACTTTAAGAGAGAGGTGCTTTGCAGAGATTAGGAGGATGGAGGAAGAGAGCGAGTCTAGACGTAAGGCCGACCCTATCTAGGTACGATCCATTTTCCCAATTCTATTAGCTACATTTTTACCATCACCCTCTGAGTCCTTTGGGTCATCCTATCGTCCGTTTGAGATTCAGAATCAGGAAGAAGTCATGGATAGATGAGCCAGAGCATCGTCTTCTTTTGGGGTTGGGACCTCTAGGAGAGACGGCCCCTCAAGCCTAAAATCCCACGGACAGGTTGAGGGAACAATTAACCCTGAGGTTGTCAATGTTACTTCCATGTCCCCACTTGAATATTAATCCACTTTTCTAGGTGGGTCCCCACACTTGGATAACAAAAGGGTCGACGCAGTTTGGGGCGAAGGAAGTGAGGACGAGGGTAGTGGGGCCGAGGATGAAAATGAGAGTTCGAACGTTGAGTAAGAGGTCGACATTTTAATAACCTCGGCCTATATCTCACCAGTCAAGGACCGTGATCTTTTATTTTTGAGACATTCCTTTGGTGTAAAGCCTAATGTAACTATGAGGATCCCAGATGAAGATGAGAAGGTCTTCCAGGGGAGAAAGGGAGAAGTACCTGTGTACGAGCAGATGTTTAGGGTCGGCGTTGGGTTCCCTCTTCATCCTTCAATAGTTGACATACTCTCAGCTCTTGGGGTTTCTCCTTTTCAACTTCCTCCTAACTCCTGGAGGGTCATCCTCGGCTACATCTCCCTCTGGAAGAACAAATTAACTAACGAGCCATCGGCTGATCTGTTCCTGACTTGTTACAACATAACTTCCTCATCCAAGTAACGTGGGTACTTTCATCTGGGGGCTAGGAGATCAGATAAGAAACTTCTTTATATTGCTCAAACTTCTAACCATGACTGGAAGAAGAGGTTCTTCTTTATTTCTGGGGATTGGGAATTCCCTACCGGGGTTGATCCCCCTAAAGACAGCCCGAGGATCCCAAGGGCATGGTCTAACCCTTACATAAAGGTGAGGTCGAACCCTGGACATAGCTTAGATTAAAGGGCTATAGCCAACTATCTGAGGGGGAAGGGGAAAGAGGGTTTGATTCCCAAGTTTGAAGATTTAATAACCCCTCGTCTCCTCAAAGAAGCTGGTATGAGGTTCGACCCTTTGACAGAATTATGTGAGTTATTTTTATCTCAAGTTCTTCTAAGTGTTCCCTCGTTATTGTTACTTGTATCTGACATGTCGTCTTATCTTTGCAGGTCGTCCTCCAGGCATATCTGACACACTTTGGGAAATATAGGCCCTAAGTCTGCTAGCTGTCTTAAGAAGAAAGGCAAGTAGCCTCAGCAACAACAAAAGAAAGCAGTTGAAATGGGGCCGATCGCTGTGGGGCCGACCTAGGTGGACTCACAGAAAATAAAAGAGAGAGACTCTCCTGCCGAGGGTCGTCGAGATGACACTACGAGGGTAAGGACTGATGTCGTCGATATGCGCACTGAAGGGACAAATTATTCCTCCTCTCTAGATGCTTTATGGTTTGCCAATCTGACCATGTTGAAGTCCGACCCCTCCTCTCTAATTGCCTACAGGAAGGCTGTTAAGGCGGCCATGTTCTCTGACGCTTCCACATCCGACTATGACTTTTTGGCTAAGATGTCTCCTCCCAAAGTCTACAACTTCGGGCTTCACAGTCTGGCCCATATACGTTACCACACCCCCCTTTTTTTATTTTCCATTATAACTGTAGCCTCGTCTAACTTTACCCTCATCTTTTTCAGTCTGTCTATGCTTTTACTTCAGCGATGAAATGGATGGACGAGAACTATCCAAAGTTTCAAGAGGCTGAGAGGAACATTCAAAGTGAGGCCGACGTGAAGGCAGAGCTAGAGGGTCTGAATAAAGAGTCAGAGAGTGTGAGGGCCGACCATTCCAGAGTTCTCAAGGAGCTCGAAAAGGAGCATATTGAGCAGCTGAAACGGAAGGATAATCTTCTCAAGGCCAAGGATGAGGCTCTGACCAATCAAGCAATACAATTTAAGTCATACCTCGAGGCATCTATTCAGAGGTATGGGGTTGATGCCGTGGAGGCATATAAACTTTCTAATGAGTTCCAATGCTTTGGCCTTAAGTACTTGGAGAGAGGAATTAAGAAGTCCTGTGGTGGGTCATTTTAAAGTTTGTCAATGCGGTCTCAGCCATTCGCCCTGCTTTGGAGGCTGCAGATCTGGAAGACCCCTTGATGGCCGAGGCTCTATCCTATGTGGAGTCTTGAACAGTTGTCGAGGGAATGGGTACATCGGAGGGTGGGTCTGTCGCTGAAGATACCCTGCCAGTTAATTCTGAGACTCTGCCCTCTGAGACAGCTCCTTAGGGTGGTCGTTTGTGACCCACACCTTCTGATGTAATATTATTTTTTTCCATCTTTGAACATCGTGTATTATATCTGATTTTGAATGAAAAATTCTCTTCCCTTTCATTTGGTCTTCTATTTTGATCTTTTTATAATTTGCACTAACCATCTTCCAATTCCTCCTCATCTTTCTTGAGAGTGAATGGAGGGTCGTCCCTACCATTCACCCTCATCATAGCCTAGGGTGATTATCCACTAAATTAATGGTGTTTTCAAACACAAGTCCTCCCTCGTCTTTCTTGAGAGTGAATGGAGGATCGTCCCTACCATTCACCCTCATCATAGCCGAGGGTGATTATCCACCAAATTAATGGTGTTTTTAAAACATAAGTCCTCCCTCGTCTTTCTTGAGAGTGAATGGAGGGTCGCCCCTACCATTCACCCTCATCATAACCGAGGGTAATTATCCACCAGATTAATGAGGTTTTTAAAACATAAGTCCTCCCTCGTCTTTCCTGAGAGTGAATGGAGGGTCGTCTTTACCATTCACCCTCATTATAGCCGAGAGTAATTATCCACCAAATTAATGGTGTTTTTAAAACATAAGTCCTCCCTCGTCTTTCTTGAGAGTGAATGCTCTTCAATGTTATTGGCAACATATGGATGAGGCTATCCCCATTCATATTGTCGTATCACCAAAGAGCATTTAAGCCTTTTTCACCACGAATGATTTTTTGTGGCTTAGCTTGAATTACCCCAACAAATATCTAAATTGGCAAACATAAAATGAGGGACCAATAGGATATTCTCATTAACATTCCAAGTGTTCTACGAAATAACACATTCATTACAATTATGAAAAAGTAGGACATTAACTACAACATCATTGATAGTATTTATTCAGATGATCTGTGTTCTAGGGGTTTGAAAGGATTCCCCTTCAAGGTTTTCTAGTCTATAGGTCCCTGGGAAAACTTCATCGATGACCCTATATGGGCCATGCCAATTTGATTGAAGCATGTTAGACTTTTAGGTCTCCCACATCAATCGGCCTTTGCTTTACCCTCTAATTGTAAAACCTGGAAGTGCTCTGCTAGTAGGTTGCTTGTCTTATCTCAGCGTCTTCTCTTCTTTTCTTAATCAAGTCTAGATTAAGCCTCCTTTCATCCATATTTCTCTGAGGATCATCCATTTGAACTCTATGAGTAGGAAAACCGATTTCGGTGGGGATGATGGATTCTGAGACATATTCCAACATAAAAGAGGTTTCCCCGATAGGAGTTTTTGATGTCATCCTGTAGGCCCACAGCACATCATATATTACCTTAACCCATATTCCTTTTGACTCCTCAAGTTTTTTCTTAATCTCGTCCAGGATTGTTCGGTTTGTAACCTCGGTTTGCCCATTAGCCCGAGGTCGGCTTGGGGTAGAGAAGAACTGTTTGATCCTAACTCTTTCGCAGTATTTCTCTAGGGATATATTCTTAAACTGAGTCCTGTTGTCTGAGATGAGGGTGTTGGGGAGACCATACATGCATATGACGTTCTTCTATAAGAACTAAAAGGTTTTTTGCTCGATGATTGTGACCATTGGCTCCGCTTCCACCCATTTTGAAAAATAATCAATCGCTATGATCAAGTGTCGATAGTCATTGATAGACCTAGGCAAGGGTCCTACCAAATTGATTCCCCATACTGCAAATGAATATAGGGAAGTAATGTAGGTAAGTGGTTGATGGGGATGATGAGGGATGGTGGAGAACCTCTGACACTTGTCACACTTCTATGCCATAGAATCCTTCACTAAGCTCGGCCACCAGTATCCCTGGGTGACTATCTTCTTTGCTAATGACCTACCCCCGATGTGGCTTGAGCAAGATCCCTCATGAACATCTTGCAGGAAATATGGGAACTCCGATGGGTGGACACACCTAAGCAAAGGGAGCAAGAACCCCTTTTTATACAAGATGTATCCGATGACAGTGAATTTCGTAGGTCTTTACCTCAACTTCTTCATTTTTGGTTTTGACTCTGGAATCTCTCCCTCTTTAATGTATCTGATTAGAGGGTGCATCCATGAAGCTTCCCTTTTGATATTTAAGCGTGAGCCAAGTGTTCCCTCTGTCTCTTCAATTATTGGCCGAAGAAGAATTTCCATTGGAACTGTTCTCCTGATATTTGTCCTAGTTGCTGAGGCTAGTCTAGCAAGTTCATCGGCTTGGCCATTATCCAGTAAATGTATCCTATTTGACTTTACTTATGTGCACCTTTTCAACAACTACTTTACTCTTTCAAGATATTTGGTCATTCTCTCATCTTTAGCCTCGTATCTCCTAGTATTTGATTCACTACCAACCTTGAATCACTGTGGACCAAGATCTGGCCAACACTAAGAGACCTAGCCAAGGAGAGGCTTTCTATCAGGGCCTCGTATTCTGACTCATTATTGGAGGCTTTGACGTTGAACCTCAGGGCGTATTCTATGTCCGTGTCGTCAGGTACTGATACTATCAATCCATCTCCACTTCCGCTCTCGCAGGAGGACCCATCAACAAAGAGATTCCACACAGCCTGTTCCTCTGAGAAATTTCCCTCAGAGATGGATCCCTGTCTAAAGAGGTATCTTCCCTCTTCATTTTCAACAACTTTCTCTCTAGTTGTGTTGGTCTCAGCTTCATCTGTGGACGGGTCAATAATTCTGCGTTGCTGGGTATCTATCTTCTTAAGGTTCTCATTTTTAGCCTCAGCCTCTTCCCAAGTAAACTCGGCTATGAAATCTGCTAATGCTTGCCCCTTGATGGTCATCCTAGTTTGATACACAATATCAAACTCTCCTAGCTCTATAGCCCAGGCCATTATCCTCCTCGGCTTCTCTGGCTTGTGTATGACATGCCTAAGAGGGGAATCGGTGAGGATGACCATCGTATGGGACTGGAAGTATGAATTAATCTTCCTTGAGGCGTGAATCAAAGCATAGGCTAACTTTTCCATCCTATGGTACCTTTTCTCTCCCCTTAAAGTGCTTTGCTATTGAAATACACCGGCTTCTGCACCCCATCTTCCTCTCTTACTATTGCAGTGCTGATGCCTGACTTTGAGACTGCTAGGTACACATATAGCCTTTCGCCTTGCACCGGACACGATAATAGTAAAGGGGACCCTAGGTAGGACTTTAGCTCTTTGAAAGCGTTATCACACTCTTCATTCCATTCAAAATCCTTTCTGAGAACTTTGAAAAATGGTAGGCATTTATCTGTGGCTCTGGATAGAAATCTATTCAAAGAAGACACTCGCCCTGTGAGTTTCAAAACATCTTTAATGGTTTTGGGGGTCTTCATTTCTAGAAGATCCATTATCTTCTCCGGATTGGCCTCGATACCCCTTTGATTCACGATGAACCCCAAGAACTTTCCTGTTCCAACCCTAAAAACTCACTTGGTTGGGTTGAACTTCATCCGGTACTTATCCATCGTGTCAAAGGTCCTCTCATGGTCGACCACATGATCCTTAGACTTCAAGCTCTTGGTCAACATGTCATCTATATAGACCTCCATAGACTTCCTAATTTGGTCCTCAAACATTTTTATTCTCAAGGTGCTGATACGTTGCCCACGCATTCTTTAGGCCAAAGGGCATGACCCTATAACATTATATCACTTTATCAGTAATGAAAGTTGTTGTTTCTGAGTCCTCAGGTTCATGAAGATCTGGTTGTAGCCCGAATATGCATCCATGAAGCTCATTAGCTCATGGCCTGTTGTAGCGTACACTATCTGATCAATACGGGGAAGAGGGAAACTGTCTTTAGGGTAGTGTTTGTTGAGGTTAATGAAGTATACACACATTCTCCATTTTCTGTTTACTTTAGGGACTATAACCGTGTTAGACAGCCATTTGGGATAGATGACCTCCCTAATAAAATCAGCCTCTTTTATCTTCTTGACCTCATCCCTTATGACCTCATAATTTTCTCGAGAATAAATTCTCCTCTTCTACTTTATTGAATTTACGTCCTCTACCATGTTGAGCTTGTGACACATATCGGGTCAATTTTCAGTATGTCTTCAAGACACCATGCAAACACGTTATGTCTTCTCTTTAACATCTTGATGAGATCCTCTTTTTTATCTGGCTTTAGAGCTTTCCCAACTTGGATGGTTTTTTTCGGCTCATCCTTATTGAGGATGATGGATTCTACCTCTTTCGCGGCTTCTCCTTTCTTCAACTTTGTCTCATCCTTGGGGTCAAGGGTATCAATATTGTAAGTAGTGGTTGCCTTCTTATGCGCTTCTCTTTCCTCGGTAGATTTGAAGTAGCATTCTCGTGCCTTCATTTGGTCTCCCTAAACTTCCCCTACCCCATAAGGGGTCGGGAATTTTATCATCTGGTGAATCGTGGAAGGCACGGCCTCAAATTCCTTGAGGGCTACTCGTCCCAGTATAATGTTGTAGAATGAGAAGATGTTTTCGTCCATCATGAAAAAGTTGACCTTCCTGGTAATCCATCTTGGCCACTCGTCTCCCATTCTTACATCAACCTCATACACTCCTAGGGGATGAACATTTTCACTACTGAAACCAATCAATGGATGATGGTATGGGACGAGCTTAGCATGTCTGAGTCCCAAGGCTTTAAAACACGGCCAAAACATCACATCTGCAGAACTACCTCCATCTACCAAGTTCCTCAGCACCTTACATCGGTGTACCCTGGTAGTGATGATGAGGGGGTCATCATATGGGGCTAAGAGGTCCTTGAAGTCCATCCTTGAGAAACCTACTATTAGAGTATCCATATCAACCTTCTTCCTCTTTTTGGGCTTGGTTTTGGTAGAGGTTGAGTGCACAACTTTCATCATTTCCTTAGCCTCAACTACATAGGCCTTCATATTGGCGACTTCTTATCCTCCTCCCGCTAGGCCCTCGAAGATCATTCCAACACCGAATGACATTATATTAAGTCTTTTCACAGGGCCTCGGTCATCCCTTGGTGGAAGGTCAGGATCATCATCATCCTCTGAGAGGTCATCCCTTCGGTTGGGAAGATCTTTTCTGGATGTATCAATTCTTTTCTTCCTAGGCTTGGCCCCTCAGCCGCTCTTGAAGGCACCCCTATCCACATACTTTCTTAACTTCCCTTCTTTCAACATTTTTTTAATTTCATCTTTCAGAGCAAAACACTTATCGATCAAGTGTCCATGGTCTTGGTGGAATTCACACCACAGGTTTTTATTCCTCTTATGGGGGGTGCTCTGAACTTCTCAAGCTATTTTGAGGATCAGTCTCTCTTTATCTCATTCAGAATTTATTCGCAACTGACCGTCAGAGGGGTGTAATCTAAAAACTTGTCATCAACCAATCTTTTATTCCCCTCCTTATTCTTTTTCTGGTACTTACCTCCACTAGTGCCTCCTTTTTCATCTTCATATTTAGTGGTCATTGCTTATTCAGCATTCATCACCTTCCCCGTTGTTGCCAGCAACTCAACCATTGACTTCAGGGGGTCTTCAGCAAGCTTCCATAATAGCTTCCCCTTTTGGAGTCCTCTAATGAGGGTTGTCATGGCTATGCTCTCTTCGTAGTCCTCGACCTCTAAATTTTCTTTGTTAAACCTGGCTATGTAATCTCTAAGGCTCTCATTCTTCCCCTGCAGGTGAGTGGACTTCTTCTATGGCCTCACTCTGAAGCAAAATTTGTGGATGAACCTTTGTGCTAGCTGCTTAAAGTTTTCAATGGATTTCTTTAGAAGAGAGGTATACTAGACATGTGCAACCCCGATTAAAGTGCTGGAAAATGCATGAAACCTCATCTCGTCTAAGATAGAGTATATGTCTGCCGCTGATTGGTACATCTCTATATAATGGATCGGGTTAGTACTCCCGTCATATCTTGGGATGACCACAGGTGGCTTAAAATTGGATGGCGTTGGTAAAGTTGACTATCTTCGCCATAAAGGGTGAGCCTATGGAATATCCTCTTTGAAGAGGGTCCCGGATTATCAGTATATCACCAATTTTATCCTCCAACCTATGAATCGAGTCATTCCACGGCCTCACAGGGTCGTCTTGGACGATGTTATCCCCGATCACTTCTCTGGGGTGAATTGAGGGCTCTATTGCAGTCGACCTTCATCGGCTGTTCACTTCACCTTGACCGACGTCTCATCAATGGGGTCAGACCTCGGTGGGTCAGCCATCTACTGCCTCTTTTCTGTACCTTGTGAGACTTCTCGATCTGGACAATCTTTCCCTCAGGTCATTGACTGGACCCAACCTCTCAAAGGACGACCCTCTGCTCAGATGTTCGAAAGCTGAGCCTCTCGGGCGATTGTCAGGATTCTGCCTCCTACACCTCCCTCGGCTCTCCTGAATGGGTCGTACAGTATTATTAGAGACCTCATACATCTCTCAGCAATTTATTGGAGCCTCTTTCGCTTCCACATCATCATACCTATCCTCCGGGGGTCACCAATATCCCTCTGACATTGTGGAAGTGGCAGCTCTTTGCGCGGAGCCAGGGGTGGTCCCCTTGCCTTATGTTGTTCTGGTTTAGCTTCCGGAGTAATCATCGCCGATGAGACTCTAGGTGGTCTCGGTATGTTTTGGCTAACAGCTACAAATTGCATTCGCATAACCTACTGGCTTGCTTCCAAAGACATTGAAACGGAGAAAGACCCTAATTTTAAACCCTTTCTACTACAAAGAGATAATTTCCTTGTTAAATATGCGGAAGCATTGATGGTCCAATTAATCAACAAATTTAAATTTCTTTTCAAATTAAAATTAAACCAAGTGAAATTAAATTAAAACACACACACAATTTAAATTTCACATAAACACAATTAATTCAACCCAAGTCCTATGTCCATACCCTTCACAACCAAAACACTTATTTGACTCGTTCCTATTTAAGCTTTCATTAATAGTTTTAGGTAGACCTGTCAACGGGTCGGTTTGGGTCGTGTACGGGTTACGGGTCAAAACACCCTAACCCATACACGACCTGTTAAGCCTAAGGGGTCTAATAACAATACCCAAACACGACCCGTTAATATTAACGGGTACACGACCCAAAACGTTAACACCCGTTAATATTAACGAATCATTTTGGATCGAAATGGGTAACGGGTTGGGTGACCCTATAATACCCGTTAGTCTTCAATACTTTAAAAATAATGGGTTTTAATTGTAATTTTTATTGGGTATAGATTGGGAGACCCTATAGCACCCGTTAGTCTTTAAAGATTTAGAAATATTGGGTTTTAATGGTTATTGATATTGGGTACGGGTTGGGTGACCCTATAGTACCCGTTAGTGTTAACGGGTGTTAACGGGTAGAAACGGGTTAAAACGGGTACATGTAAATTTCCAAACCCGAACCGTTAGTGTTAACGGGTCTACTGTGTCAACCCGTTAATGACCCAAACCCAATAAGGGTAAACCCATTAACTTATAATTTCGTGTCGGGTCGTGTCGTGTTAATGGGTTATCGTGTATTTTGACAGGTCTAGTTTTAGGGATCTTCTCGACTTTGTCATGCGTAGATTTTTCAAACTTCTTAAAATCATTTTTAAATTTATCTTTGTTAAATTTAAGAAATTTTCGAAACTTTCTAGAAAACATAGCCATATTTTTCGAGTCACTATCACTTTCACTCTCTACTACTTATTTTTCTTCTTTTCGGGCATTTAAAGAAACACCCTTTTCTATTTTCTTTTCAGTTTTAGAGGGAAACATGTTCAATTCATAGGTTTGTAAATCACCTACAAGCTCTTCTAATTTCGTAGAGGCTAAAGTTGGTAAATAATTTAAAATGATCACTTTTGGAATAAATCTATCGGGTAAGGACCTTAAAATTTTCTTTACTACTCGGTTGTCGGGTATTTTCTCTCCCAAGTTAAAAGATGAATTAACAATATCGGAAAGTCTAGCATAAAATTTATCAAAAGTTTATTTTTCATTCATTTTGATGGTTTCAAATTGAGTGGTGAGGTTCTGCAGTTTCGAAGCTTTTACGACATTTGTACCTTCATGAGTGAGTTGTAAAATATCCCAAGCTTCTTTAGCGGTTTCACACGTCGTAATGCGTCAGAATTCATCCGGTGTGACCGCGCTAAACAAGGCATTTAAACCACGGGAATTAATATTTGAAAGTTTAAATTCATTTTCACTGCATCTGTCGGCCGGTTTGGGAACACGTTCATTATCTACTAAATGTGTTGGTGGGGACCATCCATTAACAACGGATAACCAAACTCTCTCGCCGATAGATTTTAGTGCCGATTTCATTCGTGCTTTCCAATACGCTTAGTGAAAACCATCGAAAATAGGAAATTTTGAAAATGGGGAAAATTCCATTTTAGCCGAAAAATATTTAAAGGATCTTTACGAAGTAATTTATCGTTTTGTCTCTGATACCAATATGAAATGGCGAAAGCCCCCAATTTTAAAACCTCTGTACTAAAAAAAGACAATTTCCTTGTTAAATATGCGGAACCGTTGATGGTCCAATTAAACAACAAATTTTAATTTCTTTTCAAATTAAAATTAAACCAAGTGAAATTAAATTAAAACACACACACAATTTAAATTTCACTTAAACACAATTAATTCAACCCAAGTCCTAGAAATTTGCCTAAGTCATACTTTCAATATTACCAAATTAGGCCAAACCAATTTTATCAAGTTAAGTGACGACTTGAATTAAATTAACATAAACATTACCCAAGTTAATTTAGCACCAAATTAAACAAGTAGTGATTAAAACCAAATTTTATCTTGAATTACATAAGCATGCTTTCTAGATGATTTTGCAAAAGATAAAATAAACAATAAATCACTACGCCGCAATGTACGAGGAAAAACCCACAACGGGAAAAAACCTCGGACGACCCTAGCCTTAAGTCCACTAAGTATGGTTTTACAATTACAAGACATATGACTTACTTCCTCGACTCGACCCCTTTCAAGACTTGACGCGTCTTCTTGTAAACACATCCGCCTAGTCGACAACCCCGGAGCTCCACCGAAATCTTGGAATCACCAATGAGACATAGGTATACCGTTAACCTGACATGGTGCCTTTCACCATGTGAAAATGCCGCAGCAAAACAAACTTCTTCTTTGTGGGATGTAGAAGCAAACCCAAACAATCTCTTCAATGCGGTAGAGAAGACCCGGTGCCAAACCCTCCAAGCAATGATGTATATATATATATTGAAACTTGGATAACAAACTATGGGTGTGTAAACCTTGATTTTCTTCTAAGGATTAAAACATGCTAACAAAAATTTAAGGGGACTTTTTCTTTAGAAGAATTAACCCTCAAAACACTCTTGGTGAAGAAAAGGTTATGAAAAAGTCTTAACAAAAATGTTGTCCCCGCACTAGTTAAATTTGTCAAAAAGGTAGTGGGGGTAAATTAGTGGGAAAAGTGAGAAAACTGCCCAAAAAATTGTTCCCGCAAAATCTCGTTCGAACGAGATTTTTGTTCGAACAAAGTCTCGTTCGAATGATCCTTCTAACAAAGTTCCAGTGTGAACTCGTTAGAAATCTCGTTGGAAATATCGTTCGAACATCATTCTCGTTCGAACGACATTCTAGTGGCCAATGTGGGAACTCGTTGTCAAACTTCGAACGACAAACTCGTTCGAACGACAATATCGAACGAAAAACGAGAAAGTATAAAATTCTATTTTTAGCCCAGAAACTTTATGTACTTTATTTTGAAGTTTTAAAAAAATCTTTCTGAAAATAAACAGAAGTTTTAAAACAAAATACACCCAATGAAAAATGTTCCAATATCCTATACATATATATTCAAAATGCATTCACACCTTAGGAGAAATGGAACCAATGTTGTTGACATAGAAATGAAGCACATTAGACTTGGAATTTTGATGAGGCTTTAAACTTGGCCGCTACGTCTTCAACTTTAGCATGTCATATGATTGAAGGATGGTCAATAACTCTATCTTATGACTCAAACGTTTTTGTCCGGAATTGAGCCAAAACTACAAAGGAATCAATTGGAAATTTGTGTCCTTACAAATCTCCCCCTTTGGCTATTTCGGGACAAAAACCAACAAAAATCCTAAAGGGCCATCAAGCTCTACTAGAATGACCAAAATGTCCGACCCAAAATAAAAATACAATGCTTGACTCGAATAACCCAAAGGATCAATATCTTTTCCCGATAAGAATTCCAACACACTTAAGCAAACTATCAAACGCATAGGGAATATCAAGAATATTAACTGCAGTTAAAATAAATACTCCCCCTAAATTAATTCTCCCCTTTATCAACTATGATCAACCTAAGAAGATAGCGACTCCCCCTAAGTTAAATCTCCCCCAATCTAAGATACGATTATAATAAGATTAGATATCATTTCTTCCCCTTTCATTCTCCCCCTTTTTGTTCCGGAATAGACAAAGGCTAAAGAACCAAAACATTAACTTATCTTCCCCAATTAAAGCAAATACACCCCTTAAACTAAACAAGGGATAAATAGAATGGGACAACAAGCTAAACATGCATTAGTGCATAAAGTGATGAGAACATTAAAGCACATGGGAAACAAAATTATAACTAATCCAACAAATAAGAATGGATACCAACTAGGATGCAAGAAAATGATACCAATAGGATACATAAAGTATTAAGCATGTGATATCAATAAAGAATGCAACAAGATAGATACCAATTATGAATTAAAGCATAGATTGACTAGAGAGCATATAGAATATCATATATATACATACTCTAGATATACCAAGGATGCACATGCACATATATATAGATATAAACACACAAATGACACAAAATAAGATAAGCTTTTAACACTCGTATGGCAAAAATGTGTCATATGGAAACGGAAGTGTTGGGGTGTGAACTAGTAACAATTAAATTTAGACCCAATCGCTTAAAACATGTTCACGGAGTTCTCAATTGATTGCAAACTTCATCACATTAGAATATAACCTCATGTGATAATATAAATTGAACTCAATGAACAAACATACATAATGCATACAAGCCTAGACTTTTAATGATTCTACAAACCAATAGAGTCATGACATTGAAAGTACAACTAGGATAAACGGATATTATGCAAACCGTTGATATACCATACAATCTCCCTCAATAAGCATATATTATTTGAATGAATATATTAAACAAAAATAGGCCTTGGCAATTATTTTTCTTTTTAATGCCATAATTCTATTTTTAGGCCTTTGGACCATGTATTTCTTTTAGGTCCAAATAAACGGTGGCTTACTATTCGCAAAGGATAATAAATCCTTTCGGAGCCCTTCCCCGTGCACATTTATGTATAACATTTTTATTTCTCACAAATCTCACTTGCAACGGATTTTGACATGCACTAGTCCTCCTAGGTCACAAATATGTAGATGATAAGATTAGTAGGAGAACACCTCACAAAGATCAAATATACATATGAAGTTAAAATTTCAAAAGAGCTCGTGCATGTGTGAATAGAGGCATATAAAAATAGAATCCATTTAATAAACACAAAATCCAACTACTCCATGTAAGCATGGTAAAGAACATTTTAAGGATTGAAAATCTAAACCAAAAGTTCTAGCCACATGGGAGCGAAAAGGATGGGATTCTAACACAAGTGTATGCCACATAAAGTCTGTCAAACTAAAATTCACAAAAAAAATCTTTTATAGTTATTGAAATTTTTAATCAAAAACAAAAATATATACTCAAAAGACAAACAAAAATCATTTGAATTTTTCATTAAGCTTAAATTTCTAAGAGATAAAAACCCAAATGACAAACAAAGAATATTTTTGTATTTTTTGCATTTAATGCAAACTAAAATGAAAGAAATAGAATACAAAAGATAAACAAGAATCATAATTCTAGCATGTGATTAAGCATGGAGCATTGACTAGAAAATGATTTAAACAAGCATACAATTAGCATAATGATATAGCATGGAGCACAAAAGCTAAAGTATGCAAATAAAACTAACACATTCAACCTTTAGATTTTGTAAGGGAGGAAGCATGTGAAAGTAAATGAGAATCAAAAACCTTATCTTATAAAGCTACCAAGTCGGATCTCCTAACACAAACTAATGATGAATGACGATATAGGGGTGTAGTAATCTTGGCTACCTCAGTTGCCTTACATTTGGATTTTGTAGGAACTCGTTTAAGATCAAATCAAAATTTTCTAAGATGACATTTTCAACCACAATGTGAGCACTTAAAGACTCGGGGAAAAGACTTACCAAAGGAATGATCTCTAAAAGCTTTCCTAGGTGATTGTCCGAAAATATTGGATTTGGATTTATGAGTAGGTTCATTACAGATATCGAAGCCTAAACCACAAGTGTAATTTTTTATTTGGATGGTGCTTAATATTTTATCTAGTTTTTCGGACCTACACTCCAAATCAAATTTGAATTTTCTAGAGTCTTTTAATTTATTTTTTAATTCTAAAATATTAGACTCTAATAAAATATTTCTCTCTTCAAACTCAAGAAGCTCCTTTTTCAAGGATTGCATTAAACCTCTAAGGCTATCTCTCTCGCCTTCTATATATTCAAGCTTTTCTTGAAGAGTTCTCTCTCGTGTCCTAAGGTCTTCCACTAATGCACTATCATCAACGACCTTGACACGCTCTTTTAAACTCATTTCTAACTTCAAATCAGCTCTTTTTAATTTAATAGATTCTTCATAAAGTTCTTGAAAAGCATTTTGAAGTTCACTCACATCAACCTCTTCTTCATTTTCACTCTCTCTTTCTTCTTCACTCGCACTACCATCAAAAATAAGGGAATAATAAACTTTGACCACGGAAGTGTCATGTATTTGGATATCTTCATGAGAAGATTCATTATCGGTGCTCACATAACTAGATATAAAATCCATACACTTGGGCTTAGTGGGGGGATTGAGTCCCTCTTCATAATCACTATCACTAAGGGTTGAATTAAAAGAAATTGGTTGCTTACCCTCTCTCTATGGCCATACCCTTCACAACCAAAACACTTATTTGACTCGTCCCTATTTAAGCTTTCATTAATAGTTTTAGGGATCTTCTCGGCTTTGTCATGCGTAGATTTTTCAAACTTATTAAAATCATTTTTAAATTTATCTTTCTTAAATTTAAGAAATTTTTGAAACTTTCTAGCAAACATAGCCATATTTTTCGAGTCACTATCACTTTCACTCTGTACTACTTATTTTTCTTCTTTTGGGGATTTTAAAGAAACACCCTTTTCTATTTTATTTTCAGTTTTAGAGGAAAATATGTCCAATTCATAGGTTTGTAAATCACCTACAAGCTTTTCTAATTTCGTAGAGGCTAAAGTTGATAAATAATTTAAAACGATCACTTTTGGAATAAATCTATCGGGTTAGTACCTTAAAATTTTCTTTACTACTCAGTTGTCGGGTATTTTCTCTCCCAAGTTAAAAGATGAATTAACAATATCGGAAAGTCTAGCATAAAATTTATCAAAAGTTTATTTTTCATTCATTTTGATGGTTTCAAATTGAGTGGTGAGGTTCTGCAGTTTCGAAGCTTTTACGACATTTGTACCTTCATGAGTGAGTTGTAAAATATCCCAAGCTTCTTTAGCGGTTTCACACGTCCTAATGCGTCAGAATTCATTCGGTTTGACCGCGCTAAACAAGGCATTTAAACCACGGGAATTAATATTTAAAAGTTTAAATTCATTTTCACTGCATCTATCGGCCAGTTTGGGAACACGTTCATTATATACTAAATGTGTTGGTGGGGACCATCCACTAAACACGGATAACCAAACTCTCTCGTCGATAGATTTAGTGCCGATTTCATTCGTGCTTTCCAATATGCGTAGTTAAAACCATCGAAAATAGGAAATTTTGGAAGTGGGGAAAATTCCATTTTAGCCGAAAAATATTTAAAGGATCTTAACGAAGTAATTTATCGTTTTGGCTCTGATACCAATATGAAAAGGCGAAATCCCCCAATTTTAAAACCTTTGTACTAAAAAAATATAATTTCCTTGTTAAATATGCGGAAGCGTTGATGGTCCAATTAAACAACAAATTTTAATTTCTTTTCAAATTAAAATTAAACCAAGTGAAATTAAATTAAAACACACACACAATTTAAATTTCACTTAAACACAATTAATTCAACCCAAGTCCTAGAAATTTGCCTAAGTCATATTTTCAATATTACCAAATTAGGCCAAACCAGTTTTATCAAGTTAAGTGACGACTTGAATTAAATTAACATAAACATTACCCAAATTAATTTAGCACCAAATTAAACAAGTAGTGATTAAAACCAAATTTTATCTTGAATTACATAAGCATGCGTTCTAGATGATTTTGCAAAAGATAAAACAAACAATAAATCACTATGCCGCAATGTACGAGGAAAAACCCACAACGGGAAAAAACCTCGGACGACCCTAGCCTTAAGTCCACTAAGTATGGTTTTACAATTACAAGACATATGACTTACTTCCTCGATTCGACCCCTTTCAAGACTTGACGTGTCTTCTTGTAAACACCTCCACCTAGTTGACAACCCCGGAGCTCCACCGGAATCTTAGAATCACCAATGAGACATAGGTACACCGTTAACCACACATGGTGCCTTTCACCATGTGATAATGCCGCAGCAAAACAAACTTCTTTTTTGTGGGATGTAGAAGCAAACCCAAACAATCTCTTCAATGCGGTAGAGAAGACCCAGGGCCAAACCCTCCAAGAAATGATGTGTATATATATATATATATATATATTGAAACTTGGATAAACAAACTATGGGTGCGTAAACCTTGATTTTGTTCTAAGGATTAAAACATGTTAACAAAAATTCAAGGGGACTTTTTTTTTGGAAGAATTAACCCTCAAAACACTCTTGGTGAAGAAAAGGTTATGAAAAAGTCTTAACAAAAATGTTGTTCCCGCACTAGTTAAATTTGTCAAAAAGTTAGTGGGGGTAAAGTAGTGGGAAAAGTGAGAAAACTTCCCAAAAAACTGTTCCCGCAAAATCTCGTTCGAACGAGATTTTTGTTCGAACGAAGTCTCGTTCGAATGAGCCTTCTAATAAAGTTCCAGTGTGAAATCGTTAGAAATCTCGTTGGAAATATCGTTTGAACATCATTATCGTTCGAACAACACTTCGAACGACATTCTAGTGGCTAATGTGGGAACTCGTTGGCAAAACTCATTCGAACGACATTCTCGTTCGAACGACAAACTCGTTCGAACGACAATATCGAACGAAAAAACAAAAAGTATAAAATTCTATTTTTAGCCCAGAAACTTTATATACTTTATTTTGAAGTTTTAATAAAATCTTTCTGAAAATAAACAAAAGTTTTAAAACAAAATACACCCAATGAAAAATGTTCCAATCTCCTATATATATATATTCAAAATGCATTCATACCTTAGGAGAAATGGAACCAATGTTGTTGACATAGAAATGAAGCACATTAAACTTGGAATTTTGATGAAGCTTTAAACTTGGCCGCTACGTCTTCAACTTTAGCATATCATAGGCTTGAAGGAGGGTCAATAACTTTATCCTATGACTCAAACGTTTTTATTCGAAATTGATCCAAAACTACGGAGGACTCAATTGGAAATTTGTGTCCTTACAGACTTCAAGGCGACAGCCACCTCAGACATCTCCGACTGAAGTGGTACCTGTCTAGAACTAGGTCCTACTCCACTAGCCGGTGGAGGAGGAGGTGGTAACTTCGGTGCCATGTGTTTGAGCTGTAAAGAGCTAAGTGATCAAAAGACTAATGATTTCGAAAACCTTAATGGATCTCTTTCAATGGTGAAACATCTCCACGCGAAGGGGGAGAACTAGTTCACCACTAGAGTTTTCGGTGAGGTCAATCTGTCTAAAAGAAGATAAAATCTCGTTCCCATAGACGGTGCCAAACTGATGATGCTTAGAATTGGCACCACTAGAAAAGAGGTGATGAGCTCAAACAGTAACAACAATGGAAGCAATAGAGTTATGTATGTATATAAGTATAAAGAAGGGGGTGAGTGTAAGAGGAATGAAGGAAATGATGTATAGTGGTTTAGCCAATCAGGCCTATATCCATTGTGAGTGTTCGTTCCACTAATTATGGGCACTAATGGCCTTGGATAAAATGCACATAAGTTCTCTCTTGCTACTGTGTACAAACATATTTTTAGCTAGGGTTACAATTATCCATCCCTTTCCAAGGATGAAGATTACAAGTATATATAGGGCTTGGGGGGTGTAGTGTACCCCCCAAGCATGCGTTGAGCATGTGAATGATGATCTTAGTCAATCCCCAGTTGACACCTGGCTGGGCAACCTATGGATAATGATGACATAATATTCCCTCATGCAAGGGAATGATATTGTTATAATGGTTTTTTACACATGCCATATGAATCTCACGCGCAGTGTCTCATGCGTCTCCCGAACCACGCATTATGATGGTGTCACCCTCGGCTTAAGGTGACAGGCCAAGGCTGAGATTGATGCTGACTTATTGGGTCCTGACTGCTGGGTGTAGGATATTCGTAGTGTCGGCCCTTTATAGGGTCATTCGATCGCTTGATCATCTGAATAGACCCCCAAGTTGAGGCTTCTATCTCCACGGGCTTGGATTGATTAGGGTCATCCAAGTTAATAGTGGGGTCGACCTCCATAATGTCGTTCGATCGTACTGTCATTCGTATGTGTCGCCGACGATGGGATCAGCCTGGATGATCCCCCCGTCTTCAGTATAATCCCCTAAGGGTAGAGGTAGTGTTGAGCCCTCGTCCTAGACGAGGCTACCCTCGGTCGGGCTCAGGATGTATTTTGGTATATCACTGAGTCCCAGGCCTTTAAAGCATGGACAGAGCATAACATCAACTGAACTTCCTCCATCGACTAATATTCTCGGTACGTCATACCCATGAACTCTGGTTGTAATCACCAGAGGGTCATCTTAGGGAGATAGGATACCCTTCAATTCAAGTCTTGAAAAACCCATAATCAAAGTGTCTATATCCACCTTCTTCCTTTTCTCTGACTTAGCGCTTGCTGCAGCCAAGTTAATTGCTTCAACTTTGGGAAGAGCTTTGACTTATGCAACATGTTCCTTCCTGTCGTTCACTTCTGTAAGTCCCCCTGCTAGGCCCCCAAAAATCATTTTTACATCAAACGAGATCATATGAAGGGGTCCTTTTGGTACCATCGTCCTTCGGTGGAAGGTCTGGGTCATCCCCATCATTGTCGTCTGAGGCATCATACTTTTTCCCAAGAGTATCCTCTTTGCACTTATCGGATCTTCTTTTTTGGGTCATCTCGACCTACCCTTTGACTACCACTGCTTACATATTTCTTCAGCTTCCCAGCCTTGAGCATCTTCTCAATCTCGTCCTTCAGGGAGAAACATTTTTCGGTCAGGTGCCCGTGGTCCTGGTGAAATTTACACCATAGGTTTTTATTCCTCTTATGAGCGGGAGATTTTAACTTTTTGGGCCACTTCAGGGACCGGTCATTCTTGATCTCATTCAAGATATGATCGCAGTTGGCCGTGAGGGAAGTGTAGTCGATAAACTTATCATCTGCTAATCTCTTTTTTCCATATTTACCCTCCTTTTGGAACTTGCCCTCACTGCTCGTCCCCTTTTCATCCTCATACTTCATAACCATAACTTCCTCTATATTCATCACCTTACTGTCCATCGCCAATAGCTCGGCCATAGACTTCGGTGGGTACTCAGTACGCTTCCAAAGTAATTTCCCTTTTTGTTGACCTCCTATGAGTGTTGTCATCACAATACTTTCTTCATAATCCTCAACTTCTAACTTTTCCTTATTTCATCTTACTACGTACTCCTTGAGACTCTCGTTCTTTCCTTTCTTGACATACAATAGATGAGTAGTCTTCTTTTTGGATTTTATCCCAAAATAAAAATTGTGTATGAATCTCTCTGCGAGTTTCTTGAAATTCTCAATTGAACTCTTTGGGAGTGAAGTAAACCATACGTTTGCTGCTTCGATCAAAGTGCTTGAAAAAGCACGGCACCTGAGTAGATGTTTGCATCCGACTGGTGCATCTCGACGTGGTGAATCGAATTAGTTCTCCCATCATACTTGGGAGTGATCATTGTTGGCGTGAACTTGGTCGGGGTTAGAAAGTTGACAATCCTATCCACAAAGGGAGAGCTTTTTAAATAGCTCCTCTGTAAGGGATTTTGACTTTTGATGATGTCTCTAATATTATCCTCCAACCTTTGAATTAAGTCGTTCTAGGGTCTCTCGGCCACCATCGAAACGTCAACCTGAATGATATTATCCCCTTCCACCTCGGTCGGACGAACCAAAGGTTCTCTTACCACAGACCTTTGTCGATTGTTTACTTCTCCCATCCCCTCATCTCGGTCTCATTGGGGCCGACACCCTGCTTCTTCTCTTCTGGAGCCGGTAATGCTCCTTGATCTGGACAGCCGATCTCTAAGATACCCCACTAGGATGAGACTTTCAAAGGCATACCCTTTGCTCATCCAGTTAAAAGATGAGCGCCTTGGTTGATCGTCATGACGAGGCCTCCTACTATGTCCTCGACTAGCTTGGATGGGGCGTACAATATTTCCTGACACTTCATATGGTTCCTCGCATTAAACCTGAGGGTCTTCAGCCTTATATTCATCATATCAGCCCTCTAGGCAGGGTTGGCCTTGCCTACCCAAACGTAAATGCCTAGGGTCAGCAATGTTCCACCAGCGTTGAAGAGGTGGTAACTCCTTACGTGGTGCCTGGGATAGTCCCTTGGCATCTAGATGCTGCTCCTGGGCTATCGAAGTAATCATATTCGATGTTATCCCCATGGGTCTCACCAGTACATTTTGTCTTAAGGCAGCCAACTGCTCCTCCATCGCCTATTGACTGGCCACTAATGACTTTAACGCCATCATCACCTCCGCCATCTATGACTGAGGAGTCGCATGACTGGAGCTAGGATGGTCAGCGGGTAGTGGAAATTTTGATGCCATGTTTCACACCTAACAGATGAGTTGTAAACTGGAGAGTAAAATCTTAGAAGCTCAACAAGATCTATTTCAACGGTGAAACATCCCCACAAGAGGGGAGGACTAGTCCACCACCAGACACTCCGGTGAGTATAAGCTAGAGAAGGGAAAAGATGATAATTCTCGTTCCCATAGATGGCGCCAGACTGATGATACAAGAAATGGTACTATGAGTTCACAGGGATAATGAGCTAAAACAGGTATGATAATGGCAGCAAGGAAATAATACAATAGTAAGAGAGAGAATAAGATGAGGCAAAGAGGGATTAAGCACCATAAATAAGTGGTTCAACCAAATTATGGCTGACGTCCACTGTGTAATGTCTGTAATCCACTACAGTGAGGCTCTAATGGCTTGGGTATACAAACACTATAGTTATCTCTCTCCTGCAGTGAATTGTGTCCCTTTTACAAGAGGTAAAAGGTAAGTATTTATAAAGCCTGAGGGGTGTAATGCACCCCCCCAAGCATGTAGTAACCGTGTGTTGATGAAGACATCCACTAAGATGATGACAATTGTCCACAGCATATATAATCGATGATGATGCAATCTCCCCTCACGTGAAGGAATAATTAGATTATAACATAATTGCTCACGTGGGGCACGCCACCTTAGAACCTTCTACTGCTCATATGATATGGTGTCATCTGCAGAGGTCTCAGACTGGCCGAGTACGAGGTTTCTGACGCATTTCTTGACTTTGTACTGGGATTTGGAAAGTGTGGTCTCGACTGAGGGGCTCAAGTCAAGGTGACCTAAACAGGCCATTTCCTACATCGGCGGAATAGAGGACGATAGACGTCCTTCCTGCTGAAATAATTCCTTGGGGTTTTGGCCTATTGATGGACGAGGTGATGAGTACGAGGCTGACCCTGGTTGTGGATGATCTTTGGGAACGACATGTGATCTCCCCGTTGAAGGTCAACGACGCGACTAAGAATGTGTCTCAGAAGTGCATACTCTCAAGGCTTAAGTGCAAGCCTGACGCTCAAGTAATAATCCGATAATTCGGGTAACGATCCTCAGGGAAATAGGACAACAGAGTTGTAATGACGTTGGACAGACGAATGAAACCAAACTTTGACTCTAGGGAAAAGGGAAAGATGATTTTAATGGTGAAATAGCTACAACTATATGCAATTTTGAAAATGATTAACTAGAGAAATCAAGGATTAATGAAATGCAATTACTCTAAATTATCTAAAATGTTGACGATGATTGAACTAGACTTGAACTATATGATGAGGAAAATGGGACGGGAATACAATCCCTCAACCCTAGTGTGTTGCTAGCACAAAACTAATCATAAATCTAAGTGATTAATTATACCCATAATTTAGTACTCCCAAGCATTACATACATGAGGTTCAAGCCCGCACCGTACATAATCAGAGGACGAGTAAATCGGTATTGCAATAGCTACACTCGAATTGCATTCTGAAGCATCCCGGTTACCCTGAAGCAAACGAGATCTAAATATCTACAATGGTTGTGTCGCTATGCAAAATGGTCATAATAAATCCTTAAGTTTAGAGGATTAATTTTATACACATGCAACTATCACATCGGATTGAGTTCATGCATCCCGACCCTAAAGAATCTAGCCAGACATGTTGTAACTAACTATGCATGAATTAACTACGTTGCATGCGAGAGAAATCATAATGAAACTATCTTGAAACATGCAAAGAAGTGTTATGAACCCATAAATTGTTTGAATCATGGAAGAAAAATAACCATACAAGAACAATAAGAAGAAGAATGAAATTTGGATTAAAACTTGGAAACAAACCCGGAATGAATCAATCTTAAAGTAACAATTCAAACTATGTTCCTAGGTGTTCTTCTATTTTTTTTCTCTACCAAAAACTGATCAAAACTATGAAAAACTATATTTTTTAAGTCACTAGCATCGTACAAATGTGTTTTAGAAGAAGTTGTAACAATAGAGGACTCTTTGGACCAATCAGCTGTCAAGGAAAAATTCGCGCATCAGGACCCCCAAACCGGTTCACAGGTACCCCGAACTGGTTCACAGTGTGGTTTGGGAATTTCTGCTGGCTTTGGGGTCTCATTTCTTCAATTCAACACTTAGAACTTTTTTCTTCTTTTCTTCTTGGATTTTTCCTCAACTTCAAATGATCATAACTCTTCAATCGTATCTCGGATTTAGGTGATGTTTCTTCCATTATTCTCGTTGTTCCAAGATTTTCAACTTTCCAGTTGGCCCCACCTCCGGGATCAAATTGAAGAAGTAAGAAAATGCCCTTGAACTTGCCCTCCTAGCCTTTCTTTCATTATTTCGATTTCTCTTTCACACCGCTTGCATAATTAACCTGTAAAACACATAAGAGAAACACAAAACAAGAAATACTTGCCAAAGACGGTTAGTAGCATAAATATGAGTTAAATACATATCAATTGAATCACTCAGGTTCACAAAGGTACCGAAATTAAGGGGATAAATGTACAATATTTATGCCCAATCAAATCCCCCTAACTTAGAACTTTGCGCATCCCGAGCAATGTAAAAGAAAAAGGAATATGATCATAACTCTTATAATCATTTTATTGGGATAGAACACCTTTTTTACGGGAAACCGATTACGTTTAGCGTATGCAACAAGCCGTTAAACCCCTAGGTTACCCTAGTAGGACGAGTGTCGTCTCGTGAGGGTTTGCGGTGAATATACTCACAAAATTCGTTATTGACTCAAAGAAAAATCAAAATACTTAAAATTTGTTCAATTTAAACTCCTAGAAAATGGTCACCTTAGAATTATATTCACAAGTCTCAAGTCATAGTGTGTGTGTGCGAAACCAAAAATCGAACCGCTAACTTCCACCGATTGATCACTACGTTACTTTTCAAAAATTCGTTTTGATTCAAAATCTCATGGGATGCACTCACAAAAGAATCACTCGAAAAGTGGCTATTTTCTCTCGGTATGAGTGATTTATAAGAGTAAATAATAATGGACACAAGGTCACGCACAAAAATATGAAAGACGAAATTATTTAGTGAAATGATGTCTTTTATTATCTTTTGCTGTTTTAGCTCTCCACGCGGTAATCAATTTCGCACTTTTGGACTCGGTTAGGACTTTTTCGGGTTTAAGGTATATTGGGTAACATGGGAATGGTTGAGAACTTCTAAATTCGAAATTTTTTCTTATGATGTCCCTTAGTGCTTTTTCGGGCAATTGCTCATTTTCTATTCTTTTTCTATATTTTTCTATTTTTCTTTTCTTGCTATTTTTATTGAGCATAGCTATTATTTTCTCACCCTTTTCTGCATTTTTAGGAATTGAATTCTGACTTTTTCCATTTTTCACCATTTCGGGCTTTTTAGGTTTTTCTGGTTGTCAAACGAAAGGAAAAATTATTCGGCTCAATTTAGGGTTACAAATGGAATGACTTTTCATAACTTTTTATGGCCAATATTTTTGGGTAACAAACGATGGCCTATTTCATTGTCCAGACTACTAATTGCGTTACCATATGCGTTTCGAGATGAATTTAATTTAGAAATTTCTTCGGCACGTTTTTCAAGACAATATCACACACGTTTTTCAAAACCGATCAAAGTGAAAGACTTGAGATCCTCGATGACTTATTAGATTGCTGAAAAGAACTTTGAGTTAATAATTAACTCGAATTGATTTATTAATTTCACAAAAATGAAAGGCTCGAATCTCATCAGGGTTGTTAATCTCCACACTTATTCGTTAAGTCGTCAATTTTCGAACAATTTCCATCTTTGGTCAATTTCGGCTTTGTGTTTTGTGTTTTTACAATTTGAGACTTTAAACCGACTTTTAATGATATTTTTGAAAATTTTGAATTCCAAATTTTATTTATTTTGAAGAAAAATATTTTTGGATTTTTCAAAATTTTATGATTTTTTTTAGATTTTGGGGTATTTTTGCAAATTTGTGAAGTTTTAGAAAAATGCACTTGTGACCCCCTAACTTAGACTTTTGCATTGTCCTCAAGCAAAAAGGACTAAAATCTAACTCAAAGAGAATTAAAAGTGCGGAAAAATAAAACAAACAAATTAAAACAGAAATGTAGAATTTCATTATAGAAACGGAGAATCATGTGTTACAATGGAGAGGGTAGAGCAAGCAACTAAATAATGTAAAAAACCACCATTACACACAAACATCAAACAAAGGGCAAGGGCTTTATTGGGGAGGCGGATTTGAAGGCTCGGGTGCGTTGGGATCATATTGATCATAAAAGAAAGTCGGAGGGGATCCACCCAAGTTAAGCTCGTATAAATGTGATTGGAGACGATGCATCATACTCGTGTCCCTCTGGTAAGACTCTTGATCTTGATTATATTAGGTGATGAATCCGTCAAAACTGGATTCGATTGCCGAAAGGCGCCTATCAAAATTTGCACCGAGAGGCTCAAAGTCGGAATCGTCGTCCTCGTCTTCGGCATATTCTTCTTCTTCCCCACATCCATCATTGGGGCATCTTGTTCCTCCTCCCCCGCACCCTTGTCGAGAATGGGACGTTCGGGGTGAGTCACCCGCATTTGGCGTTCACTCCAAGTGGTGGATGTGCTTCCAATTGGGCGGGGGAGTCAGACTTGTTGCCCGGGTCTTCTACCCCGGCATCAATCAGAAGTTGCATGATAAGGCGGGCATAGGGGAGCGCGGCTTTGCCCCACTCGTCGTAGCCAGCATTGATGATGTCCGCGTAGAAGATTTGGCCCAGATTTATCGTGCTCTCAGGGTTGAGGAAATAGTAAAGGAAGTTGGTGTGACATAGCCGGACCACCGAGTCATTGGTGGTTTAGTGGATTGCTCCACATGCAATTAGGTGCGTGAATTGCACCATATCCGAGAGACTTTCTATGGGAAAAGAATCTCGCACCCATTCCTCCCCAGGTGCCATTCGGGCAATACATTATTCTTTGGTGCGGAGGGCACCATTTGTGAGATACATGAATTGCACGGGGAGGACAACCCCTTTTGCCCGCATTTTGCGCGCAATGATGGCGGTGGAGAATGGAATTTGAATACCTTCAAGATAGGCCTCATGAAGCATGGATAATTGGAGAACGAGTGATGCGTAGAATTAGAAAATTGAAGCTTCAAAAATGATGTTTCTCGTAGGAGAGAGGAAGGAGCACCACCCCCGACGGTTGAAAAGGGCGATGACGTCACTGGGAAGTTGCTCCCAATTGACAAAGCGCTCGAGATGGATTGGTTGTGTGGCCAAGAAATAGCGTTCGGCTCAATGGTGTTTTTGGACGCACCGAAACACCCCCTACCCTCGTCATCAAGAACGGTGGTGTCGTCATATTTGTGAGGGAAGAAATTGGCTTGGCGGGGACGCGGCATGGTGAGAGAGAGAGAGAGAGAGAGAGATGTTATGGTGTAGAAGAGAGGGAGAATTAAATGGAGTGTGAGAAAAGTAGAGGGTGAGTGTTAATTTATAGGTGTGGGGGGTTGGCTTTTGGTGGGAAATAGAAATAGGAGTGGAGGGAAAGGAAGGGGGGAGGAATTTGGAGTGGGAAATGAATGGAGGGAAGTTTTAGAGGATGAATTTTCGTAGGGGAAATGAATGGAGGGAAGGGGGAAAAGAGAATGAATTTGGAAAAGGGGGGAGATGAATCTGCCAGGTACCCCGAACCGGTTTGGCTGGTACCCCAAATCGATTCGCCCCCCGAACTGGTTCACACTGGGGTCCGGGGGAGTCTTCTGGCCTAGAAGTTGGATTTCTCGCTTCTCTTAAAAATTCAGTGTTCGCTCATGCCTACTCTCATGCGTATGGCCCTTAGAAATATCCTAGACCCTCGGGTGCCCTAAAAATGCTTCAACCATGCCCTCAAAATGCGTGCAGCCTCGCTCAGAAAGTGTACTATCTTGCTCCTTCTCGTGAACCTTGCTCCAGAATCCTAAATAACCTAACTCACACACTACTACTGTACACAAGGATTCACCCCATAAGCGTCGAGGGTGAGACGACCTCACATTTTCAGCTCAATTGACCCCGTAAACGGGGTCCGACAACCAAATGGTGTCGACTTCTTCCACACAAGCCTCTAGATATGGCTTTAGGCGTTGTCCATTTACCTTGAATGTATTTACCCCTTTTAAATCATCTAATTCCACAGCTCCGTGAGGGAATACATTCTTTACAATGAATGGGCCAGACCATTGTGACCGCAACTTGCTCGAAAATAGATGAAGTCGAGAGTTATAGATAAGCACTTTTTATTCGGGAAGAAACTCTTTGCGTCGAATAATGTTATCGTGAGCGAGTTTCATCCTTCCCTTTGAAATTTTTTCATTCTCATACGCATCATTGCGTATCTCTTCTGACTCATTTAATTGACGCTTGCGAGCTTCATCGGTTTTATCCATGTCATAATTCAACTTCTTAATCACCCAATATGCCTTGTGCTCTAATTCAACGGGAATATGGCAAGGTTTACCATACATAAAGCAGAAGGGGGACATCTCGAGGGGATTTTTATATGCGGTACGATAGGCCCATAGTTAATCATTCAATCAAAGTGACCAATCTTTTCGGATGGGATTGACGGTCTTCTCGAGAATGTTCTTGATTTCCTGATTTGCTAATTCGTCCTCCCCATTCGTTTATGGGTGATAGGTCGTTCCAACCTTGTGAACGAAGCCATACTTTCTCATGAATTTCGCGAATGGCATGTTGCAAAAGTGTGTACCATTATCACTAATTATCGCTTTCGGAGCACCGAAGCGGGAAAGTATGTGTTCCAGTAGGAACCTAATCTCCACTTTGATGTCATTTTTCTCGGTAGCTATAGCTTCCACCCATTTAGAAACGTAGTCTCCCGCGATAAGGATGTATAGGAATCCAAAAGATGGGTGAAAAGGTACCATGAAGTCAATACCCCAACAGTCGAAGATCTCAATAATGAGTATCAGGGGTAATGGCATTATGTCTCGTCGGGTAATCGCCCCATACTTTGACACCTTTCGCAAGATTTGCAACAATTGTTCACATCCCATAATATTGTGGGCCAATAGAGTCCGCATTTAAGAATCTTAGCGATTGTCTTTTTCATCAAAAAGTGACCTCCGTAAGCTTTCGAATGACAGAATTGGATGACTTTCGGGATCTCATCATCCGGTATGCATCGTCGGATGATTTGATCGGCACAATATTTAAAAAGTAATGGATCGTCATAATAAAATATGCGTGACCAAGTAATGAACCACTTCTTATCTTGCGGTGTCCATCGGGAGGGGCGGCTCCCGTGATAAGGTAATTCACTATATCTGCAAACAATGGCAAAGAAGAGGTGGCAAAGAGTTACTCGTCCTGAAAATATTCATTTATGGGTATCGAATCACTAGGTACGTCGGACAAAAACCGTGATAAGTGGTCGACAACATATTTTTCTACTCATTTTTTGTCTTTAATGGAGAGATTAATCTCTTGTAAGAGTAGGATCCACCTTATGAAGCGCGACTTTGCGTCTTTCTTCGCAAGTAAATATTTCAATGCCGTGTGGTCGGTGAAGCAAGTGATGGGAGAACCGATAAGGTAGGACCAAAATTTGTCAAGAGCAAAAACTACCACTAGCAACTCCTTTTCTATGGTGGAGTAATTGAGTTGTGGTTTGGTAAGAGTTCGGCTAGAGTAGTAGATGACATGAGCCTGTTTGTCTTTTCTTTGGCCCAAAACAGACCCTATCGCATAATCGCTAGCATCACACATGGTAAAGACCAATCCGGAACTTGCATCATGGGAGCAGATGAAGCACCTTATACTGTTGACTCACTTGAGTCTACATTGTATAAGTTCTCATCTAGTTCGAAAATAGTGACAAAATTGAGTCCCTCCCCTAGATACCAAAGAGGCTCAGATACTTCTATACAATTCATTCCTCTTGTCTGATTTATCAAAGGTATATTCACAAACATTCACACATTAGGACTTCATACATGGGACATATATTGCATAATTTGATTGTGTGTGTGTGTTGTGTGTGTTAATTTCCCTTAAAACCCTTTTTTAATAATTTTTGGGAATTTTTAATGTTTTTTAAAAACAATTTTTTCATAATTAAAATTGGAATTAAAAGGTTTTGGTGTGATTTTGTAAATACTAGTTTTATGGTTTTATGCCTGAAAGTTCACTTGGGTAGAAACCAAAAGCGCTTGAGACTGTAAGGGAAGCTATGTAATTACTTTAGACGCGCGTGTCAGGTTCGATATCAGCCCTACACATGTCGCTACACTACCGGCTGGATTTGTGTTTCTTTACAGAGACAAAATCGTTGTTTATTGCCAGCCCTTGGATTGTTCTTATCAACGGCATGCATGCATCCAAACTCAATCCCTGTGATCATCCCTAAGCCAATCAGAAAGAATTTAACTTATCGCTTATCTTAAACCGTTGGATGGAAGTCAAAAGGCCAAGACTAAATCTCATCCTTTAGATTCATCTCAGCCTCCCCGATCCTTCTCAGCCCTCTATATAAGGAGGCTAACCCTCAGCCATTGAGAGACTTTTGCCACTTCGTTTAACTTGAGTGAGAAGAGAGAAGAGAGAGAAACCAGAGAGAGAATTATAAACCCTAATTCATCCAAATAGTTTCAAACCCTAACCCTTTTTCTAAAAACTAGTTTACACCAAACACCATCCCTGAGTGTTTGAGAGTTTTTGAGTGTTGGTTTGAAAGTTGTTTCGTGGTTCAAACCTCTTCGTTTTAAGATCTTATATCCAACTTAAACATTAGGTCAGATCTGTATTTCTGTTTTCTAAAAAACATAGATCTTATCATTTTATATTATATTACACTTAGATCTGCATTCTTAGTTTCTCGTCTTGAGAAATCTTTTGCTGATTATTTTTTGTAAAAGTTTTCACCTTCAAAATCAACAAAATCATTTTATGTTTCCAGTACTTTTGAAATAATACCTTTGACCTAGTTGGAATCACACTTAGCGGTTTTCAATTTCAAAAGTATTTTCAAAACCCTGAAATTGATTAAGATCTTGAATCGTCTTCAGAGCAAGATAGCCGTGGATTCTGGGATCATTTTAAAGGTCAAATAAGGTTTTAGTTTTCTGAGGAAAGAGAAACTGAAAATCACATCATATAGATATGTTATGTAATTTGATAGGACTATTTGTATAAATAAGCGTGAGTATGTGTGCATGCATATGTTAGAGCACCATCACAAACACTACAACACTATAACACTGAAAGTGTTGGTAATAAAATATTGAAACAAGATTTGACATAGAGACTAGAAAAAAGTGAAAGTTAGAAAACTGGGAGAGCCACATCAACAATCAGAACTGCAGAAAAGTTAGAAGGACACCAGTGGGTACATTCCTAAACTTGTATAGGTCCAGATTTGTGTGCATGTGTGTTATAGAGTTTGTAACTGATACATTTTGTTTTAGTGGATTTTTGGTTTGTGACTTAGAAGTCACCGTGGATGTTTCCTCAGTTGGGTGAGATTTTACCACGTTAAAAATCTCTTGTCTTTAATCTGTCAACATCTCCTCATCTCCTTCTTATTGGTGTGATGATTTAAACTATCTCAATTTTGTTTTGAAAACTTGTTAACAAATCTTGAACTGATCTCGTGCATGTTTTATTAAACACATCTTGGGATTAAAACTGATTTGATTTAAAGAAAAGAGTTTCCTCAAAAAATTGTTCGGATTTACTTAAATAGTTTAATCTTGTATTAAATGGCTTTAGTAAAAGTTTTTCAATTAGTATCAGAGCTTTGAAAATATTTTTAAAAGATCTTGTGTTTCTGAAATTGTTTTCTTGAAATCAAAACAGTGGACAAGAAAAATGAAAGATTTGGCAACTTGACTAGACCCCCTCTCTTTGATGGAAACAACTTTGTTTACTAGAAGTTAAGAATGGTTGCTTTCATATAAGGAACCTTGGGAGATTATGTCTGGGATATTATTGAAAATGGATACACTTATCCTACTAAACCAGCCACTGAAGTAAGTAATGAGAGGATTAAGACAGCATTAAGTGAATTCACTCAAGAAGAGAAGCAAACTTCTCGAAACAACAACAAAGGCAAGAATGTCATCTTTATGTCCATAAATTAACATGAGTTCAAAAGGATCTCATATTGTTCCACTTCTAAGGAAGCTTGGGATACACTCATCACTGCACATGAAGGTGACACTAGAGTTAAGGCTGCTAAAACTCAAATGCTTGTCCAACAGTATAACTCTCTAATTATGTCAGACTCTGAATCCTTTGATGATTTTTACATGAAATTGACTGACATTGTGACCAAACTGCATTCTAATGTCATAACATATGACATACATGAAATTGTATCTAAAATTCTAAGAATACTACCACAGAAATTTGATAATAAAAGATATGCTATTAAGGAAATGTGTGATCCTCACTCCTGAACTACTCAATAGTAAACTACGAACTGTGGAAATGGAATTAGAATTTAAGAAACAAATGACCCAGTCCCATAGGAAACAGACTAGCTCCAACTTAAGTTTTTCCTCTAAGCTGATGAAACTTGAGTTTACGGTTCCCACTGATGACTCTAATGAGGAATGTGATATAGATAGTTTGGGTAATCAAATTACCTTCATGTCAAAACAATTTAAGAAAATTGTCAAATTTAGAAATACATTGGCAAACAAACAAGGAAAGCCAAATTATCCAACTCAATCTAATACAAATCTCATGAGAAAGGTCAAGAAAAACGTCATAAGGACATGAGACCCAGCAAAGACTTCAAGAACATTGAATGTTTTAGATGTGGAAAACTAGGACATATAGCACAAGACTATAGAGAGAAACGAAACTCTGCCAATAAACATACTAGGTCCAACATTTGCAAAACATGGGATGATTCAAGTGATTATGAAAATGAGGAACCTGAATCATCTAATGATTTTGATCCTTGCATATCTTTATTTTCTAAGATAATATATAATGATGATATGCCTGTATATGAGAATGATGTTAGTAACTCTAGTTCCATTGTTATGAATCATGCTGCTACTGGTTTAGATGCTTTAATTTATGAAAATATTGCTAGTTCTACCTCGGGGTGTGTGAATCAAAGGGAAAGAGATAATGACGATGTCAATGGGTGTGTGAGTTTAAGAATTGAATCCTTAGGGGTCACTTCACACACCACACTTAGTGATTCGGACAATGAAGACCTCCCTGACATTCACACACTTTATGCGAAAACTCTCAAGAAAAGCACTAGACTAGAGAAGATTGTGAAGGATCTCACTAAGAAACTAGAAGACCTAAGCCTGATGGTTAAACTTAATGCTGAAGAGTATACTACCCAATGTCTAACTCATGAAAATGAAGTTAAAAATTTTGATCAAAAATTGAAGAATTTGATTGAAGAAAATGAAATTATGGAGAAAAAATATAAAGGGAAATAATTAGAATTGGAACAGTCTAAAGAAAAGACAGCAACTGTTTTCAAAAAATTTGTAAATTTTAAAAATAATTCAAACTGTTTTGATGGTTTTGTTACTGATTCAAAAACCAATTATGATGATCGAACTGGAATAGGGTTTTTCCCAAATTTGAAGACACAAATTAAAAACTTTAAACCAATTAAGTTTGTGTCAGGAGTCAAAAGACCTATAGATACTTGCCAAATTTTCATTCTCTAAAACAAGAGTTTGATGAAAGACAATCAAAGTTTGATATTGGGGAATCAAGTTACTCTAAGTGTGAAAGTCCCCCTAAGGCTAAATATGTCTGGCCCCCGATTAGGAAAAGTGATTCTTCCTTTCAAACTGTACTCCCTAGGAATAAGGTTCAACCCCAAAATACCATGAAGCCTATGTTTAGAGACTTCCCTAAGGAGATACAATCCTCGAGCAATTTGTATTTCTATTACTGTAACTTATATGGTCATTCTTTTGAAGATTGCTAATCTAGACGTTTAATCAATCGTGTCTATAATACTCCTGTGTATCAAAACTTTAACTACTCTAGGAGAAGTAGTAACCATTATGTTCTCCCTAGACAACCACACAAGAACTCTAACTATACAAAGAGAAAGACCAAACCTAAAAGATCATTTCCAAGAAGTATTCCTAAACACTTTACTAAACCAAATGCTCATGTTGTTCATAAAATTCAACCTCATGCGAAAAACATTTTTCAACAGAAATCTAATGCTCGCAATTTTTATCAAATGAGAGCAAAGAAGTGCAAAATGAAAACAAGAGTTGTTTGGGTTAGAAAAGATGAGCTATTACCCCAGATGAAGTGTAACATTGTGATTATTTCTCTAAAAGCTGAACACACTCCCGCTAGTTGGTATTTAGACTCTGGATGTTCAAAGCACATGACTGGGGATAATAAAAAACTTTTAAACAAAAGCAATTTTTGTTGGAGGAAAAGTTATGTTTGGTGATGGAGTATCATCTCAAATCATTGGTAAAAGAACACTCCAAGAATAAGGATTACCTTTACCTAGGCCTTAAGGCTAATTTACTTAGTATCTCGCAATTTTATGACTCAAATCATACTGTCACCTTTTCAAAAAATAATTGCAAAATTTTAAATAAAAAAGGTGAGTGCATAATTACAGGACTCAGGACTCCTGAAAATTGTTATACTGTCCAGAACAGTACTGAGGTATGTAACATTGCTAGAATGGATGACAATGATATATGGCATAATCGAATGGGTCACATAAATTACAGAAATCTTAGTAGATTGTCTTCACAAGAAATAGTTAGAGGTATTCCCAAGATTAAACTTATTTCTAATATTGTCTGTGGATCGTGTCAGGAAGGTAAAATTGTTAAGGCACCTCATAAGAAAGTTAAAGATATCCTTAATTCTAAACCCTTAGCGCTCATCCATATGGACCTAATGGGTCCTTCTCAAACTGTTATTCTCTGCGGAAACAGTTACATTCTTATTATGGTTAGTGACTTCACCAGATTTACTTGGGTAGATTTCTTAAAACAAAAGTCTGACACTTTCCAAACCTTTTTGAAGATTTTACTTCGAATTGAAAATGAGAAAGACACTCAAGTAAATAGAATTCGTAGTGATAGAGGTGGAGAATTCTTAGATACTGGTGTTATAGAGTATTGTGACTATAATGGTTACAAACGTGAATTTAGTGCTCCTAAGACTTCTCAACAAAATGGTATTGCTGAGAGAAAGAATCATACCCTTCAATAGATGGCACGTGTTATGATTCATGCCAAGTGTTTACCTAAGTATTTTTGGGTAGAATCTATTCGTACTGCGTGTCACATTATAAATAGGGTCTATCTTAGAAAGAATTCTAAGCATACTCCTTACGAACTTTGGTATGGGAAAAAGCGTAATCTTAAGTATCTTAGAACCTTTGGTAGTACGTGTTATGTCTGCAAAGACAGAGAACACTTATCCAAATTTGAGACTCGTGGAGATAAAGCCATCTTTCTAGGATATTCTCCTAATAGTAGAGCATATCGTGTCTATAACCTTCGCATTAAGACCTTGATGGAATACATTAATGTTATTGTAAGTGAAACTACTGTAGAGAGTAAGACTAGAGAACCAACTATTGTGGAAGAGTTTGAAAATGTTTTAGAAAATGACTCTCCAGAAATAGATGATTCTTTACCAATTGAGACACCTAAAGTACCTAATTGGGTTTCTAAAGACCATCTTATAAATAACGTTGTTGGTAACCCTAGTGAGCCTGTGCGTATAAGATCTCAATTAAGAAACTTTGCTCATTATGCATGTTTTGTTTCCCTTATGGTAATAAAGAATGTAAATGACGCATTGAACGATCCTCATTGGATTTCTGCGATGCAGTAAGAGCTTCTTCAATTTGTAATTCATGATGTTTGGTATCTTGTACCTAGGCCTGATCATAAAAAAGTTATTGGCACATGTTGGATATTTAACAATAAATGAAATGAAAGTGGGATAATCATTAGAAACAAATCCAAATTAGTTGCTCAAGGATACTCTCAAATTGAAGGAATAGATTTTAACGAGACTTTTGCTCCTGTTACTCGATTAGAATCTGTTAATCTTCTCTTTGCCATTGATTGCTACTTACATTTTACGCTTTACCAAATGGATGTCAAATTTGCCTTCCTTAATGGAATATTGACTGATGAGACCTATGTTAAACAACCAAAGGGTTTCAATGACCCTAAATATCCAAATCATGTGTTTCGTCTTAAAAAGTCTTTGTATGGCCTAAAACAAGCGCGAAGAGCCTAGTATGAGCGCCTTTCCAATTTTCTCTCAGATAAAGGTTTTAAGAGAGGTGGAAATGATCAAACCCTTTTTGTCAAACATTTTGACAAACATATCATTATAGCTCAAGTTTATGTTGACGATATCATGTTTGGATCAACTTCCCCCTTAGAAGTCAAATATTTTTCTGAAATTATGCATAAAGAATTTCAAATGTCACTTATGGGGGAGTTACAATTTTTCTTGGGTCTTCAAGTCAAACAAAATTCAGAAGGATTATTTGTTTCACAATTAAAATATACTTTAAAGATTGTTAAAAAATTCGGCCTTGAGAGTGCAAAAGATGCTAAACCTCCCATGAGTACTACGGTCAAACTGTCTAAGGATGAAACTGGAAAATCCATAGATCCAACTTTATATCGTAGTATGATAGGAACCTTGCTATACCTTACTGCCTTGCGTCCTGATATTATGTACGTTGTTTGAGTGTGTGCCCGTTATCAAAACAATCCTAAAGAGAGCCATTTAGTTTATGTTAAAAGAATCATAAAGTACATAAAAGGCACTCTAAATTTAGGACTTTGTTACACCAATGATACTCCTAGCACTATAATAGGATACGCTGATGCCGGTTGGGCAAGGTGTACTGATGATAGTAAGAGCACATTAGGAGCATGTTACTATATTAGTAATAATTTGGTAGGTTGGAGTAGTAAGAAACAAAACTGCACTTCTTTATCAACAGCTGAATCTGAATACATAGCAGCTGGAAGTTGGTGTGCTCAATTACTTTGGCTTAAGAAAATGCTAAGTGATTATAGTATTAAAGAAGAACAGCTACATCTCTATTGTGATAATCAAAGTGCGGTCAATATCTCTAAAAATCATGTTCAACACTCGCGAACAAAACACATAAAAATTAGACATCACTTCATCCGCGAATTAGTTGAGACTAAGGAATTAGAAATTAATTATCTTCCTACTGATTTGCAACTCGCAGATATGTTTACCAAACCTTTGGATTATAATAGATTTATTACTTTGTGAAAATCGATAGGTATGGTTTGTGCTGAATAAACTCCTTGACTTGTATATTTTCTTTCCTTTGTCCATTTGAGACAAAATGGGGTAGAAACTTGAGTCTTATGAGTTCATTTTTTTATGTACATATTTCTAAAATTCTTGATCTTAGTATTCTTTGCAGGAATTTGTACCTTTGATATTTTTAGGGTATTGGTTTGTAAATAGTTAAGTTTTGTAATTTTCTTTTCTAGGAAATGGGTAGATAGAATTTTTGTACAGGAATAGGTTTTTTCTTATTTCTTTGTACCCCTACGAGTCCAAGATGACTCAAAGGAGATTTTGTCTCATATTTCCAAAGGGGGAGATTTAAGAACCTTATACTCTTGACTCACTTGAGTCTACATTGTATAAGTTCTCATCTAGTTTGGAAATAGTGACAAAATTGAGTCCCTCCCCTAGATACCAAAGAGCCTCAGATACTTCCATACACTTCATTCCTCTTGTCTGATTGATCAAAGGTATATTCACAAACACTCACACATATTAGGACTGTATAAATGGGACATATATTGCATAATTTGATTGTGTGTGTGTTAATTTTTCTTAAAACCCTTTTTTAATAATTTTTGGGAATTTTTAATGTTTTAAAAAAGAATTTTTTCATAATTAAAATTCTTTTTTAAAAGGTTTTGGGGTGATTTTGTAAATACTGGTTTTATGGTTTTATGCCTGAAAGTTCACTTGGGTAGAAACTGAAAGCACTTGAGACTGTAAGGGAAGCTGTGTAATTACTTTAGACGTGCGTGTGAGGTTGATATCAGCCCTACACCTGTCGCTACACTACCAGTTGGATTTGTGTTTCTTTTTAGAGACAAACCCGTTGTTTATTTCCAGCCCTTCGATTGTTTTTATCAATGACCTGCATGCGTCCAAACCCAATCCCTGTGATCATCCCTAAGCCAATCAAAAAGCGTTTAACTTATCGCTTATCTTAAATCGTTGGATGGAAGTCAAAAGGCCAAGACTAAATCTCAGGCTTTAGATTAATCTCAGCTTTCTTGATCCTTCTCAGCCCTCTATATAAGGAGGCTAACCCTCAGCCATTGAGAGACTTTTTCCACTTCGTTTAATTCGAGAGAAAAGAGAGAGAAGAGAGAGAAGAGTGAGAGAAATCAGAGAGGGAATTAGGAACCCTAATTCTTACAAACAGTTTCAAACCCTAACCCTTTTCCAAAAACCAGTTTACACCAAACACCATCCCTGAGTGTTTTAGAGTTTTTGAGTGTTGGTTTGAAAGTTGTTTCGTGGTCCAAACCTCTTCGTTTTAAGATCTTGTGTCCAACTTAAACATTAGGTCAGATCTATATTTTTGTTTTATAGAAATCATAGATCTTATCATTTTATGTTATATTACACTTAGATCTGCATTCTTAGTTTCTCGTCTTGAGAAATCTTTTGTTGATTATTTTCTGTAATGTTTTTACCTTCAAAATCAACAAAATCAATTTCTGTTTCTAGTTCTTTTGAAACAAGGCCTTTGACCTAGTTGGAATCACACTTCGTGGTTTGCAATTTCAAAAGTATTTTCAAAACCCTGAAATTGATTAAGATCTTGAATCATCTCAGAGCAAGATAGCCGTGGATTATGGGATCATTTTAAAGGTCAAATAAGGTTTTAGTTTTCTGAGGAGAGAGAAACTGGAAATCACACCATATAGATCTGTTTTGTAATTTGATAGGACTATTTGTATAAATAAGCGTGAGTGGGTGTGCATGCATGTGTTAGATCACCATCACAAACACTTACGCACTACAATACTGAAAGTGTTGGTAATAAGATCTTGAAATAAGAGTCGACGTAAAGATTAGAATAAAGTGGAAGTTAGCAAACTGGGAGAGCCACATCAATAATCAAAACTGCAAAAAAGTTAGAAGGACACCAGTGGGTACATTCCTAAACTTGTATAGGTCTTATTTGTGTGTATGTGTGTTATATAGTTTGTAACTGATATATTTTGTTTTAGTGGATTTTTGGTTTGTGACTTAGAAGTCACCGTGGATGTTTCCTCAGTTGGGTGAGGTTTTACCAAGTTAAAAATCTCTTTTCTTTTATCTTTCTACATCTCCTCATCTCATTCTTATTGGTGTGCTAATTTAAACTGTCTCATTTTTGTTTTCAAAACTTGTTAAGAAATCTTGAACTAATCTCGTGCATGTTTTATTAAAGACATCTTGTGATTAAAACTGATTTGATTTGAAGAAAAGAGTTTCCTCAAAAAATAATTCAGAGTTACTTAAATAGTTTAATCTTGTATTAAACGGATTTAGTTACAGTTCTTCTGCGAACACAAGCATGGTTTCCAGTTTTTCAAAAGCGCTATGGCAAGCTTCTGTCCACTCAAATGGGGTGTCCTTCATAAGAAGGTTGCTTAAGGGTCTAGCGATGGTACTAAAGTCCTTAGTGAACCTTCGATAAAAACCCTGCATGGCCCAAGAAGGAGCGCACGTATGTGAGCGATTTTGGTGGGGGTAGATCGGCTATGACATTAATCTTAGCTCTATCAACTTCAATTCCCTTGGATGAAACTATGTGGCAAAGAACTATTCCCTCAGTGACCATAAAGTGTCATTTCTTCCAATTTAGCACTAAGTTCTTCTCCACACACCGGGCAAGTACTTTTTTCAGATTTACCAAACAAAGATCAAAAGAGGTGCAAAAAAGGCTAAAATCGTCCATGAACACTTCAAGTCCTCTCTCAACCATGTTGCTAAATTGACTCAACATGCACCTTTGAAAGGTCATAGGTGCATTACACAAGCCGAATGGCATACGTTTGTAGACAAACGTACCAAAAGGGCAAGTGAAGGTCGTTTTCTCCTGGTCAAGTACATCTACCTCAATTTGGTTATATCTGGAATACCCATCAAGGAAGAAATAGTAAGGATGGCCCGCTACTCTCTCAAGCATCTGATCAATAAATGGAAAGGGGAAATGGTCTTTCCTAGTTCCCGCATTGAGTTTTCGGTAATCAATGCAAATGCGTTACCCGGTGGCGGTACGTTGGGGAACTAGCTCTCCCTTAGAATTTTCAATCACTTTCATGCTCGACCTTTTTGGGATAACTTGAATAGGTCTCACCCACTTGCTATTCGAGATTGGGTAGATAATCCCGGCATCCAATAACTTAATGATTTTAGTTCTCACCACTTCTTTCATATTGGGGTTTAGCCTTCTTTGCATTTCTCTCAAGGGCTTGACATCCTCCTTGAGGTGGATCTTGTGGGTGAAAATCAAATGGCTTATCCCCTTCAAATCAGTAATACACCAACTGAAAGCACTTTTCTTCTTCCTCGAAATCTTTAATAGTTTACCCTCCTTCTCTTCGTTTAGGCTAGAGGTGACAACAACAGGAAATGTCTCGTCCTCTCCTAGGTATGCATATTTAATATGGAAGGGTAGTTTCTTCAATTATAGGATCAAAAATTTGTCGCTAGAGGGAACCATGTGTGCCTACCATGGTGGTAACTCCTCGAATCAAGAAACCCAACTTACATCTCTCGCGTCCTCGTCCGACTCTTTCCCATCAAGCATCTCTCTCAACTCCTCAACTTCCCTCTCGAATTCAGTATATGTCCCCTCACTCTCGTGGTTCGACACTAAGCAGGACCCTAGGGTATCTCCATAATAATTTTCCTCAAAGTACTCCTCTACGATCTCGTCGATTAATCTCACTATGTGAATATCATCTTCTTCCCCCATATGTTGGGCTATATGGAAGATGTTAGTCTCTAAGGTCATGTTCCCAAAGGTGAGTTGCATCTGCCCATTTTGAGTATTGATAATTGCATTAGCCGTAGCTAAGAATGGGCTCCCAAGAATGATGGGAACATGATTTCTCGAGGAGAAGGAGGGCTTCGTGTCCCAAATGGAAAAGTCTACCGGGAAGTAGAAAGTGTCAACTTGGACGATCACGTACTCAACTATACCTCTTGGGATCTTCACGGTTCGATCCGCTAACTAGAGAGTGATCTTTGTGGGCTTAAGGTCGCCCAGATCAAGTTTCCTATAGATGGCGTAAGGGAGGATATTGACACTTTCTCCCAATTCAAGTAAGGCTTTTTCAATTTTATTTTCTCCAATGATGCAGGAAATGGTGGGTGCACCGGGATTTTTGAATTTTGGAGGGAGATCATTAAGTAGAATGGAGCTCACATTCTGTCCTAGAAATACATTTTTCTTTACCTTCATCTTTCTCTTTATTGTTAATAAGTCTTTGATGACTTTTGCTTAAGCTGGAATCTGCTTAATGGCATCGAGGAAAGGTAAATTTAGCTTTACTTGATTTAGCATGTCTATCACATCATCACGGGGGTTCCCTTTATGGGAAAGAACCAAACTTTGAGTAAACGGTGCCGCGGTGAGTGGTTTCACTTCTACCTCGGTCTCATTAGTGTCTTCTTTATCACTCTCTTTCAAGGGGACATCTTCGGCCTCTTTCGTGCCGGGCAAAATCTCCATGTCTTGGGTTGCATCGTGTGGGGGAGGTGATAAATCAATGACTCTCCCACTACGAAGAGTGGTCACAGCTTGACATTTCTCCTGATATTCTGTTGAGGTGGAGCTAACACTAGTTTGACCTTGGGGTGGTCTTTGGCCCTGGGCAGGAAACTTTCCCTTCTCTTCGATACTCAACGATGATTGCATCTTTGAAATATTTTCATTTATGTCGTTGATCATGCGCTCATATCTAGCATTAGTTTCATTACAGGTTTGATAAATTGGTTCATCGTATCCTCGAGATTTATCCGCGGTGGAGTGATATATTCCCCTTGAGGTGGTGGTGCTTGCACATGTCCTTGTATGTGTGGATCTTGTTGAAAGTGCGATGGTGGAGGAGGGGAAACATGTGAATTAGGATTCATCGCAGCATGTTATTAACCATAGCTAAAACTAGGATGGTTTTTCCATGAAGGGTTGTAAGAATTCCCGTGCGGTGCACCGAAATTACCCTTAAATCCTCTTATACCACTTACTTGCTCTTGAAGCATAACTTTGTTGGGGGATATTGTCGGGCATTCCTCTGTTGAATGACCCACCTCAAAAATCACACAAACCTTTTCGAAGGGGTTTAGGATGGATCCAGTTGGTCATTTTTCACACACCTCAAGTATTTATCTCATTACTTTCTCAAGTAGATCGAGTCGGCTTCCCATCATAGCATTCTTTTCCACGTGAAATAGGTCAGATGCCGATGGAGTGGTGGTCGCTTGACGCGTTAGATTATGAGCATTAGGGTCAGATGTGTCCCATGCTTGGGTAGTCTCAGCGACATAACTCAGGTGAAGCTCAGCATCGTTGGTGTCTAGGTCGATAAAGGGACCATCACACATGGTTTTAACGAGTTGTTTGGAGTTTATATTCAGCCCATTATGGAAGAAGGAAATGATTTGTAGTTTATCAAGTCCATGATGAGGGCACAAAGTGACTAACTCATTAAAAACGCTCGTAGCATCGATCAAACGACTCATTTTCTAGTTGTCAAAAATTTTGAATTTGAGCCTTGATGGAGTTCGTTTGATGTGTAGGAAAGAATTTCTTGAGAAATTTAGATTGTAACTCATTCCATGATGGAATAGAGTTTGGAGGTAAATACCATAGCCAGGTCTTAGCCTTGTCCTTTAGCGATAATGGGAAGAGTTTCAGGCGGATCACATCTTTTGTGCAAGCTTGATCGCTAAGGGTCTCGCACGCCTCCTCAAATTCCATAATGTGGAGATATGGATTTATTGAATCCATTCCATGGTAGGTGGGAAGTATCTGGATTATCCCATTCCTAAAGAGAAATTGCCCTGCATTATACAGGAGTAAAATGCATCCCGGAGTGATAGTGCGCTCGGGATATAAGATTTCTCTTAACTGGCGATATGGGGCCTCTTCATCACCGGCGGCTACACTACCGTGTTGTGACATATATCTCTCTCGTAATGACTTTGTGTCCTGACTTGGTATGGTCAGAGCGTGCGCTTAAAAGTGTCATAAGAGGGAAAATGGAGTGTTGACTGCAATTGAGTGTGACGGTGTCTGAAGTGGAACCCAGAATGGTGGAGCGTTTGGAATCTGAGGGCTATCAAGGTCATACTCAACTATCAGGATTTCATGAATGTGGGTTGGAGTGAGTTCAGAATTTTGCATTAACAAGCTTATGAGAGACGATGAGGAATATTTTTGTGCTTTTAAATTTTTTTATGTTTTTGGATTTTTGGAAATTTTTGGTTAACGTTTGAGATTGACTTGATCTAATCCTAAGTCTACCTAATTCTCCGGTAACGGCGCCAAAAACTTATTGCGACTAAGAATGTGTCTTAGAAGTGCGTACTCTCAAGGCTCAAATGCAAGCCTGTCGCTCAAGTAATAATTCGATAAGTAGGTTATCAATCCTCAGGGAAATAGGACAACAGAGTTGTAACGATGTTGGACATACGAAGAAAACCTAACATTGACTCTAAGGAAAAGGGAAAGATGACTTGAATGGTGAAATAGCTACAACTATATGCAATTTTGAAATTGATTAACTAGATAAATCAAGGATCAATGAAATGCAATTACTCTAAATTATCTAAAATATTGACGATGATGATGGAACTAGACTTGAACTATATGATGAGGAAAATAGGATGGGAATACAATCCCTAAACCCTAGTGTGTTGTTAACACAAAATTAATCATAAAACTAAGTGATTAATTAGACCCAAAATTTAGTACTCCCAAGCATTACCTTTATGAGGTTCAAGCCCACACCATATATAATCAGAGGACGAGTAAATCGGTATTCTGATAGCTACACTCAAATTGCATTCTGAAGCATCCCGGTTACCCTGAAGCAAACGAGATCCAAAGATCTACAATAGTTGTGTCGCTATGCAATACGGTCATAATAAATCCTTAAGTTTAGAGGATTAATTTTATACACATGCAACTATCACATCGGATTGAGTTCATGCATACCGACCCTAAAGAATCTAGTCGGACATGTTGTACCTAACTATGCATGAATTAACTACATTGCATGCAAGAGAAATCATAATGAAATTATCTGGAAACATGCAAAGAAGTGTTATGAACCCAGAAATTGTTTGAATCATGCAAGAAAAATAACCATGCAAGAACAATAAGAAGAAGAATGAAATTTGGATTAAAACTTGGAAACAAACCCGGAATGAATCAATCTTGAAGCAACAATTCAAACTATGTTCCTAGGTGTTCTTTTATTTTTTTTTCTCTACTAAAAACTGATCAAAACAATGAAAAACTATGTTTTTAAGTCACTACCATCGTACAAATGCGTTTTAGAAGAAATTGTAACAATATAGGACTCTTTGGACCAATCAGCTGTCAAGGAAAAATTCACGCATCAGGACCCTCGAACCGGTTTACAGGTACCCCGAACCGGTTCACATTGTGGTTAGAGAATTTCTGTTGGCTTTGGGGTCTCATTTCTTCAATTCAACACTTAGAATTTTTTTCTTCTTTTCTTCTTAGATTTTTCCTCAACTTCAAATGATCATAACTCTTCAATCGTAGCTTGGATTTGGGTGCTATTTCTTCCAGTATTCTCGTTGTTCTGAGATTTTCAACTTTCCAGTTGGCCCTACCTCCGGGATCAGATTAAAGAATTACAAAAAAGCCCTTGAACTTGCCTTCATAGCCTTTCTTTCATTGTCTCGATTTCTCTTTCGCATCGCTTGCATAATTAACCTGTAAAACTCATAAGAGAAACACAAAACATGAAATACTTGCCAAAGAAGGTTATTATCATAAATGTGATTTAAATCCATATCAATTGCGTCACTCGGGTTCACAAAGGTACCGAAATTAAGGGGATAAGTATACAATATTTATGCCCAATCAGTCGACTACTGGAGATTGGAGTCTAAACAAATATGTAGAAGAAATCAAATCTCTATTAGAGATGCTTAAATTTCCTTTGTCTCACTGCTATAGAAGATCTAATATGGTTGCAGATGCTTTAGCTAATACTGAAGTGAATTTATCATCCCTTCAAGTCTTTCATTCTATGATGGATCTTCCTAAGATGGTGAGAGGAGAAGTTAAAATTTGATAAGATGGGTTGTCATTACCTAAGATCTTCAGTTATTTATATCTAACGTTTTAAAAGTTTCATATTTATAATGGGGTTTATTATAAAACACCATATTTTCTATTTTTTCTCTTTGTAATGGGAGTCAATATAAACTCCCAAATTAATTGCTTTTCAAAGTTAACTCATTAGGCTCAACAGTTAACTTTCAATTTTAAGATCTATCCTGAGCTTGTAAGTGCAATTAGGGAGGCTTTTTCTCTGTGAGTATTAATAATATTTGTGGGGGAATTGTCCCTCTTCCGTAAAAAAAACATAGTGTGATGTTTACATAGTAAGGCATTTCAGATATAGTGGTGAAAAACTCATAGGGTTTCCGAGGATGTTGTCTAGTGATATTGAATTCGGGTTAGTAACATGGTTAGGCATGTGAAGTTGTGTCGAAAATTCCTTGAAATGTTCACTAAGGTTTATCTAGTGAGTTATTAATGCGAGTGGTACACGTCTCTTAGTAATAGTGAATTTAGGGGTGGGGTGCCGTGTATTGCATTTGGGATTTATTATTGCATTGAGGTTTATGTAAGTGATGTAAATTTCGTTGTGTTAAAACTCAAGGTTGGGTAGCATAGGTCATGGTATGACTTGTGATTTCTTGTAATAGATGTGTATGATGTTTAGAGAAATAATTGACTTTGATGTTGTCACCTATGAGGCATTGGGAGTCATTGTTGTATCTAAGTTTACATAAGTGGTGGTGGACCATTAATGACTATAGTATGGTTAGATCATGTGGATTTGTGGTAGTACCTTGGAGTTAGTTCTATGACTTTTTTATATGCTTGTGTCGTGATATGACCCTAGAGGAAAATTTTGAAACAAATAGGTTGATCAATTATAAGTGGTGCACCTGGGAGACTATAATACGATGACGTTCGATATGGTTTTTAGAGATAGAACTCGGGATAAAGTGTTAGGCTTAATTATACTACCCTCTTGTGCTACATGTATAGTTGGTATGATTCTAGTGAGTGAAGTCATTAGGCCTTAGGCATGAACGATGCTTGAAAGTGTGAGATGCAATTAGAATGGTTATGATTTGGAATCATGTAGACTGTGCTGAGATTTGTAGCAATGGTCTATGAGTTGAATGTTTGAAATTATGTGAGCATTGTCTTTCACTTGATGATAATGATTTCGAAACTATGGTTAGCTACCGCATATTAAAATTTGGAGGCCTAGATGTGATAGGTCAGTAACTAATAGTGAGTGACAATTGAAGTAATTTCTCCTTGAATTAGGATCGTTATTCTTACTGGTGATGGATAGGTAGCGTTAGTCCTAAGGAGGGAAGCCTAGCGTTATAATTTCCCAAAGAAATTGGTTTTTTCATTCCGTCTGTCCGACACGGATGAATGATTCTTGGTTAGAACTTGTCAAGGCTAAGAGGTCAAGATAGGGTATGTGGAAAGGCTAAGGTTCTTAATAGATATCAGTGAAGAGTTATAGAATTCGAATGTACATTGTGGGTTAGCCCTTCGCGTGGGACGATTCATTGTCGAAATTAGATGAAACGCCCCATAAATTCAAGGACCTTCAATTAAATAAAATATTTGGAGAAAAAGAATTTATTTTATTTGGAGGAATAAAATTCATCATTAGTGAATTTGTAAATTCGAGGAATTTATTAATTTGGAGAATTGAGGATTAAATATTTTGGACTATTTTATGTCGCCTTTTTCAGGCCTTAAAGTTGGAAGATGCTATAAATTAATTCGTATGGCAATTTGGAGTGCACGATTGAATTCGGATGGGTCAAAATAGTGGGAAATGAGTGGCCATGTATATATATTGGGTCTCGGGACTTAATTATACATAATTGAGCTCCAAAGAAAGAGTTTGGCCCCATTTTAGGAGGCCCATAGACCCAAAAGTGGGAATTGAGTTTTTAATCCTATGTATGTAAGGGTGAGGCAACATAAATTCATTTTACAAGACTAAAATTAATATGAGAATAAGAGGAGAGCCATTAGAAGACAAGTTGAGGATTTTGGGAGATAGCTTCAAGAACAAGAGGAGATCCTTGCATTCAATCCAACATTCTCATCCAAAGGCTTTGATCTATAATTGAGGCAAGTGGTTTAATTTGTAATTGTTAATTTGCATTTACCTATTCATATTAAAGGAGGTGAAATTCATTAATATGTTAGGGTTTATGTTTCATTAGAAATTGGGGGTTTTTATTGTTGGGAGTTATAAATATGTAAGAGATGACAAGATTTGGTTGATTTGATGCTCTAATTGATGTAATTGTTAGGATTAGATTGAATATGATAAAATGATGGATTTAGGATGAATCTTAGAAAGTTTTGATGAAGAAATATATACAGAATTGAGGTATTTACTGTTCTAATAGTGATTATGTTCGCAATGCCCTGTAGAAAATCACGTTTTCTAACTTTTGTTCTCTGATACGTTTTCTCCAAAAAAAAGGGCTCCAAAATGCCCCAAAATGGATTTAAAAATCTGGGCAGATTCGTGGGCCAAATTTTAAGAAATATGTTTTTTAGTTGTTATTCCGTTGGAGACTGCCTAGATTGATAGGTGGGACTAATTACCCTTAGATTAATTAGAGGATTGAGTAAATTGGAGAGATTAAGGTTTATGATTAAGTGATTGAAACCTTGTTAATTAAGTGCGAGAAACTTAATTGGATGAAATTGAACATTGAATTGGGAATATTGAATTTCGGGCCGAGAGAGAGAGTCCGGGCATAATTGGTAGGGTGACACCAAAATAATGATAAATTAATTAGTGTATAATTAATTGGAATAAAGTCGGACCATAAGCTTGTATGTTTTAGGCTTGTGTATGGGCATAGTACACCGGTAGGTTGGATTTCTATATATATATATATATATATATATATACGGTGATGTGTAGTATATATATGATTTATAAATATTTGTGTGAATAATAATTATGGTAAAGAATACATATTCTAGTGCTATCAGGGGAGGTTGCACGATGTGAGTGAATCCCCTGATTTGAGGAGAAGGGTGAGTATAGACCCCAGGTCATAGCGTTTGGTTCAAGAGTGCGAAAAATGGTGTCAAATTAGATATCACTACCGTGGAAAACTATGGCCGCCTCCACAGCATTTGTTTATTTTTTGAAACGGTGAGCTAACTGTATCAGGATTTCGAGTGGATGAGAATACCCGTTTATGATATACTTCTAGAGAACACCCGATGAGTGCCTACTCGGGGGATAATATATATCTACGTCATGTATATGTGAATGTTGTAGGATTAATATGTATATATGGTATAATTATATACGAGACAATACAGGATGAGAATTGTATCATTTATATAACTTGTGAAACGGTTATATAGTATTGAATTGGAATTGATTTAAATAAGTTTGTGTGAATAATAAACTTACAACTCATATACGTGATGTGAATCGTATAAGTGTTATAACCCGTGAGAATGTTATATGGCAATTAACTAAGAAATGACTTAATTAAGCTAATGAAATTAATAGCTTATAAAGTATACTAAACCCACTAGGGATAGAGTAGTGGGAAATCGTGGAATATATGTGATAAGACTAGTTACGGGGTGGTTAGTTGGATGGGTTAAATATAGTACGTTACGCATGCACATTAGTGTAGGGGTGAGGTGTCCTCAAGAGAGTGTGCGACACTAACTTAAATATGGAGAGCATACTTGCATTTTAATTTACTGCATTTAAATTCACTTGCTAAATATTTTCAAAATGTTTTGGGTTCTAACCCTTGCTATAAAATATTTTCAAAACCTTTTAGGTGTCCAGCCACAGGGATGCTAGAATTGCTCTATTTCAGGTTTTCGCAGCTGCGACACATATGGATGTTGCAGGACTTTGACTTTGCTATTTCAGTCATTTCATTCCTGGAGTAGAATGCAGTCAGTATTCCACTTGGGCATGTTGCTCTAGTTGTCCATTTTATTTCAGTTAGTTGATGTATTCAGTTATTACTCATGTGATTCATTTTGTTATTTGATTTGTAGCCAATGGTTGTCTCAGCAAGGATTATATTTATTAATGTCTAGTATTGTTCATTTCAGTGTTTGTGTGAATGGCTAGTTTTATATTCTTTTGAAATTTATTGTTGGGATGTTAAATAAAAAGATAAAATTTGCCACCAAGTCTTTTGAATACTAGGTGGTTAGTAAGTTTTAAAAAGTTTTCGAAAATAATGCTAAGAATGAACCAGATGAGATTCCTATTTAATTTTGATATAGGACTGATCACCCGATATTTTATTAGGCGTGGTGTCACCGATGGTATCAGAGCATCAGGTTCTAGTGTCCTTAGGATCTATGCGGTTTTCATGTTTCAGCATAGCGTTCTTTGATATAAAGCCATATTATAGGATTGTTGTATTCCTTCACGTGTGCGATTTACGTTCTCATGTTGTAGGGTATAGTTCATGTGATTCATATACGTTTTCAACGAGTGTGGTAGATCGAACATTATAGAACAACCAACATGGGACGTTAGAATGATTGTAGGAGGGAGGACTCAACAGAATCCTTGGGGTATTCTAGAAATAATGATGCGATAGGATTCACCATGATAATTGTTCAAATAATTAAAGTTGGAGAAACCGCTGGGGTGCAGTAGTTCCCAAGAACCATTGGGAAGGACGATGGTGCAAAGTTAAAACCCCAAGTGTAGACGACAAGGGGTGAGGGTCGAAGAAATTCTATTTCAGAAGAACAATTTGCTAGGAATTGAGGAAGGTGCGGAAGAGTGATTTACCAATGGGTAGAGAACATCCAATTGGGATCACATGTGGGGGAGTGTAGTGTCCCTCAAGTCAAAATTTCGAGCAAGGAAGTTTGCTCTTAGAAGAAGTATGGGGTGATGGGGGCCAGTCACCACATTCACGTGAAAATACCATGAATAACAAGGAATTAGTGGTGTGGATTATTACAAAATCTCTCACTAGTGGTTAAATAGAAAGGCAAGGAAAATTTTAGAAATTTTCCAAAAAGGGTCGGATAGTGGCCGGATGGGAAGGAAAGTTAACAGAATTCGTAAACTTCGTAACCGATGAGAGGGATACGAAGAATCAAATAGGGTTTGTAAGTTGAGATTAGACCCAATGGGTAGAATGTACAAGCATGGATAGGAGATCTAACTAGGAAGATTGGTGTCATTGTCGTCAAAGTTGTACAATTATAATTGGTATCAATTCTCTCTCGAGAGGGGAGCTAAGAGAGTTGGAGAATCTATCGAAGAGTAAGTTTGGATTTTTAGCGCTAGTAAGGTTCCAAGGGAAGGAATGCCCATTAGGGGACCTAAACTAATGATCGATGTCAATGAAACCTCTACCGAGGGACGGTGGGTTTACTTAAGGCCAGCAATAAATCTATTTGATCAGTGGATCCAAAGGGACATTTTGAGTATCAATTAGGGTCAAGGCTACTCGGTCCGTGAAAAGGACAACATCGACAGGACCGTTGGGTCCAGAGAAAGGGGAAGGACATAGAGAGGTGTATTATGTATAAAAAGGTAGAAACACAGGGGTGAATTTTGTTCGCGGCGATTCAGGGGACAGGAGCTAGATGCCCAGTAGGGGCATCTTTTGGAGAAGTTTTTATTTTGGTTAGGACGAGGGTGTTATGTCTAATGACCATTAAGTTGGTTGTGTTGTGGGCAATTGAAACTACAAGTTTTATTTCGAGATGATTGGGGTATGTTTTGTGTGATGCAAGAGGGTCGCAGTAATGTATTAGTACTAGATTCCCGTGAGAAATGGATTTAGTGGAAGTATCGTTAATATCACTAATATGTGTATTTTTACCATGGAGTAGCGAGGAACTCTTCAATTCCACCTGAAAGAAATGGGTGGGTACATTGAGACGATGTATTTCTTGAGGACTAGCTCCTGTAAGAGGTGATATTCAACGTTTGGTTTTATCTTGGGTATGGATGGGTTCGTAATAGTGGATGATTATAGCAAGGTTATGGTTCTGGTAATTACCGTGTCGGATGTACATTCTTTTTTATATGTCTCACCTGGAACAGGGTTGAGATACGACAATATCTTCTGAAGTAGACTTCATAGAGTACATTTGTCTAGTCATACTGGATCCCGGTGCGTAAGGATTTTTACTGGAGAGATTCAGGGAATGATTGGGTTACGGTGGAGTGGAGAGATTTAGCTCGTTACTAATATTTAGTGTTGAGGGCTTAGTGATAGTACGAGTGCATCAGTATATGACTCCTTTAGGGACGCGGGAGTTCATGATAGACTTGTGAGTATAGGGCAAGGTTTGAGAGTCCCGGGGGTATGCTTTGGGTTTTGTGAAAATCAAGGATCAACGATGCTGAGAAATAATGCACTAGGGAAAGTTCTTTTGGGCTTTGCTGGGAAGTGTTATACGCATAAGCCTTACTAAAATGTCGAAAGTGTGAAGACGACATTGGATTCTAGTTCATTGGATTTAACGACAATTGGTGAACGTGTGGATAAAATACGTTGAGCAGAAAGCCACTAAGAGATAGGGTTAGTGGAGCTAGAAAGTGTTGCAAAAGAAACATTGCGAAGCTTTAGCACCACAAGTTCCTAGGTTATGCATATTATTATGTGTTTTATGTGATTTATTTTAGTCACTTTTGCCATCGCAGGGACCCTTAGGTATGGGACTAAGGGAGTATTTTGAGGATCTCACATCGATAATAAAGGTGGGGTAATATCGAGGAGAATCGAATGGTAATGAGTAAGTCATCAAAAATATTTGGAGGATATAGCCACGCCAATAATGCAGGGGCTGAAATTGAGACAAATATGGTAGCGTAATGTATGATCGGAGGTTTGTGCAATTAGGCTCGAGTTAGAGGGTGTATGGGCACCCTAGGAGGAGTCAGAGCCCCTACTATGCAGATACTTAGCAGATTCGGGGAGAAGACGCAAAGGCAATGATTTTGGGTATATTCTGGAGGAATGGGAATAAATTTTCCCCCGAAGTATGAAATGATTAAGCATAGGTGTATTTCAAAGTGACAGTGAGGGCGTCAAAACCTACAATTTGTTATCACTAGGATTCGTGAGTGAGACGGATATTAGTGGATGTGTTGGCCGTAATGGCCAAAATATATATATTTAAGTACCGTGGAATAGCGGGGTTCTTTGGTGTTAACCACATGAGAGTGGGGGGGTTACACTAAGAGGATAGTTACATTATAGGAGAGATTTCTACTTTTGAGGATTATGGGAGTAGTGTGGATGCTCTTCCAAGTTTCAATGGTATAGCTATAGTTGGGGATATGGTGAATAGCTATAGTAAGACTGGGTGTTAGCGGTACCTGAATATGAATTATCTTTAATAGGTTTCACCTGAAATAAGGCCTAGCGTATATATACGGTAATGTATGTTAAAATGTGTTGCATGTTAATGTACTAATATTGTTAAATTGAAATTCCGGGGAGTAGGGACATTTATGATATGATTCAGAGTGGCTGAACTTATTGTTGAGCGGGGAGATATAGCACGGGTTTTACTTTCGCATAAGGAAACTAGTGATAGTAAGGGCGCGATAGTATGTGTTGTCTTTTTATATACGAGTGGATGTGTATAATTTTATGCCGAGAGAGGGGTATTTGGAATGTTATAACTAGGGGATTGAAGTTATATTACGGTTTAAGTGTTGGTAAAAGTCAGGTTTCATTTCGTGCTGTTAAGCATGAGTACAGGGTGTATGGGCGCCCTGGTTAATTAATCTGATTGTTACAAATAATTCGCGATTAGAAGTGGGAGAGATGGGTGTAGGATCCTAAGGGTAGGCAACTTGGGAGCTAGTCGATACTGGAAGTACAAAGCTTATCTGAATTTTAAGGAGGAAATTCCGTTGTAAGGGGGGAAGTATGTAACACCCCATAAATTCAAGGACCTTTAATTAAATAAAATATTTGGAGAAAAATAATTTATTTTATTTAGAGGAATTAAATCCATGATTAGTGAATTTGTAAATTTGAGGAATTTATTAATTTGGCAAATTGAGGATTAAATATTTTTTACTATTTTATGTCGCCTTGTTGAGGCCTTAAAGTTAAAAGATGTTATAAATTAATTCGTATGGTTCAAAATTGTGGGAAATAAGTGGCCATATGTATATATTTGGTCTCGAGACTTAATTAGACATAATTGAGCTCCAAATAAAGAGTTTGGGCCCTTTTTAGAAGGCCTATAGACCCAAAAATGGGAATTGAGTTTTTAGCACTAATTGTGTAAGGGTGAGACAACTTAAAGTCATTTTAGAAGATTAAAATTAGGGTAAGAATAAGAAAAGGGCCATTAGAAGACAAATTGGGGATTTTGGGAGATAGTTTCAAGAACAAGAGGAGATCCTTTCATTCAATCCAACATTCTCATCCAAAGGATTTTATCTTCAATTGAGGCAAGTGGTTTAATTTGCAATTGTTAATTTGCATTTACCTATTCATATTAAAGGAGGTGAAATCAATTAATATGTTAGGGTTTATGTTTCGTTAGAAATTGGGGATTTTCATTGTTGGGAGTTATAAATCTATAAGAGATGACAAGATTTGGTTGATTTGATGCTCTAATTGATGTAATTATTATGGTTAGATTGAATATGATAAAAGGATGGACTTAGGAAGAATCTTGTAAAGTTTTGATGAAGAAATATGTACAGAATTGAGGTGTTTACTGTTCTAATGGCGATTCTATTTGCGTTGCCCTGTAGAAATTCGTGTTTTCTAACTTTTGTTCTCTCATACATTTTCTTCAAAAACGGCTCCAAAATGCCGCAAAACGGTAGTTTAAAAATCTAGGCAAATTCGTGGGGCAAATTTTAAGAAATATTGTTTTTAGTTGCTATTCCGTCGGAAATTGACTAGATTGATAGGTGGGACTAATTACCCTTAGATTAATTAAAGGATTAATTAAATTGGAGAGATTAAGTTTTATGATTAAGTGATTGAAACCTTGTTAATTAAGTGAGAGAAACTTAATTGTATGAAATTGAAAACAGTATTGGGAATATTGAATTTCGGGTCGAGAGAGAGAGTCCGGGCATAATTGGTAGGGTGATACTAAAATAATGATAAATTAATTACTGTATTATTAATTGGAATAAAGTTGGACCATAGACTTGTATGTTTTAGGCTTGTGTATGGGAATTGTACACCGGCACCTTCGATTTCTATATATATATACGGTGATGTGTGGTATATATATGATTTATAAATATTTGTGTGAATAATATTTATGGTAAAGAATACATATTCTAGTGCTATTAGGGGAGATTGCACGATGTGAGTGAATACCCTGACTTGAGGAGCAGGGCGAGTATAGTCCCCAGGTCATAGCGTTCGGTTCAGGAGTGCGACGAATGGTGTCTAATTCGATCTCACTACCGTCGAAAACTATGGCCGCCTCCACATCATTTAATTATTTTCTGAAACAGGGAGCTAACCATATTAGGATTTTTGGTGGATGAGAATACCCGTTTATGATTTTGGCCATTCCCGGTCCTCGGGTCCCGCTCGTCCCTCTCGGGAGCGCTTCGGTCGACGTCATTTGAGGTGAGGTGAAAGATGTAGAGAGATTAGAGCCGCTAGTCTATTTTACTCAAAACAGACAAAAGAAAATAGGAAGCCATCCCGAAGGACAGAATCCATAGACATACTGGTGCATACGAAACCAAAATGATTTGAGAAGGGTCCGAAGGCTATGTTTCGAAATGGGAAGGTGTTAGGCACTCATTTTTCCCTTTTGGTCTCTCATGGATTTTTGTTATTTTCCTCGTGATATGTGTGCATGTGTATATATAGTGGAGATAGGAATCATCGACTTGTACCATGGACGAGTTAAAGCGAGTCATCCGTAGGAAGGTATAAAAATAATATTAGAAAATAAGATTTACGCGATCATCCTTACGTCAATCATTATTAGGGAACGATAACGCACACAGAATGATACACCGCTAAGAACAAATATACAAATATATATATATATATATATATATAGTGTAAGAGAATGGAGTTTAGAGAAAATGGAAAATGAGAGAAAAAGTAAAAAATAGGACTCGAGTCTCGGGTTTTACCCCGAAACGCCTACGTAGCCTATAGAGGCATCAAAGTCCACGTAGTTCGCATAGAAAATGAGTGGTGGGGTTTATCCCATAAATCCAACCGGGGATTCTTTTATTTGTGTGTGTGTGATTGTGTAGAAAAGTGTTTTAGTGATGAGAAAAGTGTGAGAAAAGTATGAGAATTCCCGTTTGGAATTTATGAGAAAACCCTCTTTTTCTTATTTTTTGGGTTTTTATTTATATGAAAATAAGAGATGTGCAGTAATACTAAATAAATAGTATATTAGGATGTATGAGATCAGATAATAAAAGTGTTAAGTAATAAAAAAAAGATATTGCGAATTTATGAGAATTTAAGGAGAGAGTTGAGGAAATTGGACCTTCTTGAAGATCTTGAGCTTGATCTTGAATGTTGGAGAGCAGCCCTTAGACTTGGATGAGGATGGAGGGTAGTGAATTCACCAAGTTTGATGAAAAGGATGATGAAAAGTGAAGGTGGGAAAGGGATTTGGGTGTCGAAATCATCCTGACTTCGAGAGAGGTTTTCTGGATCTGTTGAGAGTGATTTCTATTAGATTTGGGCTCTTCTTGCAAGTGAGGTCAGGGCCTCCTTTTTATAGGCCCATGGCATTGCCGATCGGCATAGACATGTTCCTGCCGTACGGCAGGTGCATTTAGGCACACTATCGATAGGCAGGGTCTGGGACCTGCCGTTTGGTAGTGTCTTTTAGGCCTTTTCAGAAAATTAGTCGTAGAATGCAAACTATTGATCAGAATCATGCACGGGGTGGACCAATGGAAAGGTAATTCAGAGACCTTAGAAAGTCCTTTGGACTGCTCCCGGGTTCGGAAGCTGACTTTGGGTCAAATATGGCTTGGAAGCATTCGTCAGTCCATTGGACGAGGAAACTTCGGATGCAAACGGATCGTTCGTCCGCATGGTAAGTCCGAATCACGCACGGGGTGGACAGTTGGAAAGGTTAGGAGATGTACTTCGACATTCCAAAGATTTTGATCTGGTTCAAGGAGTTGACTTGGGTCAATCGAGCATTGGAAGCATTTGGTGACCTTTCCGAGTAAAACGGATCGTTCGTCCGTACCATAAGTCAGAATCGAGCATGAGATGGATCGTTGGTAAGGGAATTCAGTTCCCTTCAGAGATTCATTCAGTCTCGATCAAGATGAAGAGTTGACCTAGGTCAAACAGATCTCGGGAGCGCCCGGTGGCCTCCCGATTGAGTCTCGATAGAAATGGGTTGTTCGTCCGCATGGTAAGTCGGAATCATGCACGGGACAGACCGTTAGAAAGGGGTTTCAGTGCCCTTTGGAGATTCATTTAGTCTCGGTCAAGATGAAGACTTTGACTTTTGGTCAAACGGAGCCTGGGAGTGCCCGATGACTTCTAGGTCAGTACCCGAGGTATGACTTGGATTTGTAGTGATGAAGGAAGGTGCTAGGGACCTAAGGAGAGTTTTAGGGGGTAAAATAATGGGGTGTCTATAAGGCCCCTCGATGGGTGAGTTTGGAACAAATGATAGCCGTCGAATAGACACCGCATAATGCTTTGAACGAGGATGACCAATTCAGAGGGTCGAGGCCGATTCTGAGGATCTAAAGGAGCGAGGATGACCAATTCAGAGGGTCAAGGCTGATTTTGAGGACCTAAGGGAGTGAAGACGACCAATTCATAGGGTCGGGGCCAATTCTGAGGATCTAAGGGAGTGAAGATGACCCATTCAGAGGGTCGAGGCCGATTCTAAGGACCTAAGGGAGCGAAGATGACCAATTCAGAGGGTCGAGGCCGATTCAAAGGACCTAAGGGAGCGAGGACGACCAATTCTATGGGTAGAAGCTGATTCTGAGGGCTTGAAAGTGAGATGACTAATTTTACGGGTCGAAGCCGATTCTGAGGGCTTGAAGGTTAGATGATAAATTCTACGGGTCGAAGCCAATTCTGCGTGCTTAAGTTGAGATGAACAATTTTGCGGGTTGAAGCCAATTCTACGGGCTTAATTTAAGATGACCAATTTTTTGGGTCGAAGCCAATTTTAAGGGCTTGAGTGGAGGTGACGATCCAGGACCGAGGTCAATTCTGACCTAACTATGGTGACGATCCAAGACTGAGGTCAATTCTGACCTAAGAGAGGTGACGAACGAGGATCGAGGTTAATTCTAACCTAACTAAGGTGACGATCCAAGACTGAGGTCAATTCTGACCTAAGAGAGGTGACGATCGAGGATCGAGGTCAATTCTGACCTAAATAGGGTGACTATCCAAGACCGAGGTCAATTCTAACCTAAGAGAGGTGACGACCGAGGATCGAGATCAATTCTGACCTAAGAGAGGTGACGAATGAGGATCGAGGTCAATTCTGACCTAATTATGGTGACGATCCAAGACCGAGGTCAATTCTGACCTAAGAGAGGTGACGACCGAGGATCGAGGTTAATTCTGACCTAACTAGGGTGACGATCCAAGACCGAGGTCAATTCTGACCTAAGAGAGGATGAAGATTGGATTTTGGGTTTCGTTGGGGAATGAGCTGGGGAAAACATAGTGTGTCCTTTGGAGACTTTGAAAATGAATTTCTGGAGTTCCGTTGGGGAAATTACCTCATGACGTTGTTTTGAGCCGGGGAGCTGATTGTCGGGGAAGTGTTTGTGATCTGCAGAGGACAGGCGAGTTTGATGTCATAAACATCACTGGAGAAGTGATTAGGTGGTCCAGGTATTGGACGTATTGCTCGAGGGGGTTTGAAACCTTTAGAGATCTTCCGGAGATGTCGCCGGGAAGAGTTTTACTTGATTTTTTTAGAGTTCCGCTGGGGAAATGGGGGTTTTGCCTGAGGGAGTGCAAAATTTTCTGGTGAAAATGTTCTAAATCCTTCCTGGGATTTTTAGGAATTTTTCGAGGATTTTTCAGGGCTTTCTGGTATTTTCTGGGAATTTTTGTACGAAATTTCAAGAGGGTGCCGGTCGGTATGGTGCAGGGGGTGCCATTCGAGAGTGGCGCGGACTATTGGGCTACCTCGGGAAGGTAAGGGGATAGTTCCGATCGGTGGGTGGGGGGTCGATGCTGATTAACATGACACTTGGCATCCTATATAAAGGAGGAGAATTCCCTTCATTTTTCATAGCTCTTTGCTTTCTTTCTCTCTGCGATTTTCCTCTGTAAATCGTTCTAGCATTTCGATCTCTAAGAAATGGCCACCTTTGTGAGCACTGCAGCGCTTAGGGAATGGTTGACTGTCGATGATTGGGCGAACGTGGAGTGGAGGGCTAGGGCGCCTCTTGCTTTGGGGAGTGAGAACTCTTTTGATGCATTCGAGCCGGTTGCGGATGAGCAAAATTTTCTACGGGAGCCGTCGCATCATCGGTCTTCTAAGGTGGTAAGCCCTGGTGATTATGTAAGTAACCTGACTTTTGGCATTCCTCTCTTTTTTTGGTGATTTTTCCTTTCTTGAATTTTGACAAGGTTTGTCCTTTGGACAGTCTGATATCTCTTTGAAGAACATGCTTACCCGTGGAACGACTGGGCTTAAGGATGTCTGGGAGCATCTTCCACCCATGGTGCATTGGGTGATATCATCAGTAGGTTTTGGGAGGTTGGCCTCTGCATTGGATGATACGCCTCAATCAACAGCGGTCTTGTGCGCTTTGAGGGAGAGATGGTGGGATACTACCCACACCTTTCATTTTGGCTTTGAGGAGATGACGGTGACTCCCATAGACGTGCAGTAGCTGTTGGGGCTGGATTGTGACAGAGACAGATAGAGGTGGATCGTTCTCTGAGGGTGAGGCCGGAGGCAGTGCGTGCGTCACTTGGTGACGTAGGGAGGATAGTCTCTGGGGATTCCATCTGGCTATCCTTGGAGCTGAGTAGGGTGGTCGATGTGGAGGATGGGATGCAGGTGAGGCAGATGGCCCGGTTGTTCATTTTACTAGAGCTGGGAGGCTTCATGGTGGCGTCGAGTGACGACGTCGTCCATTTGTGGTTCTTGTCGTACTTGAGGATGTTTTCGAACGTCCCTCTCTATGATTGGGGGAGCTTGACTTTGGCGACCCTCTATTTTTCTTTGGATGCATTCAGCCGGTGCTGCCGATAAACTTTTACTGGAGCCACATATCTCCTCTAGGTATTTCTTTAATTTTGTGCATTTTCCTTTCATGCATTCGCATTTTGATTATGCGTCCCTTTTTTATTGTGAATTCTTGTCTTTGGCAGACATGGTTCTATGAGGTGATTGGGTGCAATACCCAGTTGATCGCTCTTAAGGATGAGACTGTTGGAGACTTTTGTCGATTGTATCAATGGCGGAAGGCCAATCGGTAGTCAAAGGGATCTTTCTCTCTATGGAGGCAGTGCATCAGGTCTTGAATGGCCTGACCAGTGATAGGGTAAGACTCTTTCCTTTTTAGTCTTAGTTTTTGGCACGTTCTGATTTAGTATTGACTTATGCATGCTCGGGGATTTTCAGGTGACCTTTTACCCTTGGGGGACTGCCATTCAGGATACGGGGGTAACCGGGGTGAATGCGCAGATGTGGCACTTACTGGAACATGAGTTTAGCTATTCTTAGTATCTCGAGGAGCGGGTGGTTCAGCAGATTGCTGAGGAGGGGGGGGTGCCACTTGCACAGCCTCCTATGTCCATGAAGCGGGAAAGGTTGATGCCGGAGGATGCGAGGATCGTGGCGATGATCGGTGATTCCTACTTGTTATATACTGATACAGCCGCGTCATATGACTATATGGACTTTGTGACGAGCTGGTTGATGGTGACCAGCATATATGATGCCTTGCCTTTCCCTCCTACGGGTTCGAGCCGGGTGGTGGGGTCCTCCCACAGCGGTGGTGGTCCGGTGACGGCGGTGGCGATGACTTCAGAGGTTCCTTTCGTGTGATTGCACACTCCTTCGTACAACAATCGCCGAGCTGATGGAGGGATGGTGCCTATGTTGCACCGTCCTCATGCGATGGATCCGGAGGAGTTGGGTTTGATCGAGGAGGTTCTTCGTCCTGTGGTATACCTTCTTGATCTTTTGGGTTGTTGATTCCTCTTTCATACTGATTTTTTTTTTTTGCCTTTTTCTCTACAGCAACTTCGGGTGTTGACCACTTGGCAGAGGGACATCAGAGACAGGATATCTTCGGCGACTGCCCACATTTGGGATGCGGTCCCGGTTCCTTCTTACTTGGTGCCATCTGCTTCATCCGGGGAGGACTCGAGCTCGGTTAGCGGTGGTGTGTCGTCTCTCCGTAGGGGAAAGAAAGTGCGTCGCAGGGATGGAAGCTCTTAGAGAGAAGGGTGAAGGGTAGGTGAGAGAGAGAGAGGATGTGGGTTTGGGTTGAGTCCCATTATTTTTTGCTTTTCTTTTATTTCCTACAAAATTTGATGTAACACGGAAGAACATATATATATGTAATGCAATCGGATTTCTTTATTATCTTTTGTTAATGATGAATGAGTAAATGCATGCACATGCGCTTTTTACTTTGCTGCTGAGAACGTAAAAAGAGATGTTTTGGGGATTTTGAAAGAAATTTTTATTAAGATAAGAAGGGGATTTTTGAAATTCTATTGAGAATATCAATTTATTTTAAGTTTTTTGAATTTTGACAAAAGAGGAAAAAGGAAAATTTCCAAGAGTAGGGGGTTGCCGATCGGCAAGCACCTTGTCCTGCCTATCGGCAGTCAAGTCTAGTCCCATCAATTCAAAGCTTTGATTAGTTCCCTCTTCAGCCTTTGGTACTTTTGTGGGGTAGGATTCCCTCCGATTTCTGTAGGGATTATGTCCCTTGTGAGGGTTCTCACGTATAAAAAGGGTATGGGTGGAGTGTTTCCTGTGACACCCCGCCTAATTAAATACCGGGCGATCACTGCTTTATGAAATTAAATCAAGGTAAACAGTTGGTTCATTCTCAGCATCACTGTCGATAAAAATAAATTTTCCAATTTAACACCCTAAATAATTAAGCTAAGTGTCAAAACCATTTCATACATACTTTCCAAATTTTAATTAAAGAATAAGATTTATTCATTTAAAAACAACATTTCTACAATTAAGAATCACACCACAATAAACCAGATAATATAATACATTCGTAAATCGAATGTCAACATATGAAATTTAAAGTCACAAATCCAAACTGAATAAATCCCATGGAACAATATTGGAAATAACTGAAATATAAATGTCCCAACAACAATGAAGTAATGGAAAGGGTGACATATGCCCAATAAATGAGAATGCTAGAAGTGGAGTCAATAAAGGAAGTCGTCTACGCAAGTGACCTGCAACACCCACCTAAGCTGTAGCACATTCCTCTCAAGGGATCCTAAGCAAGACGCCCCTGTGGCTGGGCACCTGAAATATATACATATATATACAAGAGAGAGAGAGAAAAAGAAACGGGTCAGAGCCCGAAAGTGTGTTTGATTTAAAATACGTTTAGCAAGTATTTAAATTGATACAGGCCAATGCAATAACATATTAGTACGTCCCTCTCTTGAGAAATACTCACCTCTCTTCTAATGTGCACACCTATCGCACTAACCTTCCCAACAATTTAACTCATCATTTTATCATACTAACCTTCCCAATAATTTATCGTATCTTAAACTTACTCATAAGATTTCAAACCGAACAATATTTTTGTTTAAAAAGAATACTTCCAATTAGTAGTACAACTCTTGTTTTAGCTTTTATTCATATATAAAGTTTCCCAGTGTCATATTATACTCTCACAAAATAAGTACTTACTATATGTGCCAACAACCATGTCCTACTTATCAAATCACAGTAGGCAGTTACAAATTTCCAAATCTCATATATATATATACTACTAGTATAATATATATAAATAACAGCACCCTGAATAAAACTATGGTGCATGCATACTTCAACTATCCAAACCCCATACCACTCATATCAAGGGGAATACAAGTTCGGAATCACTCTCGAACTGTATTAACACATACACAAACAATATCGAGGCGAAGCATAGATTCCAAGTCTCTAAGAGGATAGCACATACTCGCGTCTCTTAGGACCGTCTGAACTATCGATTCGATAGCCTGTACCAAGGATATCTATCTTCTAGGGTACAAGTCAATATCCCTCATAAAGGTCCCATCGAGATAAGACTGTCCCAGCGCGGTAACCTCAAGGATAGCAAGTAGCGCGATATGTTTTTCCACATGCATATAATATATGTACACACAATCATATAATTATACCACTTTATCATATTAATATAGGTTCTTCTCATCACCCATAATTATACCATTTATCCTTAATTTCACATTTATAGAATTACGTATAAGGTTTCATCTCTAACTTTAACTCGAAGGGTTTTCTCACTTAATACGCGACATTCGTTGACTTTATCCTTCCAAGTAGGAAAATTCAGTAGGTATACCTCTATTTACTATCGTAGCTATTCGCCGCATTCTCTCACTTGAAATACGTAGTTTCATTGTTCAATATATAATTATCCCAAAAACAAGATTCTCGTCTTATAATAACGTTCTCAACATTTATTCGTATGTCCTACTGGTCCTCAATGTCTCCCAAATTATTTTATCAAGAATGCCCAAGAATTATATCACACCAATTTGAATTTAACTCATTTAAAGAGGCAATTAGGAGTCTTCCAGGAGGGGTCGATCGATCGAAGCTTGGGGCTCGATCGATCGAACCTTCGATCGATCGAAGCTCTAGGCTCGATCGATCGATCAAGCAGGTCTGCGAAAAATTCTGCAGAATGCAGTTACGGGTTTCATCACCAAAATTACACCAAATCCATATTTTCAAGTTCCAATCATCCCAGAATTCTACTACTAACATTATAACAATATACCTGATGATTCTAACGTGAGGCATGTACATATTCATCATTTAAACACGGATTTTCAACCTAAAATTATATCCAATTATCAAGAACCCTAGAATTTTCTTAAACAGTTTTCTAACAAATCTTTCTCCAGAATTTCTTTCTTAAGATCATCAAAATTTCGTGGGTTATATTCCTCTACATGGCAAGGATTCCAGAATTTCATATAAATCATTTCTACATGCATTTTCCTAACACAAATTTGGGTGTTCTTCCATATTTATCATCTCTAATCAATCCTAAACCAATATGAAGATTGCATTAACGAAAATACGCAAGTTAAACACTTGCCTGGGATTTTTGGTATTCTGATTCATGGCTGATTTTGGTATGACTGCGTTCCTCGTATCGCGATCTACGCGGTGGTGGTGGCGGCGGTGCAAACCGGTGACTTTTTGGCCTTGAATTGCCTTGGAGCTCTCTCCTCTCTTCTCCAATGGCCGTCACTTGTTTTCTGAATATTCTAACCCTAAAAGACTAACCTAGTTGGCTGATATAGGTTGCTGAATTTCGTGGGTTTAATTACCCAAAAAGGTGAAATGACTAAATTGCCCTCCCGGGGTACCAATTAGGCCTAAAAACGCCCCGAGACCCAAACTAAACCCCCGGGTACACTTTTCTTGACTATCTCGACCCTTTCGGACGCGTTGGCGCACTCAAAACGACCATACGAACAACTTATAAAATATTCACTTTTTATTTAACAAAATTAGTCCTGACGTGACACGGGCACGTCCCGACTTAAATTTCCGAAATAGTCATTTAATTCACTCATGACAACATTATAAAAATAAATCTCATATATTACTATACTCATCCAGTAATATGCAACAAATAACAAATTTCCAATAATTACTAACTCTCGTCACGCTAGTAAATATTCAAAGCAACATTCCGGATTAAAATTAAATTAATTTATCTCAATTAAATTTAATAAATCCCATAATTTTAAAAGCTATAAAAATACGGGGTATTACATACTTCCCCCCTAATAACTGAATTTCGTCCCGAAATTCGGAAAATAAGGCCTATCCGATAGCACAATTCTGGATATCCTTTTCCGTACACAAACTAACTACACATTACGACGCTCAATTACTATAGCCCTTTCTTCACAGCAACGTTGTTTTACATTCTCATTAGAGATACTTCACCTTGTGCTCCCAACCGACAACATTAGCATAAGTCACGCCTATACGTTATACATTTCATTATCTCACTAACATTAGGAGGCCGCACTCTTGCTCGCCTAATACAGTCGTGGAATTCTACCACATTTATCGGAAGTTCTCTTGACCGATCCAAAAATTTTGATTACCTACTCTCCTCTAATCATACGGAAGGAGAATAGTCAAGGTTCTTCCATAACAAAACCTTAATAAGTACCTTGTACGTGACAAACAGGTACGAGTGTTTCTACCGAGCATGCTTGAAATAATCGTACCAAGATTCCAAAATCTCCTTCACGTGGCTCCCCTAATCTTTAATCACCATGCGCTTATTCCCTGGCTAAGGGTGATACATCCTAATCGAATGAAATCTTATCTCCGCTGGTTCCTGAAATCCCATTTCAAAGGTGGGATTCACCAATCTCATCCTGATTCAGAAATTTATACTACGCCGGACCATGCACTGGCGCGATCCTTCCTATCGAAGGAAGTCTGGGGCATACTAGTTAATATTGTAAGCCATCCCAAAGGAATATCAATCACTTCCTTCTCGGCGACTTAATTCACAAGTTCGGGATAAACCCTTGATCTTGTTTTGAGGATGGCAACCCATCCAAGTACTGTACCAACTTTACCGACCTCTTCCAATTTCAGGAATTGTCAATAAACACAAAATTCTTTGGTTGATTCTCCGCTTTCAACCAAACCTTACTTATGGGCGGTGCATGTAGATACTACTCACTACGTCTCGCTAAACATTGATTCTTACCTTGAAATGTCTCACATTAAGTGACACGTAATACTCCCCTTCCTCCTTGGAGTAGGCCGAAAGTTCCGACCCGTGCTCTTCTCTCCATGAAGCGCACTTCTAGATCTCTTATAACATACTAACATCCTTACTCTTTGTATGCGCAAGTCGCTCTCACACTTGACTAATAACAACTCCGCTCCGGGTGTTCTTCATAATCATTAAATTCTACTCTATTCAAGGAATACCAATTCTTGAACGGCTTCCACAGCCTTCCAATCAAGTTAGGGCGTGCTATTCTAATTGCACACTTATGTATGGATTATCGCCCCTCATGTGACGTTTAATCCACTCTATCACTTCCACTTCGTCATACTATTCCCACAAACATATATTTCACACGTCTATTTTCACGTACCTTCTATTCGGACCATTTTAACTGTAGTTAACCAAGATGCCCACATTTTTGCAACACTCCGATCGCCCTGGGAGAGAGAACGGCGTGCTACTCATCTGTAGAACTAACTAAATTCAACGGAATAGAAGGAATAGGGCATTCAAATTCCATGACAATAAAAGAGAAATAATAATTCTCAACCTTTCTTAGATAAGTACAACAATTTTACCAAATAGTTACAACAACTAAAGTAAATCACTAACGCTCTATTCATCAAAATAATTACAGGTCATCTCTTATGTATAGTATAAAGTTCTTTCCAGATAATCCATGCTAAAAATCATTCCAACTCTTTATTCACTTTGTGTTCTGTACGCGGTTATGATATTCGGGTACTCTCAATCACCCTAGAAATCAGAATTCTTAAATTCTCCTTATCATAGTTCCACCCCTCAACTTGTGGGGATAACTTTCAATGTTTTCCTACCACAAGATCCGGCTCCAATAACCTTAAAATAAAATTCAACTTCCAACTTACATACATAATTACTTGATCCCATTTCGACCAGGGTACCAAACTCGTGGAATAGTGACCAAACGTCTCCCTATTTCCAACCTTACGCTAAGTTTCATGCGTGGGATGTCTCGCAAAGCGAAATCCAAACAAGGAACCCCCCCCCCCCCGATACACTACTACCTAGCATTGTCGGTTATCGAAATCCATTAGGTCCTCCGTCCATAGTATATACCCCCTTATTATGTCCCTTGACAGAAAAGTTACAATTTCTCCCATAATTATGCTTAACAAAGAACGTTTCACTAATTGCACAATTGTTCAGTATAGGTTGGTGGTAATAGCATTTCATAAACCTCGAATACATACACTCGAAATTCTCGAAATTCCTTTCCCTAATAATAGGGGTATAAAGATTAACTCCCACATCTCTAAAGGTTAAATATAACAATGCACTCTTCCTATCACTAAGTCCGGAGTGCTAAACATAATACTGAGTCAAATCTTTTCGCTCAACGGTAAATCCCGATACATACGGAATTATACTAACAAAGTCTATACATACATTGGCATCGAATATCTCGAGCCCACTATCTCCTCCGAAGTCTCTAGGATAGATAATATAAGTGCGAGTCCAACTTTCTTACAGGTAAGCCTCGCCAAAACAAACATGAAACATGTTGCACCAATGCAACTACTCCAATAGCCTCGCAATAAATGCCCACTATCATACTACCCATTTTTTATAACATTTTAACAAAGATAAAATCATACTCGTGTATCGCATCACTACAACAAGCAATCTCCATAAAGTATAAAACACTGTTAATATACTTACCCATCCTCCGCGGATAGCTCTAAAGAAAATCCCGCTACACTAAGGAAAAAAATTCACACAATGGTAACATTTCTAATTATATGCATTAAACTCGTCTCACATGCTAATCTAGAGATGATCAAAATATGGTGACTCGCTCGTGTCACATAAACACGCCTCATCCTCTGAGGATATAACATACACTTCTACCTTGACAATCGTCTAGACTGTGCAAATGGTTTCCGGACGTAACACGTCTACACAAACCAAACAATATTACTTTACTCGTTGCATTTTACTAGGCACCGTATTCTTGCCCTTATACTTACTTTGGAACATATTATCGTGAGCGATCTCACTCCGCATAAAATACCTCAACACATAATTCACCTATCACCTGTCCTACTAACCAGGTTAGGATTGTCCATTCCTCGGACATTAGTAGACTCGATTTCTGTTAACCATCCCGGTTGTTCCATAGCCTTCTTAGGCCATAAAGATCATGTTACTATCTATACTAGTACTTACTGAATTTACCATCACTTGGTAAGAATTTAATTGTCTGAAGCATTTAAATGGTTTTCCTGCACATCCTTTTGTGGTGTTATACCACCACCGTTGCATTCAGTCTCATTCTCGACTAAATTCTTCGATTCCTTTAACTTCCTCCACAACTAAGAGTTATCATCTATCCTGACACAATATGACAATGTCAACCTCTGGATCGTTCGTCCATCAGAATTTTCTCCTCGAGTTTTATCAACTATTATTACGAGTAGGTCTTCCACTTGGAGTCGTTTCCCCCACTTGTATCTACATCTTCTGATACAAAATTGGCTAACGGTTAAGATTCAAATTCACGAATGGACCCCTGATATGCCCTCCCTCGAAGATTTCAGAACCACATTTGCTTCTCATCCTGAACAGTTAAGGAAGGAACATACGGTCAACACTGTACCTCAGGTTCTCCTATAGGCATAGCATTCCACTTCTAAAATTGGTGGTTGTCTCCAACCATTATAATTTCGTCCCGAAAGCCAAGAAATTTTTTTCTCTAAATTTCCACTTTCGGTTTGCCACACTTCGTTCTACATTTAAGCCTTTGGATACTTTACCGCCTTTGGTAAAGACACATACAATTTTCGCGTTTCTAAAATTTCCCGTTGATAGTCTATACACGTTTTTGTAAAACGTTGGGTAAGTTTACCCCCGTACCTCATTTGACTATAACAGCATTTGAAAATCATTGTTGCACCTTAGTCGCCTTTCAAATCTTTGCTTCTCGTGCCATAATGGAGGTGACCTCGACTACGGTCGTCATCCTCGAATATATTTCCTAATCTCAACTGAGTCCTGCCTCCTGATGTACGCTTAACGGTCTTCTTCTGACATCTGTCATCGCTCGGCACACGCACACATCCAAATGAAATTAGAATTCACTAATGCATACACATTATAGCAGGAGAACGAAATCTCACCAAAGGAATCGACAATCCTAAACATAGGGCTCTATAACAAACAAAGTAACGCTGAAAGCATAATAAGCCGTACAGATCCTAAGGACACTAGAACCTGATGCTCTGATACCACCTATGACACCCCGCCTAATTAAATACCGGGCGATCACTCCTTTATGAAATTAAATCAAGGTAAACAGTTGGTTCATTCTCAGTATCACTGTCGATAAAAATAAATTTTCCAATTTAACACCCTAAATAATTAAGCTAAGTGTCAAAACCATTTCATACATACTTTCCAAATTTTAATTAAAGAAAAAGATTTATTCATTTAAAAACAACATTTCTACAATTAAGAATCACACCACAATAAACCAGATAATATAATACATTCGTAAATCGAATGTCAACATATGAAATTTAAAGTCACAAATCCAAACTGAATAAATCCCATGGAACAATACTGGAAATAACTGAAATATAAATGTCCCAACAACAATGAAGTAATGGAAAGGGTGACACATGCCCAATAAATGAGAATACTAGAAGTGGAGTCAATAAAGGAAGCCGTCTACGCAAGTGACCTGCAACTCCCACCTAAGTTGCAGCACATTCCTCTCAATGGATCCTAAGCAAGACGCCCCTGTGGCTGGGCACCTGAAATATATACATAAATATACAAGAGAGAGAGAGAAAAAGAAACGGGTCAGAGCCCGAAAGTGTGTTTGATTTAAAATACGTTTAGCAAGTATTTAAACTGATACAGGACAATGCAATAACATATTAGTACGTCCCTCTCTTGAGAAATACTCACCTCTCTTCTAATGTGCACACCTATCGCACAAACCTTCCCAACAATTTAACTCATCATTTTATCATACTAACCTTCCCAATAATTTATCGTATCTTAAACTTACTCATAAGATTTCAAACCGAACAATATTTTTGTTTAAAAAGAATACTTCCAATTAGTAGTACAACTCTTATTTTAGCTTTTATTCATATATAAAGTTTCCCAGTGTCATATTATACTCTCACAAAACAAGTACTTACTATATGTCCCAACAACCATGTCCTACTTATCAAATCACAGTAGGCAGTTTCAAATTTCCAAATCTCATATATATATATATACTAGTATAATATATATAAATAAGAACACCCCGAATAAAACTATGGTGCGTGCATACTTCTACTATCCAAACCCCATACCACTCATATCAAGGGGAATACAAGTTCGGAATCACTCTCGAACTGTATTAACACATACACAAACAATATCGAGGCGAAGCATAGATTCCAAGTCTCTAAGAGGATGGCACATACTCGCGTCTCTTAGGACCGTCTGAACTATCGATTCAATAGCCTGTACCAAGGATATCTATCTTCTAGGGTACAAGTCAATATCCCCCATAAAGGTCCCATCGAGATAAGACTGTCCCAGCGCGGTAACCTCAAGGATAGCAAGTAGCGCGGTATATTTTTCCACATGCATATAATACATGTACACACAATCATATAATTATACCACTTTATCATATTAATATAGGTTCTTCTCGTCACCCATAATTATACCATTTATCCTTAATTTCACATTTATAGAATTATGTATAAGGTTTCATCTCTAACTTTAACTCGAAGGGTTTTCTCACTTAATACGCGACATTCATTGACTCTATCCTTCTAAGTAGGAAAATTCAGTAGGTATACCTCTATTTACTATCGTAGCTGTTCGCCGCATTCTCTCACTTGAAATACGTAGTTTCATTGTTCAAGATATAATTATCCCAAAAACAAGATTTTCGTCTTATAATAACGTTCTCAACATTTATTCATATGTCCTACTGGTCCTCAATGTCTCCCAAATTGTTTTATCAAGAATGCCCAAGAATTATATCACAACAATTTGAATTTAACTCATTTAAAGAGGGAATTAGGAGTCTGCCAGGAGGGGTCGATCGATCGAAGCTTGGGGCTCGATCGATCGAACCTTCGATCGATCGAAGCTCTAGGCTCGATTGATCGATCAAGCAGGTCTGCGAAAAATTCTGCAGAATGCAGTTACGGGTTTCATCACCAAAATTACACCAAATCCATATTTTCAAGTTCCAATCGTCCCAGAATTCTACTACTAACATTATAACAATATACCTGATGATTCTAACGTGAGGCATGTACATATTCATCATTTAAATACGGATTTTCAACCTAAAATTATATCCAATTATCAAGAACCCTAGAATTTTCTTAAACAGTTTTCTAACAAATATTTCTCCATAATTTCTTTCTTAAGATCATCAAAATTTTGTGGGTTATATTCCTCTACATGGCAAGGATTCCAGAATTTCATATAAATCATTTCTACATGCATTTTCCTAACACAAATTTGGGTGTTCTTCCATATTTATCATCTCTAATCAATCCTAAACCAATATGAAGATTGCATTAACGAAAATACGCAAGTTAAACACTTGCCTGGGATTTTTGGTATTCTGATTCACGGCTGATTTTGGTATGACTGCGTTCCTCGTATCGCGATCTACGCGGTGGTGGTGGCGGCGGTGCAAACCGGCGACTTTTTGGCCTTGAATTGCCTTGGAGCTCTCTCCTCTCTTCTCCAATGGCTGTCACTTGTTTTCTGAATATTCTAACCCTAAAAGACTAACCTAGTTGGCTGATATAGGTTGCTGAATTTTGTGGGTTTAATTACCCAAAAAGGTGAAATGACTAAATTGCCCTCCCGGGGTACCAATTAGGCCTAAAAACGCCCCGAGACCCAAACTAAACCCCCGGGTACACTTTTTTGACTATCTCGACCCTTCCGAACGCGTTGGCGCACTCAAAAAGACCATACAAAAAACTTATAAAATATTCACTTTTTATTTAACAAAATTAGTCCTGACGTGACACGGGCACGTCCCGACTTAAATTTCCGAAATAGTCATTTAATTCACTCATGACAACATTATAAAAATAAATCTCTTATATTACTATACTCATCCAGTAATATGCAACAAATAACAAATTTCCAATAATTACTAACTCTCGTCACGCTAGTAAATATTCAAAGCAACATTCCGGATTAAAATTAAATTAATTTATCTCAATTAAATTTATTAAATCCCATAATTTTAAAAGCTATAAAAATACGGGGTATTACATTTCCCTCACACCTTCACATTCTTACTTGACTACTTTCTCTCAGTCTTGCAAGATGGCTCTCCCTAGTAGCATTGAGTTTGTAAATTACCTCGAAGCCTTGGAAGTGATGTGCTCTTATAACATCAACATATGTCGAGTTTCTTTATGGAACAATCTGCCCATTGAGTGGAACATGCTGATGGCGATGGTATAATTTTGGTACCCCGAAGACCATGTATCCCATTTTGGGTTGGATGAAGTTTGTCCTACCTACGAGGAATTTTCTGCCATATTGGGGATAAATCCCAGTGTTGTTGCGGCTTTACCCGAATTTTCCCATTCTCCCAGGAATTTGCTGGTTGGGCTTCTTCGCATTTTGCCTTCGGCGGCTAGATAACTGGTTGCTAGAGGAATGATTTCCCTCCCGGTGGTGTTGCATTCCGTGCATTTGCAGGAAGATGGAGATGTTGGATATGCTGGAGTCGTTGCTCTGGGCTTGGTTTCAAAATTACTGCTGGCAACTGGGGAACTGCTGGTGGATTCGCAACTTGCAGCCATTACTTCATGGATGTCATACCGTCACAATCCTGCGACAATGATACTGGCGGAGACCTTGAATGGTCTGGATGCCTGGCGAGAAGGTCGTTCTGACTTCCTGCAGGGTAGCCCCATGATGTTATTCATGTGGTTGTCTGAAAGACTCCGCCTGGTGACTCTTCCAGAATATCCTTTGTCGGTTGTACCAACTTCTTTTCGCGTCACTTTTTCTATATTGGCCTAGATATTGCAAGCTGGGAGAATTGGTTTGTGGCGCATGGGGCTCGAAATTTGTACTGGTTAGTGCCTTGGTGGGGACAGTTGCTGCCTGTTCTGGAGTTAGGAGAATACCCATATGTGTGGTTGGTCGGTCTCAGAAATACCTCTTTCTATTTCCTTTGGCGGCTTCTGCGCCAATTTGGCTGGGCACAGGTCGTGCCACCTCGGACACTAAAATTCTTTCTGGTAGAGGATTTGACCGAGCGCCTGCGTCTGCTGCTTGGCTCTCTGTGGGAGAATCGGTGTCCATCAACCCGTCCCTCTCAGTCTATTGGGAGAGTTTAGCATATCACTGGGGATTATATGAAATGGTTGTGGAGGAAAGTATTTAGTAAGATGTTGGCAGTGGAGACTGAACATAAGTGGTTTGTTTATTTTGACACCATGGAGGGAGGTGTTGTGGTTTTTTCGAAGCTGGTTCAAGTTTATCGGTCCATGGAGTGTCTGCGTCACTCTGTTCAGGCAGGGGAAACATGTGGACCCCAGGATGCAGATGATGATAACGAAGCAGGCTCCTCTGGTAGCTGTGGGTAGGACTCCTGGAGAGTTTATTGTGTAATGGGGGATAAATGCGGGGATTTTATTATGACTTTCTAGGAAGGTGGGGGGAAGGGATTTATCCGTTCCTTTTCTTATTTAATTTGTACTGTAATTTCCTATTAAGGAAATAAATAAGTTTCTGATCATCCAGCTGTGCCTTTGATGAGTTTGTGTTGTTTGAATTATCTATACCGATCGCTAAGGCATACATAATCTTTTCGTTCAAATATATGTTAGAATTTATTGTTGTTCTCGGAGGTAAGAAAAGAATAGTATTTTGTGAAAAAGAAAGGGTCGTGCTCATGTAAGGTGTAGGAGCTTCCTACGTACCTCTGGGGTTTTTGAAAAGTTTTAATTTTGGTTGAAAATGATTTTTGTAGAGGATCAAGCCCGCATACTTCTGATAAGGGGAAAATGAAGAGTTTTTTTTTAGAATAGAACGGAGATGAGAAGAATCGTACCGCGTCGAGATTTCGAACTAGGGGTAGAACTTCTTGAGACAGTCTAGGTTGACTGGATGGGCCATCTCTTCCCCATCCAAGTCGGTGAGCAGAGTAGCACTGTAAGACAAGATCTTCTTTACAATGTAGGGTCCGCTCCAATTGGGTTTGAATTTCCCTCTGGGGTCCCAAATGGGTTCTATGATTTCTATGAGGGCTAGGTCCCCTTCTAGGACAACGCGGTCCTTGACTCTCTTTTTGAATGAATGCGCTATTCGGAGATGGTACCCTTGTATGTGGTATAGTTCTTTTAATCTATTTTTTTCTAGGAGGGTCAGCTCGTCAAGACGGCTTTGGCACCAGTCTTCTTCGCTGACCTTACTTTCAAGCATGACGTATAGCAAGGGTATTTCCAGCTCCACGGGTAGGAATGCTTCCATACCGTAAACTAGAGAGTAAGGGGGGTAGCCCCAGTTGAGGTTTGAATTGAGGTTTGGTAGCCCCAGAGGGCGTACGGGATCCGGTCAGCCCAATCCCAATATCTTTCGATCATCTTGTTGATGATGTCTTTGAGGTTCTTGTTGGCGGCTTCAACTGCACCATTGGTCTGAGGTCGGTAAGGGGAAGATTTGTGTCTCTGAATACCATACTCGTTGACCACTTATGTGACTTCTACCTCAAAATACAACTCGTTATCTGATACTAGCTCGTGCGGGACCCCATACCGAAAGATGATGTTTTTCTTGATGAATTTGGCCACCTTCTTAGCGTTCAGTACTTCATATGACTCAGCTTCAACCCATTTGGTGAAGTAATCGATGGCAACTAGGATAAACTCATGCCCATTGGAAGCCTTCGATGTAACCTTCCATATAATATCGATGCCCCAGGTGGAGAACAGTCAGGGAGAGGTCATATTGTATAATTTTTGCGGAGGCAGATGTTAAAGGTTGGGGAATTGTTGGCATTTGGGGCATCTCCAGACATAGGCGGTGCAATCCTGGGTCATAGTGGTCCAGTAGTAGGCATGTCGGATGATCTTATTGGCAAGCATGTGACCGTTCATGTGGGGTCCACATTCCCCGCTGTGGATTTTCAGCATTATCTTTCCAACGTCAGCCCCTACAATGCAGTGCAGATGAGTTCCATCGAAGTTTTGTTTGAGCAGTGCTTTGTGACAGATGATGTAGTGGGCGGCCAGTCTTCAGAGGGTTGCTCGATCTTTCTTGTTTGAACCCTCAAGATACCTATTATGCTTGAGGAGGCTCCATATATCATAGTACCAACAATTGGCTATCTCGGGATCTTCTATGGTGACAAGCTCAATGTGGTGGTAGTAGGTTGGTTTGTCCTGCTTTTGAACAAGGAAGGGGGTCATTGTTATTTCTTCGGGCATGTCGACCATGGAGGATAAGGTATCAAGGGCATCGGCTAGGTTATTCTTTGCTCGAGGTAGGTAATGGAATGTGATATCTTGGAATTAGGAGGCTAGTTCTTCTAAGTGGACATGGAAGGGTTGGAGTTTCTCGTCCTTGACTTTCCACTTTCTGAGCACTTGGTCGATGATGAGGGCAGAATCCCCGTAGACGTATAGGCATTGAATACCTCTCTCGAGAGCAACGTCGAGGCCTATCGTGCATGACTCGTATTCATCCATGTTGTTGGTGCAAGGTAAATCCAACTTAATGGCGATGGAACTGTGGGAGTCATCTAGGGCGATCAAAAGTATACCAATGTCATATCCCTTTTTGTTGGCAGCGCCGCCAAAGAACATTTGTCATCGGAGGTTGTCTTGAGCAGTGCAAAAGATGTTTTCATCTGAGAATTCGGAGATCCAAACATCGGCTTCTTCTACGGGGTGATCAGCGAGGTAGTTAGAGATGGATCTTCCTTTTATGTCTTTCTGCGTGACGTATATGATATCAAATTTGGCTAGGAGCATTAACCATCGATCCATTCGGCTGGATAAAGAGAGTTTGTTAAGAAGGTATGTGATGGGGTCCATTCGGGATACAAGTTTGATGGGGAAGGCGAGCATATAGTTCCATAACTTTTGGGTGACCCAGACAAGTGCGATATATGCCTTTTCCAAAGCGGTGTAATTAACCTCATACCTCGCCAATTTGCGACTGGCATAGTAGATGGCTCTTTCTTTGCGGTAATCTTCAAGGTACTGGGCTAGAAAAGGCCCGGCTGCTGTGTCGGTTATGGTTAGGTATAGGAGAAAGGCGATACCAGGCTGTGGTGGCATGAGTACCGGGGGTTGGGTCAGATATTGTTTGATTCGATCAAAAGCTTCTTGGCAGGCCTCGTTCCAAACCTTAGTTGAATCCTTTCGGAGGAGTTTGAAGATAGGTTCGCAGATGGAGGTTAACTGGCTGAGGAACCGACTGATGTTTTATAATTTCCCAAGGAAACCTCAGACTTCTTTTTCTATTCAGGGAGGTAGCATCTCGAGTATGGCTTTCAGCTTGGCAGGATCTGCTTCTATCCCCTTCTCACTAACCATGAATCCTAAGAGTTTTCCCTTTGTGACGCCAAAGACGCATTTTTGCAGATTGAGTCTCATCTGATACTGTCGCAGTCGCTCGAAGAACTTTCAGAGATTAGGAACATGACCCTCTCTAGTTTTGGACTTGATAATCATATCATCCACATAGACCTCAACTTCTTTGTGAATCATATCGTGCAGGATGGTTGTGGCAGCCCTCTGTTTGGTAGCCCTAGCGTTCTTGAGAGCAAATGGCATAACAGTGTAGCAAAAGGTTCCCCGTGGGGTGATGAATGCAGTTTTTTCTTGGTGGTCTGGGTGCATTTTGATTTGGTTGTATCCGTCAAACCCGTCGACGAATGACTTGAGAGTATGACTGGCTGTGTTGTCCAAAATCATGTCGATATTGGGTAGCGGATAATCATCCTTTGAAGAGGCTTTGTTCAAATCTCGATAGTCTACACACATCTGAACTTTTCCTCCTGATTTCGGCACGAGCACTATGTTGACTAGCCATGTGGGATATTTGATCACACGAATGAATCTACGTTCAACTGTTTAACCACCTCTTCCTTGACTTTGAGCGACCATTCGGTGGTGAGCTTTCTCAACTTTTGTTTAACCGGCTTGTAATCTGAGAGAGTAGGGATCTCGTGCTGAGTTATTTCAGGATCAATGTCGGGCATATCATCGTAGGACCATGCGAAGACATCCACAAATTCCTTTAGCAATTCTTTGAGTTATGCACGCTCATGCTCGTCAAAAGTAGCCCCTATCCCAATCTCGTGCGATTGGCTACTAGACACGAGGTTAATAGCAACAGTCTCTTCTTCATTAACTTGAACGCGATTATGTTGTTTATTATTAACCTTATTTAGATCAGTTAAAAATTGTTCAATTCTAAAATCATCATCATCAAAAGTTTGATTAGAATCCAAACAGTTAATGTAAGGCACAACAAGATACTCAAAATCTTCGTTTATTTCATTGATAGAAAAAACAACACTGAGAACCTCGTCAAAAGAGGAATCGATTACATTTGAACAAGGATAGACAACAGAAGAAGAAATAGGGTAAATATTAGGATTAGGGGAGATTTCAGCAGGTAGAACAGGCATAGCATGCCAGTTGAGGAGAGGTGTATTAGCAACTTTAATCAGGTGGGATGAATCCAGTGATGTATTGCCTGAATGAACCATGTAGAGTGTTATTCCCAGTATCTGTAAGTTGAAGGAGTCTTCAGAGTTACTTTCCTCAGTCTCTTCTGTATCTCTGATGAGCGGTTATTCATGGTATTGGGAACTCTCGGCCCATACATAGTTGTCTTGGAAGAAGATCTCCATTCTAGGCTTCATCTTCTTGTCTGTATGGTCATACCATGGTTCTGAAAAGTCGCAAAAGGGGAAGTCATCACCCTCTTTGATGAATCGTTTATTCAAGGAATCACTTGGGATAGTCTGGACGTAGTCTAGTCTCCTCTTTGATCAAGACTGGTGAATTATTCTGAGCTCTTGTTCTGATGGTTGATACCCCAAACTACAGGGAGGAAAATCCTTCTTTAGTTCAATCGGCTCAAGTATCCCTTGCTTTCTTTGTCCTAGTCCCAGTCCGGGCATGAAGTGCATGTTTCTGAACATCTGAATCACATTGACATTGCCATGAGGGTCGTATTCTGGACAAACCCTTTTTTTGAAGTTATCCCCTGCCGGGAGTAGAAGTGGTTCAACTTGAAATCCTGATAGGAGCATAGCATTTGACCCGGGCTGTATCTCAAGGATTGGACTGCTTGTACTTGCACCATCGGCATTGTCGTCATCGCCCAAGATGGTAATGACCCGTCCATCGGCGAAGAACTTTAATTTCTAATAGAGTGAGGAAGACACACCCTTGATAATGTGGAGTCAAGGTCGTCCGAGTAACAGGTTGAAACAAGCTGGGATATCAATCACTTGGAATTAGATGACAGGGTTTATAGGGCCATCCCCTATTACAAGCTTTATGGATCCCATCACCTCCCGACGGGTATTTTCGTAAGCACGCATAGTGGCGAAAGTTGGAGCGGGGTCGCTTTCTTTCAGTCCTAAACATTTGAAGGTTCTCAATGGGCAGACATTCAGGGCGGATCCATTATCGACAATAGAGAGTGGTACAACCTTCCCCATAACTTCGGCGGAGATGTTCAGTGCATGATTGTGGTTTGGCCCAATCTTGGGGATTTCCTCCTCGAAAAAGGATAGCATTTGGGTAGAGGTCAAGGATCCGACCAAATTTATCGCTTCTTCTGGTGTGGTAGAAGGATGAACGGTGGTTCCAGTGAGCAACTTGATCAAAGCATTTCTGTGTAGCTGAGAAGACATGAAAAGCCCTCATAGAGTGATGTTATCTTGAGTTTTCTTTAGTTGATTGAGGATCTTTCTCTCCTCGAGGGTCATTTCTGGCATAGGAGGGTTTTCCACTCCCTTTCCCTTGTCATTGGCTGGTAGTGGTCTTGGAATCAGGTAACGCCTCCCTGATCTGATCATGTGATTTACTGAAGAAGGGAAGAACATGAACCCTGTTTCCTCGTCAATCTCGGGTTGTTCTGCTACCTTATTTAGTTCTCCGAGGAGTTTTTCAAATGATATCATTACACACATATCGGCTACCGGGCCAGTTTTCTCTGAAGCTTTCTCTTCATTCGAATCTTTGAATTCTTCCCCCCATCCGGTGGTAATAATTATGTCTTTCCACGTAAAGTCGATGCATTCCATAACTTCAACGGCTTCTTCATATAAGTCATCCCATTTTGTGGGGATGTATAAGGTTGAAGGGACCAGGCGCCCTTGTAGCTTCAGAGTATCAAGTAACTCAGTCATACTGCAATGTTATTGGTTTGCCTGAATAATTCTTCCATGATCCGGACGACATCATCCAAGCTCACTTCATCGCCTAGTACTACCCATCTATCTGACTCTCGAGACCATTTTCGTGCTTCCAAGAATAGCGTACTTAACCTTTGGCAATCAATGACCATCTGTGAGGGCAGTTTCAGCTCGAACTCTAGGAGTTGGTTTAACACTTCTGACAATTCCATACTTCCATTTTCAGAACGTGTACGGACAACGATGCATGATCTGGTAAGGAGTGACAGTGCCTAATCGGTGAGACTAGTAGGGTGTAGGAGGAAATATGGGTAAATTTGGAGAGGTTTAGGAGAGTATATGGGTGTGATTTGGGTTGAGGGATCAAATTATGGGTTCTCTTCTAAGAAGATAGCATTGGTATGATTTGGAAGTGGGTTGTGAGTACTGTTTGGCTTAGGATTGGCTGGTGGGGTGATGGTACCCGGGTTAATTAGACCTTGGATTACATTTCTGAGGTGAAAGCATTAGTCGGTAGTATGTCCAGCAGTTTGGTGAAATGTGCAATGGGCATCTGCCTTGAAGTTTCTTGGGAGTGGATTTGGCAATGGACGGGGATCCAAAGGTTTGATAAGATTTCGTCTTAACAAGGCTTGATAAACTTTGGAGAGGGGAGCATGGAGCTAGGAGTATTCCTTTTGAACTGGGATAGGGCGGTTTTCTAGTGCCCATGATGTGGTTGGTTGAGAAATATTATTGATGGTTGAGACTGCGACACTGGCAGGCTTGTCATATTTCCTGGGGGTGAACTGTCTGGACACCTTCTTTGGGTCAACTTCTATTTTTGCAAGACCTTCCTTGATTTTTACTCTTGCTTATCTGAGAGCTCAAAAATGGGGATAGTATTTTCCTCCCATCGTTTCTCGGACATGGGGTAAGAATTTCTTCTTCACTATGCTGACTTGTTCTTCCTCGGAAGGCCGATTGGTCATAATTGCTGCTTTTTCCCTCCATCGGGCGATGTAGTTACTGACTGATTCTCCAGGTTTCTGTTTGAGCAGCTCTAAATCATGACGGGTGACCTCAATATCTTCATTGTATTTGTACTGCGATATGAATTCTCAAGCCACATCCTCCCAGCTACGAATTCTGGATTCTTCGAGAGACAAAAGCCATTGCAGGGCGCTATCCTTCAGAGTTTGCTGAAACAATTAGGCCATCACTTCTTCAAAAGCCCCTAGTAGAGTCATGGAACAGTGATAACTTCAGAGATGAACAATTGGGGGTCCACTTCCTCCGAATTTTTTGATATTTGGCATCTTGAACTTCTCGGGTAACCTTGCTTTAGGATAAGGAGACATGTGGGTGTAGTCCATGTAATTTCCTGAGATTCTGACTTGGTCAAACTTCTTGGTGAGCATCTTGAGATCTTCTTTGATTTTTTTCAATTCTTCTTCTTTGAGGTTAATGACTATAGGCAAGTTAGCCCCATGTTGGGCAAGATTCGGCATCGAAAGCTGGGTAGGCGGCAGCCCATTAGCAGGAGGAGCATATGGAGCGTATTGATACTCTTCGGGAATCTAGATGGGATCAGGTGGATCCATAGCGCGAGGAAATAGGGCCTCGGTCTCTTGAGAGATGGTAACCTGGTTTCGTTGTATCTCTCGGACCTCGATTTGGAGGTTGTCAATCTTAGACACAAGCTGATCTAGAACTGCCGTCAGATCCGGCTGCGCCACGGGTACTTGATCTTTGTTTTCCATGGAAAGAGGATGGATTTTGGACTCGAAAGGAGTAATAAGGGAACGGACAAAACTCCGGGGTGACTTGACTGAAGACCTAAGCCAATAGGGAGCCAGGCCAAGCGTTTGCGATCGACCTGAGAAGGCGCCAAATGGGATTTATTTTTTAGGAAAAAAAAGGGGAAGATATTTTGACATTTTTTTCGAGATGGAAAGACAACATGTTTTTGGATTTTTGATAGAGAGATGAGAAATGTTTTTGGATTTTTGATAAGGAAAGAAATGTTTTTGGATTTTGGATAAAGAAAAAAAAAAGGAATTTCCCCCTTTGGAGACGGTCTCAGCATGCTTATTATAATTATTATGTTTTCACTTGTATTAATTCTCTTAAATGCAAAATGAAATGCCGGACGGGACCCGAGCCTGGAAAAATTGGGTTTGTAATATATGCAAAGCTATGGCTTAACTTGTGACCAGGCTCACGGACAGGGTCCCATTTTAAAAATGTGAGAAAATTCGGGCGGCAGGCTGACCCGGAATTTCGGCAGAGTTTCGGGTTGAAATCGGCAATCTAACATGTGTGTCCTAGGGTTGACACCTATATGCGGGTATGCAGTTAGTTGGGTGAATTGGAATGGGTTCCCCCCTTTGGTGTGACTTCCACGATAACGTATTACTCTTGCGGGCAATCAGTACGTGTGGACAAGCCATTTGATATACCTGAGTGCACGTGAATTGCCTCACTATATACCTCGTGGGGACGGTACGTGTGAGAGCGAATTCGATATACTCGGCGTACATGAACGAATTCCCTGCGATATACCTCCCGTCATGACTTTGGTCAAGCGGTACGATGCGGGGGAACCGTTCGATATATGTCGAAAGTACTTGTCCATTGGAAGGTGAGAGTCATATCGCTTAGGCTAACTGCGACCTTCCGGACTAGCGCCCATCACGAAGTGACCCTCCAGTTACTGGGTAAAATTTGGTTAATAGCATTGCTCTTTGGTGATGTCGTGTGAATCATGCATGATCCTCTTATTAGTATCTTATGAGAATGTCTTTTTTGATTAAGACAAACAGGGAGGAAAATGCAAGTACCAATGGTACACTAAGTATGGTTGGGGCGTGCAACATGTGGATATATGTGACCCTAGGTGCATGTGGTGCGAAGTGTACATGGAGAATTTTCTACAAGTGTTTGAATAGAAGCATAAGCATAGGATACACATGAGTAATAAAGGGGGAACATGAAAATAGGGGGACAATATAAGCAAACATAACATCCATGTAAATAGAGTCTAGCCCTCAAAATAAACATATAATATTTCCCTAGCAGATTCGCCACTGTGGCCATCCCCGACCCTCGCCTGCGCAACGGAGGATCCTCGGGTCCCCCGCGTCCCTCTCGTGAGCGCTTCGACCGGCATAATTTGAGGTGAGGTGAAAGATGTGGAGAGATTAGAGTCTCCAGTCTATTTTACTCAAAACAGACAAAAGAAAAGAGGAAGCCATCTCGAAGGACAGCATCCAAAGACATACTGGTGCATACGAAACCAAAATGATTCGAGAAGGGTCCGGAGGCTAAGTTACGAAATGGGAAGGTGTTAGGCACCGATTCCGCCCTTTCGGTCTCTAATGGATATTTGTTATTTTACTTTTATTTTCCTCATGATATGTGTGCATGTGTATATATAGTGGAGATAGGAATCATCGACTTGTACCATGGAAGAGGTAAAGCGAGTCATCCGTAGGAAGGTATAAAAATAATATTAGAAAATAAGATTTACGCGATCATACTTACGTTAATCATTATGAGGGAACGATAACGCACACGGAATGATACGCCCTTAAGAACAAATATATATATATATATATATATATATATATATATATATATATATATAATGGAGTTTAGAGAAAATGAAAATGAGAGAAAAAGTAAAAAATAGGACTCCAGTCTCGGGTTTTACCCCGAAATGCCTACGTAGACCATAGAGGCATCAAAGTCCATGTAGTTCGCATACAAAACGAGGGGTGGGGTTTATCCCATAAATCCAACCGGGGATTCTCTTATTTCTGTGCGTGTGAGTGTATAGAAAAAGTATTTTAGTGATGAGAAAAGTGTGAGAAAAGTATGAGAGTTCTCGTTTGGAATTTATGAGCAAACCCTCTTTTTCTTATTTTTTGGGTTTTTATTTATATGAAAATAAGAGATGTTAAATAATACTAAATAAAAAGTATATTAGGATGTATGAGATGAGATAATAAAAGTGCTAAGTAATAAAATAAGATATTGTGAATTTATGAGAATTTAAGGAGAGAGTTGAGGAATTGGACCTTCTTGAAGATCTTGAGCTTGATCTTGAATGTTGGAGAGAAGCCCTTAGACTTGGATGAGGATGGAGGGTAGTTAATTCACCAAGTTTGATGAAAATGATGGTGAAAAGTGAAGGAGGGAAAGGGATTTGGGTGTAGAAATCACGTTGACTTCGAGAGAGGTTTTCTGGATCTGCTGAGAGTGATTTCTATCAAATCTAGGCTCTTCTTACAAGTGAGGTCATGGCCTCCTTTTTATAGGCCCAGGTCATTGCCGATCGGCATAGCCATGTTCCTGCCATTCGACGGGTGCGTTTAGGCACACTGCCGATAGACAGGGTCGGGGACCTGCCGTTTGGTAGTGTCTTTCAGGCCTTTTCGGAAAATCGGTCGCAGAATGCAAACCATTGATCAGAATTGTGCACGGAGTGGACCGTTGGAAAGTTAATTTAGAGACCTTCAAAAGTCCTTTGGACTTCTCCCGGGTTTAGGAGTTGACATTGGTCAAATATGGCTTGGAAGCATTCATCAGTCCATTGGACAGGGAAACTTCGGACGCAAACGGATCGTTCATCTGCATGGTAAGTCCAAATCGCACACGGGGCAGACCGTTGGAAAGTTTAGGAGATGTACTTAGACATTACAAAGAGTTTTATCTGGTTCGGGGAGTTGACTTTGGTCAACCGAGCCCTAGAAGCATTTGGTGACCTTTCGGAGTAAAACGGATCGCTCATCCGTACTGTAAGTCAGAATTGCGCAGAGGACAGACTATTGGAAAGTGGATTCAGTGATCTTCAAAGATTCATTCAGTCTCGATCGAGCTGAAGAGCTTACCTAGGTCAAACAGAGCTCGGGAGCGCCCAGTGGACTCCTGATTGAGTCTCGGGGGAAATGGGTCATTCGTCCGCATGGTAAGTCGGAATCGTGCACGGGACGGACCGTTGCAAAGGGGTTTCAGTGCCCTTCGGAGATTCATTCATTCTAGATCGAGTTGAAGATTTTGACTTTTTGTCAAACGGAGCCTGGGAGTGCTCGATGGCTTCTAGGTCAGTACCCGGGGTATGACCTGGGTTTGTAGTGATGAAGGGAGGTGCTAGGGACCTAAGGAGAGTTTTAGGGGGTAACAGAATGGGGTGTCTACAATGGTAGCATCTAGAGAACACCCGATGAGTGCCTACTCGGGGGATAATATATATCTACGTCATGTATATGTGAATGTTGTAGGATTAGTACGTATATATGGTATAATTATATACGAGACAATACAGGATGAGAATTGTATCATTTATATAACTTGTGAAACAGATATATAGTATTGAATTGGAATTGATTTAAATAAGTTCGTGTGAATAATAAACTTACAACTCATATACATGATGTGAATCGTATAAGTGGTATAACCCGTGAGAATGTTATATGGAAATTAACTAAGAAATGACTTAATTAAGCTAATAAGATTAATAACTTATAAAGTATACTAAACCCACTATGGATAGAGTAGTGGGATATATGTGAGAAGACTAGTTACGGGGTGGTTATCTAGATGGGTTAGATATAGTACGTTAGGCATGCACATTAGTGGATGGGTGAGGTATCCTCAAGAGAGTGTGCGGCACTAATTTAAATATGGAGAGCATACTTGCATTTTCATTTACTGCATTTAAATTCACTTCCTAAATATTTTCAAAATATTTTGGGTTTTAACCCTTGCTATAAAATAATTTTAAAACCTTTTAGGTGTCCAGCTACAGGGATGCCATAATTGCTATATTCCAGGTTTTCACAGTTGCGACACATGTGGATGTTGCAAGACTTTGACTTAGCCATTTCAGTCATTTCATTCCTAGAGTAAGATGCAGTCAGTATTCCACTTGGGCATGTTGATCGAGTTATCCATTTTATTTCAGTTAGTTGATGTATTCAGTTATTACTCATGTGATTCATTTCGTTATTTGATTTGTAGCTGATGGTTGTCTCGGCAAGGATTATATTTATTCATGTCTAGTATTGTTCATTTCAGTGTTTGTGTGAATGGTTAGTTGTATATTCTTTCACATGTTATCGTTGGGATGCTAAATAAAAAGATAAAATTTGGCACCATGTCTTTTGAATGCTAGGTGGTTAGTAAGTTTTAAAAAGTTTTCGACAGTGATGCTAAGAATGAACCAGATGAGATTCCTGTTTAATTTGATATAGGACTGATCTCCCGATATTTTATTAGGCGGGGTGTCACATTAGATTGCTTTCTTTGGCATGGATGTCGCCTAGTTTGCTTCCCTCTTGTACTTTATGTGATCCCAGTAATGGGAAGTTATTGATTCATTTTGATCCGGGTGCAACACTGTATAAACTCAGTAGTGATGCGGTTAGGTCTGTTGTGGCTGATGCATCACAGTATGTGGGTTTGCTCTTCTTCGGATACACCTTTATTCTACACCAGTCTATGTGTGTGCGTGTTCTCGCGCTCTTACTTAAAGTTTACATATGTTACTTGATTGCTTTAGGTTAACAGGTATTAGTTCGCCGATATAACAAGTTGTAACTTGGTCATGCACCCCGAGGTTGTAACTCGAGAATACTATGATTATGGAAATCGAGGAGATGATTGCTTGTATGTGTTCATGTGGTGATACTCAGGGTAACCCTAGTTCGACATAGAGATCTCGTAAGAGATATCTGTTGCATAGAACTAGTTGATAAGGCGATTATCTTAGAAGTCAGTTGATATGTGTAACGAGTGGTGTTGAAATTACACCTGCCTAGGCTAGGGGTGATCCGAGAATTCATTTCGGGAAACATGGGCTGTGAATCCTAACGTGGTAATGATCCGTGTTAATGAGTTCATTGATGACATGGTGATGTTGGTCAAGTATCACAATCTCGAGGTTTTGGTTAAATAGACACGTTAGGTGTGCCTGAAGACTAGCAATAAGGCCTTAGGGCCCGTCGTGATCAGATTAGCAATGATGCTTGACTAAAGTGAAATACTTGGGGTGAGACCATGGTATTAAGAATGCCTAGGATTGGAAACCGATTGTAGATGGCTACAGTATAAATGGTGATAAACCTAGAATTTAGAGGACGAAATTCCCTATGGAGGGAAGTTTGTACTACACCACCCGATAAAATTAATTAAATTTCATATTGATTAAATAAAAGGAGAAATTAATTATGAATAAAAGAGAATTGTTGAATTATGGATTTACACATTTATGGATTTTAGATTTATGGTAACAAATTAATTGAAAACAATAGAGGCTTCTTTTAAGAGTCCGGAACTGTTAAGTGCAGATACGGAAGACTTAGGAGCTAAGTGGAAAGTTCATTGCTCGAACGAGAGGTAGCCTCGTCCAAGCGACCTGCAACGTCACTTGAACGATGTCCGATCAAATCTGTGGATAGCCGGCGTAAGCTGTGTGTAAAATATGTCGTTGGGCGTTTACGCCTCTACACAAATAAATACCTAAACTTGGCGCACTAACTACGAAGTGCAGCGGCAAGTAAGGATCGAATCCACAGAGACTAGATGTTAGAATTCTATTAATTTAATACTTCACAAATAAAAGTGTAAAAGATGATATGTGAGCAAATCATTAAACTAGGCATGTATTTAAACTTAGATTAACAAAACGAGTAAAACTATAGATTGAGAGTCATCTCCCTCACACGGGCTAAATAGCATAAATGGTTACATGAACATAATAGTGCTAATAAGATTAATCACATTTGGAAAATTAATTAAACCAAGAGTTGTCACCATCTAAATTCTCATAAAAGCTTAATTTGAGCTCGGTGTCAACGAAATTCTCGAAATTACACATGAAAGGTTGTAAATATGGAGCATACGTGATATACCCCATTAAATATACTAAGTGCCATACAAAGAATAAATTAACTCATTAAAACTACCCTAGATCCATCATACCATAGCAAAGCAACTAATTAACCCATGTGAGTTTAACAATCTCAACCTAGATTAAGTTACCTACAAATCATGTTAAATGACATTAATTAAACGGAACCAAGTAAATGAAAGCAATTAAGTAAGTTACAAAGCAAGAAGTGCACAAAACAAAGCAATAAATTAACAATGTAAGCTTAAATTAATGAAAGAGATGATGAATAATGACTTACAAACCCATTTAGGTTAAACCCTATGAGAGAGAGAAGCAAAAACCCAAAATTCACCTCAAAACCCTCCTTCCTCTAACCTAATTAGAAAGCTTGATAAAAGAAGATGAAAAATCGATTATTGGAAGTATATGTCTTCAAATACACAAAACCCACTTAAATAGTAAGTGGAAAAATAAATAAAGATAAAAGAAATGATTTGGCATAACTAGTTTTGGTGTTATCCTTCCTCCGCGAGAAATCCCGTAACTTCTTCGTTATTGATCGGAATCACGCACTGTCAATAGTCACGTGAAGATGACTCAGAGGGTTTCAACTTTTATGAAGACATTGGTCCAGAAACCCAAATTGTGAATTTACTAAAAATTCCCCTGTACGTGTAATTGTCGACAGAACTTCCTCGGAACACTACCGCACTTCACACTAAACACCGTAATACCTACAAAAGCTCAATTATACCTCGTAAAACATGTAGACATATAAAATTGAGATTTTCTAGTTAACGATCATAAATATAGGAATTAAAGTACCGAGGGGGCTAAAATGCACAAGTAAAGAGGGTGAATATATGCAATATTCAAGTCGAATCATCTGCCTCCCTTATCGTGTTGTCATCTCTCTAATCGTGGATCAAGGTGGGTCACTTCGTGGGATTTTAATGTTTGGATGAGTCAGGGGGTTCAATGAAGGGACTTGTGGATTTTTGAATTGAACGAAGAGAAAGAGAAGAAACGCTGGATGCGGGGTACTTACATCAAGAGAAGAAACATTGGATGCAGGGTACTTACATCAGCTTTGTCACAATTATTGTCAAAATATGAGTCGTGGATCAAGTTTGTATGGGTGGGATTTAACCGAGGAAAGGTGTTAGGAGTTGTAGGGTTTATAGATTGGTGTATAAAGGAGAGAGTTGTGGGTAGAAAATCATGGACAATCCCTCCTCTCTCCCAAAGAGCACTCTGCTCTCCTATCCCTTTACTACCATCTGCCAATTTGTGTGTCAATACAGTGTAGTGAATATACTCATGTCAGAATAACTAATTTCCCCATTGTTAAGTTACGAGCTACGAAATATAAAGGGTATTATTGGGGGGTTTATGAGGTTATTCTTGGAGCAAGAAGGTGTATTTATGGAAGCATTTTTGGAGTGTATTGGAACTTCCGTGGAGGACTCATTAGTGGAGCTTTGTGACTCCCTTTAGGGACACCTTTGAAGGTGGGGGAGTCACCTATCCTCATCACCACCACCACTTTAGAGCTATTTAGGTGGGTAAACTACTCTTATTGTATTGAAGCTCTATTTGATGAATAGTGTAGCCATATTGTTGTTTATTAAGAGTAGGGTCGCGATGATATTATGATGTGTACTTAATAATCTGATAGTAGACATTTTTATGGAATAAAAATATGTAGAAAATATTGTTGTAATGTATTTTCTTAATAAACTGAAAGTAGACATTTTTACGGAATAAAAATGTGTAGAAAATATTAGTTGCGTATATTTTGTAATAAAACTGAAAATGGACATTTTTATGGAATAAAATGTAAAAAAATATTATTGTAGTGTATTTTCTTATTAAACTGAAATAAACATTTTCATAGGATAAAAATGTGAGAAATATCATTTTGGTATATTTCTAGTGAAAAAGAAATAATAAACATTTTATGGGATAAAAATGTAGCAAAAATTATTCTAGTATACTTTCTAGTAAAAGAAAATAATGGACATTTTTAGAGAATAAAAATGTAGAAATTATTATTCTAGTATATTTTCTAGTAAAAGAAAGTAATGGAAATTTTTATGGAATAAAAATGTAAGGAATTATTATTCTTGTTTAGAATAAAACGAAAATGCATGTTTATTGCAAATGGTATGAATTCTAGAATGAATGTATGTTTAATCCACTCAGTAAGATTTTAGTAATTAAAGTCCACTTTTTCATGCGTATAAACTTATAGTATTTTGATAATAAATATATGAGCAAGTTTAAGGAAAGTTGTGTTGGGTCTAAAGAGTTAGTAAGATAAATGGAGATTTTGCTCTTAAAAGAATGAGTGAAAAATGAAAGTATATTATGTAAAGGTATTATTTTACATATTCAAAGTGTAAAAGTGTCGAGTGTGAGAATTGGGTAATAGTGTGGTATTGAACAAGAGATAAAATGGCTAAAGGTGTTTTAAATTATAAGTTTGAAACTTAATAATCATCTGAGAAACGACACTTGTTAAGGAACTAAATTGGAAGTTTGATAAACAAAGGGAAAAATTGGTAATTTACTTAAAGTTGAACATTTTTATGGAATAAAAATGTTAAAGAATGTTGTTACACTAGTGTGTGTGAAAATGAATTAAGCCCTAAAGAGTGAATGAATTTAGTATAAATCGCGTGTGTGTGGATAAAGGACTTAAAAAAGAAAATAAATAATTTTCCATGTGTTAATGGGAAAACGGACAGTTAAGTTCGGGTTTTGGCTTCGGCCGAGTAAAAGTAAAGAAGTCAAATAATGTGGACATTTGTAAAATGTTAAAACAAATTAAAGGTACTCGTATGACATCGGGACAAGCAAGAAGGACCCGGAGCCCTTGGGTGAAAAATCCTAAACCACTAGCCAGAGCATATGGTGCGCATAGCCATCGGTGTAGAGCCCGTATAAGTATGCAATATAGGAAGATTTTGAGAAATAGTTAAATGAAATGTGGAATTAAAATCAAAAAATGGGTTATACGGTAAATATTTAAATACAACCTAACTTGAATGAACGAAATAAATGTGCCGGTAAAGGCTAAGTGGACAAGTTAATGCGTAAATCTACTATAGTCCAGAAGATAAGGAAAAATGGATAAATAAAGCGGATAAATGGGTGGTTAAGCAATCTAAATGGTGAAATACATATTTAACACAAGAGTGTGTTGTAAAGGATTTTTAAGGAGTAAATAAGTATTTTCTAATACGATGAATGCGTGTGTTAAAATGGTGGTTTTCAATTAAAATACTAAAGAATATTTAAATGAATAAAAGAATAAATTCCGGTAAAGGAATGATGTTGCTAAATTAAGTGTAAAGGTTTCAAGTGTTGAACCGGGTGTGTTGAACAAAGTGGAAAATGTCGAATATGAACAAAAAAACTTTAATAAGATTATGGTCAATTAATCTGGGGAAATGAGCTTTTTGGAAATAAATTGAGTAATGCATTAGAACATGCATTTTTTTAAAGGTATACATATGTAGATATATACATATTTTTGCATGCATGTGGTTGTAGCATGTGAGTATTCCTTTTTGTTGTTCGTTCCATTACCGCTTGTATAAATCCTACTGGGCTTAGGCTCACATCCCCACTTTGTTACGGAAGATTGGGAGGGGTTCCGTATTTTGAGGGCATTTTACATGTAAGTATATTTTATTTATGTTTACGTTAGTAGCTCTGTTTACTTGGACTTTGGGGTGCTCCCCATGGGTCCCTCACGTAGTTTATCTTGAAACTGGAATCGCATGCTAACAAGTGAAATGTTAATTAAAATAAGATTGGACTAGCACCATTATTTAGGTTGTTTCATTGCACTTCACACCTGACGTTCGAGACCGATCAGGTTGACTCATGAGAAATTCGAGTCAGGTTATTACAGCCAAAGGGGGACATTCATAAGGACAAATTTTTTAATATAGTCAATTTATATTTACTGTCTTAATTCTTTATTTGGACAAAACTTGCTTATGCCATACATTAGGTTTTCAGTTATTTGCCCTTCAAGCATATGATGCTTGTTTGAAGACTTTAATTGCCAAGATAGATTACCATTTCATACACATCGAGCTTCGTGACAAGTTTCACATCCAAGGGATCTCAATGAAGTATGATGCATATTTATGTTTGATCCCTGGATATGTTTGGGTGTTTGTTTAATAAAATGTTCTGAGACATTTTCGTAAAACAACTTTTAAAGGAAAAATATTTTTTGGTTTTAATTTCATTTAAACGAACCTTCATTGTTGTTCAAAAGAAGTTTCTGGTTTCATTTAAATGAATTTAAGCATTCATTCAAACGAACTTCAAATAACCTTGACCTTTTCACAGGACAATCTCGTTCAAAGCTCATTCGATCTCAATTCAAACGAGAATAACTATGTCATTCGAATGACCTTGTTTTTGGTTCGAATGAGATTTTTATTATCGTTGGAATGAACCTTGTTTATCATTCAAACGACTTTCCTTGAAAAATATGCTACCTTAAAATTATGTTTTCTATAAATACTCAGTTTTTCCATCTGTTTTCAAGATGGGTTTTTTGCGAAAACAAAATTCAGAGTCTTATTTAAAGCCTCCAAAACCTTAGTTTACACCCAAGCTTAAGATTCAAGAATCCTACATTTGTTTAATTATTTAAGATCTCTTCTATATTTCACCATAATTGTTTGCTCTTTATATTGTGAGCATTTCAAGTGGTGGAGAATGTATTTCATCTTTTGTGGCAGTTGAACTGGTCATGAGACAAATAAGATCGATGGGAAACCGAGACATGGTAAATCGCTTGTGTTGTGTGGCTATTAGAAGGCGTCTAATAGTGGTTGTGAAGAAGGTTCCAAGGAACGAGAAAGAGCATCAAGGCTTGAAGTCATCGAGTTTGTAAGTAAGTCTAAGTTATTCTTGTAAACGTACATATATTTTATTGGACTTGTGTGGATGGGTCGTTCGAGATTTTCCTATTGTGAGTTTTCCTTATACATCGTTGTGTTGTAGTTCGCCTTTTATTTTATTCTTGCTATCACCTTGATGTATGCCTAGGTAAGATAAAATTGGTAAACTGTTTAAGACAACACTTGGTTTATTTCGATGCATGTTTATCAAATTGGAAAAATAAAATTGGTAATGTTTCCATATAATCCTAGGGCACTAACATTTTTCAGACTCACGCTAAAAGTTGTCCCAATAATGTTAATTTTATTTTCTTTAACTCAATTTGATGGTAAATGTCTAAATTTAATTATTAAAATAGAGATCCTCTGATCTTAAATCAATCTATGTTTGGAGAAAATTTTGATATTTGAGTAAGAGCTAGTATAAATTATAATACTTTTATCAATTCTTTGGCCAATAAAACATTGAAGGGGGAAATGGAATTTATATATCTTTGTAAATCTTCTCATTGGAAGAGAAACAATCATATTGTCATGAACTTTAGAATACTAATGATATAATTATCATATGTTTGAAAGTCATTATACATCTGAAGGATTATATATCACTCGTTTAAAGAATCTTGACACTATGAATCGAAAACTGCACCTCACAACAAATGACTGGGCATATACTCAGCAGATGTTTATTGGTTATTTCTCTCATGTAATCAACTCTTACTCATTTTGTTTGTTTCACCCACAAAAGTATTTGATATTTATATCTTAGTCCTTAATAATTTTATGGAGAGAAGAAGAATTCTACTTAGAACGTATTGGATTAATACTTAGAGATGACGTTTAAATTTATTTCCAGATGTATCAAGTCTTTAATCTTCAAGTTTGCTTTGGATTTCCTTCTTCGGGCCTGATCTTCTTTCTCATGATCTTCTCTTTATTTTTTGTCTCGATTTTTTTCTTTGTTTTCTCTCTTTGATACTAATATTGATCTCTAACTTATGTAAACATTTACATTTCGTGAGCAAGTTAAATATAAACATGGTCAATATATTGTCTTGAATCAAAACTAAGGAAAATTCTTTGCTATAAATGATTAGTCCAATAACATATATGTTGTTAAATTTATTCACACACCCATATTCGTGACTCAGCCACATATGGTTCTCTTTACTTCAGAGTGATTGAGAATTTGTGGAATTTGTGTGGAAACATTTTGTATTTTTGTGAAATGCACTTCAATTATTGTAATAGTAATTGGATAAATGATAACTTGAGATTTTATTTTATAAGGAAATTTTCTTATTGGAGCAAGGCATAATAGGTTGATCATCATTACACTCAACAAAATAACTTGCGAAATTTAAAACTAAGATGAATACACATATTTTTGTCCCACTTTGAAGGCTTCCTAAGTCACTTTATGTTTAATGGTTTAGGCTGACTCGCTGACAACCTCACCCAAAGTGCAATAGACTTATAGGTTCAACTCAAACCTAGGGAATTTCCATTGGCTAACAATTATCACGTGCACAGAGGTCACCTCCTAAGACGTGAATTTTTTGTGTATGATTGTTGTGGTAAACCCTTTCATTTATCGATTTGCATTGCGACTAGTGTTATAAATCACTGGACGGTGGCCCTTAAAAATCATAAAATTTGGAATTACTCATTGTTTAGGGTGAAATCCTTGGGAGGAGATAAGAGTGGAGAAAAAATGTATAGGTGTCTATGAATGAAATGTAATGATAGATGGAATGTCACGACGAGGTCTCCTCCGACAATTGAGTTACGACATGAGATACCTCAATACTCCTCCGACAATTGAGTTACGACATGAGATACCTCAATACCTGTCGTGTAGTGGCAAATTTGTTGGCAACCTAACAATATTTTTGCCAAAATTTTATCACAATGTAATAATGGCTAATACTCTAGATATTATCATTTAACAAAACTATTATACAAACTATGATTTTGATGCATGCTCTGGTCGAACAAAACTCTTTTGAGTTAACAAGTTTGGTTGGAAGGTTGTTTGAAGATATTTGACGCTTCTCTCAAGATGGTTTAACCTATATAATATGATGTGGAGTTTACTCTAGAAAAGAAGAAGAAAAAATAATTTCATAACGACCATTCCAACTGGCCCTTAGGCCATTTCTATTTTTTCTTTGCTTCTCCTACATGTTGGTTTAGGAGGTGAGTTCTCTGGTGAGAGGTATATACTTTAAATGGTGGATATTGGTTTTAACTATGGTTCTTAGAAATCGGTAATTACACACAATCAAGTAAGGACCAAAGAGAGTAAAAGGTTGAGGGTGGAATCACAAGGCAATCCTAGTGTGAGATAATTTAGGGCATAACAAGTATGACTTGGATTCTGAATCGAGTTGAATGAGTACCAACGTGTTGTATTTATAGTATTCTAGCCCAACCTCCTTGGTGGATCACTATGCCCATGTTATTTATAATGTGGGTGGTTATTTTCACATGTTATTTAAAATGTGGAGAGTGGGGCAAGGAAGGTTGAAGTTTACTAAAATGTGTAAAACGTGATCAAATGTCTTAGTCAGTTCTCTCTCGGACATAGGAAATGCCAAAGTTACAAGTGACACCGAGAGATTTTGTTTAGTTGCCAAACCAGATACCCTCAAAGGTCCCAGGTGATGTGGGATGGCAACAACGTCATGACACCCATCTCAGGGAGCTATAGAAGTGTGTCAGGGTGAGCCCTCTCCATTAGTGGCAGATAGATAGGCGTGGCAGGTAGATAGGCCTGCGTAGAGAACATGAAGATGTGTGAACTCGTTACAAGGTGGCACAATTATGGAGCGAAAGGGGATGACACCCTTTGGTTAAGTTAGATGCCTTTCGGTAGCTTCCGACTTAAGCTGTTTGCGGGTGACACCCTTGATGGGAGTTAGATGTCCCCTTATCGTTCGTCATCCAAGAGTATGGTACCCTAGGTCTAGGTGGGACACCCCCTTGTATGGTGGCCGCCTTAGTAGGTGGGGTTTCTAAGTAAAATGTTCTCGTGGAGTTCGCATAAATTTAGCATACACGTGGTGATGGGTCCATATTACTATACTACAATTGACATTAGGGGTGGGCACGGTCCGGTCCGATCCGGTCCGATTTTTGCCTATTTTTGGGACCGGACCGGACCGGACCGAATATTCGCTCCTAAATTTTTTTGGACCGAGACCGAACCGATTAATTCGGTACTGACTTTTTTCGGTTCGGCCCGGGTTAAAATTCGGTCCTAGCCCTTTTTTATATATATAGTTTTTATGAATTTTTTTATTTATTGTTTTCACAAATATATATACAAAATTTTTAAAAATAATAATACTCGATACCCCAAGTGATATTTACATGGGTTTTCTTAACCCAAATAAGAAAAATGTCTATACATATATAAAATGTTCTAAATTAAATTCATAAGTTATATACATTAATTCAAAAACTATATATAAGAAAAACAATAATATTATTTTTATTATATATATACGGGAATCGGTTCGGTCCGGTCCAAACCGGTCTTTTACTATAGTGGACCGGTTTCAAAATAACCTTAATTTTCGGTTCGGTTCGGTCCATTCGGTCTATTTTTTGTCCACCCCTAATTGACATTGAGTGGATTTCAATTATCTTCGTTCCTATATAAATTTCTATCATCATTTATTTTACCATCCCATGTCGATAAGCATATAAAAATCTGCATTGGATAATGTTTTTCCTCTGTTAACATTTCTAACACATAAATTTTCTTGATAGAAATGTCAATTGGTAATGACCTTAGTCCCTCTCTTGTTCAGTGATGAAACCAAATTTGAAAATGTTAAACCTCGTTATTGAGGATTAAATGACCATTTGTTGGCTAAAATATTGACGACTCTATTAGATACTTGGGCACTTATTAAATACTTTGGGACCGAGTGTTGATTCACTAATGTTCGAACTAATTAAATTTGAGTCATGTTAACCCTCTTTAGTATTCAACTCTCAAGGTCAACAAATTGGAATTCAAATGGAATTTCTGGTAAATTTCTCATAGCACTTTAGGATGCAAGAATAAGAAAACCGCATCCATTGGAAATCTCTAATTGATAGATAACGCCTAAAGATCAAGACTGTTTCATCCCATGAATTACTTGATCCTAATGCTCAGGAATTAAAAACAAAAATTAAGATAAAGAGGGATATAGCTACTTTTTATTAATAAATAAACAGAAAGTTTAGTACATGTTTGGATTGCAGTCCTTAATGGTATTCCTAGCCAATCCTACAACATAAGTAACAGCTCTCTTATAGAGGACTCCTCTATCAGGGAAGAAAACATCAAGTTGGTGCAGCCCTCAAGTTTATTCAGGAACTTCTATTGTTTGTTCAATTTACATGCATCAGCCCTTCTGGATGATAAATTCGGATGATAAATTCAAACAAGTCTCGCATTTTCTTACCAACCACCTCCAAGCTTCTTCAATACGGGCCTCGAAACTGAACCACGGGTACTTGAGGCCCATTTATATCACCGTGCCATCATTGATTGTGGCCTTCTCCAATACAATGGTGATCCCCGACCGAATGTAAAATCCCTCTTCAGGCCTATCTGCTTCTTGAACACCCTAACAAGCCAAACCAATTAAAGGGATGAACAGTAGTTGGATTTATTTTGAATAATTATCTACTTTTCTTACCTTACATATAGAAAAGGAGAAATATTGAATGAACATGAGAAATTAGGCTTACATCTTTATTCATGATGATTACTTCCTTTCCGATCTTTGCATTCTTGTCAATAATACATTTCCTTAAAAAAAACATTGTCAATCGTCACTACTATATTTTCGGGTATTCCTTATTTAACCTTAAAATATAGTTCTTCATAGGTCTGTCCATTACCTGATTTTTGTATTACACCCAACGCCAATCGGAACCTTCCCCTCTGCCAGCAGAGATGCAATTTCAGATTCTGTTTGATAGTAGTCTGCCCCCAACATCAATGTGTCCTGTAATAACAATAACAGTGAAAAAAATAATAAATTTTATGCACACAATTTTGTTCAATTTAAAAAACAATGTAAGAATAGGAAGACATTGTTCTAATCTAGGATATGATCACCTTGAGCTCAACACCCTGGTCTAAGCGTGAGCGTTCACCGACTATGGAATGTTCAACCCTACACTCTCGTAAGAAACACCCATGGGATATTATTGCATCTTTAATCTGCAAAACCCAAGAAAAGAATAAGAACCCAAAGAACTTCAACATAGCCACGGGTCGATCTCAAGTATACCAGATTTACCTTGCATTTATCAATTTTTGTAGGCGGTAGGAATCGAGGGGAAGTGAAGAATGGTGTCTTTGGGTCATAAAATTCAAACTTCGGAACCTGCATCAGCCATCAAGTCACATCACCAAACTTGGTTTTTGAATGCGTATTTGGAAAGGAATGAAATGTTAAAAAATGTTCCTGCTGTAACATATAATAAACCTCGTCTGTAAGGGCCAAATTAGCATCATAGAAAGATTTTATCGTTCCAATATCCTCCCAGTAGTCTCTGAACATATAAGCCTGTCAAAATAATATTGTCTTAAGACATAGTACATGAATGCATATGATGACTGAAAATTCAAAAAGACGAAATGAAAAATAATGAAGATCCTTATCTTACTTGGACATTGTGCTCCATCACAGCAGAAGGAATGATTTCAGATCCAAAGTCATTGGATGTAGGATATCTCCACCTCAAAAGCTTCAATAAAATGTCTGTCTTAAACACATAGACGCCCATTGAAGCAATATATGGAGATTCTGCAGCAGCTTGAGGAGACAACCCTAGAAGAGAAGTATCTACATGCTGCAGTAAGCACATGAACCATGATTTAATAGAAGTCATTTATTATAACATTGGTTTTTGCTTGGATCTTGGAAGTATATATGTTTTCCTCCTCTACTTGTTATTTATTAATATCCAAACATAGCAATACAAAAGTTAACTAAGTCGGTCATTTTTGGCAATAAAGGATTTTCTGATGTCTGCAATGAGCCTCGGACAGATGTAAGCATGAGAATTAGCAATTTCATGCACGATTGTTATTAGTGTTTTTGATGTTATGTTAAAGAGATCCCCGAGTCATCAAATTAATAGATATGCAGTATAATATAATAAAAAATAGTTTATACTTTACGAAGAATCATAAGATCTACATAGAAACTGGGCCAGGCAAAGTACACTCAAGGATCAGATATGCTTACCATTGCTTTCAGATCGGCACCCTTGGGTTTTTCAGCAAATTGTGTGACCTGACCTCTGCTGTCAATCTTCATTAATCCAAACTCTGACGCACGGCTGCGGAAAAAAAATCACTTGGGACTAAACATAATAACAATCAACAAAGCTTTATTCCTACTATTTGGAGTGAAAGGAAATAACATTGAGGTTAAAAAATAAATGGAGAGAAAGAAAGGCTGCCTTTAAAAAGTATTCCCTTCTCTCTCCTTTTATAATTTTACTTCTATGTGAAATTTAAAGAATCATTTGAAGTGATATAATCCTAAAAAATAACGATAATAAATGAAGATATAAACCTGATGGGAAGAATAGTATTATCAATTGAAAAATAGAAGATAAAACAGACCTCTCCCCCACAGGTACACATGAAACTGTAATATCAGCATTTCTGTCGATGTGATTCTGTATGTGCATTGCAAATATTAGTACCAGTTCTTAAAAACTAAATTTTGATTCTTATGTTCAATTATGTGGTAACATATATACCTGCACCAAGTCCATATAGTCCATCCGATAAAGGTGATCCCCAGACAAGATTAGTATATTCTCAATGTCCTTATTCTTTGCATCCTACAAGCATCAACAGAATTTCGGATTTTATAAAAAACTGTAATAATGATAATAGCAATATTAATTATAATCACAAGTAATGGACCCAACTGATCAGAGGAGAACTAATCATCTTCTAAAAAATTCCTCAGTTCAGATCTTAAAAATAGGTCCGACTAAAAAAGATACTGACTTAAAAAATGAAATGCCTACCTCAAACACCCAAGTAAATTGCCTCACAGCATCTGCAGTTCCTTGAAACCAATTCATTCCTGCTTCCCCTGGTGTCTGAGTGGCAGCCAATACCTGCATCAAAGATAGCATTTGAATTGATTCGGAAAATAACCGAGGGAAAAGAACTACTGAATGAGATTTGCGATCATGTGCTTTCATCTACCTTATACCTTAAGGTCTCGTTTGGATGTGCAGTATAAGAGAACTAGAAACGATAATATTATTGTATCTTGTGGTAGTTGCTAGTTGTGATGGGATATAAAGTAGGATAATTTTCCGAACTCTGCTTCTTATCATACGATTTATGGGGTAAAACCATCTCTCCTAGAAGGCGGTCATCCTGCTAGGATGAGATAAATTTTCTATCCGTCTATTTATCCATGCATCAAACGGGGCATATTAAAGTCAATATGTATATTCACCCTGTCCCAAATTAAGAGTTACACTTATTTGTTCGGGATGTCTATGAGGACAAGAATCCCATCAGTGTATAGAGAGTAACTCTTCTCTTTTTAGGCTGTCTCAAACAAGGGTCACCATTGAAAAGCAATGTATCAAATTCCATGATAATTAAATAAATTTTTGACATTGACCATTAAATATATTAAAAATGACTGTTTCCTAAAAAACTTTTGAGGCATTGACTCTTAATTTGAGATGCGGGGAGTATTATACAATCTTTTATTAAATATGTCAATCAAATGTGTTGAGATTTTCATAAGTAGACCAAGGAGGTGTATTTGAGATTGTTCTGTTTATAAACAACTGAATTAAGGCTATTACCTCCACAAAACCATCCCCAAAGTTCACGCCATTTCCAAAATAGGTACGAGCAATGTGACGATTCAAGGAGGCTGAGTTGAACTGAGTCAAAACAAAAATCCTGTTTATGCCGCTGTTGATGCAGTTGCTCATTGGAATGTCTATAAGTCTGTAGCATCCTCCAACCGGAACCTGTAGATCATACAAGATAACAACATCCCACCTTTTTTAAGTGTACGTAACACCAATGGTTTGGAAACCAGTGTGAACTACCTCAAGATCAATATTCATATAGGACAATATATTGTTTTCAATGTTTATAAATTAGGGAGCTTTCCCAGACCAATAAGATCTTTTGGCTCTGGACTCTAATACACTAACATATTTTTTTGACACTAAGGTCCCGTACCCCTTGATGTATAAATTATATTATAGGATATACACAAATCTAACACGGATAAATTACAAAATTTCATGTGCACGTTATGAAGTTCCACATATAAATGACAAAATTTGGGTATACAGTACAAAAATTCATTTATAGGTATTCACTACACACAAGGGCCTTTTCATTGTGTCCCAAACCCAAACAAACTTATTTACCATGGAGTAAATCCAAAAAAAATAATATAAATTATGAATTATGCAAAGTAGTTTTACAACACATGCGCTTATAGCAAGCCCCGCCGTATTGTTCACTTAAGTGTGAAAAAATAGCGAATCCTAAGACATTTTTATTTTTTATTTTATTGTTTTTTAAGGACCCTAACAGTTTATGTGTTATATTATGATAATATAACTCTATAATATACGTGTGATACATAGTTATACTAAGTCGAGGTCGTACATTGGTGCAATGGCAAGTGCCCTCGCACAAGCTACGGTTAGTTTTGGGTTCAAGATATGGGAGCCGCCACTTCATATATGGGGGTAAGACCCGCCGAAGCGAGAGCCTTGGGCTAAGTGGTAGACAAATTCATATTTGTACCGGTCTTATTTGCATAATGATAGTAATATTCGCAAGCAACGAACTTTAGTCCGCCCTTCGTCCAATATTAAGAGTCTTTATTGCATAGATTAAAAATAGACTCAATCAATGCCTAAGATTAATATTGAGTGGTGTTATGGGTACCAAATAAATTTCCCAAATTTCCCCGAAATAGTATTAATGAGTTGTGGCCTGGCAGGACCCATACCACAAGGTGTGTAACACTTGATGCTATTTGGGGAGGATTTAAGGGAGTTGTTTGGGACACAAAGCATTTTCCATTAATATTTGTTCACTTTAGATAAGAAATAGTGGACCTTTAATTTGACAGCCCTCACGCACACAAAAAAAATATATATAAATAAATAAAAATAAAAATAAAGAAGAAGAAAGAAGAAAGGGGGGGGGGGGGGGGGGGGGGGGGGGGGAAGTGGACTTTTATCTTGTGAAAGAGGGAGTAACTATTAAAGATAAATCATGTGAATATGATTATCACAAACAATGAACTTTATTATTTATTTAATCAACAATTTCTTAAGACAATAGAAGTATATGATTACTCACAGCCGGCACCGCTGTTCTACTTGTTAGAGGAAACAATTGAGTCCCAGCACCTCCACCCAATATGATGGCAGCCACATTTCTTGGGTTCGCCCTTATCCTCTCAACTCGTGGTGTTTGTACAATCTGAAAAATCAACCACTTACCAATAAATTTACAGATCCAACAACACATCAACCCCCCAAAATCAACATAAAATAACTCACCAATGTCTCCTTGCCATTTTCTGATGTAATAACAGAGAAAGCAACCCCAGGTTTGATCTTCCTCACCCTTTTCTCAACTCTCAAACATCTTCCCAACTGATTAACACAAACACTGTTGTTTAAACTCCCTCTGATCCTCTCACCCCAAAAACCTTCATCTCCATTTAGTTTTCCCAAATGGGTACTGTTTTTTAGTGTGGCGCAGTAAGAATCCATTTGAGAAAATAATGATGATGATGATGATGATGGATGGATCACAGAATGAGGGATTAAAAAGGAAGCGGAAATGAGTACACTAATTCCCGTAAAGTGGAGGGCTAAACTACGTAACCAAGTAAAGTATAGATCACACAAAGAAATGTGCAGGCAGACAGTTGTGAAGGTGACTATAATAATAATATGGACAAATTTATTCCAAATAAACCCCAAAAGAAAGTTTGGGATCAAATCACTTGAGATTCCTAAGTAGTGGAATTTCCAAGTACAAGGAAGTTTAAAAGCTGAGAATCTTGGGAAAAGAAGGAGATTTGAAGAAAATGGGGAGCAAATGAATAATGGGGAAGGTGGTGGGTTGGGTTGGCTCTATCATGTGAACTCTCACGGGATATCTTGGGTGCATTGATGCATATGGTGGAAAGGGAAAAAATATTGAGTTTTGCCTCAAAGTTTCTAACTATTATTATACTTAAGCAGCATAGAGAAAGTAAGCTTATAACCTCTTTCAGGGGGAGATTGATTCTGATTATTAAAATTTAAGGACTGAGATCAGTTTGAGCGTAAATTTTGGAGCCACAAATTTCGTAGGTGAAAAATAGATCTTTCAGTCACCAGTGTAGTGTGCGTCGCTGTGGCTGTGATACACGGATACCGTTGCTTTCCGTATTCCATGTTTCAAGTGCACCTTCAGCATTTAGCGAACAAAAACCAAACACCTGTCACATCAGGACATGGCTGAATTTTTTATGCTCAATATAAGTAGCAGATTGTTGCACCAATACTTGTTTTAGAAGATATTTTCTTTTAGAATAAAAATATGTGTATTCACAAAAAAGTCATTTTGTCTATTCAATGCAATAAAAAGTTTGTATTTTTTTTTTTGTTGTGAGTCCCATCAGAGCATAAAAATGAATCTTATCAATGATTAAATACTTGTATTTATTTTTTTCTTGTTAGGCGGGTACAAAAATGGTTTTTTTTGTGACTATGTGTAATTTTAATCTTTCTTTTAGGATATTGAAAAAGTGCGTTAAGGGTATACACTAACAACTCAAAAATAATAAGGGTAGCAACTCAAAAATAGTAAGGACAAAGTTTTGACATATATTTAATATGACGTAAATATTCGTGTAGAGCTTTCATGCTTACTATTTTGAAGTTCAAAACACCTAAGGGCACATGTTATCATTTTCATTTATTTTATTCATGGGTAATAAAGTAATTTTTACATGCAATTATAGGTTCTTAATAACGATCCCCGACAGCAGGTCGGCTGTATAGTTTTCAGAATCCTAGGCAAAAAATTAATATAGGGTCTTTTTACATTTAAAAAAATTAAAAAATATATATTTTTCTCGTATTTTTTGATACAAAGTTAATTTTAATATATTAAAATCGAAATTCTCATACGTACCGCTCGGCACAACCAAACGTAAACTAAAATCGAACCGTGTGGTTTGCGGTAAGATAGTATTTTTTTCCCGATAAATTCTGAAATAACATAAAAATTTAAAAACTTTTCATCAAGTAGAAAATTGAACCACGACCAAAATAATTGAAAGCCAAAATTTAAAAATTAACTTTAAGCCTCTTCATTACAACTTGTTGTAACACCCTGTATTTCTGTGCATGTAATATTTAATTAATTCGAAAAATATTAAATTACTCGGATGTCGTAATTTAATTGAATTAATTATGGTAATATATATTTAAATATTAATCGGAGAGTGAATGGTTAATATTTAGGGAAATTTAAGTACTAAGTGAATAGTAATAATTTATTTACGTCATAACGTGTATTAGTGACGTGGTATTTATTTATCTCAGCCGGGAGTCGGTATAGACTAATGTGCGTGTGGGATGAGGATTTTTATAAATTAATTCAGATATCGATTTTGAGTGCACGGTTGAGTCCGGATGGGCCGAGTTAATCAAAATGAAGTACTCGGGGGTAATGTTTGGGTTTCGAAAGCTTTTTGGACTAGTCGGGACTCGCATTTAAGTACATGAGTCATTTTACAATTGGGTATACACCCAATTTCAAAATTTATAAGGGGAGAAGCCTTATTTCCCCAATTATAAGCCCTAAGAGAGAGAAGAAGAAGAAGAAGAAGAAGAAGAAGAAGAAGAAGAAGAAGAATGAAAAGAGAAAGAAGAAAGGAGATTTCCAGCCAAACTTCGCAGAATTCGACTCGAGGACGTCGGATTTTATCCACGAGGCAAGTGTTTACTTGCTTTATTGATTTAGTGTGATTATTTCTGTAGAGGGGGCTTGCAGCTCAGCGTGGCAACTCAAGCGTGACACCTTGGTGAGGCAGCTCAGCGTGGCAACTCAAGCGTGACACCTTGGTGAGGCAGCTCAAGCGTGACATCTTGAGGGAGCTTGCAGCTCAGCGTGGCAACTCAAGCGTGACACCTTGGTGAGGCAGCTCAGCGTGGCAACTCAAGCGGGACATCTTGGTGAGGCAGCTCAGCGTGTCAGCTCAAGCGTGACATCTTGGTGAGGCAGCCCAGCGTGGCAACTCATATTTTAGCCTGTGGTTTTAATCACATCGTACTTTCATTATTGATTTCTGTAAGCTTTAACGATTGTAATGACGTAACGATAATAATTGAAGGGTTTGTATGAGGTCAAACGGTACTTGCGAGAGACCAGGCTTGGCAGGGCCTGGGAGAGCTTTCATGCTCTATCGAATGACCTCACCGTGGGAACTTTAGAGGGACCTGGTTTGGAGGATTGAGAAGTAAGGCACCGTTGGGGCTTGTCCTGACCATCTTAGATACACCTGGTAAAACACCGAAGGACCCTGACCGTGGAACCTCAAGTAGAGCAGCTTGGAGTTCCATCGGGCATTGAGTTATGGACCAAAAGACCCTCTACTCAATGTCACATCTACTGTGGGTGATGTCACTAGCCATCTAAACGTTGTCAGACATGCACTTGAGTAAACCACTGTGGTATTTGGGGCTGTCAGGCAGTTGGTGAGCCATCTCTGCGACAACAACCCCCTGACACACAGTGGATAGGCAAAAGGCATGTCTTGGCATTTAATGTTTATGGCATAAAGACAACTAGTGCATCAGGCATTTAATGTTGTGACATAAAGTATGAGGGATGTCTTTCATAGTCTTTACTGACTGAGTTACCTCGGGGGTGGTGTGGGGGGGGAGGGCTATTTAAGGACCCCAACCACCTTTGAGGAGAGGATCCTGTTTTTGGAGGATTAAAAAGAGTTATTGCAAACTAGAGAGCTCATTTTGACTTACCATTGTCATTTATTACAAAGCTTTTAATATTGGACAGAGATTCTTGAGGGTGTTTGGTGTGTTTCTACCTGCCTATCAGGGTGTATCTAGGGTGCTTACTTCTCCCTCCCTCTAGCTAGGCCACTTCTAAAGGTCCATTAGCATGACCTGAGTTATACACGAGAGATTTGAGAGTTTAAACTGAGTTCATCTTCATTGAGTTTTGTGTGTGCATTTCCTATAATTAGTCTAGGGTGTTGGCTAATTTAACTTGTGATTACCATACTCAATAGGGGTTACGCCTCCATATATATAATCTAAAGTACCCTCTTACATTTGGCGACTCTGCTGGGGAGGCATCCTTCTAGAGAAGGAGTATGGCGCAGGATAACGCTACTAGAAGACTCAATTTTGATGACATACAGCATAATGAAGAACAGGCTGCGAGGGAGCAGGAGGCCCTAAGAGATGGGGCTCCTCGGGGAGAGATACCGCTGGCTCCAATAACGATAGGCGTCCCAGGGGCTGCACAACCTTCCACGAGCGTAGGGCTGGGACCTGCCCAGATGGCGCTCCTCATGAGCAAATTTTACGAGTTTTTGCAAACCCCAGTAGCTTCCACTATGCTGGGAGGATTGGAGACTAGTGCCTTCGTGACACCAGGAGTGGCCCCAGGGGCCCCACCAGGGGCAGGCATTACGGGAGCGGTACCAGCAAGTGTACCCTCTATTATGAATCCCACTGGGGTCGGCTCGGGAGTTTCAACGGCACAACCGATAACGTTCGCTCCGGTTCCAACGAGCGCTCAACCGTCTGCTCCGTTGCAGATGGCCCCAGTAGCCTCGCCCTTGGAAGAGATGAGAAAAGAGATGCAGAAGGAGATGCTGAAGTTCATGCAGTCTTCCTCGCAGGCCGTAGGCGAGGTGGCTGCGGTCTACGATGACTTTCGAACACCTTACCCCCAGGAGTACAACGACGAACCCTACCCGAAGGACTATATTCCCCCTACCTTTGAAAAATACTCAGGGAAGGGTGGGAACCCGAAGGAACACATTAAGCGTTTCGTTGAACACTTGGGGGCACATTGCAATGACAAAAAGCTTAGGCTGAGGGAGTTTTCCAAATCCCTGACTGATAAAGCCTACACTTGGTACTCTCACCTGCCTCCCAACAGTGTCTCCACGTGGGAGGAGATGCACGTGTTGTTTGTCCGAAAGTTCTTCTTGGCAGAAGATGAGTTCACACTAACCCAACTTGGCAGGGAGAGGCAAAGGCCAGGGGAGGAGGTAGTGGCCTATATCCGAAGGTTTAGGGAAAGGTCCCTCGACGTGAGGGAAGAAGCTAAGGAGGCCAGGTTATTACAAATTTGCGCTGAGGGATTACTTCCTGAGTATATCTGTCACCTGATCAATGAGACACGCGAGGGAACTTTTTCAGCTTTCTTAAAATCTGCAAGAAACATATCGTTGGTGGTGCGACCTAGCCCGGTAATAGCCCCCATGATGTTCAGACAGACGATACAACCCATCGGGGGAAGGACTCAGGCCCCACGGGTAGGATATGTCGAGAGAGAAGATGGGGGCAAGGCTCAGAGGAAGGACAACAAAAGAAAGTTCGGAAGGGATAGAGAAGACCCGCCACCATTGCCTTGTACGGTGGAGGAGGCTATGAGTTGCTATAACGCAATGGTCCAAGGCGGAACGGTTTACGAGCCAAAAGACGTCCCGGTAGAGGAGCCCGACGTGGCAACTAGGGCCAATCCCAAATATTGTCAGGTTCATCGAAAGCTCCAGCATCCAACAGAAAGCTGCTTCACGCTGCGAAGAATCATAGACAAGTACGTGAAGGCGGGAACGCTGCAAATTCCCCCACAAAACGTTAACAATAACCCGCTCCCGGCGCATGGGGCCAATGTTGTGACGGCCTATGATAAGGAGGTAGAGCGAGAGGGGAGAGGGGCAACGATGGAGTTCGATAAAGCACTGGAGTATTGCACTAGGGGAATGGCTAACGTAGTTCTGGCGTATGATGAAGCAAGTGCTAGGGACGTAGAAGACGCTTATAGCGTTGAGGGCGAGGAAACGGGTCCAGTCATAGAATATAGCGCAGTTTCAAAATCCCCAAAGTTCGCTTGGTTCTTCGATCAAGTGGGGATACCAAAGGAGAGCAGACTGGAAATAACTCGGGCGATCCTTGACATCGCGAAGAAGGACGCGGTTCCCTCGCTGAAATGGAGGGGACCCATGGCGAGGCTGGTGAAAAAGTTCCTATCAGAGGTGACCTTCAGCGATGCAGATAGAGCTGTAAGGTTCCCTCATAACAGGCCCTTGTATGTGACGGCCAGTATCAACGGGGTTAGTTTTGCAAGAACGCTTATGGATGGGGGTGCTTCCATCAACATTATGCCGATCAACTCCTTCCACGCAGCTGATATCCCAGAAGAAAGGTTGGTCCCCATGCCTCTGGTAATCTCAGGGTATGACAACCAATCTTCCAAATCCATTGGGTATGTGAATGTGGGAATTGTAATGGGAAATCTGAGTTCCCACATCAAGTTCCATGTAATAGAAAGTGCAACTTCCTATCATTTACTCATAGGAAGAGTATGGATGCACAATCAAGGTTTAGTTCCTTCAACATATCATCAATGCGCCAAGGCGAATGTCAAAGGAACAGAAGTGACCATTAGGGCTACAAAAAGGCCTTTTGCTATCGAGGAAGCTCACTTTGTAGATGCGGCCTTTTATACGGAGTTGGAGGAGGATGTTCGAGTCCTAACGAGAAGAATGGAGGGGGCATGGGTTCCCTCGATTAGAGATAGAATGGGGCCTCTGAACGAGCAAGGCAAAGAAGCCGCGAGTGACGAAGGGGTGAGGGCCGAAGAAACCCATCAGGTGATCCCTCGACCCCAAGGTACTACGAAGCAGCTCAAAAACAAAGTAAAGCTTAGAATGGATCCTGTGGAGCATGAGGTCCAACGGCAAAGCGTGCTGAGTCGCTTTTCAGGGGGAAGAATCGCTGAGGCTTCGAGAGAAAGAAAGAGGAAGGTCGTGGCAACAGTCACCAACAGGCAATGCAAGAAGGTGGTCACTGAAGAGGGGAAGGTGGTATACCGTTTATAACGATGTGAGCGGGCGGCCGAAGAAACCGAGGATGGGGATGACCCGTTATATGAGTGCTTCTTGGTAGATCAACAGGGACAGTGTATGGTGATAGACAACTCCAACATACAGGAGTTCGTGGAGGAGGTCGCCGAAGAACCGGACTACATGGCAAATCAACCGAAGCCCCAGGCACAAGAGTTGGAGCAGTTGAACCTGGCAGGAGAAGGGGAAGACCCAAGGCCCATCTTCATCGCGAAGGATCTCGGTAAGGAGAAACGAGAAGCCTTGGTTGGGCTAATCCGGGAGTTCATAGATGTCTTTGCATGGAAGTATACCGAAATGGAAGGGCTTGATGAGGAAGTGAGCTGCCACAAGTTAAACGTGATGCCTTCAGCCATCCCGGTAAAGCAGTCAACAAGGACTTATAAACCTGAGTTGGACTTGAAAATTAAGGAAGAGGTTCAGCGTTTGTTGGCAGCAGGATTCATCAAACCCATACAGCATCCCCTTTGGCTATCTAGCATTGTGCCAGTAGGAAAAAAGGATAAGAATCAAATAAGGATCTGTGTGGATTTTAGAGATTTGAACAGGGCTTGCCCCAAAGATGAGTTCCCTCTACCCTCCATTGATAGCTTGATAGATGCCACGGCTGGGCATGAGATGTATAGCTTCATGGATGGGTACGTTGGGTACAACCAGATCAAGATGGACCCCGTGGACGCAGAGAAAACGGCATTCAGAACCCCGTTGGGCAATTTCATGTACAAAGTAATGCCGTTTGGACTTAAGAACGCGGGAGCTACTTATCAAAGAACAATGATGGCCATTTTTCACAATTTCCTCCACAAATTTGTAGAATTCTATGTGGATGATTTGGTCATCAAATTGAAGAAGGAGGAGTCCCACCTAAACGACTTAAAGAAGGTGTTTACTCGATGTAAGAAGTATAAACTAAGGATGAACCCATTGAAGTGCGTCTTCGGAGTAACATGTGGGAAGTTTCTAGGCTTTGTGGTTGATCGACAAGGGGTGCAGATGGACCAGGATAAACAACGCGCGATCTTAGAAATGCCGTACCCAAGAACGGCGAAGGAGCTGAAAAGTTTCCTCGGTAAAGTCTCCTACCTTAGAAGATTTGTACCAGGATTAGCCGAGGTAACACACCCGTTGATGCAGCTACTGCGAAAGAACACAAAGTTCAGGTGGGAAAAGGATCACCAGGAGTCTCTCGATGAGTTGAAGAGGCTTCTCGTTTCACCACAAATCATGGTTCCTCCACAGACAGGAGTACCGTTGCAGCTGTACCTCACCTCCACTACAAGGTCCGTTGGAGCTTTGCTGGCACAGGAGATCGACGGGCAAGAACGGCCAGTGTATTACCTCAGCAGGATCATACATGGGCCAGAGATTAGATATAGCAGCCTAGAAAGGCATTGTTTGGCCTTGGTCTTTGTAGCACAAAAACTTAGACATTATATGCTGTCTTTTACAATTCATATTGTAATTAGATGTGATCCTATTAAGTATTTATTGGCTAGAACTATCTTGATTGGCAGGGCAGCCAGGTGGTTCCTTATTCTCTCCGAATATGATTTAAAGTGTGTGGTTCCTCGTGCTATCAAGAGCCAGGCGTATGCTGATCTGTTGGCAATCTTCCCATCAGGAACGTTTGAACCACCTAAAGAAGACATTCCGGGAGACGACTTACAGGCCAATTATCTGGATGCAACCGATGAGGAATGGACGATGCAATTCGATGGGTCTTCGGCAGAAAAAAAAGGAGGGGCAGGGGTCATCCTTTCAAAAGGAGCGGAGGAGATTTGTCTGTCCTACAAACTGGATTTCCCTTGCTCCAATAACGAAGCAGAATACGAAGCATTGGTACTAGGGTTGTTAGAGGCTCTTCGAAGGGGAATTCGTTCACTCTGCATCAAGGGTGACTCGAACTTAGTAATTCAGCAAGTTAACGGAGAATATGCGTTGAAGCACATGAGTTTGGCACCATACAGGACGATCATTCAAAGGCTCCTCAGCCAGTTCCATCGGACCGAAATTAGAAGACATCCCAGAACGATGAACCGTCATCCAGACGCTTATGCCACTATTGCTCAAAAGATGGTCATGGGGAGCGATACGACTATTGTTACGATCCAACGAAGAACAGCTCCTTCGGTGGTACAGTCAATACTACCGATGGAGGGAGACGCGGATTGGAGAGGAGAGGTCAGGAAGCAACTAGAGTCTGGCGAGGGAGCTATGGGACTCAGAGAGTTAGCCCAATACTTTACAAACCAGGGAAATCTTTACTTCAGAAATGCAGGGGGATGGTTATCGAGATGCATTGGGCCAGAGGAGGCAGAGCGGAGGTTGAAGAAAACACATGAGGAGCACTGCGAAACAACTGAGATACCTCTTTATAGGAGAATTCAAAGAGGGGGATATTTTTTGCCTAAAATGAAACAGGATGCGGCAGAACTACAACGGAAGTGTGATAAGTGTCAGCTATTTTTCGAAGCAGCTGAGTGCCATTTCATTGAAGCCCAAACAGACTGGAGGCAGCCCTATATCGACTTTATTCAGGATGGAATTGTCCCAACAGAGAAAATGGATGCGATGGGACTAAGGCGAAGGGCCCCGAGGTTCTATATCCAAGAGGGGCAGCTTTATCGAAGGGGGTACTTCAATAGGCCATTGCGTTGCATTACAAAAGAAGAAGCAACTGAGGTCCTCAAACAAGCCCATGACCCAGCTCACATGGGAGGGGCCAAGTTATATGATCAGCTGATGACGTTGGGGTATTATTGGCCGACGATGGAGAAAGACTCCGCCGAATTTGTCCAAAAATGCAAGGCTTGCCAGCTTCATGGAAATATGATCCATGCCCCATCGGTGGACTTACACTCTCTGGCAACGCCTTATCCTTTCCACACTTGGGCGTTCGACCTCGTGGGGGCGATACATCCTTCGTCGAGGGGCAAGATATGGATACTGGTAGCAACGGAGTGCTTTACAAAATGGGCTGAAGCAATACCACTTAGAAGGGCAACGGCTGGGGTAGTGAGTAGCTTCATCAGAGAGTATATCATTTGCCGTTTTGGGATCCCAAAGGTTATTCTCTCAGATAATGGGACTCCCTTCGTCAACTCGGAAGTAACGATGCTCACAGACAAGTACTACATTGTTCATCACACTTCAACCGTGGCATACCCGAAGGGGAATGGTCAGGCTGAAGCAACTAACAAAACTCTGGTTAATATCTTGGCTAAAACGATGGAGGACTTTCCAGGATCGTGGGATGACAAGATACCAACAGTGTTGTGGGCCTATCGAACGACGAAGAGGAAGCCCACAGGGTACACTCCGTTCTCCCTGGTCTATGGGGCTGAGGCAATTCTTCCAGTGGAGTTGGAAGTTCCCTCGGCTCGATACGCCTTGCGAAGCAGCATGCTCCCTCAGAACAGGCATGTGCAGTTGGAGGCATTGGATGAACACAGAGACAACGCGATGCAACATTTTCAAATGTATACAAAGCAGCTCTCTAGGGCATATGACAACATGGTAAGACCAAGGAGGTTCGTGGAGGGAGATCTCGTTTTGAAGGCAGCAGTGAAACACATTAGGGGACTTCCTCTGCCAAAGTTCGCAGCCAATTGGGAGGGACCTTTCATCGTGAACGAAGCTCATGATTCAGGTTATTGCCTAATTTCTAAGTTGGAGGAAGATAGGCCATTCAAAATTAACAATAAATGGCTGAAAGTATATCATGTGTAGACAGTTAGTTTGTACCATCGATGTATCGGGTCTCTTTATTATGAATATACAAGTTTTACTGATGATGTGAAGTATAGACATTGATATATGAAAACAGGCATAACTCAGAGATAAATTGAAAAATGTACATTCTTTCATTCATTAAAGAAGAGAGCATTACAAGCAAAATGGGGAACTACTGCCCAAGAATTACATGAATGAAAGAAAGAAAATATGTACAAGAGTTTTTACTACCCTAAGAGAAACCACAGATCCGGGGAAGAGAAAAAATCCCCGGGAAGGGCCGAAGAAGCTGATACAAAGTAATTTTGAGCGATTGACAGCAACCTCTAGCCTGGTTTGCACCTGGGCGCGTTCAATAAGGAGCCTTTCCCGTTTTAGCTTGGCCAAACGCAGAGCTTCTTCGGCATTCGCTACTTCTTCATCCGCCGATTCCAAAAGAGGTGCCAGCTCAGCTAACTTAGCCTCCTCAGCCCGTTGGTCCTCCTGGTGCTTTATCAGCACTTCCCTCTGGCCGATCAGTTGCTGGTTCTTCAAGGTCTTTAGATGCGTTATAAGCCAGTCAAAACGGAAACCATCACGCCCCAACTCCTTCAGAAAACCTAGAAATTGGTTGAGAAGGGATCTGGTAACACTGGCAGTGGGGGCACTAGCAATTTCAGCAACAACGATCGCCATGCCTTGCAGCCTGTGACTCATCACATGAATATTTGAGCGCAGGCAATCCGGTGTGAAGGTCTCAGGATGGCGATCCACCAATTGTTCAATCACCAGCCGATGGTTGACGGGCATTTGAGGAGATTGCCGAAGCACCATGAGGCAGAACGAGTGAGGAGCTAGGTCGGGAAGAGGAACCTCACACCCAGATTCGCTCTCGACTGCAGCACCAGTCGTAGAACCTCGATCATCATGAATTGAGTTTTCCGAAGCATCAGGTTCTCGGAAGGGCGAGCCTACAGGTGAGAGGACTGGGGGTGAATCTTCCCGAGCAACCTGAAAAGAAAAGCCCAAATAAGGAAATGAAAAATCTTAACAAGCGTTTTCGTTGTTAAGTCACCATTATAAGGTGGAGTTTGTGAAAAAACTTAGCAAGTGTTTTCGTTGTTAAGTCACCGTTATAAGGTGGAGTTTGTGAAAAAACTTAGCAAGTGTTTTCGTTGTTAAGTCACCATTATAAGGTGGAGTTTGTGAAAAAACTTAGCAAGTGTTTTCGTTGTTAAGTCACCGTTATAAGGTGGAGTTTGTGAAAAAACTTAGCAAGTGTTTTCGTTGTTAAGTCACCGTTATAAGGTGGAGTTGGTGAAAAAACTTAACAAGTGTTTTCGTTGTTAAGTCACCGTTATAAGGTGAAGGTTGTCAAAAAAAAAAAAAAAAAAAACTTAACAAGTGTTTTCGTTGTTAAGTCACCGTTATAAGGTGGAGTTTGTGAAAAAAAACTTAACAAGTATTTTCGTTGTTAAGTCACCGTTATAAGGTGAAGTTTGTCAAAAAAAAAAAAAAGAAAAAAACTTAACAAGTGTTTTCGTTGTTAAGTCACCGTTATAAGGTGGAGTTTGTGAAAAAAACTTAACAAGTGTTTTCGTTGTTAAGTCATCGTTACAAGGCGGAGCTTAAGAACAATCTTGTGAAAAAATCATCAGATGGAGATAACGGGAAAGATAGTAAGAAAAGCATACCTCAGTCACAACGGGAACAGTTGAGGCAGCCACAGGGACAGGAACCGTTGCGGGCGCGATTATTGCCTCAGATGGCATAACGGGGTCCCTGGGCGCAGAAGCCTCCACCCTTGTCCAAACCTGATCACCCGTATAGGGCACAAGGGCCAGCATATTGGGATCATCATGAGAAGACACTGGGCCCTCAAACAAAGCCACGGCAGGAGGGGGTGTAAACACACCAACCTGGGACCTCACTACGGGAGTTGATGCAAGATCAGGAGACAACTGTGCGCAAAGCCAAGTGTTAGAAAAGAAGAATGGGCACAAAAATTATGAAGAAATACCTTGACGTCTTACTTACCTCGGTTAGGGTGCTAAACAAGGGAATGACAGATGGGGGCCCTAGCAGCACCGTTGGAAGAAGAATGCTTGCCAACAACGCGGACACTTCCACCTGGGATACCCAACACATATCACAATTCAGTAAGCCAAAAATGACAAGAGCATGACCGAAAGGACTACAACAAACAAATTATAGATCACATCATACCTCGGGCTCATTCTCTACCACAAGTACAATGGGCAGAGGAAACTCAGGGGAGGCCTGTGACTCAGAAGGGACAAAGGAGGTTATCTCGGGCTGTGCCACTTCGGGCAAGATTACCACTTCCGGCGAGGAATCACTTGCATGATCAATGTCATCACCTCCCACAAGAACTTCCCTCACGCGTTGACTGGCTCCACGGCGAGAATACGTGAGCCCCGTCATGGGGGAACGGGGAGGAGTCACATCGGTATGAGGTCCACCGAAGCGCCCCCCCACAAAACGGCTCACGGGAGGACTGGAAGGGTCTGGGTTTTCTATTTCAACCCCCTGCAAAACAGTTGTCAAAGAAAGGGGGGAGGGATAAGTATACACACAAGCAAAGACAGTCATCCTCAAGCAAAAAGGGGATAATAATTAAGTCAGCAATGCATACCTCCGATTCAGAAGGAGAACGAGAGGGCACAACCACGGGCGAAGTGGGAGGAGTGGCAGCAATTGAGGGGGCAGAGGTTGATTGCACCTCAGGGGTCAGGCGTACTTCAGGAGTCCGTTTCTTCTGGGACTTGGTGCCCAGAGTCTTCTTTCTCGAGCTAGCTGCACTAATGCTGACGCCTTGAGGAACCCGGGAACTCTTCCTCTTTTTGGCCGTTGGCTCTGAAGGATCCACCACCACCGTGGGGAAAGCAGCGGGGGAAGGGGCAACGACCGCATGCCGTTGATACTCAGCATGTATTCGGTCCAGTTCTGCCTGGGCCTCCTTCCTCACACGCTCAGCCATCTCAGCAGGCATGGGAGGAGGAACGGATGCTATAGGAAGAGCTGCCACGGGAGTTTGGGGCTTCTGGGACTTCGACTTTGATTTCAATGTCCCACTCTTGGCCGTTCTTGCTTTCTTAGCAAGAGGTTGAGAAGCCCCCTCATCGGTAGTAGCTGCAGCAGAGGGGGCAGCCTTCTTTGCAGCAGCAGTTTTTGACTTAGGCGTGGCAACTGGGACCATGGCACAAAGTGGGGGAAGCTCCTTGGGAGGTGCTTTGTGGGTTGAACTTAGAGGGAACTCTATCCCAAGCACAGAGTTGCCCTTTAGCCCCAACTCTAGGGCAGAAAATGAGCAAACAGGAAGGTACACTGGCTCTTGCTCGATGAACTTAGCAATTTCAGCTAGTTGTCTTGGCCAATATTTGGTGGCAAAAAGAGGGGTCACATCCCCACGCCTAGTAATACTAGGAATGGTGACACGCCCAGCCATTGCTGAGGATATCCCCCACGCAGCAGTTGAAGAAAACAACGAACATGCCTCGGCAAAGGAGACTTTGGGGTTTGATGATTGGAAAACTGGACGTGGCACCCCCTGGTCAAACCCAAACTGACGGCTGCATCGGTTGGGGTTGTAATGCTCGCTCGAGTATCCCCACTCGGTGTATGAGGGCAGATATCCAGGAGAAAGAAGAAGAACTACGGCCAGCGAGGGGTCCTCGATGTCAGGAGAGGGATCCCGTATCATTCTGGCATCAGGATGAAAAAACTTTAAAGTGTGAAAAAAGGCCTCTTCTTGATAAGGCCTCATAACGAAGCTCTCAAAACGGTCAATCACTGAAATCAACTCCTTTCGGCTTTGCCTCTTATGGTAAATAAAGGACCGAGGAGGCAGAATCGATTCAGCCGAAGGAGGTCTGTTGGACTTGGCCGCTACGGCAGGAAAGCGGAAGTAAAGAAAGCTAGTCAGAAGCACACTATTGGCAAAATTGGCCAAGTTATAACGACCAATAGAGCGTTCCATGTCGAATAAAGTCCTGTCTAACCAGGTGTACAAGGATCCCACGGCAATTGCAGCCAGGGGAAGCTTTATGCCTCGAGCTAGGCGAAGGGACAGGTTGATGAGGTCTCTTCGGGGCTGATCATTAGGCTTGCCCGTCAAAAAGAAACAGGAAAAAATCACAAGAATTTAAGCGGGAAGCTCCAACGATGTACCTTGACCAGGGGCAGTTGATGAAGAGCTGCCTTCGCTGGAACTCTGGAAGAAATAGTTGATCAGGGGAGAAAAAGTAGCTTTGTTGGAAGAGCCGATGCAGCTTCGGCATATGCGATCCAACTCCGAACGATCCGCAGTCTCTTGAGCACCAAGAGCTTCATCGGTGTAGGGCTCATGGCCTGTTGCATCGAGGCCCAAGAGCTCACACACATCCTCCAGGGTTATAGTAAACTCACCCCAGGCAGCAATGAACGTATGAGTATCCACGTTCCATCGAGAGATCAAGACAGGAAGGGCAGCATTGTTCTTTGAAATGGTGAACTCACCAAACCATTTAGCCCGTTGCAGTCCAATCTTGGTAAGAATATCAGCATAGGAACTCTGCATGTGAGAGTTCCAGGCAGCAAAGTGGGCGGGGGATCCCCCGGGTGCTTCGAAATCAATGTGGGACCATGGAAAGTCCCCTCGCTCTAAGCGAAATCTCAGAGTTCCTTCTGGGGGCAAAAATCCCCACTTAGACACCTCTTCGTCTTCATCACCCAGCAACAGGGCGTCAAACTTGGAGGAAAAGCAAACATCCTTACAGGCAACAGCAAAGCCATCACCCTCCCCAAAAACGGGAGAGCGACGGTAAAATCTCAGCTGCTCTTGGCGAGCAGCACCCCGGGCGGAGGCAGTAGTGGTGGTGGCAGACGGAACACTGGTGGCAGAAATGGTGGGGTTGCTTGAAGACACCATGGCAGAAATGGTGCTTGAAGCCGTAACAAAGAAGGTTTTGAGAAAAAAGGGATTGAAGGCAACACTGGAGACGAACGATCACAAGTAGTGTTATAACTCTCTGCAACAATGGCGTATCTATCTCTCTCTCTCTTTATAAGAACAGAAGCGATAGTCTGAGGAAAGAAGGTAACAATGAAGTAGGAAAGAAGATAACAATGAAGTAAGGAAATAAGTGAAGAAGAAAGAAGAAGTAGAAACAGACCCTTTAGGCCCACGTGGTTAAGGTTCAAAGTATTTTGAAAAAATGGCTGTTGAGACTTTCGAGTTTGGCGTTTAGATTTTCCCACCCTCGCACGTGCACGGCCGCCTGTAATCATTTCACAAGAACACGTGGCACTTCGGGAAGTGCTGTGACAGTTGAAAAGACAGCGCACGTCACTAATGAAATGATGCATAGAGAACAGGAAGCGTTGCCTTCCTCAGCAAGTTTGAATTTTGGCGCCAATCTCCTTGTCAGACTTATCCAACGGAGCCACAACGAAGAAGATGTTCCAACGGTTACACAAAGAAAAATCCATCAAGATGAGCCATTTCGTGCAGACATTTCTTGTCCCAATAAATCTCTCCACGAGGGGGCAAATGTAGAGGGGGCTTGCAGCTCAGCGTGGCAACTCAAGCGTGACACCTTGGTGAGGCAGCTCAGCGTGGCAACTCAAGCGTGACACCTTGGTGAGGCAGCTCAGCGTGGAAGCTCAAGCGTGACATCTTGAGGGAGCTTGCAGCTCAGCGTGGCAACTCAAGCGTGACACCTTGGTGAGGCAGCTCAGCGTGGCAACTCAAGCGGGACATCTTGGTGAGGCAGCTCAGCGTGGCAGCTCAAGCGTGACATCTTGGTGAGGCAGCCCAGCGTGGCAACTCATATTTTAGCTTGTGGTTTTAATCACATCGTACTTTCATTATTGATTTCTGTAAGCTTTAACGATTGTAATGACGTAACGATAATAATTGAAGGGTTTGTATGAGGTCAAACGGTACTTGCGAGAGACCAGGCTTGGCAGGGCCTGGGAGAGCTTTCATGCTCTATCGAATGACCTCACCGTGGGAACTTTAGAGGGACCTGGTTTGGAGGATTGAGAAGTAAGGCACCGTTGGGGCTTGTCCTGACCATCTTAGATACACCTGGTAAAACACCGAAGGATCCTGACCGTGGAACCTCAAGTAGAGCAGCTTGGAGTTCCATCGGGCATTGAGTTATGGACCAAAAGACCCTCTACTCAATGTCACATCTACTGTGGGTGATGTCACTAGCCATCTAAACGTTGTCAGACATGCACTTGAGTAAACCACTGTGGTATTTGGGGCTGTCAGGCAGTTGGTGAGCCACCTCTGCGACAACAACCCCCTGACACACAGTGGATAGGCAAAAGGCATGTCTTGGCATTTAATGTTTATGGCATAAAGACAACTAGTGCATCGGGCATTTAATGTTGTGACATAAAGTATGAGGGATGTCTTTCATAGTCTTTAATGACTGAGTTACCTCGGGGGTGGTGTGGGGGGGGGGGCTATTTAAGGACCCCAACCACCTTTGAGGAGAGGATCCTGTTTTTGGATGATTAAAAAGAGTTATTGCAAACTAGAGAGCTCATTTTGACTTACCATTGTCATTTATTACGAAGCTTTTAATATTGGACAGAGATTCTTGAGGGTGTTTGGTGTGTTTCTACCTGCCTATCAGGGTGTATCTAGGGTGCTTACTTCTCCCTCCCTCTAGCTAGGCCACTTCTAAAGGTCCATTAGCATGACCTGAGTTATACACGAGAGATTTGAGAGTTTAAACTGAGTTCATCTTCATTGAGTTTTGTGTGTGCATTTCCTATAATTAGTCTAGGATGTTGGCTAATTTAACTTGTGATTACCATACTCAATAGGGGTTACGCCTCCATATATATAATCTAAAGTACCCTCTTACATTTTCTCATATTATAGTTGGTGTGTAAAACTATAAAGATTTTTGGGATGAGTTTTGTGAATCAAAATGGATTTTCGAAACATTAACGAATAAACCCCGGATAATATCAAATTTGAGAAATTTGGGAATTAATTGAAATTAATTGTTGGATCTGGATTCTAGGATGATTAGAACCCTTTTTATGTGTGTATTTATGGTTGTTTGAGGTTAGATGATGATGGGTGAGAAGATAAAAACTTTGGAGGTGTATTAATGGAGGTTTGGAATTTTTGGAGAAGAAGGTGAATAGTAACACCGTCCTTTCCAAATCGATTCAGCTAGGAAGCAAATCGATTCAGCTCTTGATAGAGTAAAGTTATAGATCTTTTCGATACGGTCTCGTGAGCTCTAACCGCGTATTAGTCCGATTTATTTTGGATTTATAATGATTTTTCTAAGGAAACAGTTCTGAGATTGAAATCGTTAGCTCGGGAATCAAATCGGAAATTTTATAGAAAATTAAAATGCATGCCATTTTCTGTATGATTTGAATTAGATGCTCATTTATGGATGAAATGAAAGGTATGGAAGTTATCTTTCTAATGAGCTTTGATTGAGGTCACTTGAACTTTTATAGAATGAGTTATGGTTGTTTTAGTGCAAGGTGTGAAATCTGCCATAAATCCAAAGTTGTAAGACTTTGTGATTTATAAGAGTTCTAATGAGAAAAAGTACCCTTGGGATTAGAATAGGAATTTCGGATGTAATTGGGATACGAGCTAGTTGTGATAAGCTTAATATCCTGAATTTAAAAGAAATGTTATATTCATATTATAAGTAAGTGAATACTTATGGAATTGGAATAAGTAAGTGAATACTTACGAAATTAAATCGAATATGTATATTCGGGATTATAGGCCAATGCTACGAGAGATAGGCATGGGATAGCCAGATTTGATGATATTGTATTATGGACAAAAGAGGTCTCCAAATATTTTGGTTGAGTGATGCCTTGATAATAGATTAATTAATGGGGGATTAATTAATTAAAGCGTATAGCTGGAATAATTTATTATAGGATGAGATAATAAATTATTAAATATTATTTAATTAGGAGCGTTCTCTTTATAATGGAATTTTGAGGAGTACGTTCTAATAGATGGAAATTCGGGTCAAGTGAGAAAGTCCGGGTACATTGGTTGTAGGACACCAGGGAGATATTAAATTAATTAATGAGTATATTAATTAAATTAGAGTCGAACCATAGACTCGGGGAGATTTAAAATTAATTAATGAGTATATTAATTAAATTAGAGTCGGGCCATAGACTCGGGAATATGTTGGCTAGTGTTACGGACTCAGTACACGGTAACGCCCAGATATTTTATATTCATGTATATATATATACGGTGTGCGATAGTGTATATATATGGTGTGTGCATATAAATATCAGTGAATATATATTAATAATACCTAGGTTCGGAACTATAGACTCGGGAAAGTATTATATTAATTAATGTGTAAATTAATTAAATTAGAGTCGGAGCATAGACTCCGAGAAAATTAAAGGTTAGTGTTACGGATTTTATGCACGGTAATGCCGGGAACTAATTATTATATATATACGGTAGTGTGATAGTATATATATATATATTGTGTGCTCATAAATATCGGTGTCTAGGTATTTATTTAAAATTATATGCTCTAGTGCTATCGGGGGAGGAGGTTGCGCGATGTGGGTGAATCGCCTAGCTTGAGGAGTAGGGCGGGTATATCCCCAGGTCACAGTGGTGAGTTATTACTCGAGAGGATGGGTTATATTTATATTTAATATATGTGTGAATGTTGGAATATAGTTCTATGTATATAATAGAGTAGATAATTATTTACGAGTAATTAAATATATTAAGAGAATTTGTATTACTTATATAACTAGTGGATGTTATATGGCTTTTAAGAGGGGTTTTATTTATATTTAACATATGTGTGAATGTTGGAATATAGTTCTACGTATATAATGGAGTAGGTAATTATATACGGGTAATTAAATACATAAAGAGAATTTGTATTATTTATATAACTAGTGAATGTTATATGGCATTCAAGGAAAGATGATAGCATTGAGAGACTGCATCCATTGAGTTATAGCTCTAAGGGATGGCTATTATACTTATATAGTGTGTGATATACAAGTATGGATATACTTGAGGTGTATAGAATATTGTATATATATATATATATATGAGATGTGAAACATATATATATATATATATATATATATATATATATATATATATATATATATATATATACGGACATAATAAATAATGGAATGTGAGATAAATTTTGAATCTTTCAGGAGTATAAAATCCAAAAGAAAAATAGGGATATACATATATAAATATGAGAATATTATATACGAGGTTAATAACACTAAAATGTGAATAGTGTAAATAACTAGTGAAAGCTATTCATGATGAAAGGATGAATCATAAGTGAGAGATTATGATGTATAAGCTTAGGCGATAGTTTAGAATATATTATAAAGGATGAATAAAGTGATATTCTCCTTCCGGTAGATTTATATCCAGATTTATATGTATATGGATCATAGGTTTTAGTGAGAACTATTCACATATACGGGATGGTATAAAATGAGGATCTTTAGAAGATGGGTGAAATGAATTAGTTAGGCAGGGTAGCTTAACTAAGTGGTTTTAAAAGGTATGCGATAGTTGTGCACTATTAGAAGAGGGGTGAGGGGTATCTCACGAGAGTGCGATACTAGTTTAAATATGAGAAATTTCATATTTTAAAATATGGCAATTATGCACTTTGCTAAAATATTTTCAAACTCGAGCTCTGACCTGTTTCTCTATTTTCCTCTCTTGCTATATTTATATATATATTAGGTGTCCAGACACAGGGATTCCTGGGTGATGATTCTTTCAAGTCAGACATTCGTTGCAACAGATGTGAATGCATGCAGGTTCATTATAGATGCTTCTATCCTTGAGATCTAGATAGGAGGTATTAAATAAACATTCGGGCCGATGGCCTAATTGTATTCATTTATTCTTTTACCGCATTTTTGTGCGGCATTCGATTTGGTCGTATTAAATTGTACCGAGTGTTCGGTTATTTTATTTCATTTCAGTTGTTGTACATAAACTGTTGTGATGGATTTATTTGAATGGTTTGGTTAAAAATATTAGTTAATTAAAATTTTAATGCCGGCCTAATAGGTTATTAGTAATTAAATTAGTTTTCGACACTGATGCTGAAAATGAACCATATGAGACTCATGTTTTAATTTGGTATAGGATTGATCACCCGGCATTTTATTAGGAGGGGTGTCACAAGTGGTATCAGAGCATCAGGTTCTAGTATCTATAGAATATTTACGGCTTATTGCGTTTAAAGTGTACCGTTCGATTGATATAGAGCCCTATGCTAAGGATTGTTGATTCCTATTGTGAGATTTCATCCTCCTACTATTGTGTATAATTGTAGTACATTTTATGCACGTTCGTGTGTGATTCGTATGCCGAACAACGAAGGATGACCGGTGAGGGCCATTGGGAGAACAGTAGGAGGCGGGGCTTAATTAGTGTTGTAAAATATATTTTGGGGACGATGACCGTAGTCGAGGTCACCTCGATTGTGTTTAAGAAATTGATGCTTCTACGTGAAGGGGAGCTAAAAGAATTTGAGAAATTAGTCAGAGAGTAAGACTGGAAGTAAAGGTGCTAGTGAAACACCACGGGGAGAGACCCATGTGGGGGGACCCATTTAAATGATGCAGATAATTGAATTCTGATCGAGTGATGGTGAATTCAGTCAAGTAATGGTAAGACCAGTAGTGTGTTCCCTAGGGCCAGCGGAGCTAATGGATCAACGGGGGTCCAGCGTGGTAATAAATATAGGGGATTTTATCGAGAGATATTTTTATGTGGAGAGTGAGACCACACGTATTGATTTTGCCCAAAGCGAGTAAAGGGACATGAGTATGGTGCCTAGCAGGGCAATAATTAAGATAGTTTTGGGGTTCGGTTCGGACAAGCGTGTTATGTCTGAGAACCGTTTGAGAAGCCAGGGAGATTAGCTAGGTGGAGATATGAGTTGTATCCTCGGGCAAATGAGGTATATTTTGTGTGACTGAGCGAATCATGATATTTTGATTAAAGCTAAATTCACATGTGAGGCGAGTTTAGTGGATATGTCGATACATTATTATATGTACATATTATACCGTTGTATAATGGGGTTATCATTGAATTCATCCGTAGGGGAGAGGCTATGGACTTAGTGGGGAATATATTAAAACTACTCGTTTTAGTGATGTGTTATACGAGTATTATATTCTCCTGGATATAGACTGGTTAGTTAGTTCCAAAGATGTCCGAGATAGAAGGACGTGAAAATGAATGTGTAGAATATCTGCCTGAGGGGCAGCTATAAACAAGTTTAAAATAGTATGATGGATTGAATGTCGTGTGAAAATGACGATAATTCAAGCATATAAGTGCAACGAGAGCTAGCACACCCGAGATGGGTTGAAAGTCTGTGGAAATCCATTTAAAAGGTACCTCTTGATAAAAAGCATACCAAATTATTGTGAGAAAGTAGAGCGGGGTCTTACTCGAACGAGTGTTGACGAGTGGCTTGCGCATGAATGTATTTTTAGCATACTCCAAGGAAAGAAGGGGTGTATGTAGTACCAAATTCCGAAAGAGTATATGAGAATTAATACTTTAATTATTCGGTATAGGGAATGTAACTTGGAGATTGTGAGAGAGATAGTAATCTAAATATTTATACTATACGTAGCGATGAGAATAAAATACATATGGTAAGTATGCAAATAGGTTGTGAGAATACCTATAAATTTTAATAGGATGTGTGTATGCCTATTATTTGATATTTTTGTTAAGTTCACTAATGGGTGATAACCGGGGAGTGCAAGGTTATGTTGTTTTATACACTAAAGGGTGATAACCCGGGGGTGTATATTTTTATTAAGTGTACTAATGGGTGATAACCCGAGGGTACAAGGATATTATTGTTAAGTGCGCTAATGGGTGTTTACCCGGGGGTGCATGATTATTATGATTAGGTGCGCTAATGGGTCTTAGCCCGGGGGGTGCAGGATTAGAGTACATATATGTAAAGGGATGATGTGACTATATATATATATATGGATTTGTGAATATTTCTACTGTGTGAGACTAGTAGATATGGAAACAATAATAAATTCTTTACACTAAGTGGTCTTAACCTAAGGGTGCAGGATTAGTGAATATATATATAGGGATGATGAGACTATATATATATGAGCATACTTGGGGAACTTTCTACTTTGTGATTTTAAAAAATCCTAAGTTTTAGTACTGGCATTGTCCTAATTTCGGGGATGAAATTCCTTTGTAGGGGTGGAGTATGTAACACCCCATATTTCTGTGTATGTAATATTTAATTAATTCAGAAAATATTAAATTACTCGGGTGTCGTAATTTAATTGAATTAATTATGGTAATATATATTTAAATATTAATCGGAGAGTGAATGGTTAATATTTAGGGAAATTTAAGTACTAAGTGAATAGTAATAATTTATTTACTTCATAACGTGTATTAGTGACGTGGTGTTTATTTATCTCAGCCGAAAGTCGGTATAGACTAATTTGGGTGTGAGATAAGGATTTTTATAAATTAATTAGGATGTCGATTTTGAGTGCACGATTGAGTCCGGATGGGCCGAATTAGTCGAAATGAAGTACCCGGAGGTAATGTTTGGGTTTCGAGGGCTTTTTGGACTAGTCGGGACGCGCATTTAAGTACATGAGTCATTTTACAATTGGGTATACACCCAATTTCGGGATTTATAAAGGGAGAAGCCTATTTTCCCAATTATAATCCCTAAGAAGAAGAAGAAGAAGAAGAAGAAGAAGAAGAAAGGAGATTTTCGTCCAAACTCCGCGAGATTCGACTCGAGGTCGTCAGATTTTATCCACGAGGCAAGTGTTTACTTGCTTTATTAATTTAGTGCGATTATTTCTCATATTATAATTGGTGTGTAAAACTATAAAGATTTTAGGGATGAGTTTTGTGAATCAAAACGGGTTATTCAAAAGATTAACGAATAAACCCCGGATAATATCAATTTTGAGAATTTTGGGAATTGATTGAAATTAATTATTAGATTTGGGTTCTAGGATGATTAGAACCCTTTTTATGTGTGTATTTATGGTTGTTTGAGGTTAGATGATGATAGGTGAGAAGATAAAAACCTTGGAGGTTTATTAATGGAGGTTTGGGATTTTTGGAGAAAAAGGTGAATAGTAACTCCGTCCTTTCCGAATCGATTCGGCTAGGAAGCGAATCGATTTAGCTCTTGGTCAAAAGGAAAGTTGTAGATATTTTTGATACGATCTTGTGGGCACCAACCGTGTATTTGTCCGATTTATTTTAGATTTATAATGGTTTTTCTAAGGAATCAATTCCGAGATTGAAATCGTTAGCTCGGGAATCAAATCGAAAATTTTATAGAAAATTCATATGCATGCCATTTTCTGTATGATTTGAATTAGATGCTCATTTATGGATGAAAAGAAAGGAATGGAATTTATCTTTCTAATGAGCTTTGATTGAGGTCAATTGGACTTTTGTAGAATGAGTTATGGTTGTTTTAGTGCAAGGTATGAAATTTGCCATAAATCCAAAGTTGTGAGACTTTGTGATTTTTAAAAGTTCTAATGAAAAAAAGGACCCTTGGGATTCGAATAGGAATTTCGGATGTAATTGGGATACGAGCTAGTTGTGATAAGCTTAATATCCTGAATTTAAAAGAAATGTTATATTCATATTATAAGTAAGTGAATACTTATGGAATTGGAATAAGTAAGTGAATACTTACGAAATTAAATCGAATATGTATATTTGGGATTATAGGCGAATGCTACGAGAGATTGCCATGGATAGCCAGATTTGATGATATTGTATTATGGACAAAAGAGGTGTCCGGATATTTTGGTTGAGTGATGCCATGATAATAGATTAATTAATGGGGGCTTAATTAATTAAAGCTTATAGCTGGAATAATTTATTATAGGATGAGATAATAAATTGTTAAATATTATTTAATTAGGAGCGTTCTCTTTATAATGGAATTTTGAGGAGTACGTTCTAAGAGATGGAAATTCGGGTCAAGTGAGCAAGTCCGGATACATTGGTTGTGTGACACCAGGGGGATATTAAATTAATTAATGAGTATATTAATTAAATTAGAGTCGGACCATAGACTCGGGGAGATTTTAAATTAATTAATGAGTATATTAATTAAATTAGAGTCAGTCCATAGACTCGGGAATATGTTGGCTAGTGTTACGGACTCAGTACAGGGTAAGGCGGGGATATTTTATATTCATGTATATATATGCGGTGTGCAATAGTGTATAAATATGGTGTGTGCATATAAATATCAGTGGGTAGATATTATTAATAATTAGAGTCGGACCATAGACTCGAAAAAGTATTATATTAATTAATGTGTAAATTCATTAAATTAGAGTCGGACCATAGACTCGGGGAAAATTAAAGGCTAGTGCTATGGATTTTGTGCACGATAATGTTGGGTACTAATTATTATATATACACGGTAGTGTGATAATATATATATATATATACATATATATATTGTGTGTGTGCTTATAAATACCGGTGTCTAGGTATTTATTTAAATTATATGCTCTACTGCTATCGGGAGAGGAGGTTGCGCGATGTGGGTGAATCGCCTAGCTTGGGGAGTAGGGCGGGTATATCCCCAGGTCACATCGTCCGTTATATGGGTGAGGGGTTTATCTCACTTTCAGGGAAGGAATATGACCGCCTCCAATATATATATTTTTGGCCAAGTTAGTAAGCGATTCTGACTTGGGATAACTAGGTTATGCGAGTATACCTAGTGTGATAGCACTTTAGAGAATACATCCGGTGAGTTATTACTCGAGAGGATGGGTTATATTTATATTCAACATATGTGTGAATGTTGGAGTATAGTTCTACGTATATAATGGAGTAGATAATTATATACGGGTAATTAAATACATGAAGAGAATTTGTATTACTTATATAACTAGTGAATGTTATATGGCTTTTAAGAGCGGTTTTATTTATATTCAACATATGTGTGAATGTTGGAATATAATTCTATGTATATAATGGAGTAGATAATTATATACGGGTAATTAAATACATGAAGAGAATTTGTATTATTTATATAACTAGTGAATGTTATATGGCTTTCAAGGAAAGATGATAGCATTGAGAAACTGCATCCATTGAGTAATAGCTCTGAAGGATGGTTGTTATACTTATATAGTGTGTGATATATAAGTATGTATATACTTGAGGTGTATAGCATATTGTATATATATATGAGATGTGAAACATATATATATATATACGGACATTATAAAGAATGGAATATGAGATAAATTCTGAATCTTTCGGGAGTATAAAATTCAGAAGAAAAATAGATATATACGTATATAAAGATGAGAATATTATATACGAGGTTAATAACACTAAAACGTGAATAGTGTAAATATCTAGTGAAAGTTATTCATGATGAAAGGGTGAATCATAAGTGAGAGATTATGATGTATAAGCTCAGGCGATAGCTTAGAATATATTATAAAGGATGAATAAAGTGATATTATCCTTCCGGTAAATTTATATCCGGATTTATATGTAGATGGATCATAGGTTTTAGTGAGAACTATTCACATATACTGGATGGTATAAATTGAGGATCTTTAGAAGATGGGTGAAATGAATTAGTTAGGCAGGGTAGCTTAACTAATTGGTTTTAAAAGGTATGCGATAGTTGTGCACTATTAGAAGAGGGTGAGGGGTATCCATGGGAGTGCGATACCAGTTTAAATATGAGAAATTTCATATTTTAAAATATGACAATTATGCACTTGCTAAAATATTTTCAAACTCGTGCTCTGACCCGTTTTTTCATTTTCCTCTCTTGCTATATCTATATATATATTAGGTGTCCAGACACAGGGACGCCTGGATGATGATTCTTTCGAGTCAGACGGTCGCTGCAATAGATGTGGATGCATGCAGGTTCATTATAGATGTTCTATCCTTGAGATCTAGATATGAGGTATAAAAGAAACATTCGGGCCGATGGCCTAATTATATTCATTTATTCTTTACCGCCTTTTTGTACGGCATTCGATTTGGTCGTATTAAATTGTACCGAGTGTTCGATTATTTTATTTCATTTCAGTTGTTGTATATAAACTGTTGTGATGGATTTATTTGAATGATTTTGTTAAAAAGATTAATTAATTAAAATTTTGACGCTATCCTAATTGGTTATTAGTAATTAAATTGGTTTTCGACAGTGATGCTGAGAATGAACCATACGAGACTCATGTTTTAATTTGGTATATGATTGATCACCCGGTATTTTATTAGGCGGGGTGTCACACTTGTCTAAAAACTATTTGAAAGTATCAAAAACTTTGAAAAAAATGAATTTCAAGGTATATATATCAGACTACATTTTTAATTTAGTCAATTTTTTTTATCAATTAATTTTCTAAAAAAATGAACAAAAAAAGTATGATTGATATGTTTTTATAAATCAATTTTTTTTACTAAAATAACAATGCACACTAAACATTAAACTCAAGGTTTGCCAATTACTTAAAATTTAGTCAATTTAGGTTTACAGAGATGAAGTAAAGTCATTTATAAGAAGGGGGTCGAAGGAGATTCCCACATCCAACCAATGTGAGACTTCACCAAAGCCCTGCAAGATCAATTTTTTTATCATTTGATTTTTGGCTGAAACGAATTAACGGATAATTTTTTTAATAGTACAAATAATAAATTTGAGCTAAATTTTTGTATGGGTTCTTAACTTTTTAGGATACCCCTCAAAAATTTTAAAAAAATTGATAAAAAAGATGGTAGTTTATAACCCCTTATAAACTGACAGTTTTTTAATCTAATTCAACCTAAACATTATTTTGAGGCTTTTTTCACCCAATTAATAATAGAAATAAACAAATTTTGTTTAAGTGGTAAAAATATTTAGTATTAGAATGGATTTGTTTTTTGGGGGGCCTTTTTAATTGGTAAACTCTAATTTTTTGTTCATAACTACATTTAAAAAAAAGGGTCATTTAAGGTTTGGCCCCCAATTAATTCTCTATAATGAGTCAAACCCCCTACAAATTGACTTTCTTAAGGTTTGGCCATCATTTTTAACATTCCGTCCATCCTGCCGTTAACCCACATATTTAATACCAATTATACAATCACTTTAATATGGGGGCCAAATCTTAAATTAAAAAAAATGCTTAGAAAGTACAAAAAATAGAAAATTATAAAAATAAAAAATAAATAACAGAAAGTAAATAAATATTAACCTCATAATTAATTTAAAAAAACACCCAGAAATTTATTAAAAAGTCAAAAATTTATTAATTAAGAAAATAAATAATAGAAAATTAAAAAAATGCCTAAAATTTTTAGAAAACAAAAAATAAATAAAAACAAAAAGTAATGAGGAAAATACAGAAAATGAATATTAACCCTAGAATTAATTTTTAAAAAATCCAGAAATTTATTAAAAAGTCAAAAATTTATTACTTAAGAAAATAAATAATAAAAAAACGCCTAGAAAATTAAAGAAAACATAAATAAATAAAAATAAAAATAATAAAAATATATAAAAAATAAATATTAACCCCATAAATAATTTTAAAAAACACCCAAAAATTTATTAAAAGTCAAAAATTTATTAATTAAGAAAATAAATAACACAAAATTTTAAAAAATACGCAGAAAATTAAAAATGACACACATGAAGAATGTGTAACATGTTCAAATGACACACATAAAGAATGTTAAAATAATTTATTTAATATTCAAGTTTAATTGCACTTTATACCTCATATTGGAGAGGATTCACTTTCTAATGTGATGCAACGTTAACCAACTTCGTGAATAGATTTTTTTTAAAATAAATAGCTAATATCATCATTTAAACCTAATTTATTTGTTTAGTTTTAACGAAAGGGTATGTTTTGAATTGATTTGAGTAAAAAATGAAGTGGTTAAATCTTAAATTGTTAAAAAGTAGGACATGTTTGAGCTTTAATTTTTAGAAAAAATTCCCCGTAAATGCACATAGGGTTAATAGACCATATTATATCAAATTAAAAATTGAGTTAATGTCAAAACAATCCCCTACATGTTTATTTTATAAAATTGATCCTTAAAAGATTAAAAATATGACATTTTGAGCGTCTTTTAATTCTCTGAGCATTTTTTTAATTTTTTGTTATTTATTTTCTTAATTAATAAATTTTTGACTTTTTAATAAATTTCTGGGTCTTTTTGTAAATTAATTTTGTGGTTAATATATTTTTTCTGTTTTTTTATTCATTTTCTGTATTTTTTCCATTATTTTTTATTTTTATTTTTATTGTTTTTAATTTTATGAGCATTATTTTAATTTTCTATTATTTATTTTCTTAATTAATTATTTTTTGAATTTTAAATAAATTTCTTGGTTTTTTTAAAATTAATTCTGGGGTCAATATTTATTTTATGTATTTTTTTCATTATTTTTTTTATTTTCTTTTTTCTAATTTTTTGGCATTTTTTAATTTTCTATTATTTATTTTATTAATTAATAAATTTTGACTTTTTAATAAATTCTGGGTGTTTTTTTAAAATTAATTATGAGGTTAATATTTATTTATTTTCTATTATTTATTTCTTATTTTTATTTATTTTCTGTTATTTTTTTATTTTTCTGATAATTTTTTTAATGTAAGGTTTGGCCCCCATATTAAAGTATGGGTATAATCGGTATTAAATATGTTGGTTAATGGAAAAATGAACGGAATGTTAGAAATGGGGGTCAAACCTTAAAAAAGTCAATTTACGGGGGTTTGACTCATTATAAATAATTAAATGGGGGTCAAACTTTAAATGACCAAAAAAAAAATAATACCTAATTTTTTATACTATTTTTTAAAATTTTGGGGCCCCGATTAATCGAGGGCCCTAAGCAACGACCTAGTAGGCCTATGTCTAGAGTTAACCCTGCCTGGACATACCCACAATAATGGATAATTAATCTAATCATTATAAAAGTTGCACTAATTATCGGATCTTTAGGTCCTTATGATAGGGGTTATTTGTAATGTTAAATACTTTTTTCATTTCAAATTAAGAGTTCATCTTCTATATTTTATATAGATTAAGGATACATTCAATCAACGATCAAGATTAACTCTTATTCACCGATGTGAAATTGGTTCGTTGATTATCTTATAAAACAAAAAATGGACCCTTAATTTGGGACAATAAAAAAAAGAATAGTGGACTCTTTTAATTTGGGACGGAAGGAGTATTAATTATTTACCCTTTTTTAACATTAAATATGTCCATTAGTCAAAATTTAGCTTGATTTTTTTTCCCGACTAATAGTGAAATGATCTTGATTTGTCTATTTTTCAAGGATTTTTTTGGTTATAGCAAATAAAAATTCAACCACCAATTTTTGTCCACTTTGAGAGCAAATAACCTTTAGCTCAAAAGATTGAAGTCAGTTGGAGATGTCACTATTTTGAATGATACATAGTGGATCACAAACACGAATTAATGTAGACATAACACATTATTGTCTCACACAAAGTGAGTCAGAATCTAGTTACAACCTAAAATCAATATTTGATCAACAAAATTTGTATATGATACATATACATGTATAAATATTTAGATCACATTGGGTTTTGATTTACATTTGTTGGTTATTTGATATTGGTTTGATAAAAGCGGTTATCGAAAAATTTGTATTGGTCTGACAAATATGAGCTTTGATAAATTTTAATTGGTTTTATGTATAAGAGTCTTAATTTATTTGTATACAATTTCTAAATCTTTTGCATTTAATTTTTTAGGTAAATTTGGGTATTAGTTTACATATATTTGTTCTTTGGTATTGATTTATGAAATTGAGATATTAATATAAATATAGGTATCATCAAGTATATGTATATATATTTAGGTGTTATTATTTATTAATCGTTACATTGGTTAAATTAATATTGTGTTTTCACTTTCAACTTATAAATCTGTAGTCCCCCAACCTCATTTGAATCAGCCTCGTCAAGTTTAGGGGATATCAATTTGATATACTATAATAATATTAACTACCACTTTTACCCATAAATATGAGTGCAAATCAATAAAATAAGATAAATATGTGTGTGGTTCGGCAAGTCGATCTGCCTACATCCACGGGGAAGGGAGAGACAGTTTTTCTATTAATCTAAAAAGAAGAAGAAGAAGAAGAAGAAGACTTACAGTGTTAGGGAATGTTAGTTGAGAGTCTAAGTTGTGGGTACAATATTATGCTATATCCCTTCATTACACCATATACAAAAAATTATCAGGGTCCATGACCATGACAAACAACATTAGTCACAACCCGTGACCGTGACAATATTTGCAGTGACCATTTTACTGGTAACGGTCCAAAATCGTGACCATTTGGAAGAGTCACGGTCCCATCCATAACCTAAAGTTGGGTACATGGTCACGGTCAATAACCAGGACCACTAGTCACGATCCACGACCGTGACCCTAGCGTTGCCACCATTTAACTGGTCACGGTCATTAGCCATGATCCCATGTCGTGAACATATATTCGGTGGTCAAAATTCATGACCTTGGCCCATTTTTCTCACCCATGAAAACTTGTCACGATTATATTAATAATAAATTTATTTAAAAAAATAATTTTTAATGTTTGTTTTAAAAAAAATTATAATGATTGACTCGGATTTATGGGTTACCCGTGGTCAACCCAGTTCGATCCGGACGTTAGGTGTGAAGTGCGATGAGACAACATAAATAATGTTACTAATCCAGTTTAACTTAATTAATATTTTACTTGTTTAGCATGCGATTCCAATTTAAATCAAGCTATGTGAGGGACCCGTGAGAGGCGTCCCCGGAATCCAAGCATACAGAGGTACTAACGCGAAAATAAAACAATACTTACCTGTATAATGATCTTAACATATGGAGCCGCAAACCTGTCATGAGAAAGAGGATGGAATGAACCGAATACCCAATGAGAAAATAAAACGATGCAATATAGAATCGAAGGGCAGAATAGAGACTAACACGTTTGTCTACGTGCACATGCATCTACCTCATATATATACATACACATATATACTTTAATACATGAAACCATTTTTATTCTAAAAATACTAGTTATTCTGATCAATTCTCTTTGATCTTATAAAATAATCCACTTTTACTTGTCTTGACATTTATTTACTGATTTAACGCGTCTGGTTAAATACTTTGAATAAATACCTTTTTATCTAGGGAAAAACACCTCTTTTATTAAAATCACCCATTTACTCACACCAAATTTACGTTAATATTTTATTGAAAATTATACGCTAACACCGTGGTAGAAAATATTTATTTTTCGTTGAAAAATCATTCATAAACACATTCATATTATGAATACGGGTTAAACCTATTTAGAGTGCTTAATTACCCATTTAATGACTTCTCTTTACCATTCCTTTTATTTCATGGACATTAGTCAATTTCTTATATTACGTATGCACGTTATCTTTCAACCGAAATATTTATCAAGTTCATTCAAATTAGGTTGCCTTTTTTTTATTTTCACTACAAAACCGATCTCTTAACATATTCCACTTTTTATTATTTTATTCCCAAAATCCTTCAAATACCCGCATACTTTAATGGGCTCCACACTATCGGCTATGCTACCATATTCTCTGACCAGTGATTTTGGGTCTTTCACTCCAGGTCCCCTAGCCCTTCTTAATTATTTTTAGTCTCATCCGAGTCTATATTTTTGATGTGTTTCAACATTTACCCAGTGTCCACATTATTTCACTTTTACCGGCTGAAGTCAAAATTCGGGAATCTCATGCCACCTTGTATTACACTTTGACAATCACAATTACTTGTCCTTTATACACTTGCATTGATTTTATCCCAAAAATCAAATTCTAGGACTATTTGTGTAACATCATTTCCCACATTTTTATTTCATAAAAATGTTCCATTTTATTTATTCCAAACTTGCATTTTCCTCCTTTTAAGTGTTATTTTCCCAAAAATATTACTAAGTTATACATACAAACTTCTCAAATATTTTTACTTATTAACACTCACTTCACACTTTAGATTTAATACCCTTTTCAAGTTGAAAATCTCTTTATTCATTACTTTCTTTACTAAGAAAACCCTTTTGACATTTTGTAAACACTTTACAAGAAAATACTATTTTTCCTTTATTTTCACAAGTAGTCTTGAAATATCCATTTATCACATTTTTTACACATTTTAACACACTTTAAGGATAATATTTTTATTTTCTTTATTTCATGTTTAAACCCAATTAAACCTTCATTGAACTTGTTTATATGCACATCATCAAAATACTATAAGTTTATATACACGGGAAAATAAATTTTAAGTCCAAAAATCCTTTCAAATGGATCTAACATATGGTTCATTTTATAAATTTCATAATATTTGCATAAACATGCTTTTCAACCTCAAATACATTTTTGTTTCTTCAAAACTTGAGTAAATGTCTATTAATATAAATTTTTTAATTTTCACAAGAAAATCCTGAGACATTTGTTCATAAAATATTTTTATTTGGTAAAATGTTTAGATATTAAGATTTCTTGAAATATATCACTTTTTCTCAAAACTCCTGAAATCTTTCATAAACCATTTTTTATAAAACTATAAGAAATAACTTTCTTAGATCACATATGCTTCCTACTCTTACAAACTTAACTACAAGACCAATACTATGGAAAAATAGAGTTCTTAAGTTAAGAGTAGAGTTTTTTCACACCAAAGAAGCTTCAACAATGGTGGATAAAATGTAGAAGAAAATGGCACCCTCCCACCTCCTAAGGTGGACTTGAAGAAGTTGTCTAGCTCGACAAAGCTTGTCTTCTTGAAAGATCCATTAAAACCCTATTAAAACTTCATGATTTCTTCTACCTTCTTCAAAAAAACCCTATAATATCTTCATCATGGATTCATATCTTGTCTAACAAATGGTGTAAACGGGTTATATGAGCCTAAATATCGAAGAAGATGGTTAATCTTTAGTGGTTTAAGGTGGTGGTGTGTGTGTGGGGGGGGGGGGGGGGGGGGTGTTAGGGTGGTGTTTGGTGGAAGAAGAGCTCCAAGAGCTATATAGAGAGGCCAAATGTGATAAAAATGCCCTAGATGAGCCGAAGCCTCATTTAAATACTCCAAAATCCCAAAGGGATTAATCTTTCAAATGCCCCTACACTCAACCTTTTATCTAATGATCCATCAAGCCTTTATCCAACGTTCGCCATTCAATCCGACGATCCTCGTCGTGATAGTACATTAAGATGTGCAAAATTTTCTAGATTTTCTTCGATCGTTCGAAAGACCTTCAACCTCGTTCGAACGAGATCCCCTCTCGTTCGAATGATAGTTCTAAAGAGGTACAAACGAGGCAAAATCATGAGGTTAAATGGGGGCATGAGAATTACATCATTCTAACAAGCAGTATCCTTCGTTCGAATGACTGCACACTTCATTCGAACATGGCTTTCCAACGATATTCTAGAGAGTGAGGAAAATCGACCATTTTTTCAGTCGTTCGAATGACAATAACTTTCGTTCGAATGACTGCCCAAACTCTCTTCATCAACTTTTGGCCATAAAAACTCCAATTTAATCGCACAGGGGCTACTACATTACCCAAGTTTGGCTTATGATCCATATCAATAAGCCTAAAGCTCAATTGGTCATACCAAATCACCAAATCATACGAGTACGATCAAAGTTGTGGGGTGGGTGTTACATTCTTCCATACTTAAGGAATTTCGTCCTTGAATTTTTTAATCCATTAATTCCTCAAATTCTCAGGGTTATCAATCCTTAGTTTAAGTCACATGAATCTTTTAAGGCTAAGTCATCGAAGTCCTCAATCACTAAAAAGTTACCATACACCCTTCCACAAGGGGTTATCTCTAAGGAACTCTACATGCAATATGTTCTAACGCTCACCATCAGGCTAGCCCTTAAAATTACATAACAATCCTCGAGTCTCCACTTACTCGATGATCACGTTCAATCAAGTCCCAAGGCTTCTTTGTTAACACCCAAAACATACTGGCACCTCTACTGGGGCAACACTCTCTAGTGATCTACACTCACCCAAGAGAAAATAATATACAACTAATCACCCAACCTATCGTCATAAATCACTTAAATTCTTAGGGCTACATACCACGAGTCTTATCAAATTCTCGGGTCACCCTGACCATACAAGTTCCCTTAAAATCGATACTAACCTCGCATCGTTAGTCTCTCACATCGAGGGGTGACATGCAAAGTAAGTCCCAATTTGTGTGACCAACTAATACCTTTCCATAGGACCCTCCTATGAACCTAGGGTCGCTCTAAGCATACCACTATGGAACACTCTCCTAGTTATTAAACCAATCCACTCACCGTGGCAAAACAACACTTTGTGCTATGCCTCCTCAAGTTCTAGTGATATATATTGTCCTCGAATTATCATACTACTCTTTATAACCAGAGCTTCTAATTACCATGCCAGCCGATCCATAAGGTCATTAATCTTAAGGAAAATAGATACTACAAGCAAACCGTGCAGCCGAACATGCATCCACATGTACACAAAATTTTGTAAAATACAAAAGGATACTTTAGACAAGGGCACACTCAGTTACCGAGCTGCAATGACCATGCTAGGTCCAACTGCACTCCACTGAGCCAAGCTGCGCCACACTACAATCGAGGGAACACAATCCTCGACGACCGGAATAGAAGGAACATAACAAATCAGAAAGAATGAAAAACCATTCCGAGGGAATACTATCCGCATAAAATATTTATGGTATACAAAAGGTGAACCTATGACACACGCTCGAAGTCTACGACTCCATAGAGGTGTTCTCACCCGATCCTGGTACTACTGATACGACGCAAATATTGCGTATTTCACCCGTTAACCTACGCCTTATTATCTCCCTTGGGTATCTTAATCCCTATATTTATGCTCATTAACCAGAAAAGCTCGAATTTCTATGTTAACATGTTTTGCAGGGGTTAATTGAGCTTTTGTAGATATTTGGATGCTTAGTATGAAGTTTGTAGGCATTCCGGCGAAGTTTCGTACACACTTGCACGCGCAAGGGCGATTTAGTCATTTTACAATTTGGGAAACTGGCCCAATGTCTTCACGGAAGTTGAAGCCCTCTAAACAAGCTTCGCGTGGCCGCAAACGGTGCGCGACTCCGAGTCCGAACGAAGAAGTTACGGGCTTTTGAGCGGAAGAGAATTTCAAACCAACCAAAAATAGGGGAAGGAATCAAATTCCTACAGGTGCGAATCGATTCGGACCTGCCGAATTGATTCGCTGGGAGACAGTGGCAAAAATTCACATTACCGAATCAATTGGACCCTCCGAATCGATTCGCCCCAATTCAGTATGCCAGTTCCTCTGTTTCCGAATCGATTCGGACCAGCCGAATCGATTCGCCCCTCTGGCAGTCTCAAGGAACCTCCTTACCGAATCGATTCAGGCCAGCCGAATCGATTCGGCCCTGCTGATATTTGTTTTTCTCCCCTTTCATTTACAAGTTTTCCATGGGATTTGTTTTGTATAAATACTCTTTTTCTTCATTTTGAAGAGGGAGAAAATTCATTTTAGGTTAGTTTAGCTTAGGGTTTGGGGATTTGAGAGCTCTTCTTCTTCCTCTCTTGGTTTGACACCCTTTAGGGTTTGTAATTGGTACTTTCATCTTCCCTCTCCATTAATATAAGTTGTATTTCCTTTATTCTTGCTTTGTAGTTAATTTACATGCTTTATTAATTAGTTTACTTGCTTTAATTCTTGCTTTCTTAGTTTAATCCTTGTATAGTCCATAGATAAAGGGCCGGGATTGCGTTTTCGCCATTTACGAGTTTGGACCTCGAAATTTAGGGTTTCGTGTAAAATTGCGTTTAATTGAAACCGCGTGTATTAAAGTTGGATTGTTATGCGTTTAACTTTATTTGTCACGCAACTTTAGTGTTTATAGCGACAATCCGAATTTAATCCGCGTGTGACCATTTTTGGTTAAATGTTTAATCTCGCAACTTTGGGTTGAATTCCTTATTGTGTGATGTTTATGCTTAATTGAAAATGCTCAATTAAATTGCTTTCGAGCCTTAACTCTAATTAGTAGTTGTTTCGATCCGTGTGGTAGAATGTGATCCCGATCCTCCCTTTACTTTTGTGTAGCGTAACTTATTCTTTTCTTTTTACACCATTCCCAACCTATCATCTTTTACACTTTTATTCCTGAAGTTTTGAAACAATTAAAATCTAAAAGTCAATCACTCCCTGTGGATTTCGATACCCGAATTACTGCTGTGCTTGCCTCGCAAGTGTAGTAGTAGCTTAGGTTTTTTGCATTGAGTCGGCGAACCGATAACAACGATTTGCGTATTATACGACGCACGGTTCGCGCTCGATCAAAAATGGCGCCGTTGCCGGGGAGTGTGTTTTAGATAGTAATTATTTTATTATTTCGTAGTATTTTTCCTTTCGTATTTGTATTCTTTGTTTTAACCTTTTTTGCAGGATAGCATATTTGAGCGCTAAGAAACTTTGATTCGCGGTTGCTCACTTTCTTGCTCGGATTCTCCATCTACAAACAACGAGGTAATCATGTCCTACTATTATAGTTATTACGGTCATTCTAATGATTCTTACTTTGGGGATAGTTTTCAAGTTTTCCATTTTGAAGATTTTCCTGAGATTGAAAAACTTGAAAACATTTATTGGAATGAAAATCGTTATTGGGAGCTTGAGTTGGATTCATTATTCGAATTCAATGACGATTCTTATTCCGATACTTTCGAAGACGAGTTTCAACCAAATGAGGAGTCCGAGGCTCTTGAGCCAAGGAAGCCTGCTTTGGAAGAAACTTTTCTTCTTTACTCCCAAGGTTTAGAAAGCCTAAATGATGCTGGAATGAGATTTGGAGCACTTTGCGATAAGATGAATTCTTATGCACAAAACAACGAGGAGGAACTTGTGTTTCACCACAATTTTTCACAGAATTTCTCATCAAATGTTAATTTTCTCTCCCCCGAAATTCAATCTCCTTCCGACGATATGTTGACGGAGATTGAATTTATTTCATTACCATATACGTTTTCCGTCATTGAACCATTAGAATTACCGGTTGATTCCTATGAGTCGGTAGAAACTTTTAAAACTTCTACACTTTTTACCGATGAGGACTCCATATCGAATTTGTTTTCGATCGATGTTATCCCCATGTGTGCACCATCTCCCATTCCATTTGAAAAATCTTTGGGAGATGAGTCGATTTTTCTTAGACCTCAAGTGTACCTTTCCCCCTTATTATCCAAATCCCCCATCGTCCCTCCAAAACTTTTAATTGACGATGGTTCATTTCTTTCGGCTTACACATTCCTTCCATTGTTAAAACGGAATTCATATTTTTTGGAAGGCATGCTTGTATGTGAGGGTACACCGGTTATCCTCCAAAGTCAAATCCCTTTTTGGGTGGACCCTCAACTATTTAGACTTTTAGTGTATAGTTAATGTGAAGCCTAAATAGTAGGTTGTAAATAGTTAGCTTTTTAATTTTCTTTCTTTCCTTTTTTTTCTTCTTCCTTTTTTTTATTTAGTCTAGTGTAATTATTTAACTTTTTGTTATTTGTTTTTGCTATTCTCGGTACTAACTTGTTTTGTAGATTTCATTGGACTCATGCTTATGGAGTTCGCTCCAATTTTGGGTAATATCGTTCTTTTCCTATCTGTGTGTTTTGTTCTTAATTAGCATTGAGGACAATGCAACATTTAAGTTAGGGGGTGTAGGATATTCTATCCATTTCATGTGTAGTCCATGGATTTACTCACCATTTAGTTACTAAGTATGATTTTTTTGTGAAAAATTTAAAAATTTTCAGAAATATTTTCTTTCTTTTTTCTCCTTTGTTGGGAATTTTCCCTTGTTTTCGATGAAAAATTTTAATAATTGCCCGATCCAATAGACAACTTAACGATGCATGTTCTCGATTTTAGAAGTTATTAGACTTTAGTCCTTAAATCATTGATATTGTGAATAACTTCATGAACTAAACTTTATCCCATGAGCATATGCATTTTCCTTGTCATATTGATTTGGCTTAAGATTTTTATAACTCGGTAATCTTTTATTGCATTGTATATACTTACACCGAATAAGCTTTGTACCTTTCGTCGTTTGTGAGTGTTATACACTATTGTTTTCTCATTGAAAACATTGAATTCGTTGGTTATCTCTCTATTCTTTCATTTGATCGTTCATTAATTGAGTTCATACTTGAAATGTGTTACTTGAGCATGATTTTCATATGTTGTTTTGATTCGAGAATTACGTAAACTTTTGGAAATGATCATAGGCCATCTTTGTTATATCACCCATATTAGCCTTGACCTCACCCTTATATGTTTACCCTCGTTAACCCCTTTGAGCCTAAATATTAGCCTTTCGTTTCATAACCCCATTCCCATAACCAACTCTAAATTGGAGTTTTAGCCCTACATACACTTTCCATACCTTTGTTTGGTTTGTTACTTGGGTTTGAATGATGTTGTTATGATGTCGGTTGCAATTTAGGCATATGAGAGTTTGATAAGTAAAGAAAAGAAAGTAGTGAAAAAAGTGAAGAAAAAGAGAAAGCAAAAAGCAAAAGAAAGCAAAAGAAAATGAGAAAAAGAAGAAAAGAAAAAGAAAGAGAAAGCTGTATATTGTGTATAGTTGAATAATCTTTGATTACTATCCCCGATGATATATCTAATGCCGTTTTGGAACTTGTTTTCCAATTTTGCTATTGCCTGCATTTTTCAATTAGCCCGAGTTTTCATCTCCGAACACTTTGAATCCGTACATATACCTTTCATTTTGTACCTTAACCCCAAACCTACATTACAACCCTATTAAAGTCCTATGTGATCTTAGGGTGCATTTAATTTAAAAGTCATAATAGTTTTGATAATCTGTGAAAATGCATTTCGCCTCTTTTAGTGTGCGGTATCCTTTCTTTGAGATTACAGTTTTTCATTTTATATATAGAGTTCTTCATTTGTGACATGTGTGCGTCCTAGTTTCCATTTCCATTTACTCTTTATGCCCGCATGTTCCGTGTGTTACCTCCCGTTCCGAGTGAATTCATTTGATGAGCGTAATGCCCGTGAGGATTGAATATATGCTTGCTTTTTGTTTATCCGAATTATTTAAGTATTTGCCAAATCATTCTTTGCATTTGCTCTCCCGCCTCCCACTTTTAAAGTTTCAATTCTATGAGGTGCATTCAACCTGTTAATAACAACGGACTTTAGCTTGAATTCGTTCAATATGCTAATAACATGTTTGAAATCTTTTTCGTTATTGTTGAGTTTGTCGCATGTTGGGTTGGGCATATTTTGAGGAAACTGTATGATGTTTGTGGGTACCATACCTGAAAACCCTCATGAGACGACACTCGTCCACTTGGGTAACCAAGGGGTATAACGGCTTATTGCATATGCTAAATGCAATCGTTCACCCGCGAAAGTGGCCTTATCTTTTTATTGCATTTTCATCCCATTTTGCACTTGTATCCTGCTTTTGGTTTACTTGTAGCTCTTGTTGTTTCCTATTTCATTGCTAGGGACTAGAAATGTGTAAGTTAGTGGGTGTGATACGACGCAAATATTGCGTATTTCACCCGTTAACCTACGCTTTATTAGCCCCCTTGGGTATCTTAATCCCTATATTTATGCTCGTTAACCAGACAACCTCGAATTTCTATGTTAACATGTTTTACAGGGGTTAATTGAGCTTTTGTAGATATTTGGATGCTTAGTATGAAGTTTGGATGCATTCCGGCGACATTTCGTACACAATTGCACGCGCAAGGGAAATTTAGTCATTTTACAATTTGGGCAACTAGCCCAATGTCTTCACGAAAGTTGAAGCCCTCTGAACAAGCTTCGCGTGGCCTTAAACGGTGCGCGACTCCGAGTCCGAACGAAGAAGTTACGGGCTTTTGAGTGGAAGAGAATTTCAAACCAACCAAAAACAGGGGAAGGAATCAAATTCCTACAGGTGCGAATTGATTCGGACCAGCCGAATCGATTCGCTGGGAGGCAGTGGAAAAAATTCACATTACCGAATCGATTGGACCCTCCGAATCAATTCGCCCCAATTCGGTATGCCAGTTCCTCTGTTTCCGAATCGATTCGGACCAGCAGAATCGATTCACCCCTCTGGCAGTCTCGAGGAACCTCCTTACCGAATCGATTCGGGCCAGCCGAATCGATTCGGCCCTGCTGATATTTATTTTTCTCCCCTTTTATTTACAAGTTTTCCATGGGATTTGTTTTGTATAAATACTTTTTTTCTTCATTTTGAAGAGGGGGAAAATTCATTTTAGGTTAGTTTAGCTTAGGGATTGGGGATTTGAGAGCTCTTCTTCTTCCTCTCTTGGTTTGACACCCTTTAGGGTTTATAATTGGTACTTTCATCTTTCCTCTCCATTAATATAAGTTGTATTTCCTTTATTATTGCTTTGTAGTTAATTTACATGCTTTATTATTTAGTTTACTTGCTTTAATTCTTGCTTTCTTAGTTTAATTTAGTTTAATCCATGTATAGTCCATAGATAAAGGGTCGGGATTGCGTTTTCGCCATTTACGAGTTTGGACCTCGAAATCTAGGGTTTCGTGTAAAATTGCGTTTAATTGAAACCGCGTGTATTAAAGTTGGATTGTTATGCGTTTAACTTTATTTGTCACGCAACTTTAGTGTTTATAGCGACAATCCGAATTTAATCCGCGTGTGACCATTTTTGGTTAAATGTTTAATCTCGCAACTTTGGGTTGAATTCCTTATTGTGTGATGTTTACTCACATTAATAGGTACACCCACGACCCTTAACATGTTCTACCCATACACGTTACGTAATACTCGAATTCTACATATACTTAATTCATTCTTTTATTTTCTCAATTACCGCAAGTTCTCAAGTACTCCTCGACCATCAAAGTGTATCATCTTAATGAATATCCAATCAGTAGGTGTACTCTCTCTACCCTACTGGCCTAATCCGTCCTTAATTCTTACAGGACCTAATTTGACGTACACACGATATCCACCCCTTTTTATACCCTCGTGACCCCACGGTTAAATCTCATAAAAGAATCGTACTACCCGAACCTTACCTACCATCGTACTAGTCCTCCCTAAGTCCCATCATGGTAATTAAGTTATGTCTAAGGGTCCTTATACATTAGGGATGGATTATCATTAAAAAGAAATAAGATTCAATTTCCAGGAGGAGACGATTGATCTAGGGGAATGAGTCGATCGATCGATCGATCAGTTATTAGCCCAGAAATTCTGCAAATAATGCCTATGGGGTTCTTTCATTTTAATCAAAAAAACCTCAATTAAAATGTCCCAAACTCCCAACCATACATCACAAACATTATATAAACAGGTGTGGATGATTTCTAACGTAAAACATTCATTAGTTCTCCAAGAATCATCATTAAATGGGTATAATTCATGATTTGGTCTCTAACCCTAGCTTTTCTTATTAGCTCAAGAATACGCGTGATATTTCCTTATTTACTTATCTAATCATCATTAAAATTCATGACAAATACTCTACATATGATAAGAACATCAGCCTAACATGATTTCCATTCAAACCTATGAATTATAGTCTTCCAATTACATTAAATCTCCATAAAAACTTATAATTATCATTCCTACTCTAACATGGATGAAATATCAACTCAAGACCAGCAAGATAGATACTTGCCTCAATAATGAAGGTCTAAATTTTTGGGATTTGATGGTGTGGCTGAGTTCCTCTTCCTCCGATCTACACTCCGACGGTGTTGGTGGTGAAAACGGTGTAACTAGGATGATTATAGCCCTAGGAAAGCTCCTGACCTTGCACCTCTAATGGCTTCTATTAGTTATGTTTGTTCTAACACTAGAAGACAACCTTTAACAACAGATATAGCCTTATAATTTTCATCATTAATTAAGGCCTAAAATTTAAAATTACTGAAATGCTCTCCCGGGTTGACGGTTAGGCCTAAAAACGTCCTCTAACTATCTCGACCCTTCCGGGCACATTGGAGCACTCGAAATGACCATACGGGGAACTTAGAATTAATTTACTTTTTATCCCATTAATTTAGTTTCGACACGACTGACACGCACGTCCCGACTTAATTTCTATAACTATCGTATTATTCACCCGCGATAATTTTAATAAATTCAAACTCATATATTACTTTACTCGTTAAGTAATAATTACTAACTCTCATCACGTTAGTAAATATTCAAATTAAAATACGGATTAATATAAAATTAATTTATCCGATTAAAATTTAATTAATCCCATGATTAAAATCCATAAAAATACAGGGTACTACACAATGAGTCCGGAAGGGTCGAGATAGTCAAAAAACTCTACTCGGGTGTTTTATTTGGATTTTGGGTCAATTTAGGCCAAACCGACACCTTGGAGGGATATTTTGGTCTTTTGGGATTTTTGGGAATTAAAATGGACGAAAATAGAAAATAGAAAAGGAAGAATACGTGGGTAATAGGCTATCTGTGAGTTTCCAAACCTAAATGAAAGAGAGAGAGAACCAAAGGAAGAAGAAGAACTCCATAAGAGCCCTGGGATAAAGACTCAAGCTCTCCCACTAAAAATTACACCAACGCGTAGATCGTGAAGAGAGTATCACCCCTATACTAATTTCATCTAGTAAATCAGAAGTTCACAAAAAGGCAAGTGTTTATCTTGCTGAATTTTTAAAGCATATATAATTCCTGTTATTTTAGTTGATGGAATAACTATGATATTATGAATTTGGGATTGAAATTGGGTATAAATCTTTAATTGGGAGTATAGGTTTGCATGTAGTTGAATAACCATGTTCTGGGTATGATAATTCTGGATTTTATATGTTATTTTCACAAAATTAAATCTGGGATTAAATGGCTGTGAATGGAGGTTATGTGAAATTAGGGCTTGTTGAAGATTTGAGAAAATTTATCGAAATTCATGTTACAATTTTAGGGATTTGATGTTAAAACGGATGGGAATGTGTTCTAATACTAGGGGATATGGTTTAGAGTTATTGAATTTGGATTAGAATGAGTTTTGAAGTGATTTTGTGGTTGAATAATTTTGGAAAACAAATTTTTAGAAGACAGGTAAGCTCTCGAAATTCTCATTCGAAGACCTGCCCAGGTCGTTCGAAGACAAACGATAATTCCAACGAGATTTTAGAGTTCGTTCGAAGTGAGAATCTCATTTAAACGAACTCATTTGAACGAGAATCCCCAAGTTCTAACGAGATTTAAGAAACTCTAATATTTGCCCAAACGAGTTAAAAATCCTTCTCGGTTCATTCAGGTGAGAAAATAGAACCTACGCTATTATGGAGTAACTTCATTTTTCATAATTTAGTAGTGAGAGGAATTGTGTAACTACTAAGGGAGTGGGTTGGAATGAGAGAGCCTTAAAGAGTATATACGATAGAGAGATAAATCGTACAGTTAAAGTATTATGAGTAGTAGAGACCATGATACTACATATAAATTTGGGATTTTGGGTTGCGCGAATACCTAATGAATATGATAAGTTGTGTGTATACTTATCGATTGAACTATTATGTGTATAACACGCCTACGTTGCTTGCTATCGAGCGAAGGTTGTGGGTTGTGGACGATCATGCCTTGAGGAGCCTTCGGGTGGGATATTGATTCGTACCACTAGAGCATAGAACTTAGGTACGGGCTATCTGTGAGAATGATAGTGATGACGATCGTATGGGTACGTAGGTATGTGCGTAGCCCATTAGCTTGGAACTATGTTTGCCTCCAATATGTGTCTTTATTTTGATGGTTCACGAGAGATTGAACTTATAGTCCTTTATGCAATGAGCGATGCACCAGGACCTAATAGCAGAGTATGCATGCACCGCAGCTGTGCCTCGGGGTGCAGTATTGAATATATATACTAGAGTGTATGTATATATATACTTGTGATACTATCAATTGTGTGAATTAAGTAGACATGAATAATAATGAAAATGAAAATGAACTAAGTTAGTGAACACTTTATTTATATTAAATTGGAAAAGTGCTTATCCATGTTAAAGAGAAATTGATTATAGGTATTATGTATATTGCGAGGAAAATACATGGGAATGATATTGGGCTATGATTAGATGTTAGACGGGAAAGAACTAGTTAGCATGGGAATAGGAACTAGTAGGGTTTTATGGAACGTTAGGCGCGCACATTAGATGAGAGGTGAGCATATCAAGTGACTATGATAGTCTAACATGATTAATATATCTGCTATTAACTCATTTTAAGCACTTGCTGATTTTTAAAGTGTTTTCAACTCGGGCTCTGATCCATTTTCTGCAAATCTCTTTTTTTTGTCAAATTATTTTAGGTTTCCAGCCATAGGGACACCAAGCATAGGAATTCCATTCACTCGACGAGTTGTAGCTATTATGGAGGTTACATTACCTTGGTAATAGATGCCTCTATGTCTATTATTTCTTCCTTTTTAGTTATTTTATCAGTTAGGGCATGTTTCCCCTTTTCTATTCAGATATTCAGAGCACTGGATTTAGTTATTTACTTCTTTTAGTTGTTGGTTTATTTCTGTTGGACTATTGTATTTGGGACTTCGACTAAAAGTGTTCACTCCGGTTACATTTATTGCAGTTATTTCCTATCATATGAGATTGATGTGAATGGTGAATGGTGAATGGTGAATGTTTGATTATTTCGTAACCTAGTTTTATATAAATTAAAAGATAAAATTTTGATATCAACCTTTTTAAATATTAGGTGGTTAGTATTTAATAATATAAATTTTTGACAGTGATGCATAATCAGAACCAACTGGATATGCTGATCTAATTTAATAAAGGATTGATCACCCGATATTTAATTAGGCGGGGTATCACAATATTATAAGAACCTACTTTATGATCGGTGGGACCCGATAATAAAGTAATAATCCAAACAAGGAATCCCCTGACACCTAGCCCCTCCATAGCTGCCCATAATATTAAGTCACTTAAGTATTTATCTTAATGAATTATTATGAGTTTGCCAACATCTGTAGCAATAATAATAAGAGTCCAATCATGATGTAACTCAATTACGTAATACCGCATATGCAACATCACAAAGTCACATTCGAATTGACTAAATGAATTTTCGAAAGTCTGACATCTCAAATAAAAAAAAATGACATACTGCATGCCATTTGAAATAAAAACTCATCAATATCAAATATTTAATTCAATAATTAAATAAATGCCAAAAATATATGGGGTATTACATTCCCCACCTTAAAAAAGGAATTTCTTCCTTAAAATTTGATTATTTTATATACCCAACTCGAAAGTCTAACTTGTATGATGTCCTCTAACTATTAAGTAGACTCTAATCTCTCTTCGACCTAATATACGGTGAGGTCTCTCGTCATACTCATATTCAGATGTATCTTAATTCCCTTTTGGATTTACATGCTGATACGTTTACTCGTCCCAGGGGAAATTTTCCTGGCATGAACAGGTGGAAAACATTATGCACGTGCTGAAGATGATCAGGTAAAGGCGAACTACATTGGACCCAACATATCCAAGATCGTGAAAGTACCTATATATTAGGGCGCCAACTTACCCTTGGGCTCGAACCTCATAACTCCCTTTTATTGGGGAGACCTTTAAAATCACACGACCTCCCACTCTAGACTCTAATTCGTGCCTCCTCATGTCTGCATAGCGCTTCTTCTTACTCTTGGAAGTTCTCATACGCTCTTTAATGAGTGTCACCTCCTCTATGTGTCCTGAACACAACATGTCCTAGATACATTACTATCCCATGTCTCTAACCAACTTTAATCAATCTATCATCGATGACCCAAATGGAACCATGTTCCCTTTGAGACCTCGATACCTTACGATGAAACTCTTTGATATATATTTCACTTCCATACTAAGGCCTTTAACAACTACGATTCATGATATGTCTTTGGTGTTGTACCTTTACTAATAGCCAGGTGGCACGCTTAAACACAAACTTCATTATAACTTGCTTCATACTTGACTGCTAAAATTAAATCATCAATTCTAGATAAAACTTCTCAGCCCTCGGATATACAGTGAAACCTGAACCATGTGCCTCAGTTAAAATCTCCTTTCGCAATTCTTGACCCTCCGAAACAACCAAACTCCCTTAAAAACACACTCCTTTATTTAATCCAAAATAAGTAAAGTAAAATACTCTCAACAACAATTCTCATACCTTTTATTGACAAAAGAGTCTAATGCTTGGGCCTGAATCATATGCAATACAATATCGGGTGCAATTACCACTATTGCTAAGGATTCCTCTATTGCATTAACTGTACGCAAAGTATCCCACTACTTTAAACTTAAAGCCAATAGACTAACTATCGCTTGAAGGCTATAGGCATCTATTACCATGTATGCCTTCCCTGAATGATACTGAATAGAGAAGTGACATTCATTCAAAAACTCCACCACCTCTTATATGTTCAACTGCCACTGAGTGAACAATACTAAATGATCATGTATCTCGAGAATAACATGAATATCTCTCCCAACAAGTAATGTTTCTGAACATAAAGAGCAAAAAGTGTGGTTATTATCCTTTCCTTAAATTTTTCAAAATTTAATGGCAATGCTCATCCCATACGAATGGTTCCCCCTTTTTACGTGAGGTGAGTCAGTGGTACTGTAATATTTGTGAACCCCCGAATGAACCTCCTATAGTACCTTGTTAAACCCTAAAATATCCCGATTTCTATAGATGTTGTGGATTGTCCCCACTCCATCACTACCAATAATTTGCTAGGATTTACATAAAAGTTTTACATCTTGTAATAAAAATCCACAGTTGGAGAACTTATCGTATAACCTATGTTCTCGAAGTGTCTGCAAAATTGATCTAAGATGTTATACAAGCTCATCATTGGATCGAGTGTAAACTTAAATGTCAACAACAAACACAATAATGATCTGGTCCACGTACGATCAGAATACTTTATTCATTAATTTCATGAACACGACTCGAGCATTGTTCAACCCAAATGGCATAACCTGGAATGCGTATGATCCATATCGTGTTAGAAAAATTGTCTTTAGGATATTCTCCTCCTAAATCCGTAACTAGTAATAACTCGAGCATAATTTAATCTTTAAAAAAAGAAAGGCCTTCTTCTCAACTAATCAAACAGGTCATTGATACACCATAATAAACACTTCTTTCGTATCATGACCTTCTTCAGATCTCGATGGTTCACACATAAACACAGTGAACCATTTTTCTTTTAACAAAGACGATCGGAGCTTCCCAACGATGACGTACTCTTTCAAATAATCCCTTGGCTCAAAATTTGTTTTTCCTTCTCCTACAACTCTTTCATGTACGATGTAGACATTCTAATAAGGTAACCTCGCTATGGGCTTGATGCCTGATGTAAAGTGTATGACAAAAGCAATCTCATGTGTAGGCGATAATCACAATGTTATATGCCACTTTGGATGCTTTTAATCATTGCTATCAGTCTACTTTCACCGGATCGTCGTACATTTTTTAGGTATATTTATTAATTTTTGTGTTTTTTATTTATTATTGAATATTTTGTGATTTTATGATAGTTGTGAATACTTTTGAACCTCTTTTATTTTTTAGGTATGGTTTTATGAGGTTATCGGGTATAACATCCGAATGATGTCCTTGAAGGAGTAGAAGGTTGATGCCTAGACTCAAATGAGGAGGTAGAGGAAGGACACTAGGGTCTTTAAGACCTTTTCTACTTCCAAGGATGTGATAAGGGTCTTAAATGCCATTACGACCAGCCAGGTTGACTTTTATTACCTATTTTTCGATTTTTAATTTTTTTCTTTTGATTATTCTTTTTAGATTTGCATTTTGATGGACAAATTTCATTGGGCGGGAGATGTTTTTACCCTAAATATAGTCAATGGATGATATGGGGATTATCTACTTTCATGCTCATATGCGCCAACTGCTTTCGCACGAGTTCGGGTATGACTGGTACTTGGAGGGGTGGGTGTTTAGGCAGTTAATGTTAGGAGAGGCTGTAATTCCTCCGGTGAGTCCACCTTTTTATTTGTGGGATTCGAAGAGGATGATGATGGACGAGAGAGAAGTGACCATAATAGGTGTGCACTACTCCAGTTACACGAACACAATAGTAGTCCATTACTACTTTAATTTTTTGGAGAGGTGGTTGATGTCGCCCTCAATCTATAACGTAAATAGGGTTCCACCTCCACCGACTAGGACATGAGGCAATGGGGTTCCCTGGTTGCCTTCTAGAGTGGAACATCCCCCTCTCATTACACTAGTATGGGTTAAGCCCATCTCGATATCTGCAGTTTGAAGGGGGAGATATGATAAAGACTCCTCCTCGCCCTCATATGATAAAGACTCCTATGCCAGTGGAGAATTTTTGGTTAGGGGTAAGCTCACTTAGCTTCTTTTTTAATTTTTATGTTCTGACTTTTATCCTTTATTTTGCATATTGGTTCTCTTATTTGCTTTTCTTTGTAGACCATATCTATGCGGACTTCTTGGGTACGAGATATCTGAGATTAGATTGCATCAACATCTGAAAAGATTCGGGTACTAGCCCATGTTTGTGCTGCTACAATGGTTCCCAATGACTACTTCCCTTCTTCCATCTCTAATAGTGAGGCTTCTACATCTCGTCTCCATGGGAAACTTTCTCGTCGTGGCCATTGGAACTTTTGGGCAATTTTTTAGGATTAGGTAGAAAGTTCAAGTTGCGTCCCACTAATTTTTCTTTTCTCTTTTTTTATATTCCTTCTTCTTTGTACCTGAAAACTTAAAAAATAGTATATATATAAAATTATGCTTTTTTTATTATCTTGGTTTAGTTACTTACTCTAGATGCACTTTTAATTTTTCACTGAGGTTTTTTATGAGATGGGAAAGTGTGTAATTTATTCTTTGAATAATTTTTTATATATAAATTCTCGGGGAGTTTTTGGTAAAAAATCATTTATTAGGGGACTTATTTGGACAAAAGAGGGACAAAAAAGGCAAAATTGGACTTTTCCTAAAATAGGAAGTGTCCGTTGGCATAATTCCTTCCCTACCTATCAGCATATCAGTGTTGGTACTTGGCTTTTAATTAGTACTCTTGCAATAATATTGGTATTTCGATTCGTGTTTTAACTTCGGTAGCTAAGTTGCCTTATTATTTTATGGAGGATTTTGACTATAAAAGGGGGTTTAAGGTGTTTTGGAATTACTAATCTTTTCCACTTATTCTTTCTTTTAATTCATCCTCATTTTTTTAAATTGACATTCCCATTACTGAATAGTATTATACCTATCTTGATGGCTTAAAGGCCATTTGCATGTATGAAGTTGATTGTGTCACGTTCAACCTGTGTCCGATCACTTTATGGCGCAATCATCTAATCAACTAGAGTCTTATAGAGGTATCTTTATAGTTTTAGTACCCTAAGGACCTCCGTTTCTGTTTTGGGTTGAACGAGGTATGTCCAACCTACAAGGAATTCTCTGTTATGCCTTATATTTACCCATATTTTCAAAGCCTAAATTTTCCCATTCTCCAAGGGAAGTGTTGGGTGAGTTGCTACACATTTATCGATTTACTACTTCACCACTGGTGCAAGGGGGGGGGGGGAATTGACCTCATTGTGGTGCTTGAGTCAATACACTGCCAGTGTGTTTAATCCACAAGATATAGTGGGGCTATGGATTTAGCTTTGACTGACAAATTTCTTTTGGTGACGGGTGACATGAGTGTAGACACCCATGTTGATGATATAGTCTTGTAGATGCACTATCACTATAATTCCGCTGCTACTAAATTGGTGGAGCTGTTAAATGTACTTGATGAATGGAAAGAATACCCTTCTACTTTTCTACACAGGATCCCCATGATGTTATACACGTGGTTCATAGAGAGTTTTCTTTTGGCTTTGCCCCGCTATTTCCATCGCTCAGTACCCGTAACTTCTTTCTTCTATCCTTTATGGAATTCAGCACATCTATGAATGATGGGTATAACTCATTGACAGCTAATCTAGCTAGTTCTTTTTGTTGGAGTGTGCCTTGGCGGGGTGTGCGGACACCCGTTTTGTAGCTGGATAACTATCGATACGTCTAGCATGCAGGCCTTCGTCAAAATTATTTCTATCAATCTTGGAGACTTTTGAGCCAAGTGGGTTGGGAGAAAATCATCCCACTTTCTTCCCTATAGATGACTTGACTGAGTCTTTGAGAATATCTCTAAGAATTATGTGGCAACCGCATACCTGCTCGATATCCAACCCTTTTTTATAAGAGAGGCCTCAGTGGTTTCATCAGACTATTTGAAGTAGTTGTGGAAGGATTTGGTTTTGAAGCTGTATACAGAGGAATTTGGTTAAAGGTGGCTCATATAAGTTGAGGCAGTGGAAGGGGGTGTCGTGGTCCCGATTAAGCTTTTCAAGATGTATCACTGTGTTGAGAAAATGCGGGTATGAACCCATAACAGGGATTACTGGGAACCTCCAAAAGACAATTATGATGCCAAAAATTATAAAGCGGGTCCCTCTGGTAGTTAAGGAAGGTTTTTGTGTATCTCTTTTGGTTAGGTGTATGGTGTAGTTTTTAGTTTTTAGTGGGTTTAAGTTGAGATTTATTTGTTGTTCTGGGTAATGCTGGTGTTGGTAAAAGAAAATTGTTTATGATATCATATAAATGTGTACTTTGAAATAAAAAATCGTTTAAATAAATGTTAATTTTATTGTATCTTGTTGTGCCTTCGTGGAAGAGTCATTTATGTTCAAATTATCTACCCCAACCTCTAAGGCATACATAATCCTTTTATTCAATTAAAATGATGAGATATACTTATGCTTCTAAATGGGAGAAAATAAAATAATTTTGTGAAAAGGAAACGACTGCACCCAAAGTTACTTTTTGGGTTGCTTTCGTACATCAGTGGGGATAAAAGAGTTTGTACTTTTCGAAAAATATTTTAAGAGGATAAGGTCCTACTTAGTTCTTGTAGAGGAAGATAAGAATAATGAATTTTTAAGTATAAAATGAGGGTGAGAATTATATAGTGCGAAGAGAGCCGAATCAGTGATAAAACATTTTGAGGCGATCAAGGTTGAGTGGGTTAGCCATTTAATCTTCATCCAGATCAGATATTATAGAGGAACCCCGTGATATGATCTTCTTTAAAAGGTATGGACCACTCCAATTGGTCTTGAATTTCCCTCAAGGATCCCAGATGAGTTCCATAATTTCTTTAAGAGTGAGGTTTCCTTCTCACACGCTGTGTTCTTTAACTTTCTTATTGAATGATAATACAATGCGACGATGATATCCTTGTATGTGATATAAAGTTTTCAGCCTCTCTTCATCTACGAGCAATAACTCTTCATAGAGACTTTGGTGCCAATTAACTTCTCCCACTTGGATTTTAAGCATGACTCGTAAGGAAGGTATCTCAAATTCAACGGCAAACACTGCTTCTATTCCATAGACCAAGGAATATGGGGTAGATCTAATGGTGTGCTGAAAAATGTGCGGTAGCCCCAGAGAGAGTAGGGTATTCAATCAGCCCAATCTATGCAACTTGTGGTTATCTTGCAGATGATGGACTTATGGCTAGTATTTGCAGCTTCAACAACCCCTTTGATTTATGGTATGTATTGTGAGGACTTGTGTCTTTGATTTCTCTATTCTTCGACCACCTTTGTGACTTTTTCTTCAAAATGGAGACCATTATCTAATACGAGTTCATAAGGGACCTCATACCATCATATGTTATTCTTTCGAATGAATTTGGCCACTTTCTTAACATTTAGTACTGCATACAACTCGGCTTGACACATTTGGTGAAGTAATCGATCGTAACCAAAATAAACTCATACTCATTCGATTCTTTGGGAGTGAATTTCCCAATGATACTTATTCCCCAAGTCGAGAAGGTCCATGAAGAGTTTATATTGTATAATTCGCCAGAGGTGAATGTTGAAGATTGGCAAATCATTGGCAATTAAGGCATCTGTTGACGTACACGACGTAGTCTTGGACCATAGTAGTCAAATAGTACCCTTGTTGGATAACTTTATTGGAAAGTATATGGTCATTCATATGGGATCCACACTTCTCACCATGGATTTTTTTTGCATGATCTCTTCAATGTCAGCCCCTGCTATGCATTGCAAATGGGTGCCATCAAAATTCCTCTTAAATAAAGATTTGTTACAAATGATGTACTGGAATGCGACTTTCCAGAGGGTCATACGATCTTTTTTACAACCCCTTGAGGGTATCAACCATATTTAAGGAGGAACTAAATGTCATAATACCACAATTTTACCTTGTTTGTGTTTTCTTCCATGGTAAGTTTGATGCAGTAGCAGTAGGTTGGCTTGGACTCTTTCTAAGCTTGCAGCGGGGTAATCGTTTTCCATTGGGCATGTCAAACATGAAGGCTATAGTTGATAATGCATCGATAAAGAAATTGCTTAAAAGAGAGAGGTAATGGAAGGTGACGCCTTTGAATTCTGATGAGATCTCTTCAAGATGAGCGTGAAAAGGGTAAAAAAAATTTGTCTTTAAATTTCCGATTCCAGAGGACTTAACCTATGACAAGGGCCGAATATCCTTAGACATCGAGGTATTAAATTACCTTCTCGAGGGAAATTTTGAAACTTATAGTACATGCCTCCTATTCCTCCATGTTGTTAGTAAATAATAAGTCTAGAGTGATGGTGATGAGAGTATACGAGTCATCGAATGCAATTAGGAGTATCGCAATGCCATATATTTTTTTTATCGGTGGCTCTATCAAAGAACATTTTCCATTGAAGTTCCTCTGGGATAGTGCATAGAATTTCCTCATTCGGTAATTCTGAGATCCATACATCGACTTGTTTCATGGGGTGATCCATGAGATAAAAAAAATGGCACTTCCTTTGATGGTTTTTTGCATGCTATAGAGAATATCGAATTTGGCTTGTAAAAGCACCCATCGGGACGTAATCCTTAGAACGTAAATAAAGTCTAGAGTTTATTTCTTGGAATGTAAATATACTATAGTCCTCGAAATGTCATCCCTAGCATAGTCACCAATGTGGCCATTTTGGACCCGAAAGGGGCATTGATGGTCTCGCGTACGCGTGCCTCCTATAGTGGCTATCGAGCCAAAAGGAATAAAAATAGTTGTCCTTAGCGGTGTGAGGTGTGTGAATGTGTAGAGATCAGATTCGTAACCTATTTGAATCAAAACAGGCAAAAGAGGTAGCCACCTCCAAAGAGATAACATAAAAGAGAACTAGTGTATGTGAAACCAAATGAGACATGGGTTCAGAGGCTATGTTATAGAGTGAGAAGGTGTTTGTAATACCTCATTTTTTTGTAGTAATAAATTAATTATTAAATTGATTAATTTCTTGTGATGAGTTATAGTTGCATGTGACATATGGTATGTCACTTATTATATTCTTATAAGTTTTTATGAAATTCATATATGTGATTGTATATGTGTTACATAGATTCACATTGGCATAATGCATGGTAATTTATTAATTAAATATTTCAAGTGATTTAGTATTATGGATGACTATGTAATGGTTAGGAACTAGGTTTTCGGAGTTTACTTATTTGGATTATTCCCTCGATATCGAGTTCCACCTATTGTGAAGTAGTTTCTTACAGTATCGAGTCACACGTAATAATTAATAATTAAATTTTAACTTAATTGATTCATACTGGAATAATAAATTAACTTACTGAGGAATTTAATTTCTTAAAAGATGTTCAATTTTCGATTGAATTTTGGGATGCTTAAGAAGTCCATTTTTTACTTACAACATTGGAATTGAAGTCCACTGGGTTAGTGTATGGGTTAGGCCAAGTTTCAGGCCATTTGGAGTATGATTTGGGCTTATTGGGTTGAGGCTTATATTGGGCCTAGGCTTAATTTCGTGGGAAGCACCTTTATTACATTAATTAGTAAAACCTAAAACACTCACTTTTCATTTGAGATAACCCTAAAGAGATAAGGAGGAGATGCATCATGGATTGAAGAGGATTTGGCAATTTTTGGGACTTTGATTCCTCAATCGGCCCTAGGCATATACATCAATTAAGAATTTAACTAGTATTGTGTTATAATAGTAGTAGTCATTGAAATTTGAGATTAACACTTTTATAATATGATTTTAATCATCTAAAACATAATTTTCACAATTAGTTTAATTGTTGAATTATATTTAATCTCATGTTAATGAATTATGATAGTTTGATGTTAAATCCTATGAATTAGCCTTGAAATTTGAATGAAATTGATTTATTCTAAATCATAGTAATGATTTATATAATAGACAAGAGTTGAATCCGTAATTGAATCAAAGCTCAGATGAATTAGGTATAAATTATGAACCAAGGTTTATAAATCTCATAATATGTAATCAAATCTTAAATCCTTGTTTAAATCACCTAAAACATGTATTTATAGGTCGGAGTTTGATCTAAAAGTGCTTAAATATCATTACTTGGCGCTCTTAAGGTTTTAAGTCCTTAGGTAGGGTCATTTATGGTGGACTGGGGTTTCTTAGTTCATAACTTTGGGTTTGGGGAAGAATAAATCCATTTTTAGGATTATAGATACATGTATCGTATGCACTGTTAGTAGAATCGTGCGAACGACAATGTGCACACGAATAGGATTAGCCCCGTGGGAATAGTTCTAGGCAGGGGACCTAGATTTTTTTAATTTTATTAATGTGAGGATGTTTGGATAAGGTTTATGGATAATTTTAGGATGTTATGATAAGGCGTATTATTCATCAAGTTAGGTTTTTCGCTAAAACGACTTTTATACAGTTGGAGATTAGTTCTTAATTAATGGGGAATAATTATTCTAAGAACATAAGACACTTTGAATAATCATCAAGTAGATGAGATTTATGTGCAATCACTTGAGGACCTTGAATATAAGGCCGATTATTAAGATATTGTTGTAAGAACGAGATGCTTAGTGATTGTGTAGATCATACGGTAGTGATAATGATTTTCTGACCCATCGAATAGAATAATAGTTATTTTATTATAATGATGATTTATATGGACAATAGGTATGAGACAAAATCTAGACTTCTGAGCCTTGGGAGTTTGGGCTAATATTGTATATAACTAATTATAGTTATTATGCATATTAACTAGTGATAAAGTAAACATTATGTGTAACCTAGTTGCGTAGGATTTATATTTGTTTGTTACACCTAGTTGAGTAGGGTCGTAGTTGTTTGTTGGACTTTGTGTGCAAGCATACCATGGTGTGTGAGTGCTCGTTGGGGATATAATTTGAGGGATTTCGATAGTGCACGTAAGACATTGACCGCTTGTGGTATTCCTGGTGATGAGATGAGATTTACCTTGGTCATTTTTACCCCAATCTTATTACTCATGTACCCGTATCTAAAGGGGGAACAAATGGGGTATGCCTCTGCATAGTCTCGGGTAAGGGACCGTATGACTGGAGGGGAAGGTCTAACTATTTCCCTTGGGTTGATGTCGTGAGTTATAGGGTTAGGACTCCCTATAACTATAACTAGAATGCACAATTGATCCTCTAAGGCTATAGGGATGGGCATTTATATATTTATTTGTTGGATTGGGTATAACCCATGTGATTTTATGTCAGTGAGTACGCTCATGGATATTCTGGATTATGTGATTTTATATTGTGGTGCTTTGAGATAATTGTTGATATGCCTAAAGTGTACCCTCATACTCGGGGTCAATAACCTCGGCCCACCTTAGGGACAAGTCAACGGGAAACTCAAAACAACAATCAGAAAGGTCATCTTTCACAAGGTCGGCTATTAATAATCAAACTCAGTTGGTGGGTAGCCGAGGTCGGCAACACCTCATGGGCTCAACCATGGTCACTCTCATACTCTACTCTAGTCGACAGTGCAACTCGGCTCCAATATACAGCCTCGGCTCATCTATATGGCCTAGGTCATACTTATGATTGGCAGACTTAACTCAACTCTTGGACTTACCAATATCGTACTCGGCTGGGCCGAGGTTCCAGTGGATGACATCATAGGTCCGAGCATACGCAAGCACATGGGAGACTTGGAGCACGTGGACTAAATCATTATAACCAACTCATTCCCCTCGCGTGAGGGAATATTTGGTCATCATTATCTACATGTAGCACAGCCAGGTGTCCACAAGAGATTGGTTTGATCACCACACACATGCTCATGGCATGCTTGGGGGTACACTACACCCCTCAAGCACTATATATACATGTCTTATTCTACCTTGAAAAGGGATCGTAATATTGAAAACCCTGGCCAAACCCTAGTACATTTACAGTAGAGAGAGAAAGTGGAATGATTGTATTGCTAAGGCCATTAGAGCCATCTTTTGATAGTCATACTATCACTCACTTGCACAGTGGACGTAGGCAATCACCGAACCACTTATATCGGTGTGTTTCTCCTCTTTTCCTTCTCTCCTTCTACATATTTATATAATTTATTTACTTCCATTGTTATTCCTGTTTGAGCTCTGCTACACCTTGACCTGGTGGTGCTAATTATAGCATCATCAGCTTGGCGCCATCTGTGCAAACGAGAAGCTATATCTCTTCCTTCTTGAAGCTTGGCCTCATCGAAAAATCTGGTGGTGAACCAATTATCCCCCTTTGAGTGGAGTTATTTCACCATTAAAAGAGATCCATTAAGGTTTTCAAGCTCACCAGTCTTTTAATCACAACCCAAACTCTCGGACAGCACATGGCATCTGAATTACCACCACATCCTCCACTAGCTGGTGGTGGAGGACCCAACTCCAGTCACGCGCTACCTATATCCAAGATGGTTGAGGTGGCCACAACCTTGAAATCATTGGTGGCTAGACATCAAGTGATGCAGGAGTAATTCGGTTCCCTAAGACAAAATATAATGGTGAGGCCACCTAGGGTTACACCAGAGATGGTAACTCCGACAACACCGAAAGGACAACACAGGGAGGCTGGAGGACCACCCCAAGCACCGCACAAAGATCTGCCACTTCTCTAAAGGCGGAGGGACATTGCTGACCTGAGGCGTGTACTCCTGGGGAGGTAAGGAAATCCTTAACCTGAGGATAAGTACGATGATGTTGAACCTGAAGATGCTCCGATGGAATGTTGGGAGACATATGAAGTATCAAATAACATTGTACGACTGATCCTATAGAATAAAGGTCGTAGGAGGCAGATCCCGGACCCTCATCCAAGAGGCTTAGCATTTGACAGATTGAGCAGATGGTTAGCCTTCGAAAGGCTCGGCCGAATTAATGACCCGAGGGAGAGGTTATCAAGGTCAAAAAGTCATGCTGGCTCTAGAAGAGAAGAGGAATATTATCGGCCCCATCGTAGTCGATACCCGCATGGCAGAGATGGGGGCCATGGGGAGGTCAATAACCGACGTCCCGTCGCAGTGTGGGAATACCCAATTGAACCCTTGGAGATGGCAGGGGACAACTTCGGCCAGGCCAACGTTGTTAAGCCATGGAATGACTCAATTCAAAGGTTTGAAGATAAGATTGTGGATATCTTAAAAGGTTAATACCCTTTGCATAAGGGGTATTCAGATGGTTTACCCTAAATGGCAAAGATCGTCAGCTTTCCAACCCCGACCAAGTTCAAACCTCCTGTAGTGTCTCCCAAGTACGAGGGAAGCAACAACCCTGCCCACCATATTAAAATGTGCCAATCAGGAGCCGATATCTACCCCATCTCCGATGAAATGAGTTGCCGAGCTTTCTCAAGCACTCTAACCGGGGTTGCACATGTATGGTTTACATCCCTTCCAAAGAAAATGGAAGTGGTGCCAACACTCATGTATCCGACCTTAAAAAGAGCTTTGATACCATAGATAAGTATAGGATGAAGCTCAACCCTATCAAATGCATCTTTGGGGTTGGAGCTGGGAAGTTTTTAGGCTTTATTGTCAACCAAAGGGGAATAGAGGCTAATCCAGAGAAGATAAAAGATTTACTGGAAATAAAGACACCTGAGACTATTAAAGATGTTCAGAGACATACTGGACGAGTGGCTTCCCTCAACAGGTTTATTTCTAGAGCTATTGACAAATGTCTTCCATTTTTTAAAATTCTCTGAAAATCTTTTGAATGGAATTAGGAATGTGATAAAGCTTTTAAAGAGCTCAAGTTTTACCTCGGCTCCCCTTACTTCTATCCCGACCAGTCTAAGGAGAAAAGTTGTATGTGTACTTAGTCGTCTCAGAGTCAGCAATTAGCGCTGCTATAGTAAGAAAAGAGGATGGGATACAGAAACTAGTGTGTTTTAATAGAAAATCCCTCCAAGGATCTGAGCAAAGATATCCTAGGATGGAGAAGTTGGATTATGATTTTATTCATGCTTCTAGGAAGATGAAACCATACTTCCAAGCTCACTCCATAGTCATCCTCACTGACTTATCGTTCAGAAAAGTCATCCATAAACTTGAGAAATTAAGAAGATTAATGGCTTGGGCAATTAGGCTGGGAGAATTTGACATTATCTATCAGCCAAGGGTGGTAATCAAAAGGCAGGAACAAGCTGATTTTTTGGCCGAGTTCACTTGGGACAAGGCCGAGGTTGAAAGACAAAAATATGAGATTGCAGAAAGCCATCCCAAAAGAAGTTTCGGATCTTCCATGGACGAGGATGAGATAAGCACAGCTAGAGGAAAGATAGATGAGAATGAAGAGGGAAGGTATCTCTTCAAATAAGGATCCCTGACAGAGGGAAACTTTTCTGAGGATGACGATGTATGGAGCCTCTTCGTTGATGGGTCGTCCTATGAAAATGGAAGTGGTGCCGGAGTAATAGTGTTAGCACCAGACGACATAGGTATAGAGTACGCTCTGAGGTTTAATTTCAATGCCTCCAATAATGAGTCTGAATAAAAAGCTTTAGTATGAGGTCTCTCTCTAGCCCGAGCTCTTAATATCGGCAAACTCTTAGTCCACAGTGACTCAAGACTAGTGGTAAATCAAATATTGGGAGTATATGAAGCCAAGGATGAGAGAATGGCTAAATATCTAAAGAGTGCAGGATCAATGTTGGAAAGTTTAAAAGAGGTAAAGCAAAGAGAATACCTCATCTAGATAACGATCGAGCCGACACACTCGCAAGGTTAGCCTTATCTACAAGAATCGATATAAGAAGAGCAGTGCTGGTAGAGGTCTTGCTTCAACCATCAATTGAAGAGGAAGATGGCACATTCAAGACTTGTTTGAATCTACGCACAGAGGATTCATGGATGGATCCTCTTATCAGATACATCAGATAGGGGGAGCTACCCTCATCAAAAGACGAGAGAAGAAAGATGAGGTACAGAGCTGCCAAATTCTCAATTATAGGAGACACCTTGTACAAAGAAGGGTTTTTGCTCCCTTTGCTCATATAATTTCCTCCATATGAGGTGCTAAATATCCTAAAACATATACATGAGGGCCTCCTCTAGCCATATTAGAGGAAGATCGTTAGCTAAAAGGATCATAACTCAGGGGTACTGGTGGCCGACCCTTGTAAAAGATGCAACAACATATGTAAAGAAATGTGACAAGTGCCAGAGTTTTGCTACCATTCCTCATCAGCCTCATCAACCTATGACCTCCATTATATCTCCCTGGCCATTTATATTATGGGGAATCGACATGGTAGTACCTTGCCAAGAGCTGTGAATAACTATCGGTACTTGATTGTTACTATAGAATACTTTTCCAAGTGGGTAGAGGTCGAGATGATGATCACCATCACAGACCAAAAGACATTTTAGTTCATCTGTAAAAACATCATCTGCAAGTATGGCCTCCCAAATACCCTAATCTCAGACAATGAGATGCAGTTTAAGAATGTCTTTTTGGAGAAATATTATGAAAGAGTTGGAATCAAATAATTCTTCTCCTCTCCCAGTCGACCCCAGGTAAATGGGCAGACAGAGGTAACTAATAGGACGATCCTTAATGGGATAAAAAGAATCTAAAAGAGGCAAAGGGAATATGGATTGGAGAAGTATATGTTGTGTTATGGGCCTACAGGATGACAGTCAAGATGCCTACAGGGAAGACCCATTCATGTTTGCCTACGGCTCAGAGGTTATCATCCCTACTGAGATTAGCCTTCCCACTAACAGAGTTCAAATGTATGACCCTTAAGGAAATGCAACAGAGAGAAGACTTGATCTTGATTTGATTGAAAAGATAAGAGAAGATGCCGAGGTGAGGCAAGAAGCCTATCAGCAAAGGACTGTCAAATTTTATAATCAAAGGGTAAAAGAGAGGTTGATAGTTGTGGGAGACTTGGTTTTGAAGAAGATATGGAAAAAGCCCAATAAGACCCATCCAAATTGGCATGGCCCTTATAGGGTAACTGATAAAGTCATCCCAGGCACATAACGATTAGAAAATCTAGAAGGAGAGCCCTTCTCACACCCTTGGAATGCCGACCATTTGAAGAAATATTACCTATGATGTTGTAGTTGTCTTATTTTCTTGTAATTCAGGCATCAAATTATGAAGTAAAATATCAATGAGAAACAAGTATAAATGTTCTGTTAACATCTTTGTACTAGTGTATGTATGTCAAACTTCATTAATTTGGTGAAATTATGAGGTTAAACATCATTAATTTGGTGATCTCAGACCTTAAACACCATTAATTTGGTGAAAATATGGGGGTAAACATCATTAATTTGGTGACCTCGGACCTTAAACATCATTAGTTTGGTAAAAATATGAGGTTAAGAATCATTAATTTGGTGACCTAAGACCTTAAATATCATTAATTTGGTGAAAATATGAGGGTAAGCATCAATTCGGTGACCTCAGACCTTAAACATCATTAATTTCGTGAAAAAATAAGGTTAAACATCATTAACTTAGTGACCTCAGACATTAAACATCATTAATTTGGTGAAAATATGAGGCTAAACATCATTAATTTGGGGACCTCAGACATCATTAATTTGGTGAAAATATAAGGGTAAACATCAATTTGGTGACATCGGACCTTAAACATCATGAATTTGGTGAAAATATGAGCGTAAACATCAATTTGGTGACCTCGGACTTTAAACATCATTAATTTGGTGAAAATGTGAGGGTAAACATCATTAATTTGGTGACCTCAGACATCATTAATTTGGTGAAGTTATGAGGTTAAACATCATTAATTTGGTGACCTCAGACTTCAAACATCATTAATTTGGTGAAAATATGAGGTTAAACACCATATTTTGGTGACCTCGGGCCTTTAACATCATTGGTTTGGTGAAATTCTGAGGATAAACATCATAATTTGATGACCTCAGACCTTTAACATCATTAGTTTGGTGAAATTATGAGGATAGACATCATTAATTTGGTGACCTTAGACCTTAAACATCATTAATTTGGTAAAAATATGAGGCTAAACATCATTAATTTGGTGACCTCAAACCTTTAACATCATTAGCTGGTGAAATTATGAGATTAAACATCATTAATTTGGTGACCTCAGACCTTAAACATCATTAATTTGGTGAAAATATGAGGGTAAAACATCATTAATTTGGTGACCTCAGACCTTTAACATCATTAATTTAGTGAAAATATGAGGGTAAACATCATTAATTTGGTGAAAATATGAGGGTAAACATCATTAATTTGGTGACCTCAGACCTTTAACATCATTAGTTTGGTGAAATTATGAGGATAAACACAAAAAGTTGGGGACCTCAGACCCTTAACATCACTGGTTTGGTGAAATTATGAGGATAAATACCATAATTTGGTGACCTCAGACTCTTAACATATTTATTATGTTTCTATTCTTATGGTGAAATTTGTGGTGAGTATGTGGAACATCACAATAATAGAACCATAAAACATCATAGAAGATCAATAGAAACATAAAAAGTGAATCTGCTTATATTTGTAACATGAAGAGGTTACAGAGTTACATTCAAAATATCAAAAAGCTATAACCAAAGTTCATCAAAACAAGGATCATAAAAATCTTCACACAAAAAAGTTAATGATGAGCAGGATAGGCCCTCAGAGTTTGGTCTATGCCTCGGTAGGAGCCCATCAGCAGCTATAGTTGTCTAGTCAAGGCCGACGTTTGTAATTTTAACCTCATCATCATGCTAAGCACCATCATCAGTATCTGTGACCTCCAAAGGAGACATCTCGGCCAGGGAAACATCGCTTTCTTCTACTTCCTTTAAAGTTTGGGCGAATCGAGGGTCTCCAAAGCTGAGACCAGCAAAGTCCTCAGTCGACAAGCTCCCAGACTCACCCAGATTAGGAGTCGCCTATTGGCCGGTCACTTTAATGCCCCTCTCTAAATACTCCAAGTCGAAGCTAAAAAAACTCATCAGAGACTTTGTAATCCTCAATGATTTTCTCTGTAGCATCAGTCAATGCAGCCTTGACGGCAGTATTAACCTTTTATTAAAGACTATGACTTTTTGCCTTCAGGGCCTTGTCGTGATCCTCTTTAAGCTGAGTAATCTGTTTATCCCTCCCCTTGAGGTCTCCTTTTAACTTTTCAACCTCGGCCTTCAGATTGGCCTCGATTTTCTCAGCATCCTTGCCCTTTTGTATAAGGGGAAATTTTTTTAAATACCAGTCAACAAGGCGATGAAGAGACACCACGCTCCGCAGAAGAAGATCAGACATATGAATAATAATTTTTAAAGGGTAGAGAGAACACAAGGAAGAAAATTTGAAAAATTAATACCTGAACCGCCCTATGAAGTGTAAACTCAACCAATAAAGGGACATCTAAGGCCTGAAGAAAGCGCTTATCCTCCTCAGTCATGATGGTGCCAATAGCATCGACATCTTATAGGCTATGGCCGATAACGTTGTCTCCTATCTTGAGCTGCGGCAGATGAGCAACTAAAGCGCCATCGATCAAAATGGGTATGGCACATTCCTTGGTGTGAGTCTTGCTCAGCCTCGTATGATTTGGGTCAGTGGTATCCTTCCTCTTCTTGGTAGCATCGGCCTTAGAGGTGCCAACGCTCTTTTTTGTTTGGGCGGGAGGGAGCACATTCTTACCACCACGATTCCCCATAATCTTTGTAAGGCTGGGGGCCAACATCTCCCAGAAGTCATCAGAAACGCATGTTGGTCGCTCTGTTGAAAGATAAGTCTCTGAGTTAGCAAGTCAAAGAGATAAAAACTATAAGACATCACTTAGGAAGAGAATTTTGGAAACTTAAGAAGTTCTTCCAGAGGACCACCTCCACACCTGTGTGATAAAGGTAATAGGGGGTCATTAGATGTTCATACTTAATAAGACGACCATTCACGCCTTGGTTTCGAAGGACCATTACGTTCTTATAGTTATCTTGGCTAAGTCCAGGGTCGGCTTTAGCTGCATGAGAAACTTTAGCCCACTTCAAAGGGGTCCTTGGAACCAATGTTCCACAAGCCTCGTCTGGGCCAAACTCCCAGGCCCCAGAAATAAAGAAATACCAAGGTTTCCAATTATGGTTAGAAGTTTGGGTAACCAAGAGCATATTATTCTCGGATTTCCTGGCTACGAAGTGGTAGTAGCCGGAAGACAAGGGAACGTAGCAAGCAATAAAAACTCTAATTAGAAGGTTTGTATGGTGAATAGCCTTCCAAGGGATGATAGACCCAATCATAACCCTCCGAGCATTGGGGGATAGTTATGAAGTAGCAAGGTTTATATAAGAGAATATAGTTCTTATTGTTGGATGAATGGGAAGACGAAAACCTAGCTTGAACATCTGCTCATAAACGCAGATTTCACCCTCTCGGCCATCAAAGGCCCTCTCTTCCTTAAGAGGCTTTCTTAGGATGATGGAGGAATCAATGGAACAAAGGTGTCTAAAGGCTAGAAGGTCGTACTCATTAACAGTACTCTCGTAATCTCTAGCTACCAAGGTATTAAGTTCACTTCCTTATTCATCATCGCCATCCCCAGTAACCTCGGCTTAGGCACCAGTGGGGACACCATTGGGAAACCTCTTTACAAACTCGACGCCTGTGGCGGCCGATAGAGGAATGGAGTCAATGGGAGGAGTAATCACGACGTTAGGCTCTAAGATTTCTATAGAAGTAGATCTACGTAATGTGTGAGCATCTCTGTGGGACGAGGCACGATCTGAAACCTCTTCATCCTCAGAAACTCCACTTTGCTTAGGAGAGTAATCCATAGCCTCTTGGAATGAGTCTACGAACTCGGCCACCTCAGATGTTGACATTGGTTCTGAAGCATCGTCCTCGGGCATGGGATCATAAACCTTGGTCAGTTTAGGGTATATGAAAGCTAATGGTGGAGATGAATTGGTCTGAGGGGAAAAGCCTTGGCCCCACGAGCCTCGTCTTGGGCTAACTCTATCTATCTCATCTTGTTGAAAAACTCCTCTCGCAGAGTTGGAAACTCTTCAATAAGTTTATGCAGGGTTGGTAGCATCCGATAGAGGATGATTCACTTGGAGAGTTCGAGATAAAAAGTAAAACAGGTAAACAATTTATAATACCCAAACTAAAGATCAAAACTTGGAATCCAAAAGATTTTCACCACGAACACCAAGAACATTCAAACATTGGGTCACCGGAGAAGATGACCGGAGGGTCACTGGAAAGCCTAAAAGTGAGAGCCTTTGGTTAAAATAATCCCAGAGCGGCCTGGTATGGCTCCAAAGTCACTTAACCATTGCAAACCTAACCCTATAACCGCCCAAAAGTGGCAGAAAACCTCACCAAAAAAGGAAAAGCTCACCGAAAAATCAAAAGTGTAAATTAATGCCCAAAAATGAAAAAGGAAAGGTCAAAGAACAATACCTGACTGATTTTGATTGAGGGAAGAAGAGATTACGAGCAAGGAACCTTGATTCACTGCAGAGCTATGGAGGTTTTTGAGGAGAAAGTTGCAAAAAGGGCTCTAAGCGGGAAAACTGAAGAAGGAAAAAAGATAAATGAAAGGGAGAAATTATTTAAATACCATTGTAATGATGAGGTACGAATATCAAGGCCCTCATCATTGCACCTGGAAACCCTCAAAAGGAGACGTCGGGTCATCATTATCTTGGGGCGAACACAACCCACTTCAAAGGGTGACATGTATCCAATAGATAACTCCACATCCCAAGGTGCAGAAACATCCCTTCACCAACCTGACCTATATACCCCTCAGCCATCTACTCACATAGAAGACTGAGGTCTAGGGGTGATTGATATGCCTAAAGTGTACCCTCGTACTCGGGGTAAACAATCTCGGCCTACTTCGGGGCTAAGTCAGCGAGAAGCTCACATCAGCATTCAGAAAGGTCATCTTTCACAAGGTCGGCTATTAATGATCAAACTTGAATGGTTGACATCCAAGGTCGGCAATACCTCATGGGCTCAACCATGGTCATTCTCATACTCTGCTCTAGCCGACAGTGCAACCAGGCCCCAATATACAACCTCGACTCATCTACATGGCTGAGGTCATACTTATGATTGGCATACTTAACTCAACTCTCGGACGTACCAATACCATACTCAACTAGGTCGAGGTTCCAGTGGATGACATCATATGTCTGAGCATATGCAAGCACATGGGAGACTTGGAACACGCGGACTAAATCATTATAACCAACTCATTTCCCTCATGTGAGGGAATATTTGGTCACCGTTATCTTCATGTGGCACAACCAGGTGTCCATAATAGATTGATTTGATCACCACACAAATGCTCATGGCATGCTTGGGTGGTACACTACATCCCCCAAGAACTATATATACATGTATTCTTCTACCTTGAAAAGGGATTGCAATACTGAAAACCCTGGCCAAACCCTGGTACATTTACAGTAGAGAGAGAAAGTGGAGTGATTGTATTGCTAAGGCCATTAGAGCCCTCTTTTGATAGTTATACTAACACTCACTTGCACAGTGGACGTAGGAAATCGCCGAACCACTTATATCAGTGTGTTTCTCCTCGTCTCCTCATGTCCTTCTACATATTTATATCATTTATTTACTGCCATTGTTATTCTTGTTTGAGCTCTGCTACACCTTGACCTCGTGGTGCTAATTATAGCATCATTTGTATTGTATTGTGACTCATACTGGCAATGTATAATCATATGTTTATGACACGAAAATAGTTACATGAGGTGTACTATGTTGACCTGTGACTTGAGAATATTTAAAATTGATACAATAGATATGTACTTATTTAGAATCCTGACTTGAGATGGCTAAGACAACATAATAAGATTTAATAAGAGAAATAATGTTAATGTTAGTGTTTATTTTTATAAGAGATTAAATTAAAACTTTTAACGTATATTCACTTAACTAGTGAAAAAATCATTTTTACATTGGGCCTCACTGTGGTTTAGGAGTAAAACAACATACTTATTTTAGGTTGTTTGGGTTGGGTAACGTAAATAACTTAAAATCAATTTAATATGTGAAGAAGATGCATTATTATTATTATTATTGTGGCCCAACTTTTGTTACATTCTTACTTGTACACTAGTGAGGTTTAATCCTCATTGTTGAACTATTTTCCACATGTCTTAGGTCTTTGTTGTTGCCGTAGACTTAGGTTATTCATTTGAAGAGTATCTCTAGGGTTATTTATTTGAAGAGTATCTTTAGCGATAATTTACACATCATTCCTAGGGTATAGGCATCACTCAATGTTACTCTTTTACATCTTTATATTTATTTATATTTCATTTAAGGTAGTTGTGTGTATTTCAGATGTTTTATAAGTAGAAGATTGTATGGTTTTGTATTCTGAAATGGATATTTTACCGTTAAGATGTTATATTCCATAGTTGGATTTGATTCTTATGACAGTGTTTGGTATTAGAGATATTTTATTTGATTCAACAGTTTAATATTTTGTATTGCATGTACTTCATTTTATTTGTCTCGTTATGTTGATAATGTTACCAAATATTTTTTATTCTTATGATTTTTGTATTAGACTCGATCAATTTATTTATGAATTTTTTAGGTGTCACAATGTTAGGCACCAACTCCGCCCTTTCGGTCTCTAACGGGCTGCAAAATGTTCTCCTTCTACTATATACACTTACACACACACACACACACACACACACACATATATATATATATATATATATATATATATATATGTGTGTGTGTGTGTGTGTGTGTGTGTGTGTGTGTGTGTGTGTGTGTTTGTAAAATGTGACGTGTGTACAAAATGTGCAAAGTGGAAATATGAATGAGTGTGTAAGTGTGTGAGCAGTAAAGTCATTATATCCACATTATCTAAATAATGGAAATGAATCCTTCTAACGATATAAATTAACTAAACATGGGTGGAATACTAAGAGTGTGTAAAAGTCACGAAAATATGAGCGACGCCCCCAAAATCTTAATTTCATTATGGAATAAGTGAATAGGTGTATATGGGAGCACTAAAGAGATAATGAATGTAATAAAAATAATTATATGAGTAAAACATACTAAATATAGTAATAAGATGATAATATATGGAGAGAAAACTAAATAGAGTAGATAAAGAAGGACTTGAATCCCATAATGGATTCAGGATGCCTAAGTAGCCCAAAATAACAACAAATTTTATGTAGTTCATAGTAGAAACAAGGTTGGGGTTTAACCCAAAATTCAAATCTAGATTATCTCTTTTGCTTAATGAAAAAGTGAGCGAAAATGGTGAAAATTTAGAAAAATATGAGAACTCTAAATTGAGAATTATTGTGTAAACCCCATTTTTTGGTTTATAAAAATAGACTTGAAAATATACGTAATAAAAATTAGTGTGGAAATGAGAAAAACAAGCTTGAGATGTGCTAAGAACACTAATATATAGAAAATAAAATTTATTTGGATAATAAAATGGAAAGAGGTTCGGACCTTCAATCATTTTCTAATTCTATTTTGAGCACTTTCGAGGGTTGACTTTTGATGGTGGATGATTTTGGTGGGGTGTTGTGTGACACCCTGCTTAAATTAATAACGGGTGGCTAGCCCTATACCAAGATAAAACAGGAATCTCAAGTGGATCATTCTCAGCATCACTGCCGCATCTAAATAAAATAACACTAACCACCTAATAATAAAATAAGACGATGCCAATTTTTTTTTAAAACATACAAGAAACAACAAACCAACTTGCAATATGACTACAAAACATGACAATATATGCCCGAGTACAACAAAGATACACCTGAATATGTTGTCGGGTCGCAGATAATACAACATCCAAAATAAGAACATAAAGGAGCTACAAATATACAACCCCAGAGTACACATAACTGATATACAAAATGGATCATAATCCATATTTATAAGAATAGGAAGCGGCTATAACAAAATCCTATAACATCCCACAATTGCTACAACTCCAAGAACTCTGGATAGAATAGTAATCACTGGCGTCCTTGCAGAGGGATATCTAAAATATATAAATATGTATAGCAAAAGAAAATAGATAAACGGGTCAGAGCCCGAGGTTCGAAAATAATTTTAGCAAGTGAATTAAAATGAATAATAATTATGAATGCACAATTTCATAATTAAAGTGGTGTCGCACTCTCTTTTGGATTTCAACCTCACCCCTCATCTATAGCGCGTACCTAACGTATGCATATGAACCTCAACTAAGCTACCCAACACATTCTAGGGATAAATCCTCTTAAATCTATGCCTAAGCCTCAATTGCGTAGGTCACTATATCTAACATATCCATCTATCTACTTCTTCTATCGTCACCTAAGTTGACTCCCAATCATATACACTAATATAATTCAATTATACTCTATCAATTTTAATCTTTAACCTTGACAAGTTATTAGCATAAGATACCTCAAGTCATCATTAATTCTATTAATATACCCTCACTAATTTCACCTATATCTAATAACCAAGGACCAAACATCTCCCCACGCCCAACGTTATGTTAAGTTTCATGCACGGGACGTCTCACAAAGCGAAATCCAAACAAGGAACCCCCCGATACACTACCACTTAATATTGTCGGTCGTGGGAATCCTTTAGGCCCTCGGTCCAAAGTACACACCGAATTACTTTCCGTCTATAGGCATAAGAGTATACTCATCCACTCTCATGCTACAAAAAGACAAAACATAACATACAACTCTACAAATTTCTCTAGTTATAATATTAAGATATCACACACTATCTATAAAGCTTTTATAGTATTGCATGCACATATTATACATGATTCATCAATCATTAGCAAGTACACATACATAACATGCATTACATATGTATACTAATAATCTCTAAAATGATATCAACTTCCAAGGAGTCGCTCACATGTCCCTGGGTTACCAAAAGTCAGAATCGCTCACACCGAACTTGGTAAAAACCTAAATCACAACATATGGGAAGCGACCATAGTTCATCCCCAAAAATGAGAACGAAGCGTACCCACAACGTCTCACCTCTAATAAGAATCACACAATATCAATAATGGACGCTATGACTTGGGGACTGTACTCTCCCTGCTCCTCAAGTCAGGAAGATTCACCAACATCGCGCAACTTCCCTTGATAGCATTAGAGGGTAAGAAACACAATATATATATATATATATATATATATATATATATATATATATATATATATATATCATTATTCTAAAAAAACCCGCCTAGGCTTGAGGCTTGGAAGAAATGCCTCGCCTTAAGATTTTGACGCCTTATGCTTGGTAAAACCCTTAAGGCGTACTTTTTCTCTAAAAACAATAATGCTTTAGTGAAACGATATCGCCTTTTAAAGATTTTTTACAAACCGAACCATTATCTCATCCAAAATAATCATATAGTATTTTTATTTGCAAATATTCAGACATATATTTATGATATGTACAATTTTAGTATTTTAATAGCCTTGTTATGGTTAAAAAATATTAAAATATATTAAAAAGGCCTAAACACCTTTTCACGCCTTTTTACGCCTAGGCCCGCCTAGGATTCTAAGGCTTAAGGCATGGCCTCCACGCCTCGATCACGCCCCACGATTTTTAGAACCTTGATATATATATATATATATACATATATATATATATATATATATATATATATATATATAGAGAGAGAGAGAGAGAGAGAGAGAGAGAGAGAACACATTATATATTAACATACTTGAGTCTACAGATATAGGAGTTCCAACTAGTTGGATATCTAGACAAAATAGGTTAGATTTTTATGAGAACTCCATCTCCTCAAAGGTACAAGCTCAAAGAAAAAATCCCATCCAAGAGAAATCCTGCATCATACATATCACCTATTTGCATTGGTAGTCTTTTAAATCACTTCAAGTCTTTTTAAAATAAATTTAATTCACTTCAAATCATTTTATATAATTTTCAAATGATTTTTGAATTAATTAAAACATGGTTTTAAAAGTGTTGTGGGTAAAATTTAAATTTCAAAAAGTTATTTTCTTCACTGATTGTTTGCCTGGGTAGAATCGAAAAGCGCTAGAGACTTCAAGGTGTGCTTTGTAATTATTTTCAACACACGTTTTATATTGCATCTGGTTCGTACAGGTGTTACATATCTGTCGGCTTAGATTGTGTTTTCTGTTAGACTCAAAACACGTATACCTTATCAGCCCTTGGATCAATCTCGTCAATGATCTACCTGCGTTGAGAGTCAATCCTTATGATCTCAGTTTGAACCAATCATCATTCGTATAACCCACCGCTTGTGATGAACCGTTGGATTTAAGTCAATTAGTCAAGATTCAATCCCAGCCATTGGATTGAGTTCGAGGTTCTGGATCCTTCTTCGGTTAGAATAAAAAGGACTCAAGCCTCAGCATTTTGAGACTTTTGCCATTTTTAGGGTCTTTGTGTTTTTGGTGTTGCGTTTTTGTTTGAAGACCTCTTCAAGTTCTTGATTCTCTCAGAACTCATCTCTAAGAGAAACTTAAGTTTCATTGTTGAAACTAAGTTTTTCTAAAAGAGAACATCACACGATTTGTTTTCTATTTATCTTTTTAGATCTAGTTTTATAGATATATTATGTTTTAATAAATTTTGAAATAGAAACTTCTAAGTTTCAAACATTTTCAGATCTAGTGAGTTGTTTGTGTTTCTGATTTTTATTTCATGTTTTATGAAACATGTGTGTACGAAAATAAAAAGAAAACAAAGAACTTCTATTAAACTTTTAAAATCATAACCCTAGATCTGAGAAAATAAGTTTTATGTCAAAATATGTTGAATCAGTCTCTGTATGTTAAGTCTGAATCTGTTTTAACAAAGTAGACTTATATTCTAGTTTAGATCTCAATTGGAGGTTTATAATTTCAAAAAAAAATTCAAAATACTGAAATGTTTTAAGACCTTGAACCGTCTTCTGAGTAAGGTATCCTTGAGATTTGTGGATAAATAAAAGATCAAGAAGTCTTAGCTTGAAAAATCAGATTAAAAAATAACCTATCATTTTAGAACTATTGTAATTTGTTAGGAAAGTTTGTATAAATCTTGAGAGGGTGAGTAGCATGTTTGCATGTAGTAGCACATCACAAACACTATCTCACAAGAACACTTAGACACTGTGGTTCTATCTGAGAATCTTGGATTTTGAAAGAGTTGCTGGATTCAGAATTCAAAAAGAAGGAGATCAAGGAAAAAGCAAAGAAGCAGCAAGAAAAGATCAGTCCAATTCAGATTACCTTTGGAGTGGAGAATCTCAAGTAGGTATATTCTGAACTTAGGTTAGGATCTTTGTGTTTTGCTTAAGTGTTGTAACTTGATTCTATATTCTAGTGGAGTTTTGTTTTGTGTCGTAGATGGCACCGTGGATGTTTCCCTTGTTTAAGGGTTTTACCACGTTAAAAATTCACGTGTCTATTTCTTTGAATGTTCTTAACTGTTGTTATGATTGGGACTGCATGGCAACTTTAGTAGATGTTTATTAAAGTATAAAAAGAAAGGTAATCAACCATCAAATTTAATCCATACATTCAAAAAAAATTTACAATGCATCTTGTGTTTTTCGAAAATAGTTTTGCCCAAAAAGTTTATTCGGAGTTTACACAATTTATAAGATTTTGTTATTAACCTTGTGGACAAGATTTTATCATTAAAGCCTTTCTTCAACTGGTATCAGAGCGGGAACACCTTTTGTGATCCTAAAACTTGAGAAATTGTTTTCGAAACTTCTTTCTGGAAATTTTTTTGAATATGGAAGAAAAATTTGAGAAGTTAGGTAACCTATCCAGACCACCACTCTTTGATGGAAATAATTTTTCGTGCTCAAAAGTGCGAATGACTTCTCTCATTCAAGGAACCCAAGGTGATGAAGTTTGGGAAATGATTGGAACAGGGTTTGAACATCCTACTACAACCACTGATCCAACAAGCATTAAGAAACTTCTTAGTGAATTTACTAAGGAAGAGAAAAAATTGTCTCTAGATAATAACAAAGGAAAGAATGTTATTTTTATGTCCATAAACGAACATGAATTCAAAAGAATATCCATATGTCCTACTTCTAAAGAGGCATGGGACACGTTAGTTATTTCTCATGAGGGTGATGAACGTGTCGAAGCTGGAAAAACTCAAAGGCTCATTCAGCAATATAACACCCTGATTATGAATGATAATGAATCCTTTCACGATTTCTACATAAGGTTAAATGATATCTTTACAAAACTTCATGCAAATGGTATAACCTACAGTAGAAAGGAAATTGTTGCAAATATTCTTAGGTCATTACCATCTAAAGTTGACAACATGAGATATGCTATTGAGGAAATGAATAACCCTAATATGACTCTTGAATTACTTAGGAGTAAAATGAGGACTGTAGAATTGGACTAGACTTTAAAAAGAAATTAACCAGACAGACTAATAAAGCCTCTAGTTCTAATGTTGTGTTTTCATTTAAATTTCCAGTGCCTAAATTGAACACTATAGATTTTAACATTGACTGTTTTGAAAAATGAGATCTGGAAAACCTTCACAATGAAATAGCTCTTATGAGTAAGCATTTAAAAAGATTTTAAAATTTAGAAATGATGTAGCCTCAAAACAAGGCAAATTAAATTATCAAGGTAATCAATCTCACAGACCTCATGACAGAGACAATACCAAACACACTTATGATAATAGGAGGAATTATGACCCCAACAGACCTAAACCTGACATAAAAGATGTTAAGTGTCACCGTTGTGATAAACTAGGTCACTATGCTAGTAAATGTTCAACTAGTTTTAACAACAATAACAAGGCCAATATATGTAAGACATGGGACGACTCTAGTGATTCTGATGAAGATGAAACTGATTCAACCCAGATAAATGAGTACTGCATGTCTTTTTTTGCTAAGATAATATATAATGATGATGCATGCTTGCCTGCTCGTGAACTTGATATGCCTGTTGATGTTGTGAATGATCTTGTTGATAATTTTGTTCCTATTACTGCTGAAAAAATGAGTGTGAGTCAAATTGATAATGTTGATGACTAATTGAATGTGTGCGTGAGTAAAGAATCCATCAAAAACATAGGGGACAATTCACACGATGCCCATAGCGAGTCTGATGTTGATATGCCTGATTTACATGAATTATACACCAAAACGGTTAAGAAGAGTGCTCGCCTAGAAAAAAAAATGATAAAAACCTTAAGTGAGCGTATCGATTTGCTTAAACAGACCATTAGGAAGAACACTGAAGATTATACTTCCCAATGTGTTGCTCATGAGACTGAGATTGAAGACTATGCCTTGAAAATAAAATATTTGACTCAAAAGAACCGTGAATTTGAACAAAAATACAAGGCAACTGTTGTTGAACTTGAAGAGTCAAAGAAAATGGTTTCAAATGTGTTTAAAAAATACCAACACTTTGAAACACAAACCAAGTCTTATGAAAAAATTGTTAGTGGAAGCAAATTTGACTCTGAAGATAAGTCTGGCTTAGGTTTTGGAGAAATAGTGCACACAAGTAAGACCAAAGTTTCTCCTAAAAATATTACCTTTATAAACAAGGCCAAACTTGTCAAAATTTTCAAAAAGGTGAACCTAGTCTTTATGTCTCTCAAACAACACATAATCAGTACAATCAACAGATGAAACCAAACAGTTAGACCAAATATGTTTATCCTTCTGCTAGAGACCAAAGACAGAAACCTAAATCTAATGATGACTGGACCACTATACCTAATAGATCCAATATAATTTTTAAAGACTTTAGCAAGAAAGTCAAGTCCTATACCCATTAATACTGTTCCTACTGTGATATTTTCAGCCATACTCTTAATGATTGTTTCCAGAAAAGGTTGTACACTCCCACCTACTTAAACTTTAACTATTATAGGAAATCAAGAAATACTTATGTACTTCCTAGACAGGCCGCAAACAACTCTAACTCTAAAAAGAAAAATGGAGGGTCCAAGACCAAGAAAAAATCATTCAGAAAGACCCCTCAAACCTCTTCTAAATCAAAAGCGAACAAAAATTTTAAAACTAGGCATATTTGGATTAGAAAAGATGATCTACTACCCTAACTCAAGTGCAACAGCGTCATTTCTACTTTAAAGGCACAAATCACTTCAACTAGATGGTATTTAGACTCCGGATGTTCTAAATATATGACCGGGGATGAAACAAAATTAAAAAACAATACATACTTCCTTGGAGATGGTGTCATGTTTGGAGATTGTGTTTCATCTCAGATCATAAGTAAGGGAACATTGAGTGAGCAAGGGCTTCCTAAACTGAATGATGTTCTTTTAGTTAAAGGTCTTAAAGCCAATCTCTTAAGTATATCATAATTTTGCGACTCCAATCACTCAGTTACCTTTTCAAAAAATGACTATAAAATTATTGATGAAAAAGGTAATTGCATCCTAATAGGAAACAGAACCCTGAAAAATTGTTACACAGTAATCCCTAATTCTGAATCTTGTAAAGTTACCAGATTAGAGGATTCTGATCTATGGAACAATAGATTGGGACACACAAATTGTGATAACCTTAGAAGATTGAGTTCCCAATAGATAGTTAGAGGTCAACCTAAAATAAAAAATTCTTTTAATCCTGTATGTGGACCTTGTTGGGAAGGCAAAATAAGTAAATCCCCTCACAAGAAAGTTAAAGATGTCCTTCCCACTAAGCCTCTAGATCTTATCCACATGGACCTCATGGGTCCCTCAAGAACTATTAGTTTCTGTGGAAACTCTTACATCCTAGTTATAGTGGACGGCTATACGAGATATACATGGGTAGCTTTTATGAAACAAAAATCAGATACCTTCACTGAATTCTTAATAATCCTCTTGAAAATTGAGAATGAGAAGGATACCCAAATATATTGAATTAGGAGTGATAAAGGTGGAAAGTTCGAGGACTCTGGTATTTCTGAATATTATCTAGCTAATGGCTATAAACATGAGTTTAGTGCTCCTAAAGCCCCATAGAAAAATGGTACAGCTGAACGTAAGAATAGGACTTTACAAGAAATGGCTAGGGTTATGTTACATGCTAAGAATCTCCCAAGATATTTTTGGGTAGAAGTTATCTAGACCGCGTGTCACATTATTAATTGTATCTACCTTAGAAAAATTTCCAAAGAAACATCTTATGAGTTACGGTTCCACAAAAAGCCAAACTTAAAATATTTTAAAACCTTCGGTAGTATCTGCTATAGGGCAACTTTCAAAATTTGATACTCGAGGAGAAAAGATAATTTTTCTTGGATATTCCCAAAATAGTAGTGCTTTACGTGTTTTTAATTATAGAAACAAAACTATTATGGAATCAATTAATGTAATTATAGATGACACTAGTGTAAGGAGTAGTGACAGTCAACCAGTAACATTTGATGAGGATGAACCTGTCTTATCCTCTGATCCTTAAGATGATATTGATTCATTACCACATGAGAATCCTTCTATACCCACTTGGGTTTTTAAACATCATCCCACTGAAACCATTGTCGGTAATCCTTCAGAACCATTACAAACAAGATCCCAACTTCGACAAGTGGCATAATTTTCTTATTTTGTTTCTCTTGGGGAACCTAAAAATGTTAATGATGCCCTTACTGACTCATTTTGGATAAATGCTATGCAAGAAGAGCTGGTCCAATTTAAGAGTCACGATGTATGGAATTTTGTCCCTAGACTAAAAGATTCGAAGGTTATTGGCACTAGATGGATTTTTAAAAACAGAACTGATGAACATGGGGAGGTCATTAGAAATAAAGCTAGGTTGGTTGCCCAGGGATACTCTCAGATTGAGGGAATTGATTTCGACAAAATTTTTGCACCTGTTACTCATCTGGAATTAGTTCGTTTCTTCTTTACAATTTCTTATCATATGCAATTCAAATATTCCAAATGGATGTTGAATCCACTTTCTTAAATGGAATTTTATCTGAAGAAGTTTACGTAGAACAAACCAAAGGATTTGTTAATCTTACACACCCGAACTATGTCTTTAGGCTTAAGAAAGCCTTATACGACTTGAAAGAAGCTCTTAGAGCTTGGTATGAGCGACTATCTACCTTTTTAGTGTCTCATAATTTTTTCTGTGGAAAAAATGATCAAGCGTTGTTTGTTAGAAAGGAAAATCAACATGTCTTAATCGCACACGTATATGTGGATGGTGTTATTTTTGGTTCCACCTGCCCTAAACAAGTCAAGAACTTTTTTGATATCATGCATACTGAATTTCAGATGTCTCTAATGGGTGAACTACAATATTTTTTGGGTTTACAAGTAAAACAATGCAGTGATGGTCTTTTTATTTCTCAATCCAAGTATGATGCAGAGTTAGTTAAGAAATTCGTTTTAGAAAATGCTAAAAATTCTAGAACCCCCATGAGTACTTCAAATAAACTCTCTAAGGATGATAATGGGATAAGTATTGATCCCACACTTTATAGAAGTATGATAGGGAGTTTGTTGTATCTTACTGCGTCTCGACCCGACATATCCTTCACTGTCTGTATCTGTGCTAGATATCAAAGTAACCCTAAGGAATCTCACTTATTAAGTGTGAAAAGAATTATTAAGTATATAAAGGGTACTCTAAAATTAGGTATTTGGTACACAAACGATACGACTAGTTCTATTGTAGGATACACCGATGCCGATTGGGTCGGTTGTTATGACAATAGTAAGAGCACTTATGGTGCTTGCTACTACGTAGGCAATAATCTCGTAGGTTGGTCGCGTAAGAAACAGAACTGTATTTCGTTATCCAGTGCCGAATCTGAATATATAGCAGAAGGTAGTTATTGTTCCCATTTACTATGGATTAGACAAATTCTTAGTGGTTATGGTCTCATTGAAAAATAATAAACCATGTTTTGTGATAACCAAAGTGCCATTAATATTTCCAAAAATCCTGTAATGCACTCCCGAACTAAGCATATTAAGATTATACATCATTTTATCCGTGACCTTGTCGAATCCAAAGATCTCATTATTGAATATCTGAACACTCAAAAGCAGCTCCCAGATCTCTTTACCAAACCATTAGATAATATATGATTTGAGTATTTGTGCATAACTATAGGCATGATAATTCTCAATTAATATCTATTTTTTGTGATTTAAACCCCTTGTATATTTGAGAAAAATTGGGGGATAAGATCTTGAGTATTAGCGATTTTTCTATGAGTATTAGCGATTTTTCTATCTATTCCTAATTCTAACTCAACTAATATGCCAATTTAGTGTTTATCTTGTTACAGGCATTTCAGACCCGTTGTATAGCTTGTTACTATTTTGTAGGGTATTGGTCTGTATATAGTTGAGTAATATATTTTTTTACCTTATTTTTGGTTCTAGGATGGGAATAGGTAGTTAGAAATTTTGTATATGACACATAGGATTTCTTTTCATTTTGACCCACGAGTTCTGAATACTCAAGGGAATTTTGTCTCTAATATCCAAAGGGGGATATTGAGAACACACTATTTATTGACTTACTTGAGTCTACATATATAGGAGTTCCAACTAGTTTGTAAATATAGACAAAATAGGTTAGATTTTTATGAGAACTCCATCTCCTCAAAGGTACAAGCTCAAAGAAGAAATCATGTCCAAGAGAATCTTTAAGATCAACATAAAGGGAAGTTATTTCTAACCTTAAAATCACAAATAGGAAACTTGCACTGCATCATACATATCACCTATTTTCATTGGTAGTTTTTTAAACCACTTTAAGTCTTTTTAAAATCAATTTAATTCAATTCAAATCATTTTATATAATTTTAAATAATTTTCAAATGATTTTTGAATTAATTAAAACATGGTTTTAAAAGTGTTGTGGGTAAAATTTGAAATTTAGAAAGTTATTTTCTTCGCTGATTGTTTTCCTGGGTAGAATCCAAAAGCGCTAGAGAATTCAAGGTGTGCTTTGTAATTATTTTCAGTACGCGTTTTATATTGCATCTGGTTCGTACACGTGTTGCATTTATGTCGGCTTAGATTGTGTTTTCTGTTAGACTCAAAACACGTATACCTTCTCAACCCTTGGATCAACCTCATCAATGATCTGCATGCATTGAGAGTCAATCCTTGTGATCCCAATTTTAACCAATCATCATTCGTATAACCCACCGCTTGTGATGAACCGTTGGATTTAAGTTAATTAGTCGAGATTCAATCCCAGCCATTGGATTGAGTTCTAGGTTCTAGATCCTTCTTCGGTTAGAATAAAAAGGACCCAAGCCTCAGCATGTTGAGACTTTTTCCATTTTGTAAAATCTGAGTGAAAAGAGAGAGTATAGAGAGAAGAGAGAGAAGGGAGAAGAGAGGGAAAGAAAAGAGAGATATTAGAAAGAATAAACCCTAGTTTCTTCTTAGTTCAACCTTTTAGTGATTTCTCCCAAACCAAACACCAAAAAATCCTCAACGTTTTATACACCAGAAAACCCATTTTTGAGAGTTGGACATTTTTAGGGTGTCTGTGTTTTTGGTGTTGTGTTTTCGTTTGAATACCTCTTCAAGTTCTTGATTCTCTCAGAACTCATCTCTAAGAGAAACTTAAGTTTCATTATTGAAGTTGAGTTTTTCTAAAAGAGAACATCACATGATTTGTTTTCTTTTTTTTGTTTTAGATCTAGTTTTATAGATCTATTTTGTTTCAATAAATTTAAAATAGAAACTTCTAAGTTTCAAACATTTTCAGATCTAGTGAGTTGTTTATGTTTCTAATTTTTATTTCATGTTTTATGAAATACGTGTGTACAAAAATAAAAAGAACACAAAGAACTTCTGTTAAAGTTTTAAAAGCATAACCCTAGATCTGAGAAAAGAAGTTTTATGTCAAAATATGTTGAATTAGTCTCTGCATGTTAAGTCTGAATCTGTTTTCACAAAGTAGACTTCTAGTCTAGTTTGGATCTCAATTGGAGGTTTACAATTTCAAAAATATTTTCAAAATACTGAAATTGTTTAAGACCTTGAACCGTCTTCTGAGCAAGGTATCCTTGAGATCTGTGGATAAATAAAAGATCAAGAAGTCTTGGCTTGAAAAATAAGATTAAGAAATAACCTATCATTTTAAAACTATTGTAATTTGTTAGCAAAGTTTGTATAAATCTTGAGAGGGTGAGTAACATGTTTGCATGTAGTACCACATCACGAAAACTATCTCACACGAACACTTAGGCACTGTGGTTCTGTATGAGAATCTTGAATTTTGAAAGATTTGATGGAATCAGAATTCAAAGAGAATGAGATCAAGGAAAAAGTAAAGAAGTAGCAAGAAAAGATCAGTCCAATTCAAATTGCCTTTGGAGTGGAGAATCTCAAGTAGGTATATTCTGAACTCAGGTTAGGATCTTTGGGGTTTGCTTAAGTGTTGTAACTTGATTCTTTATTCTAGTGGGTTTTTGTTTTGTGCCGTAGAGGGCACCGTGGATGTTTCCCTTGTTTAAGGGTTTTACCATGTTAATAATTCATGTGTCTATTTCTTTGAATGTTCTTAACTGTTGTTGTGATTGGGACTGCATGGTAACTTTAGTAGATGTATATTAAAGTTTAAAAAGAAAGGTAAGCAACTATAAAATTTAATCCATACATTCAGAAAACTTTTACAACACATCTTGTGTTTTTCGAAAATAGTTTTTCCTAAAAAGTTTATTCGGAGTTTACACAATTTATAACATTTTGTTATTAACCTTGTAAACAAGATTTTATCATTAAAGCCTTTCTTCATATATATATATATACAAGTCCTCTCATGTACGTATGTAAAAAGTAAAGCATTTGCCTATATGGATATGATTCTCCTTATACTAAGTGATACACTCTCGCATACCTTCTCGATTCATTTTATTATTCAATCCATCACTTGAGATTTACTAATCCATTACACCTAAGATATGAATAATTTCCCAATTTAACAACACTAAGGACACACGATATTTCTCTCTCACCTAGTCTATAATTGGCATTAAGTAAATTCCTACTACTCAAAGAATTTATGAAAGAATCCAGCATGTTAAACTCCCAAATATGCCTCAATAATATCTTGTAACCATCCTTAAAAGAATCCTCCTTCCTTAGAGGATTTTCCAAAAGGAAACGATACAAATTTTCCCTTAAAGATCTCCATAATAACCCCCAAGGTGACCCCTCTATTATATCCTAATATGAACCCTCATAATATCTCTCAAACATGTATACTACACTCTATTAGAGGGTCCCTAAGCAATAAAACTCATTGAAAAGTGGTAAAACAAGTGCTGGCCAAAAGAAGTGACCGAACCAGACCGGGGGTCCTCAAAACGAACCGGTCTGGTTCCTAAAATTTAACAGAGACCTTTAGTGGCTGTACCGATCCGGTGCCCCTTAAAAACGAATCAATCGGATTTCCTCAAAAACGAACCGATCCGTCTTTCCTACCTGGACCGATCCGGTCCTGCTCTGCAGAATTTTGTTCCCACGAGATTTGTACCCCAATACCTTACTCTACAATTCGCAAGATTTACTCTACACTTCTAAAACCCAATTCTACTTAACTCCAACAATATCTTAATCATCAAAACCCAACACATAAAATTATTCCCACCATTTTTATCATCTAAACCACAAATATAACCCTAAATACAAGATTTACTCATCAAATTTTAGGGCTTAACCATAAAATCTAAAATAAACTAAATCACCAACAAAAATTATGAGATAACTCACACACATAATTATTTATCAAGTTTAATCACTTGCCTCAAAGTTTTAGAGGTTGAATCTCCCTTGAAATCACGAATTTGAACCGAAAATCTCCAAAGCTCTTAACATTTTCTCTTCTTTTCTTTCTCTTCTTCTTATCTTTCTCTTCTTCCTATATCCCTTTCTAGGGTTTTCTCCTTTCTCACAAATGAAATTTATAAGCCTTTAAATCCATAAATCCCAACTTTAAATGATAATACACACTTCAAATGACTCGTTTTTTCCAATTCGAGCAAACTAGATCGAAAATAGTATGGAACCCAAATAAAACTTCCATACAGTCATTGTGACTACCTCAACCCTTCCCGGATCAACTATAAACTCCAATATATCACTCGAGACTCCGAAAATAAAAATCTAAATTCTCCCAATTAAATAATTATGTTTCTCCCAAAATAATTAAATTCCTAAGTCCTCGAACACACGAGGTGTTACAATCTCCCTCCTTATAAAAATTTCGTCCTCAAAATTTGAATAAATATTTACGTTCAAAGCTCACATCTTACACCCAAGATAACTACTCTTATGTCTTCACTTCCCAATAGTTAATTCATAATAACAATATCCAATCAGGGCACCCATACACCTTATAAACGTGCTCGATTGCACAACTGTTACCCGACTCCACTAGCCTTAAATTGTAACATAACTTCCACTCATTGTTACAATTATACGCCTGAAATAACCAAGGCACCAACCCAATAACTAATCTCAGTCCCATAACGCTATATGGATACTCTAACTCTCAACAAATTGATCCATTAAATCATACATACTAAAATAATTATATTGAGAATGTCCAAAGATCTAACCTGTCTCAATTCTCGACATTCTCTACTTTCATGCGGGGGAGGTCTCGCAAGCGAAATCCAAACAAAGAACCCTCCCAATGCACTACTATGCAGCTCTGTCAGGGATTGAGATAGGTCAAACCAGGACTAAAGTTTTAGAAAAGATTTTTAAATCAATTTATATGGTCCCATAGGCCTAGAATAATAATATATAGAAAATGATTTTGTGAATTCAGATACACACAATTTACATAATGTGCCCAAGACACAAGGCATCAATCTATATGATGTTCTCACCAACATAAAGTTCTCAACGCGAATACAACTATGAGATAAACTCTTCGCTCAGCACTGAACCCGCTAAATCCTGATTCCCAACAGTAATAACCCATTACATCATCGTAAAATATCACCTCAAGATATACTTGTTCACCGCAGGGACATAGTAATATCATGCATATAGCCAAACAACAAAATGATAGTCTTACCGTTACCACTTAACACGGCTTAACGGTTGCACTCCAGAAAAATCATAACTCTGCTGGCATGTATCAAGACAATCTATTCTCCCAAAGATAGCATCTAAGTAACACACTTACCCTCCTCAACGTAAACATATATTCACAACTGGGTTATAACGGCCAACTACGCACAAAATTCGACCCTCTCACGAATTCTAGAGATAATAATCTTACATGCGACACTCCCAAAATCAATCAAAGCATACCCTATACACATAGAAAAAAAATAATTCATATATTACCTCCGTAATCTAACTGGCTTGCCTCATCAAAGGTCCCCTGATCAAAGTTCTCTTGTCCGAACCCGCCCATGAATTGCTGTAAGGGTTGTGCATCCAAAACCTCTTCAAAAAGTTGCCATCTGCCTCTCTCAGGACAATCCTTCTTCCTTAGGCCTATCTCCCCACAGAAGAAACATTTACCCATAAATCCTTCCTGTCCATCTTGAGGAACAAAACGCTGTTGCGACCCTTGATAATCCTGTCTAGAGCTACTACCATCGAATCTAAAACCTCTTGAACGCTTCCTCGTACTCCAAGCCCCTAAATGCAGATCCTTACCCCTCTGCCTATTCCTCGACTGTAGAAATGATTGTTCCCCACTGGCACCACCTTCTCCTGACTTACTTGCGACGTTCGGGTCCCCAAATTTCTTATCTCCTTTTAAACGAAGACGGTCGTCCTGATAATGTAACAATGTCACATTCATCACATCGGTAGAAGTCAGTAATGTCGGGTTTCCCAACAAATGCTGACGAATTCGCCAATCTAAACGTCCCAATAACTTTTATATACGTTTCTCCTTCGTATTTACCTCGTCGGGTACAAAGTTTGCCATCCGGGTAAATTCCTCTTCATACTTTGCCACTGTCCTATCAGCCTGCTTCACCTCTAACAATCTTCTCCTCATTTCCATTTAAATTTCCGAAAATAAATACTTATGATCAAATCGAACCCAAAAATATTATATAGACATCTTATCTCTCTGTTCTGACGTAGTAACGGACTCCCACCACTAGAGAGCCGCACCCACTAACTTAAAGGTAGCAAGTATTTATTTCTAAACATCACTACATTCCACCATACGAAGGTGACAGTGAATATCCTTCTTCCACTGACTTGCTATAACCACATCGCCTCCACCTTGAAACTCTGGAGGGTGTTATTTTTGAAAAGCTTCTCTAGATCTCTCCTACGTCGACAACCCCTTGTAAGCTTGAGCTACCGGTGATGCAGGATGTCATTGAGCCTAAAGAAATTGTTGCACCATGGCATTCATGGCTGCACTGACTGCTTGAACCACAATATTGGCAACCTCCACTGCAGTTATAGTCCCCTGGGGCACTTGGGGCTCCTCATTCTCTTCCCTTCTATTTTCTCTAGTCGGGAGACCTCTCTTAGGCGGCATCTGAAATAAGAGTGAACTCTATCAGCATACAGTTCAAAAAATTTCGCATCGCAGAAGATTGTAAACACAATATGAACACAACAATCCTAATAATAGGGCTCTATGTCAAGAAAGATTACAAAAGAATGTAGTAAACCACCACAGATCCTAAGACACTAGAACCTGGTTCTGATGCCACCTGTGACACCCCGATTAAATTAGTAATGGGTGGCCAACCCTATACCAAGATAAAACAGGAATCTCAAGTGGATCATTCTCAGCATCAATACCGAATTTAAACAAAATAACACTAACCAACCAATAATAAAATAAGAGGATGCCAATTTTTTTTAAACATACAAGAAACAACAAACCAATATTCAATATGACTACAAAACATGACAATATATACACGAGTACAACAAAGATATACCCGAATATAATGTCAGGTCACAGATAATACAACATCCAAAATAAGAACATAAAAAAGCTACAAATATACAACCCAAGAGTACACATAACTGATATAAAAAATGGATCCTAATCTAGATTTATAAGAATAGGAAGTGGCTACAGCAAAATCCTGTAACATCCCGTAACTGTTACTGCTCCAAGAACTCTGAATAGAATAGGCAACACTGACGTCCTTGCAGAGGGACGCCTAAAATATATAAATATGTATAGAAAAAAAAATAGATAAACGGGTCAGAGCTCGAGGTTCGAAAATAATTTTAGCAAGTAAATTAAAATGCATAATAATTATGAATGCACAATTTCATAATTAAAGTGGTGTCGCACTCTCTTTTGGAGTTCAACCTCACCCCTCATCTATAACGCGCACCTAACGTATGCATATGAACCTCAACTAAGCTACCCAAAAAATTCTAGGGATAAATCCTCTTAAATCTACGCTTAAGCCTCAATCGTGTAGGTCACTATATCTAACATATCCATCTATTTACTTCTTCTATCATCACCTAAGTTGACTCCCAATATTATACACTAATATAACTCAATTGTACTCTCTCGATTTTAATCTTTTACCTTCACAAGTTATTAGCATAAGATACCTCGCATCATCATTAATGCTATTAATATACCCCCACTAATTTCACCTATACCTAAGAACTAAGGACCAAACATCTCCCCACGCCCAACGTTACGCTAAGTTTCATGCGTGGGATGTCTCGTAAAGTGAAATCCAAACAAGGAACCCCCCCTCGATACACTACCACTTAACATTATCGGCCGTGGGAATCCTTTAGGTCCTCGGTCCAAAGTACACACCAAATTACTTCCCATCTATAGGCATAACAGTATACTCATCCACTCTCATGCTACAAAAAGACAAAACATAACTTACATCTCTATAACTTTCTCTAGTTATAATATTAAGATATCACACACTATCTATAAAGCTTGTATAATATTACACGCACATATTATACATGATTTATCAATATCTAGCAAGTACACATACATAACACATATAACATATGTGTACTAATAATCTCTAAAATGCTATCAACTTCCAAGGAGTCGCTCACATGTCCCTAGGTCACACCGAACTTGGTAAAAAACTAAATCACAACGTATGGGCCGCGACCACAATTCCTCCCGAAAATGAGAACGAAGCATACCCACTACGCCTCACCCCTAATAAGAATCACACAATATCAATAATGAAGTTATGACCTGGGGACTATACTCTCCCTGTTCCTCAAGCCAAAAAGATTCACCCACATCGCGCAACTTTCCTTGATAGCATTAGAGGGATATGAAGCACATAATATATATATATATATATATATATATATATATATATATACACATTCGATCAAATCAAATATATACACATTCCATCAAATCATATATACAAACCATCACATAAGGTATATACATCCACGCCATATATATTTATATACACACCCTCTCATGTCCATATGTAAAAAGTAAAGAATCCAGCTATATGGATACAACTCTCCTTATACTAAGTGATACACTCTCGCATACCTTCTCGATTCATTTTATTATTCAATCCCTCACTTGAGATTTACTAATCCATCACACCTAAGATAAGAATAATCGCCCAATTTATCAACACAAAGGGCGCATGATATTTCTCTCTCACCTAGTCCATAATTGGCGTTAAGTAAATTCCTACTACTCAAAAAATTTATTAAAAAATCTAGCATGTTAAACTCCCAAATAATCTTCCATAATAAATCGTAACGATCCTCAAAATAATCCTCCTTCCTTGGAGGATTTTCCAAAAGGAAACGATACAAATTTTCCCTTAAATATCTCCATAATAACTCCTAGGGTGACCCCTCTATAATATCCTAATATGAACCCTCATAATATCTCCCAAACATGTATACTACACTCTATTAGAGGGTCCCTAAGCAATAAAAATCATTGAAAAGTGGTAAAACAGGTGCTGGCCAAAAGCAATGACCGAGGGTCCTTAAAAACGAACCGGTTCGGTTCCTAAATTTTAACAGAAACCTTTAATGGCCGAACCGATCCGGTTTCTTTTCTTTCTCTTCTTCTTTGCTTTCTCTTCTTCCTCTCTCTCTTTCTAGGGTTTTCTCTTTTCTCATAATTGAGATTGGCTACTCACGAGCCTTATAAGCCTTTAAATCCGTAAATCCCAACTTTAAATGATAATGCACACTTCAAATGACTCATTTTCTCCAATTCGAGTAAAACTAGATAAAAAATACTCCGAAACCCAAATAAAACTTCCATACAGTCAGTTTGACTATCTCGACCCTTCCCGGATCAACTGTACACTCCAACATATCATTCTATACTCCGAAAATAAAAACCTAAATTCTCCCATTTCAATAATTCTATTTCACCCAAAATAATTAAATTCCTTAGTCCTCAAACATAGGGGGTATTACATGTTGGTTGAAGGTGGGACAAGGTGATGTAATGGAATATTGGAGGGAAGCTAATAAAGTTATATATGTTAATTTTGAGGAAATTTTATGCACTAAAATAAAGTTCAAACTCCTTTTTAAATGAGTCCAGGGTTTCCTTGTATAGGAAAACCCTAAATAAACAAAAGGATAAGTCTACCCCAAGGACCTACCGACCGATATGGTCCCAGCTCTATCAATCGATAAGGTGGTTAAACTTACTATCCAAGTAAAGCTCAACTTGCTAACAGGCAAGTAAATATTTGTTTATCCATAAAACATGAACCATAAGTTCGATACCATTGGAAATAGGATTCAGAGCTTTGTGATTACATGTTAGGGATTCCCAGGTTTGAGAGTTGGCTACAGTCAAATGGGGCTCGAAGAGTGCTCCATTGTTATTCAGTTAGGGTTTGAAGCAAGACTAGTGGTTCTTAATCGAAGGGACTTTTTTTGGAACCTATGAAGGAGTGTGTAGGTGTTATAATGGGGTGTCTATAAATATCCTCAGAATACGGGCCCAAATCTGAGGGATATAGTTTATCTGTATCTCTCAGTATCTGACTATGCAGTGAGCTCAACTTTGATATGTGGGAAGGATGGGTCATCAAACCCTAATCTATTACGCCACCAAGACATTATTGGATGCTGAGATGCACTATCTTCCTCTAGAAAAGCTAGCCTCATAATTAGTGATCGGTGTGCATGTTATAACCTCCTTTCCTTCATAATTATAAGCTCATTTCCATTAAAGGCAGTCCTTAGAAGGGATGACCTCTCTAACAGATGTACAAGTGGTCAATGAAACTAGGGAGGTTTGATATCCACTATCAACCCAGAACTATCATCAAAGGATATGTTTCGGCAAGCTTCATCGCTGAATTCACCAGAGAACATAAACCCTAGTATGAAGTCAAACACGCCGATCAAACAATCACAAAAGAGCTCGAGCAACATGACCAATGAACTCTCTATTTAGATGGTGAATCCAATTCAAGATGGGTAGAAGTAATAATAGTACTGATGAACCCAAATTGAATCGTACTCGAGTAAGGAATATGACTGGGTTTGAGGCATCTAATAACAAAGTGAAATACGAGGCTCTTATCGAGGGATTGTGAAAAGCTCTATCTCTTAGCGCTAGTCATCTTGATATGTTTTGTGACTAAAGGCTAGTATCCAATTAGATATTAAGAGACTATATTAGCAGGGATGAATGCATGTTATCCTACTTCTATATTACCCAGATCAAATATGTCCAAATCCAGTAATTTTCAAAGGGAAATAATAGCCACGTAGATGCCTATCCACTTTGTCTTCGGTTGTTGACTCTGAACTAAAAAGAGTGATCTAAATAGAATATCTAGATCAACTAACCATACAGAAGAAACGGGATGCCGACCAAGTACTCACCATCCAAAAGGCTCCCAGCTAGATGGACCTAATTCGTCGCATACTTATAAGAACACACACAATCTTATAACAAGACTTCTATATAGTGAAAAAGCCTCCCTTTACAAGATTTATATAACAACCATATCATCAGATATTACTAAACTTCGGTGGCTTATCCTTAGAGAAATGGGTATGATGAATATTCTAACAAAATGTCCTTTACAAAATGAATAAAAGGTTGGATGGAGCAAAATGTTTGTGGGTATATGAGCTCCCCACATCCTTTGGGCGTACCAAATAACTCCTAAGAGATTGATCGAGGAAATGTCTTTCACCTTAGCTAATGGAATGGAGGCCATAATACCACTAGAGGCTGGTCTTCCGACCATGAGAACAACCGTCATCGATCAAAATTTAAATGATGATGTCATTATAACTAAGCTTGATCTGCTTACGAGCGAAGGGAACAAGCCATAATGATACTGACATCCTACCAATAAAAATTAGCAAATAATTACAAAGGGGCGTTAATCTAAGGAAGTTTCAAGTTGGGGACTTAAGCTAAGGAAGGTCATCGGCAATGTGAGGACGACATCAAACAGTAAGCTAGGACCCAATTAGGAAGACCATTTTAGGTCATCAGAGACGATCTCCAAGGAACCTACTGTCTGGAAACAATGTAGGGAGGGTAGATACCTTGGTCTTAAAATACAGACAAACTTAGAAGTTTATTTTTATTATTTATCATTTATTCAAATCCTAGTTTGTCACTAAATGTTTACATTCAGTACTCCATCTTTCTTATCAAGTTTATTTAATATAGTTGACATTAATTTTTTTAAATAGCAGTCCAATGTTAATATAAAATTATCTAGTTTATATCTGATCAGATCATTGCTTTGATACCCTATTGACTTAATTATACTTAGCCATGATCTAAAGGTCATATGTTTCGTTACTATCAAAACGAATACATTATAAATTTCCCGGACAAGCTAAATACATGTGGCAGAATCTCTAGGCATTAAGTAATCTGACTAGGATTTGGTTGGATAAATTCATAATTGAGTATATTTCCCCCAGTGACTAGGTTCATTCTGGCCATAAGTTAGTTTTAGGCCTAAGGTAATGTGACGAAACAATTCTAAAATATAATACTAAGAGAACATATGCTTGGCATAAATTGAAATTGGAGAATGCAAACATAAAATTAAGAACAAGTTAAACTTCATTCAAAATATTAGTTATTTATATGGTTGATCATGTTCGGCCAATTACAAAATGAATAAAAAGGTATAAGATACAACATTATCTTCGAAAATTTAATGCCTCAACAATGACATCTCGTCGACCAGTATCGGGGTTAGGGTGATACCTGTCATCGGTATCATGGTCTGTGAGGCAGTCCTTTATTAACGTGATTAGAATAGTGTCAACATGTATCCAACACTCCCCACTCCCTATTGGAGAAAGCCGAATAAATGGAGAGTATATTCCATACAAATACCACAGTTGGGAATCTTCAAGCACCTTGAGAACTGGCAGGGTTTAGCCAACCATGCTTATAGGCCACCTATTTGGCCTCATCCAAAAATAGGGGGAATCTATCCATCCCTCGTCACATCCATAATCCCATACCATGCGAGGCTGCTTCTTAAGTTGATATCTTAACCTCGCGATCTTCTGGTGAAACCCGCTTTTGATCGTCTCATTTTTTTTAAAGGCATGTTTATCATTACCGATCTCCCTTCTCAGGGAGATGTTTTAAATCTGTAAAAGACTTCCTATATTTTTTTTATATCTCCTAACTTGGCCTAAAGACTTTTGATTAATTTTTTTTAGTAGCCATAGAGGCTTGTCATCTTTTGTAATGCTTGTCACGTACTTATATAGGTTGTTCGATCTCGATTAGAGGCGTAATTCTCATTAACAAAGTCCAAATCTTCATTATCTTAGACTACGGGCACATGAGCCAAGTAATTATCATACTCCAAGGATGAAGGCAATAAATTCAAAATCTAAGGCACCAACATAAGGCATAAACAAGAAAAGTATAGAAAACTATCTGAACATAATATAATTGAGGCAAGAGATTTTCTCATTTCATTTAAAGATAATGGGATAACCTTTATAAGGATTACATAAGAAAATAAAAAATAGGATATACATATTTACAAAAAGATAATAGGATAAACTACTTCGTATGAGTCTCTTTGGGATCTGGCACAACCTTGGTATGGTTGAAAACCTTGTCTTTCTCCTCTTCTTCTTCCTCCTCAAAGTTAGGAGGGGAACCAAGAGCATTTTGGGCAAACACTTCAAAGTCATTAGAAACTATAGACCTTATTAAGGCTCCATCCCTACCCTTTTTTACGAAGGCCTTTTGGACCGAGCCTAACTGTTTCTTGGAAAGTGAAAAGGCCTTGTCACAACCTTTGTCAATGTTTTTAGCTTCTAATGTTATAGTAAGAAACAGAGAAAAATCCTCGCTAGACTTCACCAACTCCTCCACCTTGATCTTTAGTTGAATGACCTTAGTGTCTTTGGTATTCATAGCAGCTTCATATTCCAAGATAATCTTTTAGGCAGAATAAACAGCCTTCTAAGCCCCATCCAAGGCCTTTACCAAGACGACCATCCCCTTATTTTGGTCAGATCTCCTGTCGAGCAGGTTGGCAAAGTTCACCACAAACTACAGAGCAAGGAAGATAAAGACAGTTAGCACAAGGAAACTTAATACAATAAAGTTTAGGTGAAGAATCTCGATACTTACGGGAGAGAGTGATTGGGTGGAATGCAAAGACAACATATAAAAAGATGGGTTGGTGACCAAATATTGGTGATGTAAAGGTTTTTAATGCATCGTTACAATAGCCTCTTCAATCAAAATCCCCTGAAACCTACACAATACACTATAAAGTACGTATAATAACAAGTAAGAGTATCAATCTATCTTCTTAACATGGAAAAGAAAAATAAATATTAATACAATTTTTAAAACAATGATCAAGGTATATTCTACTAACTAAATTGGGTTGAAATTTAAACTACACAAACTAATAAATTAAAAGGTAAAGTGACAGAGATATGACATGTCAATAAATATGAACTAATTCAAGGGTTTAGAATTCACCACTTAGACTATTTATTTTAATTAATTACTTTATCTATTTAAAATGTCCCAAAATATGTCTAAATAAACAAATTAACTCTCGTTACAAATGTGACTTTAAACATTGTCTTTTTAAAAGATTAATTTTAAACTTTCACAAAATCTTTAAAAATAATATCTAAACATTTTCTAATAAATCACCCGCTAGGGAAATCTATTAAAAGTATTTTAAACCATTGAAAATGAAGCTTTAGAGCTGAGAAATTAGAACTACAATACCATTTAAAAATTGCATATCTCTAGTTTAATTAGTAAATAAATATTGTAATTCCAATTTACGATTTTCCCTTGAAAATTATTCATCCTCTCTTGAGGCGTGAAGATAAAATGTAAAAGTTTAACAATAATATCCAAAGGGGTATAATAAATAAATTAACTAGAAAAATAAAAATAATCAAATTAAGGGTTTCATCTTATCACTTTAATGGAGTATTTAGCCTATCTTCTGGGTAATATTACCTTTAAAATGTGATAATAACATTATAAAAGGCATAAAAATGTAAAACTGTAGAGAGAACACTATTAAATCAAGTCTCTTTGCATTTTCATTGACCTGCCAAGGTTGAATATGAAAAATAACCCACAAATATGAGTTTTATAATAAGAAATCTACGTTGAAATTTAGCTCACAAACTCGAAATTTGTATCTAACAAGAGTATTCTTCCTCACATTTAGCTCACTAAAAAAATACAAAATAAAAATTACACTACACTACACTAACCCTAAAATTACCCTGCAAATTGCCCTAAAAATAAATTAAAAAGTAAGATGAATTGTGGTATGAAATCTTTGTATTTATAGGTGGAGTGAGGCTACGGTATGGGTAAGAAAGGAACCAGGGGAGTAGCCATGTGGTGGGCTAGGCCGGGCTCAAGCCCGGGTCACTTTAAAAAAAAAAAAATTAGTGTAAATTTTAAGGGCCAATACATCACAACCTACCCAATAAATAAAAAAGTTAGCCCGTCCAAACAATCAAACCTCAATAATCCACTTAAAAAACAAAAAAAACTATACGAACTATTATTTTGGGCATTATTTTGCGCCTATATTTTTTAATTAACATTATTTTTCATTATTTTTAAGTAAATACTAAAAAATAACCTCAAAAAAATTCGGCTCGGGGCGAACCCCCAGAAATCAGTGTTAAGTCAACCCACCCGGATATAAATTCCTGGTTACGCCCCTGAAAGGAACACGTGTAGAGAGATGAGTGGGCTGACGGGGATAGAAAAAAACATAAGCTGTGTGTGAGGGAATGAAGAGAAGCTGCTTGTGGTTGTGTATTTATAGGGCTAGGTTGGTACAAGTTATGCAACAGGCCATACCTGCTTATGCAGGTAGAGTGAATGAGATAGATAAAGAGAAGTAAAGGGGCGAGGGAACCAACTTACTGCATCACAGTAGGTGTTTAGGTAGTAAGAGAGGGTATATAATACATGAAAAAGAGAGAGAGCGTGCGAGGGGATGGTTTGTTATGTTTTGAGGTGATGGAGAGATAAGGGTAAATTGGTTTAGGCGTGAAATAGGTGATGGGGACTGTTATACGAGATTTTAAGGGGCTAATATAGTTGGGTTGTGGTGGTAAGGAAGCTAGCCATTGGTTGTGATGCTTGGACAGTGAGGGAAGTAACTGGGTTTTGGGCGAGGAGAGAAGGACGTGAGGGCTAAAATATAGGAGGGGTTTGACGTACAAGGTACAACAGGGTAAGGCGGTTTTTATGATAATGTGTGAATGAGTTTGTGTGGGTTTTGGGGTTGGTAAAATGAGAGCTAGGAGGTTTGGTGCGTAGTGGTACACTGGGTTTTGGCGCTTGTTTGGAGGGGTAGTACACACAAGCTGTAGGTTGTTGTATAATTGGGAAGAGTAATGATACTCTTACCGGGTCCTAGTACCGGTTTAATACCAAATGCGCTTTATTTGATTGTACATTGGTAGGACCTACAGCATCCCCTGGCGGGACCCACACCATAGTACAAGCAAATAAAGCAGTACCGGTACTACCACCCGGTGTGTATAACATTTTCCAATTGGGAATGGAATAAGGAGAGTGATGAAGCATCATTTGATGATTTGGTTGCGTAAATTATTTAATTTTATAAATTGATTAATTTGAAATGAATAGATTGTCAATGTATTAATTTTAAATGGCTTTAAATATAATTTGTGGTGTGTTTGGAAAAGAAAAATGAAGTTATTTACTTTTGATATGCGTGTGTGTGGGTGAGAGAGAGAGGTATGGTGAGAGCACTCTATGTGAGTGGTGCATTTAAGATTCATGTTGTAATTATAAATTGTGTAATTTCAAGCTTTTGGTGAAATGAACTAATTTAAGTTTTTGTGAATCAACATGAATTGGTTCATTTTTGAATTTGCCCATTCTTGCAACCAAACACTAATAATAAGGCAATTCATGAATGAGTTAATTTTAAATAGGCCAATTTACAATTTTGGGGACAACCAAACAGGCCCGAAGTATATTTTTGGGTTAGTAGGTTGAGAGGTTTTGCTTTGGGGTAGTTATTGGGTGGCTTAGGTGTGCTCTGTGTGTGCGCGCGCGCCATGTGTGTGTAAATATATGTGTACACTAAAATGCATACTACTATATAAAAATGCATAAATATGTATAAAAATAAAAATAAACAAATACATACATCTATACATATATAGAATATTAATAAACACACAATATAAATACAATAGTACACATAAAATACATAAACATAAACACCAAAATACACTCACATGATAATAGTAAATACACACATATAAACACAAGAAGATACACATATAACACAACATATAATAAGAATAATAATGTTGTATGTAAAAGTTATTCATCTACGTGGTCCAATCAGATATGGACACATGTCCTCCTACATGGCTACCCTAGTTTTCTTGGTCGGCTCCAGAGGCACTCAGTCGGCCAGCGAGCCGACCAACCTCAAGAATATGAACCATCAAGAATAGCAAAGGTTACTCAGGTGGAATAGCGACAAGCACCACTGAATATCAATAGTCTTAATTATTGTATACATATGTAAATGCCTGAATATATAAAGGCATTCCATCTCTTGGATTCCTAAGCACTATGAATATATGATCTCCCTTAGCTCAAAAGGACAATTCAATTAAGCACAAACATACATAACCTTGAGCTATTGCAATCATAAAAATTAATACAAATAGTTAGACCTGTCAATGGGTCGTGTCGAGCCGTGTTCGTGTCGTTTTTTATCGTGTTCGGGTCTTATTGGGTTCGTGTCTAAACGGGTGACTTTTTTATCGTGTGAAAAAATCATACCCAAACCCGACCCGTTATGTTATCGTTTCGTGCCGTGTTCACTCGTTAATACCCATTAAGATAATGATTATTTTTAATTGTATTCAAGTTGACATATTATCTCATTTTGAATCCAAATAGACCCATTAATTCATTGACATTACTAAATCTCTTATTTAGTAAAATTCATTATGATTAAATTAACATTATGCTACATAAATTATCTATAAGTTCCAAAAAAAAATCTCATTTACTTAAATTAATGGGTCATAACGGGTTTTATCGGGTATTAACGGATGAAGGGGGTAAACCCTAACCCGACCCGTTAACTATCGTGTCTTATCGGGTTGGCACCGATATGACCCGAACCCATTAAGGGTCAACCCATTAACTTATAACTTCGTGTCGGTTCGTGTCGTGTTATCGTGTCGTGCCTCATTTTGCCAGGTCTACAAATAGTGGACGTAGGCTTTTTTATAGCTGAACCACTTTAAAAACATTATTTGTTGTGTGTTTGCCTTGCTTGGTAATATTTATTTATCTGTGATTATAAATTTATACCCCATCAATTTTTAGACATCAACTCATTGGTGTAGTCTGTGGGAATGTTTATCTGTCATCGTTCTCTACCACTTGTTTTATTTCTTTTCCCTTGGAGAAAGGACAGACCTAGAAAATAGCTTTAGGAATGAAGGCAACACAGTTATTCCATCTACTCCTCCTAGTGTGGCGGATCTCCAAATAATTCCACTCAACCTTGCTAAAGGGAAATAAGCCATGCAGGATTCAGTTCGTCAATTGGCTCATACATTGAAAAACAAATCCACCACTGAACCATCCCGGAGGAATATGCCACCTCCACCATCCAGAAATGAGGGAAGCAGTCACTCCAGATCTTCTCGTGAAAGATCTTACCGTCCAAAGGCAACATCATCAATCCAATCAATGAATTATTACGATGGTCAGTCTTTCTCCTCAGAACTACTAAGGGTGTTGGAATGCTTAAGGCATCTGATTTTGATCATTTGGGGCCCCGAGCAGCCTGAGGTTATCACAAAGATCCAAATCGATCCAATGAGCACATAAAAGGATTTGCAAGGCTCTGTACATGTCGAGTAGACTTCTCAGGAAGAGAGATTAACACATGTGCATAGTAAAGCCACCAAAGATGCCTCAGCTATGTCTAAGCTAGAGGAAGATTCCTGAAAATGATCCATGCAGCAATTAGAAGATCATTTAGGAGAAATGGTTAAGACTTAGAACCCGTTGTAAAGGAGTTTTGTGAAGGGATCCCCTTTTATTCAGGCCATTGTGGACTACCCCACAACTTCTAAATTTAAGCTACCAGTTATCACTCCCAAGTATGATAGGAAGACTGATCTAGTCCTCCATATTGAGAAATATTAAGCTATTGCTAACATATACTATGTACCCAACGAGATGCATTGCCGAGCATTCTCAAGTTCCATTATAGGCCCAACCCATATATGGTACAACAACCTACCCAGAGGGAAAATTTCTAGTTTCCATTAGTTGGCCGAGTTGTATATCAATAACTTTTGTTTTGAAGCTAAACCGATCAAGAGTGTCACTCATCTCTTGACTGTTCGTCAAAGACCTGGAGAAAGTACTCGGGATTACGTCACTCTCTTCAATAATGAGAAATTAGAAGTGATTGATTACGAAGAGAATACCTCCATTACTATACTGATGAGTGGGTTACTCACCAAGGACCTTTATTATGCTCTAACAAATAATCCTCCCAAGACCGTGATAGAGTTGATGGACAAGGCTGGAAATATTATAAATGTCGAGGAGGCTATGGCTACTAAAGAAGCTCCAGAGTTGAAGACTGAAATTTAGAAGAATTCAATCAAGAAAGATCAGAAAGACAGGAAGGTTGAGAAAATAAATAAGTATGATGAGTATAACCCCCCCCCCCCCCCCCCCCACTAAAGGTGTCCATCACATATTAGAGGAGATCAGGGGTAACAAGGATTTAAATTGGCTTGAGAAACTGAAGTCACCTCCTAACAGGAGGGATAAATCAAAATATTATGCTTTTTTATAAAGATCACAAGCACACCATTGACAATTACATCGCTTTGAAGAACGAAGTGGAAAATCTTATTCGATGAGGAAAATTAATCAAATTTATTGATCGAGATGGTGGTCGGGACACTAGAAGAAGGTCCGAGTCACCTGGACAGGAAAAGATAGCATCAAAAGGGCACGCAATAATAATTATGAGGACAATTCAGACCTACCCAAGATGCCTGAGGAGCCCGAAGTTGAGGTAGGAATGATTTCTTTTGGATATCATTTCATTTCTGGAGGAGACGCCGGTGGTGGAGACGAGACAGTTGAGAGAAAGGCCTATCTAAATGAAGCCAAAGCCTATCCTTCCATTAGACAGATTGACAGGTTCGAGTACACAGATGGTCGGCTCAGGAAAGTAAACAAGGATAGATTAGTGATCGGTTTCTCCAAGAATGATCTGAGTGGTGTACTTTACTCGTATAACGACCCACTGGTCAGCACTTGCAGGATTCATCATGGTAGCGTAGCAAGAATCTTGGTAGATAATGGGAGTTCTTCAGATGTCATGTTTTATAACTGTTTTCACAGCCTAGGTCTACGAGATAGTAAACTAGAACCTTATCACAGGCCTCTCATCGGATTCTCGGGAGAAAAAGTTTATCCTTTAGGTACAATTAAGTTGGACGTCCTAGTCAGCACTTGGCCAACGAGCATAAAGGAAAGGATTCACTTCTTCATATCGGAAAAAAATGTCCCTTCAGCCTACAACATGATTTTCAACAAAGCTGGGATGGAGCAATTGGAAGTAGTGTCGTCTATAGTACATCGGTGTAGGAAGTTTCCTACTAATTATGGAGTTGTAGTAGTAAATGGCAACCAAATAGAAGTTAAAGAGTGCTATTACACCTTTGTCGACCAGCAAAAAGTCCAGAAAAGCACTACCACCTATAATATTAACATCCTGGATCCTCGGAAAGAAGAAGATTTAATAAAATGACTACTTATGGAGGCAACTGAGACTATTATGCTTGATGATGAGAAGCTAAAAAGAACCACTCAAATTTTCTCGAACTTAACGCCTTTTCTCAAATAGGAGTTGATTGAATTCCTAAGAAAATAAAAAAAAGTGTTTACCTGGAGCCATGAGGGTATACCAGGATTTGATCCCAATTTCATCTTCCATGGGTCAACATCTACAAAGACTCAAAGATGATTAAGTAAAAATGCAGAGTACTTAGTCCTGACAAGAGCATGGCTATTCAAGAGGAAGTGGAGAAATTACAAAGATCCTAATTTATAAAATACATCAAGTATTCCAGCTGGTTGGATAATGTAGTGATGGTAATAAAGAAGAATGACAAGTGGCGAATGTGTGTAGACTTCACTGACCTCGGCAAGGCATGCCCAAAAGATCATTTTCCTTTACCAAGGATTGATCAGTTGGTAGATGCAATTGCAGGTCATGAGTTACTTAGCTTCATGGATGCTTGTTATGGTTACAACTAGATTAAAATGAAGCCAGAAGATAAAAATAACACTTCTTTTATCACCAGTCGAGGCAAATATTGCTACAATGTTCTGCCTTTTGGGTTAAAAAATGCTGGAGCAGCATACCAAAAGTTGGTGAACAAAGTTATTAAAGAGCAGATTGGTAAGAACATGAAAGTACATGTGGATTACATGCTCATAAAGACTAAGGTTGTTGCCGACCACATTAAAGACTTAACTCAGATGTTTAACCGGTTGAAGAAGGACTAGATGAAACTTACCCGATCAAATGCATATTTAGGGTACAAGAAGGAATGTTCTTGGGATATATCATGAACCAGAGGGTAATCGAAGCCAAAACTGACAAGATAAAGACTTTAATTGAGCTGTAGTCCCCCATATGCAAGAAAGATGTGCAAAACCTAACTGGAAAGTGGCATCCTTGAATCATTTTGTGTCCCGAGCAATATATAAATGTCTTTTATTCTTCAAGGTGCTCAAAAAGACATTTGAGTGGAATGACGAGTGTGAGAAATATTTTTCATGAGCTGAAGAAGTATTTAGGGTCTCCACCACTACTTTCCTGACTAGTGTTAGGAGAAAAGTTATATCTAGACTTCGATTTTTCAGAGTCAGTTGTTAGTTCGGCTTTGATCCGATTATAGGGAGGAGTTTAGATGCCTATTTTCTACACCGACAAAGCATTCTGAGGAGCAAGAATTCAGTATCCACACTTGGAAAAACTAGCACTTGCACTTATTGAAGCGTCCAGGAGAATGAGATCATATTTCCAAGCACATACTATTATGGTGTATAATGATTTTCCCCCGTGATAATCTTTGTACAACTAGAAAAGTCAGGATGATTGATGTCCTGGGCAGTTGAACTAGGGGAATATAATATTGTGTATGAACCAAGGACTGCATTGAAAGGGAAAATAGTAACGAATTTCATTACAAAATTCATATACCCAGAGGTGACCAATACTCCAAGTTTGCCTACCGATCATAATTATTCAGAAGAGAGATCAACTCAAAATCAAACTGAGATTGTCTCCGACCAACTAGAAACATCAACTGGTCAAGAAAGAGCTCAGCGATTAGCTGAATAGAGCAAGAATATATACACTCATGGAGTATTATCAGAGGAAGATTTTAACAAAAACATTCCAGTTTGGAGATTATTTATGGATGGATCCTCATGCGCCACTGGCAGTGGTGTAGGACTTATCATCAACACTCCAGATGATTTAGAGGTGGAATATGCTTTGCGATTTCAATTTCACGCTTCCAACAATGAGGCTAAGTACGAGGCGTTAATTATAGGTTTAAAACTATCTTTATCACTGGAAGTTGAACAAGTGATAGTACGCAGTGACTCTCAACTTATTATCCATCAAATTCTTCAGATATATGGAGTTAAATGAGAGCTGGTGGTAAGATATTTTAACAAAACTATGGAAGTTATCTGTCTATTTCATACAGTCAAGATGGTCTGAGTCCCTAGAGTGGAGAATACCTGAGCAGATGCACTTGCTCAGCTAGCCTCCATAACTCGGATAGAACTCAGATGAACCATTCCAGTAAAGATCCTCACATAGAGAAGCATTGATGTGGAAGATGTTGATATTATCAGTGTGGAATTGGGACTGTATTATATGGATCCAATCAAAGATTACATTGACAAAAGAGTGCTACCGTTCGACCAGAAAGAAGCCAGGAAGTTGAGATACAAATCAGCCAATTATGTTATGGAGAAAGGCATTTTGTATATAAGGGGACACACCATCTCCTTACTTCATTATGTTCATACACCGTCTCCTTACTTCGTTATATTCATCCAATAGAAGTACAGGACATAATCAAGGAGGTACCAAAAGGGTCATGTGGAGCTCATTAAGTCGGGCGATCATTATAACAAAGAATAGCCATGCAGGGCTACTACTGGTTGACGGTGAAGTCAAATTGTATTTCTTTCACCAAAAATTGTGATAAGTTCCAGAAGTTTGATAGTATCCATAGAAGACCGGGGCTTCCCCAACTCCCATCACTTCTCCCTGGCCATTTGCTATGAGGGGAATAGATTTGGTCGGTCTATTGCCAACCACCAAAAGAAGGTTCATGTATTTGGTTATAAGGGTGGATTACTTTATCAAATGGGTGAAGGTTGAGCCTTTAGTTGATATGCCTTATCAAAGGGTTTTTGAGTTCTTATGGCAGCGAATTATATGTTGTTATGGGATGCCCTACGTTTTCATCACCGACCATGGTACTTAGTTTGATAACGATGAGTTTGAAGAATATTGCATTCGGTCCAAAACTTAGAAGCTTCATTCAGCACTTGGGCACTCACAGTGTAATGGTCAAACAAATATCATTAACAAGACTTTACTTGACTGGTCAAAGATGCTAAAGGGAAATGGATCAACGAGCTGCAGAATGTCCTTTGGGGTTACATGGCTATACTAAAAACGACAATGGAGGAGACTCTATACATGCTCACTTTTGGCACTAAGGCAGTGGTACCAACTAAAATAGGTCTGCCGACTCATAGGGTACTGAATTTTGACTCTCTCGAAAGTGATCGCATAAGGAGATTAGATCTAGACATGGTTGAAGAAGTTATAAAGGATGTTGCAATTCAAATGGCTACCTATCAATAAAGGACTACTACATTTAACAACAGGAGGGTCAAGTCGACCAACCTGAAAGAAGGAGACTTCATCCTTAAGAAAGTGATTAAAAAAGTCAACACGTTAGAGCCCAATTGGTATGGTCCTTGTCTCAACTCGACAGTCATCCGACCAGGTACTTATCGTCTGGAAACGCTTGAAGGGGAGGAATTCAAGATTCCATGGAATGCTGACCACCTACAAAAATATTACCAGTAATTTTGATTTGATGTAATAATTTATTCAATTTAATGAAGTTGTGAGTTTCTATTAATTATGCTTATTTTTTTATGTTTTCTTTTCAAGTACGATGATATCCACCAACAAACTTTTCAAACTTAAAAAAAGTTTCATCTGGCAATTCCTCTAGTTCAAACTTTTCCAACTTAAAAAAAGTGTGGATATTTCTTTTAGTCTTCATGTATGATTTTGTCTTCGATAAGTCAAGAACAAAAAGTTAGCAAAACTTCACAAATAAACACAAGAAATTTTACCTCGCCAGGTTAAACACGGGAATAAATATACATTCCTAACACACTTGGTCGCTAATAATAACTAATGTTAAAACTTAGTTTAACAAAACTACTTACAGTTTTATCTAAGTGCATTAGTAGAATCTAAGGAATAATAAATCAGGTTCAACATTGGACCAAACACTTATCATTTAAGCAGATTACTTAGTCGGCAAGTTGATTAACTAATCATAAGGCATATTACCTAATAAGCAAGTTGATTAAAACTAAACACAAGATTAGATAAGACGAAAATGTATCACAAGCATACATATTGAAAAATGAAGTCTATTTTATTCCCAACATTTTGTGTTACAATACAGAAAGTAAACAACACGAAATAGAAGCCTATTTTACTGAACATTTTCCTTCAGCTTCACTCATCCCAACAAGAGGCTCATCAAGGGTGATCGACAAGGTGGTAAATTTGAAATATCTTGGCCTATTACCTCTGTTGCTGCTTGATCGGTCTAGAAGATGTGGGGCGCGAATATATTCATCCTCTCCTTGAAGGCCATAATATCCAATGTATATTCTGACTAGGATTTGAGGAATGGCATCCATCGGGATCCATTTAATATCAATATTAAATGGTGGATCAGGGTAATCATACATCCCTGGATCATGCCAATACCATAATTCATTGCCTATGGGTATCTTCAACAGTCCTAACAGGTTCAACCAATCCGATTTATACCCTTCCGACCTAGCTTACTCCATGTGTTAACCCAAATGAGTTAAAGCTTCATTATAACCATCTATCAAGACATCCTTGGGTTACTTATGGAAGTGGAATGTTAGTCAGTCCACCCGATCTTAGAGTTTTTTAATAGCCTTATCCTTCTCTTGTATCATAGCTGCTTGGCCGACCAAGGTTTTCTTAGTTCTCTCTTCATCTACCGTTGGGCGAGTAACCACAACCTACCTAGAAGATTGGCCAAACTTAGTTTTTCTCTTCTTCCATCTCTCCAGTTCCTCCAACAGTCTGGCATTTTCCATCTCTAAGAATGGGACACCTTTATTTGGCCCAGTGTCAGCTGTATTCTTTAGGCTATCTAGCTTATTCCTCATGTCATTATTTTCTTTTTCCAAGAGTGAAGCAATCTCCCGAGCAGTTTTATCTTCTTTAGTTAGCACAATTCCTTTCTTCTTCAAGGCAGAAGTGATGTCTTGGAGATTCTTATCAAACCCCCAACCTGCACTTAAGTCTTCGTACTTAGCTTCATAGTCAGAGTGAAATAATGTTAGAGAAAGCTTGTAATCTTATTACAATTGTTCAATAATTTCATAGTAGGAAGCATTGTTTGCCACAGCCCTATCAAGAAGACATCGAATATTGACATATGCATCTTTCACTTGGTCGGAGGCATCTGCACCGAACAACCCTACTAACTATTCTTCAGTCAAAACTACATAACCAGCTTCAAGAAGACTTTTACATCGTCTCAACAAGTTAGATTCAACAAAAACTATCATACGTTTCCTAGCATCAAACTAAAAATTTGTAAGTATAAATATATAAGCCCGACCAAGGAAGACAAGAAACAATAATAAAATAAACAAACAACATTAAAGAAGCATTGGAAAGATAGAAAAAAAAGAACAGCAAATAGCAAGCAGCAAAGCTTGGAGAAGGAAAGCTTGAGAAGAACGGGAGAGTTCAAAGTTCAGAAGGTCTGAGGTAAAAAGAAATTGAGGGAAATATCTGAGGAAACGTGAGTGGCCCGATATGTGTGTTTTCAACAAAACCAATTTTTCTTCGAAAAAGATCCAACTTTTAATTATGCACCAACCAAGTTGTGAAAACCCAATCCTTACTTTAAACCAATTTTATCTTGAGTAATCCTAAACATGCATATAGTGATTAAATCAAGTAAAGCAAAGTAAAGAATACTCACAATGCCGGATGTACGAGGAAAAAACCCAAAACGGGAAAACAACCTCGGACGGCCCAAGCCAGACAATCACTATGAACAATGGTTTTACAAAGACAGATTAGCCTTACACTAAGACTCGATCCCCACGGGTCTTGATGCTCTTTCTGATCTTCAACCATTCTTTATTAGTGCCCACGCAGAAATTCCGTCTTCCACGATCTCTGTCCACAACACACGCGTCCACGTATGTCTCGATGTCCACCGATATGGCTTTGATACGTCTACGATGTCGAACACGATGTTCGCCGCTTCTTCACCGCAAAACCCTTTATGATCAATGTGTAGAACAAACAACTTTGGTGCAGGAAGATCATGTAAACATATAAGAATGATAAATCGGATCTTTGCAAACTCTAAGGATGTGTTTAAGACTTTTAAACCTTAGAAAACATGTGCAAACAAGGTTCTGGTTTTAAAACTATTTTCCAGAAAGCACACTTACGAAATTATGATGCAAACACTATTTAAATAGGATTTAAATACTGCCTCAAAAAACGTGTCATTCGAACGACTTAAGCATGTCGTTCGCGCGACATTGTTTCTCGTTCGAACGAGATCCAATGTCGTTCGAGCGACCTCGCGAAAGTTTGACTTTCTTTGACTTTCGGATAAAAAGGTCTCTTAACAAAGAGATATAAATTAGTCAAACTCTATTTCGATCTTATCATGATATAACGAAGTTTAAACCATTAAAATACTTTTAAAACATTTAAAAACATTTTTCTATATAAAAATTACATCCTTATCTGTTATTAAAATAATTTCGAGCACCATTAATTATACGCATTCATACCTGAGTGATCTCGGAATGAAATTAACTTTGAAGACGATTAAAATTGCACCAAATAAACATCGGCATGATTAAATCTTTGAAGCTTTGCCGCAATGTCTTCAATTTTTTCAATACGTCATAGACCAATTGGGATCGTGACAAAAATAAACATCTCCCTATGATATATTACAAACACAGTTTTGTTCACGGAATTAAGTCAAAACAATACAAGGTCTCAATTGGAAATTTATGTCCTTACAATATCCGTCCCTTTTATAGGTTACCTCAAAAATAGAAAACAAATTATTTACTTATCGAACGATTGAACTACCGGTGGTCGCGCGCTTCCCAACATCTAGAAAGACCAACATATCCTTTGACAGTTCTCTAAAATTTGAGTTATTTATAAAAATGTCATTATAAAAAATACTGATGAACATATTTCCAAGTCGAGGATATTGGCTGTCAACCGATTCCCAGACAGCACGTCGAGCAACATTTTGGAACAAATACTCCACACTTTCGATCAATCATCAAGCATTGGGCATTAGGGGTTTTAGTGTATGTAACAATTATTCATCTGTGTGGACCAATGAGAAATGGACACTCGTCCTCCTACGTGGATACCCTTCCTTTCTTGGTCGGCTCCAGAGGCTCTTAGTCGGCCTGTAGGCAGACCAACCTTAAGAATATGAACCATCAGGAATAGCAAAGGTTACTCGGGTGAAATAGCGACAAGCACCACTGATTATTAACAGTTTTATTTATTGTATACAAATATAAATGCCTGAATATATAAAGGCATCCCATCCCTTCGTTCCTAATCACTATAAATACATAATCTCCTTTAGCTCAGAAGGACGATTCAATCAAGCACAAACATACATAACCTTAAGCTATTGTAAGCACAATAAATAATACCAACAATGGATGTAGGATTTTCTATAGCTGAACCACTTTAAAAACCTTGTTTGTTGTGCGTTTGGCTTGCTTGGTTATCCTTATTTTTCTGTGATTATAAATTTGTACCCCCTCTATTTTTAGACGTCAACAACTAATAATAATAACGATAATAATAATAATAATTATAATAATAAAACAAACATATACATTTCTTACACACACGCACACAGACACATGATTAAGCATGAAAAGTAGCGTCGCATCAAAATGCTGATTGTTGAATTAGTTTCACCGCGTTAATACAAAAACATAAATTACGACTGCACTTGCGATACAAGTATATCAGTAAATCGGGTATCGCGAATCCACATGGAATGTTAGTATAGCTCGTAATCGATTTGTTATTTGAAGAATAAAAATGTAAAAGGTGATAGGGTATTATGGTGAAAAAGAAAAAATTAAGAAGCTAACACTAAACACTATTTAATAAAATGAGAGTCGGGATCGCATCCCCGCCATGGGCTAAACAACTAATAATTAGAATTTCGGTTCAAAAATATTTAACCGAGCATTTTTAATTAATCATAAATATCACACAAGAAGAAATTTAACTTAAAGTTGCGAGATAAAACATTTAATTCAAAATGGTCACATGCGTCTTAAAATCGAATTATCGCTATAAACACTAACATAACCCTATTTAATTACTCACTACACATGGTTAATCTAATTAAAACAACTAATTAATGATTAAAACAAGAACTAATTAAACTAAACTAATTATCTAGGTAAGAAATAATAAATAAGCATGGAAATCTACACTAGAAAGCTTGTAAATAAATGACAAAGCAAGAAAATAAGGAATTACAACTAAATTAATTGGTAGGGGTAATGAATAGCACACTTACAATCAACAAATGAGGCAAACCCAAATGAGCTCTCAAAAACCCTAACCTTAATCTATACTAAATGAATAAATATTCCATCTCAAATGAGAGAAAATGGTATATATACAATCCCAAGAATGGCAAACTTGTAAATAAGAAAGTTGGAAAAACAGGGGACAAAATCAATTCAAAAATAGGGGAAGTAAAAAAGTAGGTTCTGGTGCCAAAATTATAATCGATTCAGACTTGTCCGAATCGATTCGCACCCTACAGGTCTGCATTCTGCAGCTTTATCCAACTTTATGGAAAATGTCGTAACTTCTTAGTTATAACTCGGAATTAGGCATGGTTGGAGGCTACGCAGATAACTTAGAGGAATACAACATCCAAGAAGACATTAGGCTAAAAATCCAAATAAAGAAATGACTAAAATTCCCTTGAATGTTCCCTTAAGTGTGATTTTGAAGTCAAAACCATCTTAAAAAGCCATAACTCCTTCGATAAACTTGGATTAATGCAGCGCCGATGGCCATGAGAAGAGAAATCAAAGGTATTCAACTTCTGTGAAAAGTTCGAGATTAAAACCTGAATGCTGAAATTACTAAAATGCCCCCGAAGCTGCAATGTTTAACGAAACTTTTTCGAAAAGCGTCCAAACTTCATACCATGTACCGGAATACCTACAAAAGCTCAATTAACCCCTTCAAAGCATGTATATATAGAAGTTTGAGGTTGTCTGGTTAATAATCATAAATATAGGATTTAAGATACACGAGGGGGATAATAACGAGTATGTTAACGGGTGAAGTACGCAATATTTTCGTCGTATCAATACACACACACACACATGCGTGTGTGTGTGTGTATAAACAAAATGACACACTCACTTACATATAATAATATATTTATGAACACTAAAAAGTAATATACATGGGCACGCATATATATAGACAAAATAACACACACGAACGCAAAAACACAGGGGAAGTTTGAAATAGGGAAGGCCAGAAAAATAGTTTAGGACAAGTTTTAACATGTAATTGGTGCCTCTAATCATTTGTATATTTTTATTGACGTTCTTTGACCGCAACTTGCCGCAATTGCATAACATTTTGCATTTTGAAATCGAAATCACGCACATTGACTTACAAATAAACAATTTCACATATAAGGTCAATTGTAATGAGTTCTAACAATTAAAAGAGCTTATTTAGGGTATAAATATAACGGTTTTGTGTGATAATCACACCTCCCCAAACATAATTTTCCTAATCCTCAAGAAAAAATAGATACAACCCAAGATAAGTTAGGAAAAGTGTGTCACTTTCATAAGCACTTACGATTGGACTAGCATGTGCAATATGCCATTAAACCTCTAGGTTACCCTAGAGGATGAGTGTTGTGTCGTGAGGGTTTACAGTGAATATATCCACATTCCAAAAAGTTTTTATTGAAAAACATTTATTCAAAAAGTGAGTCTCTTATTAGATGTAGGAAATATTACACAATCCATCATTAAATACTTCAAGGAATAATATCACTAAACTATGCAGTGTATGGAAAGATAAGCTTACATAATATTAATGGAAAAAATCCTTCCTCAAACTCAACGTGTGTTGTGTGGATCAGTCAATTTAAATTCAACTATCATATGAGTAACTCTTAAATTGCCTTTTGGAATCAACACTTATCACTAGATATGTCTCTCTCAAATGAACTCTCTGAGATTTGGACAAGTGTTTCTCTATTGTATATGAAGAGGTGAGTAAATATTATCAAGGTCAAACATCTCACACACATAAAAAACCGGATACATGAAATAATTTATCTTGTGAAAGGAATGCTAACCACTACGTTGAGTATGCCGACTTATTCACCATATAGACTTCTCATTCACTCGAACACCTCACCAAGAGTTAAAACGAGGTCATTGTAAAGGATGACGGGGAATGTGGTGATTTGTTCTTAAAACCACATGTAAAACACTTATTATCGTTTAATAAATGATTGTTTTATTCATTTTGACATGAGAATAAAGTTTATGAGAATGCTTTATATTTATTTAAATATATTATTTCTCATATTAATGTCAATCAATAAAGCTTAGTAGTAATTCCAGTGAAGTGACTTTTGGATTGATCACAAGGAGATTGGAATTCCGTTTCTAGCACTATTAAAAAGATCATAACCTATATAGGGAATTGACATCCTATCAGAACATTTGCGATAAAATCCGAGTAATTTATCTCAAACTATAGGATCCTATATGACGGTTTGAGAACTTGTACGATAGTTCAACATAGGATTATGATAGGTACATCCAAGTTTTGTATTGAACATAACCACCCATGAGATTTGAGTTTAAGGGTTGTCTTGATTAGACTTAAGCAATTTCACACCATTTTCAAAGGGTGCATAAATTCTTAATCCCTAGAATTACTAGGATTGGAATGCATATGTAGTTATCACTTTAATTGTTATGGGCGTGATTCAGTTTTAGATTGAATATATTGGATGACATTTATATGAGTAGGTCTGATATCTTAATTCGAAGGAACCCGCATCCAAGGATGCCTAGGATTGAGATACCCCCTTGATAGACTTATAAGATTTGTCTCTACCTATAGACATGATCAATGGATTATATTTAATCCGATAGAGTAGAAAAACAAGTTAAGTCCGAGAATCAAGAAAATTCATTAGATCTTAGCTAAAGTTAATTAACAATAAATTGGTTTGTCCAAGCGGGTATCAGAAGCTTAAGGCGGGGAATCGTATTATGTACCATAATCAACTTTGGAAATAAGACCTCATTATATCTGAGGGATTTATGAGATAATTAAGTTGGAGTGCAATCATATATATTTAGTGGAATCAATTATGATTATATAAAGAAAGGAAATAAATTACGATAATTATAGTTTGGGATTTCTGAGTATTAATTCGGAAGCCAATTTAATTATTTGTATTTGGTATCTAGTGTAGCCCATATACCCAAGTAGTTAGGCCCATACTCTCAACAACCCCAGTTTGACCCAAGCCCACTTTTTATACTTGTATATAAAGGCGTGGGAAGATGTTTTAATTATTATTAGTCATTGTTAGGGTCGGACAGGGGTGAGAGAACATACTATTCATGATTTTATGAAAATGCCTAGAGAGAGACCACCATATCTCACTCATAAGGAGGATTTTTCATCTCAAAAATTGCACACAAACCTATCTTGATTCATACCTAGTTTTTGGTTTTACCTCTTTCTAGTGCTTGATTAATCGAAGATCCATAGCCGATTTTTTTTTATTCCGTATATATTGATCCTCAATAAGGAAGATGGATGATAGGATGTTTTGAGATTTTTGAGAAGAGTGGGATACAAATGGAATAACTTATGTCTTCATTTTCATAAAATTTGATCGCATGCATTTTTTCTTTCAATTTCATTTTTCTTTCTTTTTGCATTTTTTACATTTCTTTCGTTTTTTGAATTTTTTTTGCAAAGCATTTTTCCTTTCATAATACTAATGAAGAAATTTTTACTTTTATAATCTTAGCCACTTTTTTTCTTTAAAATGGGAAATGATATATGGATGGTGTAAGGGATTATATATGGGTAAGTAGTAAATGATGAAGTGAATGGTAATGTGACATGGAAAAATAGTAAGTGTATGGGAGAAATGGTTTGGTGCTCAAGATAAATCACAAGACACGTGTTTCTTATAACTCAAAAGTTATATCACTCTTATTGGTTATGCCAAAAATAAAGAATATTATCGTACAATAACTAAGTGCAGTATTTAAAAAAGGTTAAGTCAACTTATGACTCGAAGATTGCGTAAACATCCTCAAAAGGATTGAAAGCTCAAAAACTCTAGGGTTTAAGTCTCTGCTAGCAATCCTTAATGCTTTCATGAGAATATTTACACTCTTCAACTTTAGAATGTAATGACGTGATGAATTCTTAGAGTTTTGAGTCTAGAAATATGTATTAGGAGGCATTACTTAAGCTTATAAGATTAATGTATAACTTCAAGTTTGAACAAGAGTATTCCTAGACTTCTAAAAGACGGATGATGGTTAAATCACGTCAAAAATGAAATAAACCACTTAAAAATAGTTTAAAATGACTCTTTTCGAACAAAAAAAATTCAAAAGAGGTACGTTTTTAATAAATTTTTAACCCCCAAACAAAATAGAACATCGTACTCGATGTTAAAACCATATTTTAAATTGAAAGCACGGGGTAGAAAATAATTTACCATAGTCAAATTCTAATGAAAGTGTACGCAAGACGTACCCAAGGAGGAACCTAAGTGACTGTTACGAGAAAAAATGTACATGTCTATAAAGCATATATACGCATAGTGGGGATGATAAAACATCACCCCTAGACAGTTTAAGATTCTTACACAAAAACAAGACACAACAGGCTGCCTCCTTGTAGCCTTAAGTTTAACATCTTTAATCAGACATAAATATATTCACCCTAAAGATGGAAACTAGGATAGAACCGGGGGGGAGGTAGAGGAGTGAGGTTGATGATAATCATACCCAAATAAGATTGAAAAGTCAGTCTTGGAAGATTATGTCAACATGGCCAATGTACTTGAATGGAAAAGTGCTAAACACGATGCAGAGCATCAGTTGACCAAGAGAGGGTGTAGGTGAGGCGGTATGTAATGATGGTGGTGTATAGTCACCGCTCATGGACCTTATTGAGCGTGAGAATAAGGGATGAAAGGGCGCTATTAGACTAGTGCTCTAGTTTCATGGGGATGCGAAAAGGATTGACAATGGTGATGGGGTGGGCCTCATGGAAATAGTGCGATCGTTTTATAAATGGACAACGATAATAGTCACGCCGTGACACATCAATGAGTTGACCAAAAGTATAATGAACACCACGGGTGAGATACATGTGAGAAGGAACAACTCCGTGTCATGTGAGTTAAAAGTGTCACCACAAAAACTCTCTTTGATATAGTGAGGGAGGAAGAGCTCATGAAGTGGATCTTGGATCTCATGGGGGAGAACGATTTCAACTGAGGACCTTTATATGATGATGGCAATGGGAGAGGTACGGTAATAAGGTCCAAACAAGGTGGTAGGTCAGGTTGGACAATAAATGGGAAAATATGATCCAACTCCAGAGTAGGGGACACACACTCATCGTTAGGGTCATTATGATCCTCATGGGAACTCTTAAGGAGTGGGTTGTCAAAGGATTGAGTGATCAGATTATCCACCCACATATCATCATCTGAGGTAGTGTAAGAGTATAATGATCCATTAAGATCCGAGATATATGAATCAACATAAAAATTGAACTCAAAGAGAGCCAAGTTACTTTGAAATGGATCCAGATCAAGAAAGGTGGGAATAATCTGTGATTCAATATTGGTTAAGTGTTAGCACTCGTGGGGGAAACTAACTTATAAGGAAGGAGTGCCTCAAGGACTCATTCAATTGGCTCAATAGGTGTATACTTAGGTATATTTTTGGACTCGGTGGGAATGCGAACCTCTAATAGGTTCTTTTGGAATTTTAGGTAACAAATCAACTTTATAATCTTTAGTTAGGTCAACAAAATCGTCAACTTAGGTCTTGAACAACGGGATGGTATCAACTTTGAGGTTCTCATGGCAAGTAGGTTGGTTATACTCAATAGCGATGTCATAAGATGACTCATTGACATACCCTATCGGGTAAGCAATGGGTTGACTCGGGGGAAAATCTTGCTCTCGCTCAGACTCAAATTCATTTAAGCATTGTTTAAGCCATTGAAGGGCATAATTTTAATATCTAGTAGCTTTCTCTTGCTCAATGATGAATTATTGCAAGAGCCTTTTAAGATCATATGTCGATAGTGGTGGTGAAGTGGTGTATGGTTGAGGTGGGACCAACTCACTTTTCACATTATGAATTGGAGAATCAAGTAGGTCATACATGGGAGGCGAGCCTTCTATGATAAACAAAAGGTTGATAATTTTGGTCAGTGTAGGGAGTGTAATAATTAGGGAATGGTGCACAATGTTTCCATGATGATTGTTGGAAACTGTGAGGATCCTCAATATGTAGGTGGTATTAGTATTTGGTAGGAGTGTAACCAAGCCTCCACGTAAAGTTCGCTTACTCATTCCACTAGTAAAATGAATGTCACTAAAAATGGACGAAGTAGGTTCCCAAACAGTGTCAAATGGATACACTTGTTCCATGGTGGGGTCATGTTAACAATTAAGGAATGGACACCCATGAGACAAGTGATCGATACGATGAAATTTTTTGCATGATGAAGTGTTAGACACATTGACACTCAACACTGGGGGGTGGAATGTGAGTTTGTGACATGGAGCATTTAAGAGAATCAATGCTCCGTGTGAGAGAGTTAAAGGAGCTAAGAAGAGTATTGAGGTTGAACTCGGTCTCAATTTCAAACATTCTTCAGGAGGATGGGTAATGACCAAAGTATTCCCTTAAAGTACATTCTTTGGCCTTGCCAGGAGTAAAATCTTTAGATTTTTTTTAAATTTTTGAAAAAGGAAGAAAATATTTTTGTGGTTTTGATTTTTTTTAAACAGAAGGAAAATATTTTGTGTTATTGAATATAGAAAAATGAATGAAAAATATTTTTATTTTGTTTGAAAAAAGGATAAAATGGACTCTCTTTGAAGTATAATATGACGGAGCATAAAATCGACTACAAAAGGATGTTGATTGGACACATTCAACCAAAGAACACGTCCTAACGAAAACATAGACAATTTTATATTCAATAAGTGATGGGGTAGTTAAATTTTAATTAATCCACTATAGAGAAAAATACGGAGTCTTATATGTCTCCTTTGAAAAAATGTGCTCTTAATTTATTTTCGAGAGAACAAGAGGTTTACTAGTTAAGTCTTGCCACACTAGATACTAAGACGATCGATCGTTCAGTACCATTTTGGGGAAAGTACAAACATCTTTCACTGGGTAGCCTCACTTAAAATCCAATTTTCCTAGACATTGTAATTGTCTTAAGATAACCGATCGAGGATTTACAGGGGTGGAAATGACTCACTAGAGTATCCTTCGACTTTTTCGTTCCAAAAGGATCCTACGAACACCAATTCCTACTTGGCTTACTTGTTGGTTAATTTATTAAGTGATGGAAGGAGTAACAAGAAAGTTAGATTAAGTGATTGAATGGGTGATGAAATCCAAACTCGTTTCAATTACCGGGTCTAGGTCTTATGTTCATTAATTCATCAAAACATCCAATATAAATATTATACTAAAAATAAAGTCATATATGAGAAAGTAGTCAAACAATAAATGGACTCGCTAACAAGAGAGACGCGAGTGATAAATAAATGTACCTCCCATGACTTTTACACACATGGGGTGAAGATCAAGTTGAGTCGACCGGAGGAAGTTCCACTTAAACTTTAGTTGTCCTCGAGAGTCTTAAGGACCCATAATCACTACACCAAAAATAGAAATTTAGCACACCCTAGTATTAAAAAACTGGCACAGTTTTAAACTGTGCCAAATTTTAGCATGGTTTAATTATAATTTGGCACACTTTAAAATAGTGCCAAAATTTGCCACTGTTTTTAAGTGTGCCAAAATTGAGTACACTTGACTAACATTTAAAATGCCCTAAAAAAAATTCACTTACTCACTTTGACTCTCCCGCTCACTTATCACTCTCACTTTGGAGTCTCCCGCTCGGCTCTTTATCTCTCACATTTTGGTCACTTTGGAGTCCCATCTCTGCCATCACTTTGGAGTCCTATGTCCGTCGTCACTTTGGAGTCTCATGATTGCCATCACTTTAGAGTTCTTCACATTTGATGTCACTTTGGAGTCTCAGGTCTTTCATTCATCACTTTTGTCACTTTGGAGGCTCTTACACAGGTAATACATAGTATGTTGCTTGAGATTCAATAGTTTTGCTGCTTAAGTTTCTATTTCAGATTCGACAGTTCATAGTATGTTGAGATTCAAATCTCAATATTGATATTATCCACATATTATTTGGGGGGGGGGGGGGGGAATCGAACCCTCAAATCCTACATGAGGGTGGGAGTTTTAACACAAAGTTAGCCCTAGCGATGAATATTTTTATTTCTATTTTTGATATGTCCAAAATTAATAGTCATGTTTCTAGAATACATCTAAAAGTGGGTTAGTTAAAAACATTCCGATATTATATAGGGAAAAGTAATGATTCAAGTGTATATGTTGTATTCTAAATATATTTGTAATTCTCATAATAATAAATTTGGATTGTAATTTTTTCAATAGAGAATTAAGGAAAAGGTCATGTTCCTTTCTATATTTGGATTTTTAGGACAATGCTCTTCAAGTTTATAAATCTAGTCCTTGTGGTACAATAGCATTTATAAATCTAGTCCATGTGGTACAAATGCATTTATTTTTTTAGTTTGCGCCAACGACACCAATTTTCACCATTTTTCATGATGTTTTTAGTACAGGGACTACATTTATAAAATTATATGGAGTGTCCTATTTATACACTTTGAGTACTATGAGGACCTTTTCCCAAAACCCCCCTTTTTAAATGTTTTACTTTCGAACGGCGACTATTAAGATGGAACTCAAGGAGTATGATCGTGTACACGTTTTTACTAAATTGAGTTGTAGCAATTATGTATGGATTGGCTCGCGTGGAATTATGGGAGCATCATTTGGAAAACACTTCATTAGTGGATTGACTTGTATCATTATTAAATTATATTCATATTTTCATCCCACCACCATACCTTGAGATTCGAATGTTGAGCTGCCACTCACATACCTTGGTTATCGGTGTGCTTTTACCTTGACCTCCTCCTATTGTGAGTGGGAATTGAACTTTTATAAGTCTATTGATCGTGTTGGTGTCACCACTGGTTGTGGGCTTTCGATTGTCAGATTTAATATTACCTACTAGTTATTGTATGTGATCAGTATAATGTGTATATGTGTTATTGGCACCGGTGTTGAGTATCTATTGTTAGGTATGGGACACAACAAAGGGGGAAATTTTTAGGAAAAAAAGAAACTAGCTAATAATTTCTTGTTCTTATTTTAGCTATAGTCACTACTTTAGAATAGTACAGAGAGGAGACTAACATGGATCCGCAAATATATGCTTGAATTCTTGTTTGTAAAAGTTTTTATTTTCAAAAATGAGTTGGAGCTTTTATTTTCTGGTATGATGCTAGTTTTGATGTTAATGGAAGTAGGTTTTCATAAAAATGATATTATGTAGCAAACGAATATGATAATTTGCTATTTTGATATAGATGAGGTTGGGAATGCAGTAAAACTTTTTGAATTGATGTCAAATCGTGATACAACAGTGTGGAACGCTACAATGTTTGGGTGAGGAGAAAATGATCATTGGGAGGATGATTTTAAATTGTTCATCAATATGATAAAAGGGAATGTGGATTGGATGAAGTTTACTGGTGTACTGGCCATATAATTCATTTGTTCCTTTTCTCATAATTGCTTTATGGAATGCAACTGAACTTGTTTCTATCTCTAACATTGTCATTTTTTCAGTTTGTAACATTTTGTTAAGTTTTGTTCCCGTATGATGTCAAAAGGTTGAAAGATCTTGGTGTTTGTAGAGTTATCACACTAAATGAATCGTATTAGACTTTGGTACCGACATCATTATATCACTTCATTATCCAGCAGCTATACAATGATATATATGCACGATAGTTGAAAGTATACTTATGTTTAAAGTATACTTCCCCTGCCCTACCTCTGCTTACTGGATATCCTAAACTCTCTCCCACCCCCACCCAACTTCACCATTCATTGGCGCTTCCATGTGACCTGCTGCAATGCATACAAAACCTCGGCTATCAAAAATACTGCTGCTTAGCCCATTAAGAAAGCTACAGACAGTTCCTTGCGAGTATGCTTTCAAATGTATTGGATAACTCGCCCCACTGTTTATGATAGTATAACTCCCATTTCAATACACCAAAAATGTTAATCTGGCACGCTGAAGCAAGGAGATGCTGGTAAAATCATCGCCAAAATATTCGACGATTTGGTTTAGTCATCAACAAAGGTAATTTATGCATCCCATCTAATAAGAAATCTAAGATTGAAGATTTGGCCAATCTGCTTGAGTCTCAAGATCCAACTTCAGATCCAACAAGATTTGGTCAATCTGCTTGAGTCTCAAGATCCAATAGTATTGTTTATAATTTAAGGTGGCGACAATACGACAAGGGAGAAGATGAGTGAGAGCCCGGGGTTTCAGCTCCGATGGATTTTGGTTCATAATAAACTTCTTTTACATACTTGATATTTTTGTATGTTACAATCTATTGAAAATGTCGTATGTTACATGTTTGATAAAATGCTAAAGAGAGATTACCTTGGTGCAATGTCCTGTTTGAGTTCTAGAATTATGTTTTGATTGAAGCTATTTGGCCTAGTTTGCATCTCGTGTTCCTCCCCTTCTGAAAATATCTCTTCTTGTTCTATGTCAATATCTAGACACTAGGTTAATGCCCAAGCCTCTCGATAGCTCCCACTGAGACTGCCCACAGCCGAAAGTGGTACATGGAGCACGTGTCCAGCACCTAGCCTAACGATGTGAACTTCAAGCCACAAACAAGCCCAGAGGTGACAGAAGGTTCAAAATCTCTTAGTTTCATACAATATCCTAAGTCATTTTTATGTTTTTTATTTTCTTTTTTAAGTGAATTAGTTTCAAGAAATAATGTGACAGTTGGTAGCTTGGCGACTTTTGGGGGTCATACAGTTTTTACTTATTGCAAGGAAGATAATGTTTTGAAAATTAAGTGCCATTTTTCATTAAACTCTTTGGGATGATGAACTTTCTTCAAGAATGATGAATCCAAAATGGGTAAAAGAACTCCAACTAATTGAGATAAGAACAGGGGTAACAAGAAGAAATAAAACTGTAGTAGTAGATAATGAGATATTTTTCTATTAATGAGGAATTGAAGAGAGGGGAAAGGAATTTTATCTTATACGGATAAGAATATAGGAAAAGAAAATAAGCACACAAGTCTTATGGTAGCAATTTAAGAATGTATTGTATTAAAGTTTTAGAGTTCTTAGTCTCTTTTCGATGTACACTCCAGAATTTTTAGAGTTCTTCTAGTTATCACAAATGAAAGACTGATTCCTGCTTCCTATCAGGAGCATAACTGGAAACATAGATCATCTATCATAGGCATGTGCTTATTTGGTAGACTGAAGTCCTATCCCAAGGATTCACAGTAATTTTGGGGTACCGCAACAATTAGTCCTCAACACCACCTTGAGCTTAAAACTAATTGTCCATTAGGTTTAAACAATAGTGCATGTGATGATAGATAGTAATTTTGGGGTGCCCTTAGCATCCACCTATTTATATTCGTACGCGAACAAAATTTGGGCCTCTGAATGTTTACATGGCTTGTCAATCAGAAATCACAAGGAAGCTGGATAGCTATGCAAGTCTTGAATACAATGAACCAAGAAGTGAGGGCAAGGGTCTACTCTTGAGGTCAGAAATTATCCATGACAAGCATCCATTGAACCTTGGGAAGACCATCATCTAGAATCAGTCCTTCCAGGTATATTTTAACTGACATTCGCTTGAAATTAGTTTAATAATAGCATACAAAAAACCTCTCAAGTTATCGCTCTACTTGCGAGTAATCCCCTAATATGAAAAGTTGCAAACTAATGGAATAGTTCAAGGAGTTATTTTTTTGGCCTGTAAAATTAATAGTTCAGGAGGTATTTGCAACCAGTGTAATAGTTCATTTTTTTCAAGTTATCCTATTTTTAATGCTATACTTGTGACCTCATATTTTTTAGTGTCTTATCCTTTTGGAGTTCTTGTTTTCTACGGAAGCATTATGAGTACATATCATTAATGGGGACATTTTATTAATTTAATCCTTTTTGTGGCCTTGTGAGTGAAGTGGATGATTTGAATTTGATCAAAACTTGACCCAGTACTATGTTAAGGTTTCACTTCTTTTTGCTAAAAATTTACTTAATATATTTATAGTGCATCCAACTATTGACATTGGAAATTCCCATTCATGTTTGTTATTAAATTTAAGGAAATTACAATAAATCTTCTAAACTATAGTTCATTTTCAGTTTATTATCTGAAACGGAGAAGTGAACAAACAAAATCCCTTCAAACATTCAATTTCCGTACTTAATCATATTTTGTCAAAATTTAACAAATTTTAGTATTTTGCATCACTCTTAGTAAGGCCTTCAAGAGATTTTAAATAAATATTGTGACTTCGGTTTATATGCAAATCTATTAAGAAACTTAACATATTTACATCATGTACACTTGTTCGCATTAGCATTTCAAGAGGCATATACGGCCGAGTGTAAAAAGGTGATATTCGTGGGATCTTCCTGTTCACGTTTTAGTTCAAGAGGCAAAGTAAAAATAAAGTATAGTTTAGAGGAGTTTATTGGAATTTCCTTGTTAAAAATTAAAGAACTGAAACAGCCATTGTACTGACTATGGGGCTCCATTCTTATAACTTCCACCTCATGCTTATTTTTATTTTCTTATCCATTCTCCTCTCCTAATATAACTATTCTCCTTATTTTCATTCTCTTAGAATTAATAGTTAATCTTTTGCTGAATATCTCGTTAATCTTTGAACTTCACTGAGAACATTCAGCTTAAAACGTTCTTTTGAAGTCTTTCGTTTACCTCAAATGAGAAAATTTATGTTTACATAACTAATTTTATTTTTAAATTCTATAAGAAAACTGGATAAAATGCACTTTGTTACTTTGTTACGAGTTATATATAACAACAGTTATATATAACACCTGCTATAACAGTTGCTATAACAGGAGTCAGTGCGTCTCCACACGATCTTGAGCAAATGGTACCTTGGCATCTCCACACGATCTTTCTTTGAATGAGATTGCCTAGAATTTGTATCTGCCATTTAGAAATCAAGGTACCATTTGCTCAACTCAACAAAGCCTTTTTCCTATTATTTGGAGTTAGGCTACAAGGTACCATTTTCTCAATATCACAATTCACATTGTTACCAAATGTGTCGCACGTGTGGAGATGCCAAGAAGTACCTCTAGACATCAATGCTGAAACAGTTGGTCAGAATCCAAGGATTTCTATAGTGTTTAACACATGGATTGGTTCTAACATGTATATGTATATATGAAGTTCTTGAGCGATATGGATACTGTTATCTTTGGTCCTTTTGTGTGTGTGGGTGGGGGTCAGTGCTATATTTTGAAGGGTGTAAGTTATTTATTTTTTGTGATTGGGTACCTTCGTACGTCAAATTAAGTGATGATTATATACTTATGTTGATCTCAGGCTGCCTTGAGTGATTCGTCAAATTGAGTATGTCTTGAACATTTTGAACGTCTAAAAGGTTAGCTAAAAGTTCCTCCTGCTCACCCCCTCTTATATTTATTGCTCTGACACGGGGCCGCATAATGAATTACGTTTCATACCTCACTAGATTCGAGTTAAAATGACATGGTTATATCATCCTTAGCGGGCTGTTATTTTTTTACTTTCGTGATTGTTTTCTCTAGTTGTATCCTATTTTGGACTCCTATCTACCATGTTACTTTTTTCTATTACAGAAAACTATTGACCTTGAAAGTATTTGCGTTACTCATACATACTTTTGTTTGTATACGATAGTCCTTGTATAATTGAAATTTTTTGACAAGACTTGAGCTCTGAGATCCTGCATCTGGTTAGTACGCATTATGATAATGATAAGCCCTGGATTACCCATGTTGGTATATGTAGATTTGGCTTGAAAATAAGTTGTTGAAGGGTGATCGTAAGAGGCACGAACACCTCGCACGGGACCAATGTAACTTGTACGAACTGACCGCGTAATCGCGGGCCTCCCGATTTGAGAATATGATGATAATTTTAAAATATGTAGATTAGGCTTGAAAATAAGCCGTTGACGGGTGAAAACCCAAATCAGCCCCCAAATAGCCCCGTAAGAGGCACGAACACCTCGCACAGGACCAATGTAACTTGCACGAACTGATCGCGTAGTCGCGAGCCTCTCGATTTGAGATAATGATGATAATTTCAAAATATGTAGATTAGGTTTGAAAATAAGCCGTTTGAGGGTGAAACCCCAAACAATCCCCCCAAATGGCCCCGTAAGAGGCATGAACACCTTGCACGGGACCAATGTAACTTGTACAAACTGATCGCGTAGTTGCGATCCTCCCGGTTTGAGAATATGACGATAATTTCAAAATATGTAGATTAGGCTTGAAAACAAGACGTTGACGGGTGAAAACCCAAATCAGACCCCAAATGACCCTGTAAGAGGCACGAACACCTCGCATGGGACCAATGTAACTTGTACGAACTGATCGCATAGTCGTGGGCCTCCCGATTTGAGATAATGATGATAATTTCAAAATATGTTGATTAGGCTTGAAAATAAGCCGTTTGAGGGTGAAAACCCAAACCAGCCCCCAAACGGCCACGTAAGAGGTACGAACACCACACACGGGACCAATATAACTTGTACGAACTGACCGCATAGTCATAACTTGCGTAAGATTTTTAATTTTAGAATATAATAATTGCAACTCCTATATGTAATTTTTTAGCTTGAGTAAGCTTTTTTTATAAATTATTTGGTTACTAATATCGTATCTTTTTTGTATCCTATATTTTTTGCAGGATAACATTTTATCGTTTGAATTATTCATGAGGAACACACGAAGAACTCAATGGTTTACAACAAGGGGTTTATTCATGATTCTATTTTTTTTGTTATGGTCGTGCAGGCTTTTGTAGTTTTATTGATAACTTTTATGGCCGTGCGGGCATTTGTATGTTTATTGTTATATTTTGTGACCGTGCAGGCTTTACGTTACGCAGGTTTTAGAATGTCCAGAAAATAGAGAAAACTCGGCCCAATTTTTTTTTTTGGTCTCTGAACTACTAAAGACTTATAATATTTTTTAGTTTGTATGTACATTAGTTTATCAACAATGTGCAAGATTTGTAATTTGTGAATTTTTTTTTTTCAAATAATTAATTTTTTTTCTCTTCATCCAAAAATTTGGCACATTTCAAAACCGTGCCAAAAGTGTATCAAATTTTGGCACGGTTTTGAACTGTGCCAAATGTTTATCAAAATGTGCTCAATCTGGCACAGTTCAAAACTGTGCCAGAAATATCAAATTCTGGCACGGTTTAAAAGTGTGCCAGAAGTGTTCCTGTTTGGTCAAATCTGGCACACTTTTGAGCCGTGCCAAAAAAAAATGGCCATTTTGAAACACGTGATTCTGGCACAGTTCAAAACCGTGCCAGATTCCTGTTTTTGGTGTAGTGAATAGAGAGGCTTATAATCCACTCCAATGTCTCCCCTCCATTTTTTCTCCTTTCCCGTGTCCTTTTTGGATTTAATTATTACAAATAAATTAGTGTTTAAATCGCCACAAATAAATAATACAACACCTCAATAACCTAAAACAACCAATCTAAAGAAATAAAAATAAATACAAATAAAAAAATAAAAGTACAGGTCTTTAAACTCTCCTTGGCTCAAGTAACCGTCAAAGACATTTCTTGATAATGATATCGCCAAAAATGAGCAGAATTCCAATGCTTAAAAGGTGACAATGGTGCCATTGGATGAAAAGGTTTTTGATGTATCATTGTATAATAGCTTCTTCAATCAAAATCCCTTGAAATCTACATAGTACACTAAAAAGTACGTATAATGACATGTGAGGGTATCAATCTATCTTCCTAGTATGGCGAAGAATAAATAAAGACTAATACAAAATTGAAAACAATGTTCAAGGGATACTCTACTAACTAAATGGGGCTGACATTTAACTAATAATGAAAAGATAAAGTGAGAGATATGAGGTGTAAATAAATATGAGATAATTCAAATTATTAGAATTCACCACTTAGCCTATTTATTTTAATTAATTAGTTTATCTATTTAAACCTAAACTATATCTAAATCCACAAATCAACTCTCGTTGCAAATTTCAGTTTAAATATTATCTTTTTAGTAGATTAATGTTAAATTTCCCCAAACTATTTAAAAATTATATTTGAACATTTTTTAATAAACTACCTCCTAGAGAAAGTCTACTAAAAGTATTTTAAACTATTATAAATGAAGCTTTAGAGTTGAAAAATTAGAAGTACAATACCATTTAAAAGTTGCCTATCTATAGTTTAATTAGTAAATAAATATTGTAATTATAATTTATTATTTTCTCTTGAAAATTATTCACCCTCTCTCGAGTTGAGAATATGAAATGTAAAATTTTAACAATATTCAAAGGGGTATATTAAGTAATAAAACTGAAAAATAAGAATAATCAAACTAAGGTTCTCATCTTACCATTGAATGAAAAATTTACCCTCTCATTTGGGCATTACTACATATAAAATGTAATAATAACACCATAAGAGGCATAAAAAATAAAAACAGTGGAGAGCACAATATTAAACCAAGTCTCCCTATATTTCCATTGGTCTCCTAAGCTTGACCATGATAAATAACCCATAAATCTGAGTTTTACAATAAGAAATTTACACTAAAATTTAGCTCACAAACTCACAGTTTGTATCTCACAAAAGTTTTTGTCTCACACTAAACTTTCTAAAAAAATACAAAGAACAATTAAAAAATATACTACACTAACCCTAAAATTACCCTTTAAACTACCTTAAAAATATGCAAGATTTTTCAAATTGATCTTAAATTGTGGATCGATTTAAAAAACCTTTTGTATTCGAATTTTTTGATAAAATATGGTTGGAGACGTTTGTTTTGACATTAACCCTAATTTTAACATTTCTTATTTTATTTTTATTTTTTAAATAAGAAGTTAAATTTATGTTTCGTTAGAACTCAAATTGTATTGTGATTTTTAGGGGAGTTTTTTACTTAACCCCTGTAATAATGTCGTATTTTGACATAACCCATTGGAAGATGAAAAATTAGACACACTCCCATAAAATGTGACAAAACGCCACTCTCCATTAAAAAAAAACTCCATTAGTTTGTATTTCGACTTAATCTCCTGCTATATTTGGGACGAAAATGCCCTGCATCCGAGGGTTGTGTCAAAAGACAACATTATTACACGGGTTAAATCCAAAAAGCCATTTTAAAAAAAAAATTGGTACCTGTCACTACACCAAAAACAGGATTCTGGCACGATTTAAAACTGTGCCAGATCAAATCTAGCACGGTTTTGAATTGTGCCAGAATCAGGTGTTCCAAAATGGGAATTTTTTTCTGGCACAGCCAAAAGTGTGCCAGAATCAGCCAAACAGGAACACTTTTGGCACACTTTTAAACCGTGCCAGAATTTGATATTTCTGGCACACTTTTGGCACAGTTTTTAACTGCGTCAGATTCAGCCAAACAGGAACACTTCTGGCACACTTTTAAACCGTGCTAGAATTTGATAATTCTGGCACACTTTTGGCACAAATTTTAACTGTGCCAGATTCAGCAAAATAGGAACACTTCTGGCACACTTTTAAATCGTGCCAGAATTTGATATTTCTGGCACACTTTTGGCACAGTTTTTAAATGTGCCAGATTCAGCACAGTTTAAAAAAATTTAGCACAGTTTAAAACCGTGCCAAAATATGATACACTTTTGCCACGGTTTTGAACCGTGCCAATTTTTTTATTTAAAAAAAATATTTGAAAGCACAAAATTCACAAATTAATAATATTGCACGTTATTAATAAACCAATGTACATACAAACTTTAAAATATTACAAGTCTTTAACTACTCACATGCCCAAAAAAAATTGGGCAGAGTTTCCTCTATTTTTGGGAAATTCCGAAACCTGTTAATACAAAACCAACCTAACATAAAGTCCGCACGACCACAAAATATAATAATTAACTTACAAAAGCCCTCATGGCCATAAAAGTCAATAATAAAACAACAAAAGACCGTACGGTCATGACACAAAAAAATGGAATCATTAATAAACCCCTTGTTGTAAACCATAGAGTTCTTTGTGTGTTCCACCTGAATAAAAGACAACAATAAACTGTAATCCTGCAAAAAAATAGAATACAAAAAAGATACGATATTAGTAACCCAATAATTTACAAAAAACAAATACTCAAAACAAAAAAATTACATATATGAATGGAAATTATCATCATACTCACAAACCGGCAGACCCGGGACTACGCGGTCAGTTCCTACAAGTTACATTGGTCCCGTGCGAGGTGTTCGTGCCTCCTACGGGGTCGTTTGGGGGCTGGTTTGGGTTTTCACCCTTTAACGGCATGTTTTTAAGTTTAAGTGTAGATTTTTTCAAATTATCATCATATTCTCAAACCGGGAGACCCAGGACTACGCGTTCAGTTCCTACAAGTTACATTGGTCCCGTGCGAGGTGTTCGTGCCCCCTACGGAGTCATTCATAGGTTCGTTTGGGTTTTCACCCTTTAACGGCTTGCTTTTAAGTTTAAGTGCTGATTTTTACAAATTATCGTCATACTCTCAAACCGGGAGACCCGGGACTACACAGTTAGTTCCTACAAGTTACACTGGTCCCGTGCGAGGTGTTCGTGCCTCGTACGGGGTCGTTTGGGGGTTGGTTTGGGTTTTCACCCTTTGACGGCTTGTTTTTTAGTCTAAGTGTGATTTTTACAAATTATCATCATACTCTCAAACCGGGAGACCTGGGACTACGCGGTCAGTTCCTACAAGTTACATTGGTCCCGTGGGAGGTGTTCGTTCCCCCTACGGGGTCGTTTGGCGGGTGGTTTGGATTTTCACCCTTTAACGGCTTGCTTTTAAGTTTAAGTGCTGATTTTTGCAAATTATCGTCACACTCTCAAACCGGGAGACCCGGGACTACGGGGTCAGTTCCTTTAAGTTATATTGGTCCCGTGCGAGATGTTTGTGCCTCCTACAGGGTCGTTTGGGGGTTGGTTTGGGTTTTCACCCTTTGACGGCTTGTTTTTTAGTCTAAGTGTGATTTTTGTAAATTATCATCATATTCTAAAACCGAGAGACCCGGGACTACGCGGTCAGTTCCAACAGGTAACACTGGTCTCGTGCGAGGTGTTGGTGCCCCCTACGGAGTCATTTGGTGGTTGGTTTGGGTTTTCACCCTTTAACGGCTAATTTTTAAGTTTAAGTGTTGATTTTTGCAAATTATCGTCATATTCTCAAATCGGGAGATCAGGGACTACGCGGTCAGTTCCTACAAGTTACATTGGTCCCGTGCGAGGTGCTCGTTCCCCCTACGGGGTCGTTTGGGGGGTGGTTTTGGTTTTCACCCTTTAACGTCTTGCTTTTAAGTTTAAGTTCTGATTTTTACAAATTATCGTCATACTCTCAAACCTGGAGACCCGGGACTACGCAGTCAATTCCTACAAGTTACATTGGTCCCGTGCGAGGTGTTCGTGCCTCCTATGGGGTCATTTGGGGGTTGGTTTGGGTTTTCACCATTTGACGGCTTGTTTTTTAGTCTAAGTGTGATTTTTACAAATTATCGTCATACTCTCAAATTGGGAGACCGGGGACTACACAGTCAGTTCCTACAAGTTACATTGGTCCCGTGCGAGGGGTTCCCGCCTCCTACGGGGTCGTTTAAGGGTTAGTTTGAGTTTTCACCCTTTGACGGCTTGTTTTTAAGTTTAAGTGTTTATTTTTGCAAATTATTGTCATATTCTCAAACCGAGAGATTCGGGACTACGCGATCAGTTCCTACAAATTACATTGGTCCCGTGCGAGGTGTTCGTGCCCCCTACGGGGTCGTTTGGGGGGTGGTTTGGGTTTTCACCCTTTAACGGCTTCTTTTTAAGTTTAAGTGCTAATTTTTATAAATTATCGTCATACTCTCAAATCGGGAGACCCGGGACTACGCGGTCAGTTCTTACAAGTTACATTGGTCCCGTGCGAGGTGTTCGTGCATCCTACGGGGTCGTTTGGGGGTTGGTTTGGGTTTTCAGCCTTTGACGTCTTATTTTTTAGTCTAAGTGTGATTTTTACAAATTATCGTCATACTCTCAAATCGGGAGACCCGGGACTACGCGGTCAGTTCCTACAAGTTACATTGGTTCCGAGCGAGGTGTTCGGGCCTCCTACGGGGTCGTTTGGGGGTTGGTTGGATTTTCACCCTTTGACGGCTTATTTTTGAGTCAAGGTGTGATTTTTGGAAATTATCATCATATTCTCAAACCGAGAGACCCGGGACTACGCAATCAGTTCCAACAAGTTACATTGGTCCCGTGCGAGGTGTTCGTTCCCCCTACGGGGTCATTTGATGGTTGGTTTGGGTTTTCAGCCTTTGACGGCTTGTTTTTTAGTCTAAGTGTGATTTTTACAAATTATCGCCATACTCTCAAATCGGGAGACCCAGGACTATGCGGTCAGTTCCTACAAGTTACATTGGTTCCGAGCGAGGTATTCAGGCCTCCTACGGGGTCGTTTGGGGGATGGTTTGGGTTTTCACCCTTTAGCGGCATGTTTTTAAGTTTAAGTGCTGATTTTTGCAAATTATAGTCATATTCTCAAACCAGGAGATCCGGGACTACGCGGTCAGTTCCTACAAGTTATATTGGTCCCGTGCGAGGTGTTCGTGCCCCCTACGGGGTCGTTTGGGGGGTAGTTTGGGTTTTCACCCTTTAACAGCTTGCTTTTAAGTTTAAGTGTTGATTTTCATAAATTATCATAATACTCTCAAACCGGGAGACCCGGGACTACGCAGTCAGTTCCTACAAGTTACATTGGTCACGTGCGAGGTGTTCGTGCCTCCTACGGGGTCGTTTGGGGGTTGGTTTGGGTTTTCAGCCTTTGACGGCTTATTTTTTAGTCTAAGTGTGATTTTTACAAATTATCGTCATACTCTCAAATCGGGAGACCCAGGACTACGCGGTCAGTTCCTACAAGTTACATTGGTTCCGAGCGAGGTGTTCGGGCCTCCTACGGGGTCGTTTGGGGGTTGGTTGGATTTTCACCCTTTGACGGCTTATTTTTTAGTCAAGGTGTGATTTTTGGAAATTATCATCATATTCTCAAACCGAGAGACCCGGGACTACGCAATCAGTTCCAACAAGTTACATTGGTCCCGTGCGAGGTGTTCGTTCCCCCTACGGGGTCATTTGATGGTTGGTTTGGGTTTTCAGCCTTTGACGGCTTGTTTTTTAGTCTAAGTGTGATTTTTACAAATTATCGCCATACTCTCAAATCGGGAGACCCGGGACTATGCGGTCAGTTCTTACAAGTTACATTGGTTCCGAGCGAGGTGTTCGAGCCTCCTACGGGGTCGTTTGGGGGATGGTTTGGGTTTTCACCCTTTAGCAGCATGTTTTTAAGTTTAAGTGTTGATTTTTGAAAATTATCGTCCTATTCACAAACCAGGAGACCCACGGGTACGCGGTCAGTTCCTACAAGTCACATTGGTCCCGTGCGAGGTGTTCGTGCCTCCTACGGGGTCGTTTGGGGGTTAGTTTGAGTTTTCACCCTTTGATGGCTTATTTTTAACTAAGTGTGATTTTTGTAAATTTTTGTCATATTCTCAAACCGGGAGACCCGAAACTACGCGATCAGTTCCTACAACTTACATTGGTCCCGTGCGAGGTGTTCGTGCCCGTTACGGGGTCATTTGGGGGTTGGTTTGTGTTTTTTCCCTTTAACGGCTTGCTTTTTAGTTTAAGTGCTGATTTTTGCAAATTCTCATCTTACTCTCAAACCGGGAGACCTAGGACTAAGCGGTCAGTTCCTACAATTTACATTGGTCCCGTGTGAGGTGGTCGTGCCTCCTACGGGGTCGTTTTGGAGTTGGTTTCAGTTTTCACCCTTTGGCGGCTTGTTTTTTAGTCTAAGTGTGATTTTTGCAAATTATCATCATATTCTCAAATCGAGAGACCCGGGACAACGCGGTGAGTTCCAACAAGTAACATTGGTCCCGTGCGAGGTGTTCGTGCCCCCTACGGGGTCATTTTGGTGGTTGGTTTGGGTTTTCACCCTTTAACGGCTTGTTTTTAAGTTTAAGTGTTGTTTTTTGCAAATTTTCATCATATTCTCAAATCGGGAGATCCGGCACTACGCGGTCAGTTCCTACAAGTTACATTGGTCCCGTGTGAGGTGTTCGTGCCCCTTACGAGGTCGTTTGGGGGGTGGTTTGGCTTTTCACCTTTTAACGACTTGTTTTTAAGTTTAAGTGCTGATTTTTGCAAATTATCGTCATACTCTCAAACCGGGAGACTTGGGACTACGCGGGCAGTTCCTACAAGTTACATTGGTCCCGTGCTAGGTGTTCGTGCCTCCTACGGGGTCGTTTGGGGGTTGGTTTGTGATTTCATCCTATGACGGCTAGTTTTTTAGTCTAAGTGTGATTTTTATAAATTATCATCATACTCTCTAACCGGGTGACCTGGGACTACGCGGTCAGTTCCTACAAGTTACATTGGTCCCAAGCGAGGTGTTCGGGCCTCCTACGGGGTCGTTTGGGAGATGGTTTGGGTTTTCTCCCCTTAGCGGCATGTTTTTAAGTTTAAGTGTTGATTTTTGCAAATTATCGTCCTATTCATAAATAGGGAGACCCGAGACTACGCGGTCAGTTCCTACAAGTTACATTAGTCCCGTGCGAGGTGTTCGTTCCCCCTACGGGGTAATTTTGTGGTTGGTTTAGGTTTTCACCCTTTAACGGCTTGTTTGTAAGTTTAAGTGCTGATTTTTGCAAATTATCGTCATACTCTCAAATCGGGAGACCTGGGACTACGCAGTCAGTTCCTACAAGTTACATTGATCTCGTACGAGCTCTTCATGCCTCCTATGGGGTCGTTTGGGGGTTGGTTTGAGTTTTAACCCTTTGACGGCTTGTTTTTAACTGGGTGTGATTTGAGCAAATTATCGTCATATTCTCAAATCGGGAGACCCAGAACTATGCGATAAGTTCCTAAAAGTTACATTGGTCCCGTGCGAGGTGTTCGTGCCTCTTACGGGGTCATTTGGGGGCGGGTTTGGATTTTCACCCTTTAACGGCTTATTTTCAAGTTTATGTGGTGATTTTTCCAAATTATCATCATACTCTCAAACCGGGAGACCCGGGACTACGCGGTCAGCTCCTAGAAGTTACATTGGTCTCGTGTGAGGTGTTCGTGCCTCCTACGGGATCGTTTGGGGGTTGGTTTGGGTTTTCACCCTTTGTCGGCTTATTTTTTAGTCTAAGTGTGATTTTTGCAAATTATCGTCATCTTCTCAAACCGGGAGATCCGGGACTACGCGGTCAGTTCCAACAAGTTACATTGGTCCCGTGCGAGGTGTCTGTGCCCCCTACGGGGTCATTTGGTGGTTGGTTTGGGTTTTCGCCCTTTAACCGCTGGTTTTTAAGTTTAAGTGTTGATTTTTGCAAATTATGGTCATACTCACAAACCGGGAGACCTGGGATTACGCGGTCAGTTCCTACAGGTTACATTGGTTCCGTGCGAGGTGTTCGTGCCTCCTACGGGGTCATTTGGGGGCTGGTTTGGGTTTCACCCATTAACGGCATGTTTTTAAGTTTTAGTGTTGATTTTTTCAAATTATTGTCCTATTCACAAATCGGGAGACCCGGGACTACGCGGTCAGTTCCTAGAAGTTACATTTGTCCCGTGCAAGGTGTTCGTGCCCCCACGGGATCGTTTGGGGGGTGGTTTGGGTTTTCACCCTTTAACGGCTTGTTTTTAAGTTTAAGTGCTAATTTTTGCAAATTATCGTCATACTCTCAAATCGGAAGACCTGGGACTATGCGGTAAGTTCCTACAAGTTACATTGGTCCCGTGCGAGGTGGTCGTGCCTCCTACGGGGTCGTTTGGGGGTTGGTTTGAGTTTTCATGATTTGACGACTTATTTTTGAGTCTAAGTGTGAATTTTTCAAATTATCTTCATATTCTCAAACCGGGAGACCCGGGACTACGCGATCAGTTCCTACTAGTTTCATTGGTCCTGTGCGAGGTGTTCGTGCCTCTTACGGGGTCATTTGGGGGCTGGTTTGGGTTTTCACCCTTTAGCGGCTTATTTTTAAGTTTAAGTGCTGATTTTTGCAAATTACCATCATACTCTCAAACCCGGAGACTCGGGACTACGCGATCAGTTCCTGCAAGTTACATTGGTCTCGTGCGAAGTGTTCTTGCCCCCTACGGGGTCGTTTGGGGGTTAGTTTGGGATTTTACCCTTTGACGGCTTATTTTTTAGTCTAAGTGTGACTTTTGCAAATTATCATCATCTTCTCGAACCGGGAGACCCGGGACAACGCGGTCAGTTCCAACAAGTTACATTGGTCCCGTGCGAGGTGTTCGTGCCCCCTACGGGGTCATTTGATGGTTGGTGTGGGTTTTCACCCTTTAACAGCTTATCTTTAAGTTTAAGTGCTGATTTTTACAAATTATCGTCATACTCTAAAATCAGGAGACTCAGGACTACGCAGTCAGTTCCTACAAGTTACACTGGTCCCGTGCGAGGTCTTCGCGCCTCCTACGAGGTCGTTTGATGGTTGGTTTGGGTTTTCACCCTTTGATGACTTGTTTTTAACTAATTGTGTTTTTTGCAAATTATAATCATATTCTCAAACCGGGAGACCCGAAAATACGCGGTCAATTCCTACAAGTTACGTTGGTCCCATGCGAGGTGTTCGTTCCTCCTACGGGGTCGTTTGGGGGCTGGTTTGCGTTTTCACCCTTTAACGGCTTGCTTTTAAGTTTAAGTGCTGATTTTTGCAAATTATCGGCATACTCTCAAATCGGGAGACCCGGGACTACGCGGTCAGTTCGTACAAGTTACATTGGTCCCATGCGAGGTGTTCGTGCCTCTTACGGGGTCGTTTGGGGGTTCATTTTGGTTTTCGCCCTTTGACGGCTTGTTTTTGAGTCTAAGTGTGATTTTTACGAAATTATCATCATATTCTCAAACCGGGAGACTCGGGGTTACGCGGTCAGTTCCAAAAAGTTACACTGGTCCCGTGCGAGGTGTTCGTGCCCCCTACGGGGTCATTTGGTGTTTGGTTTGGGTTTTCACCCTTTAACGGCTTGTTTTTAAATTTAAGTGTTGATTTTTGCAAATTATTGTCATACTCTCAAATCGGGAGATTCGGGACTGCGCGGTCAGTTCCTACAAGTTACATTGGTCACGTGCGAGGGTGTTCGTGCCCCCTACGGGGTCGTTTGGGGGGTGGTTTGGGTTTTCACCCTCCAACAGCTTGTTTTTAAGTTTAAGTGCTAATTTTTGCAAATTATCATCATACTCTCAAACCGGGAGACCCGGGACTACACGGTCAGTTCCTACAAGATACATTGGTCCCGTGCGAGGTGTTCGTGCCTCTTACGGGGTCGTTTGGGGGTTGGTTTGGGTTTCCACCCTTTGACGGCTTGTTTTTTAGTCTAAGTGTGATTTTTACAAATTATCGTCATACTCTCCAATCGGGAGACCCGGGACTACGCGGTTAGTTCCTATAAGTTACATTGGTCCCGTGCGAGGTGTTCGGCCCTCCTACAGGGTCGTTTGATGGTTGGTTTGGGTTTTCACACTTTAGCGACATGTTTTTAAATATAAGTGTTGATTTTTGCAAATTATCATCCTATTCACAAACCGGGAGACCCGGGACAACGCGGTCAGTTCCTACAAGTTACATTGGTCCCGTGCGAGGTGTTCGCGCCCCCTACGGGGTCATTTGTTGGTGGGTTTGGGTTTTCACCCTTTAACGGTTTGTTTTTGAGTCTAAGTGTGATTTTTACCAAATTATCATCATATTCTCAAACCGGGAGACTCGGGGTTACGCGGTCAGTTCCAACATGTTACACTAGTCCCGTACGAGGTGTTCGTGCCCCCTACAGGGTCATTTGATGGTTGGTTTGCGTTTTCACCCTTTAACGGCTTATTTTTAAGTTTAAGTGCGGATTTTTGTAAATTATCGTCATACTTTAAAATCGGTAGACCCGGGACTACGCAGTCAGTTCCTACAAGTTACATTGGTCCCGTGCGAGGTGTCCGCGCCTCCTATAGGGTCGTTTGTGGGTTGGTTTGGGTTTTCACCCTTTGACGACTTGTTTTTAACTAAGTGTGTTTTTTGCAAATTATCATCATATTCTCAAACCGGGAGACCCAGGACTACGCGATCAGTTCCTACAAGTTACATTGGTCCCATGCGAGGTGTTCGGGCCTCCTACGGGGTCGTTTGGGGGATGGTTTGGGTTTTCACCCTTTAACGGCTTGTTTTTAAGTTTAAGTGCTGATGTTTGCAAATTATCGGCATACTCTCAAATTGGGAGACCCGGGACTACGCGGTCAGTTCCTACAAGTTACATTGGTCCCGTGCGAGGTGTTCGTGCCTCCTACGGGGTCGTTTGGGGGTTGGTTTGGATTTTCACCCTTTGACGGCTTGTTTTTAACTAAGTGTGATTTTTGCAAATTATCATAATACTCTAAAATCGGGAGACCCGAGACTACGCGGTCAGTTCCTACAAGTTATATTGGTCCCGTGCGAGGTGTTCGTGCCTCTTACGGGGTCATTTGGGGGTTGGTTTGAGTTTTCACCCTTTAACGGCTTATTTTTAAGTTTAAGTGTTGATTTTTGTAAATTATCATCATACTCTCAAACTTGGAGACTCGGGACTACGCGAACAGTTCCTATAAGTTATATTGGTCCGGTGCGAGGTGTTCTTGCCCCCTACGGGGTCGTTTGGGGGTTGGTTTGGGTTTTTACCCTTTGACGGCTTGTTTTTTAGTCTAAGTGTTATTTTTACAAATTATCGTCATATTCTTAAACTGGGAGACCCGACACTACGCGGTCAGTTCCTACAAGTTACATTGGTCCCGTGCGAGGTGTTCGTTCCCTCTACGGGTTCATTTTATGGTTGGTTGGATTTTCACCATTTAACGGCTTATTTTTAAGTTTAAGTGGTGATTTTTGCAAATTATCGTCATACTCTAAAATCGGGACAGCCGGGACTACGCAGTCAGTTACTACAAGTTACATTGGTCCCGTGCGAGGTGTTCGCGCCTCCTACGAGGTCATTTGGGGGTTGGTTTGGGTTTTCACCCTTTGACGGCTTGTTTTTAACTAAGTGTGTTTTTTGAAAATTATCATCATATTCTCAAATCGGGAGACCCGAAACTACGCGGTCAGTTCCTACAAGTTACATTGGTCCCGTGCAAGGTGTTCGTCCCTCCTACGGGGTCGTTTGGGGGTTGGTTTGGGTTTCACCCTTTAACGGCTTACTTTTAAGTTTAAGTGCTGATTTTTGCGAATTATCGGCATACTCTCAAATCGGGAGACCCGGGACTACGCGGTCTGTTCCTACAAGTTACATTGGTCTCGTGCGAGGTGTCCGTGCCTCCTACGGGGTCGTTTGGGGGTTGGTTTTTGTTTTCACCATTTGACGGCTTGTTTTTTAGTATAAGTGTGATTTTTCCAAGTTATCATCATATTCTCAAACCGGGAGATTCGGGGTTACGCGATCAGTTCCAACAAGTTACACTGGTCCCGTGCGAGGGTTCGTGCCCCCTACGGGGTTATTTAGTGGTTGGTTTGGGTTTCCACCCTTTAACGGCTTGTTTTTAATTTTAAGTGTTGATTTTTGCAAATTATCATCATACTCTCAAACCGGGAGATCCGGGACTGCGCGGTCAGTTCCTAAAAGTTACATTCGTCCCGTGTGAGGGTGTTCGTGCCCCCTACGGGGTCGTTTGGGGGGTGATTTTGGTTTTCACCCTTTAACGGCTTATTTTTAAGTTTAAGTTATATTTTTTGCAAATTATCGTCATACTCTCAAACCGGGAGACCCGGGACTACGCGGTCAGTTCCTACAAGTTATATTGGTCCCGTGCGAGGTGTTCGTTCCTCCTACGGGGTCGTTTGGGGGTTGGTTTGGGCTTTCACCCTTTGATGGCTTATTTTTTAGTCTAAGTGTGATTTTTACAAATTATCGTCATACACTCAAATCAGGAGACCCGGGACTACGCGGCCAGTTCCTACAAGTTACATTGGTCCCGTGCGAGGTGTTCGGCCCTCCTATGGGGTCGTTTGGTGGCTGGTTTGGGTTTTCACACTTTAGTGACATGTTTTAAAATATAAGTGTTGATTTTTGCAAATTATCGTCCTATTCACAAACCGGGAGACCCGGGACTACGCGGTCAGTTCCTACAAGTTATATTTGTACCGTGCGAGGTGTTCGCGCCCTGTACGGGGTCATTTGGTGGTTGGTTTGGATTTTCACCCTTTAACGGCTTGTTTTTAAGTTTAAGTGCGGATTTTTGCAAATTATCTCCATACTCTAAAATCGAGAGACCCGAGACTACGCAGTCAGTTCCTACAAGTTACAATGGACCCGTACGAGGTCTTCGCGCCTCCTACGGGGTCGTTTGTGGGTTGGTTTGGGTTTTCACCCTTTAACGGATTGTTTTTAACTTTAAGTGTTGATTTTTGCAAATTATTGGCATAATCTCAAACCGGGAGACCTGGGACTACGCTGTCAGTTCCTACAAGTTACATTGGTCCCGTGCGAGGTGTCCATGCCTCCTACGGGGTCGTTTGGGGGTTGGTTTGGGTTTTCACCCTTTGACGGCTTGTTTTTAACTAAGTGTGATTTTTGAAAATTATCGTAATACTCTAAAATCGGGAGACCCGGGACTACGCGGTCAGTTCCTACAAGTTATATTGGTCTCGTGCGAGGTGGTTGTGACTCTTACGGGGTCATTTGGGGGATGGTTTGGGTTTTCACCCTTTAAGGGCTTATTTTTAAGTTTAAGTGCTAATTTTTGCAAATTATCATCATACTCTCAAACCCGGAGAGTCGGGACTATGCGATTAGTTCCTACAAGTTATATTGGTCTCGTGCGAGGTGTTCTTGCCCCCTACGGGGTCGTTTGGGGGTTGGTTTGGGTTTTTACACTTTGACGGCTTATTTTTTACTCTAAGTGTGATTTTTGCAAATTATCGTCATATTCTCAAATCGGGAGACCCGGGACTACGCGGTCAGTTCCTATAAGTTACATTGCTCCCGTGCGAGGTGTTCGGCCCTCCTACGGAGTCGTTTGGTGGTTGGTTTGGGTTTTCACACTTTAGCGACATGTTTTCAAATATAAGTGTTGATTTTTGCAAATTATCGTTCTATTCACAAACCGGGAGATCCGGACTACGCGGTCTGTTCCTACAAGTTACATTGGTCCCGTGCGAGGTGTTCGCGCCCCGTACGGGGTCATTTGGTGGTTGGTTTGGGTTTTCACCCTTTAACGGCTTGTTTTTAAGTTTAAGTGCGAATTTTTGCAAATTCTCGTCATACTCTTAAATCGGGAGACCCGTGACTACGCAGTCAGTTCCTACAAGCTACATTGGTCTCGTACGAGGTGTTAGTTCCTCCTACGGGGTCGTTTGTGGGTTGGTTTGGGTTTTCACCCTTTGACGGCTTGTTTTTTACTAAGTGTGTTTTTTGCAAATTATCTTCTTATTCTCAAACCGGGAGACTCAGGAATACGCGGTCAGTTCCTACAAGTTACATTGGTTCCATGCGAGGTGTTCGGGCCTCCTACGGGGTCGTTTGGGGGATGTTTTGGGTTTTCACCCTTTAACGGCTTGTTTTTAAGTTTAAGTGTTGATTTTTGTAAATTATCGGCATACTCTCAAACCGGGAGACCCGGTACTACGCTGTCAGTTCCTACAAGTTACATTGGTCCCATGCGAGGTGTTCGTGCCTCCTACGGGATCGTTTGGGGGTTGGTTTGGGTTTTCACCCTTTGACGGCTTATTTTTAACTAAGTGGGATTTTTGAAAATTATCATAATACTCTAAAACCGAGAGACCTGGGACTACACGATCAGTTCCTACAAGTTATATTGGTCCCGTGCGAGGTGTTTGTGCCTCTTACGGGGTCATTTGGGGGCTGGTTTGGGTTTTCACCCTTTAACGGCTTATTTTTAAGTTTAAGTGCTAATTTTTGCAAATTATCATCATACTCTCAAACCCGGAGACTCGGGACTACGCGATCAGTTCCTACAAGTTATATTGGTCCCGTGCGAGGTGTTCTTTCCCCCTATGGGGTCATTTGGGGGTTGGTTTGGGTTTTTACCCTTTGACGGCTTCTTTTTTAGTCTAAGTGTGATTTTTGCAAATTAACGTCATATTCTCAAATTGGGTGACCTGACACTACGCGGTCAGTTCCTACAAGTTACATTGGTCCCGTGCGTGTTGTTCGTGCCACCTACAGGGTCATTTGATGGTTGGTTGGGTTTTCACCCTTTAACGGCTTGTTTTTAAGTTTAAGTGTTGATTTTTACAAATTATCGTCATACTCTAAAATCGGGAGACCCGCCGGGACTACGCAGTCAGTTCCTACAAGTTACATTGGTCCCGTGCGAGGTGTTCGCGCCTCCTACGAGGTCGTTTGGGGTTGGTTTGGGTTTTCACCCATTGACGGCTTGTTTTTAACTAAGTGTTTTTTTTAAATTATCATCATATTCTCAAACCGGGAGACCTGGAACTACGCGGTCAGTTCCTACAAGGTACATTGGTCCCGTGCGAGGTGTTCGTGCCTCCTACGGGGTCGTTTGGGGGCTGGTTTGGGTTTTCACCCTTTAATGGCTTGCTTTTAAGTTTAAGAGCTGATTTTTACAAATTATCGTCATACTCTCAAACTGGAAGACCCGGGACTACGCGGTCAGTTCCTACAAGTTACATTGGTCCCGTGCGAGGTCCTCGTGCCTCCTATGGGGTCGTTTGGGGATTGGTTTTGGTTTTCACCATTTGACGGCTTGTTTTTTAGTCTAAGTGTGATTTTTCCAAATTATCATCATATTCTCAAACCGGGAGACTCGGGGTTACGCGGTCAGTTCCAACAAGTTACACTGGTCCCGTGCGAGGTGTTCGTGCCCCCTACGGGGTCATTTCGTGGTGGGTTTGGGTTTTCACCCTTTAACGACTTGTTTTTAAGTTTAAGTGTTGATTTTTGCAAATTATCATCTTACTCTCAAACCGGGAGATCCGGGACTACGCGGTCAGTTCCTACAAGTTACATTGGTCTCGTGCGAGGGTGTTCGTGCCCCCTATGGGGTCGTTTGGGGGGTGGTTTGGGTTTTCAACCTTTAACGGCTTGTTTTTAAGTTTAAGAGCTAATTTTTGCAAATTATCGTCATACTCTCAAACCGGGAGACCCGGGACTACGCGGTTAGTTCCTACAAGTTACATTGGTCCCGTGCGAGGTGTTCGGCCCTCCTACGGGGTCGTTTGGTGGCTGGTTTGGGATTTCACACTTCAGCGACATGTTTTTAAATATAAGTGTTGATTTTTGCAAATTATCGTCCTATTCACAAACCGGGAGACTCTGGACTACGCGGTCAGTTCCTACAAGTTACATTGGTCCCGTGCGAGGTGTTCGCGCCCCGTACGGGGGCATTTGGTGGTTGGTTTGGGTTTTCATCCTTTAACGACTTGTTTTTAAGTTTAAGCACGGATTTTTGCAAATTAACGCCATACTCTAAAATCGGGAGACCCGGGACTACGCAGTCAGTTCCTACAAGTTACATTGGTCCCGTACGAGGTGTTCGCGCCTCCTATGGGGTCTTTTGTGGGTTGGTTTGGGTTATCTCCCTTTGACGACTTGTTTTTAACTAAGTGTGTTTTTTGCAAATTATCATCATATTCTCAAATCGGGAGACTCGGGACTACGCGGTCAGTTCCTACAAGTTACATTGGTCCCGTGCGAGGTGTTCGCGCCTCCTACGGGGTCGTTTGGTGGTTGCTTTGGGTTTTCACACTTTAGCGACATGTTTTTAAATATAAGTGTTGATTTTTGCAAATTATCATCCTATTCACAAACCGGGAGACCCGGGACTACGCGGTCAGTTCCTACAATATACATTGGTCCCGTGCGAGGTGTTCGCGCCCCGTACGGGTTCATTTCGTGGTTGGTTTGGGTTTTCACCCTTTAACGGCTTGTTTTTAAGTTTAAGTGCGGATTTTTGCAAATTATCGCCCTACTCTAAAATCGGGAGACCCGGGACTACACAGTCAGTTCCTACAAGTTACATTGGTCCCGTACGAGGTATTCGCGCCTCCTACGGGGTCGTTTGTGGGTTGGTTTGGGTTTTCACCCTTTGACGGCTTGTTTTTAACTAAGTGTGTTTTTTGCAAATTATCAGCATACTCTAAAATCGGGAGACCCGGGACTACGCAGTCAGTTCCTACAAGTTACATTGGTCCCGTACGAGGTGTTCGCGCCTCCTAAGGGGTCGTTTGTGGGTTGGTTTGGGTTTTCTCCCTTTGACGGCTTGTTTTTAACTTAGTGTGTTTTTTGCAAAATATCATCATATTCTCAAACCGGAAGACTCGGGACTACGCTGTCAGTTCCTACAAGTTACATTGGTCCCGTACGAGGTGTTCGCGCCTCCTACGGGGTCGTTTGGTGGCTGCTTTGGGTTTTCACACTTTAGCGACATGTTTTTAAATATAAGTGTTGATTTTTGCAAATTATCATCCTATTCACAAACCGGGAGACCCGGGACTATGCGGTCAGTTCCTATAATATACATTGGTCCCGTACGAGGTGTTCGCGCCCCGTACGAGTTCATTTCTTGGTTAGTTTGGGTTTTCACCCTTTAACGGCTTGTTTTTAAGTTTAAGTGCGGATTTTTGCAAATTATCGTCGTACTCTAAAATCGGGAGACCCGGGACTACGGAGTCAGTTCCTACAAGTTACATTGGTCCCGTACGAGGTGCTCGCGCCTCCTACGAGGTCGTTTGTGGGTTTGTTTGGGTTTTCACCCTTTGACAGCTTGTTTTTAACTAAGTGTGTTTTTTTGCAAATTATCGCCATACTCTAAAATCGGGAGACCCGGGACTACGCAGTTAGTTCCTACAAGTTACATTGGTCCCGTACGAGGTGTCCGCGCCTCCTACGGGGTCGTTTGTGGGTTGGTTTGGGTTTTCACCCTTTGACGGCTTATTTTTTACTATGTGTGTTTTTTGCAAATTATCATCATATTCTCAAACCGGAAGACTCGGGACTACGCGGTCAGTTCCTACAAGTTACATTGGTCCCGTGCGAGGTGTTCGCGCCTCCTACGGGGTCTTTTGGTGGATGCTTTGGGTTTTCACATTTTAGCGACATGTTTTTAAATATAAGTGTTGATTTTTGCAAATTATCGTCCTATTCACAAACCGGGAGACCCGGGACTACGCGGTCAGTTCCTACAAGTTACATTGGTCCCGTGCGAGGTGTTCGCGCCCCGTACGGGGGCATTTGGTGGTTGGTTTGGGTTTTCACCCTTTAACGGCTTGTTTTTAAGTTTAAGCACGGATTTTTGCAAATTATCGCCATACCCTAAAATCGGGAGACCCGGGACTACGGAGTCAGTTCCTACAAGTTACATTGGTCTCGTACGAGGTGTTCACGCCTCCTACGGGGTCGTTTGTGGGTTGGTTTGGGTTTTCACCCTTTGACGGCTTGTTTTTAACTAAGTGTGTTTTTTTCAAATTATCGCCATACTCTAAAATCGGGAGACCCGGGACTACGCAGTCAATTCCTACAAGTTACATTGGTCCCGTACGAGGTGTTCGCGCCTCCTACGGGGTCGTTTGTGGGTTGGTTTGGATTTTCACCCTTTGACGGCTTGTTTTTAACTAAGTGTGTTTTTGGCAAATTATCATCATATTCTTAAACCGGGAGACTCGGAACTACGCGGTCAGTTCCTACAAGTTATATTGGTCCCGTGCGAGGTGTTCGTGCCTCTTACGGGGTCATTTGGGGGATGGTTTGGGTTTTCACCCTTTAACGGCTTATTTTTAAGTTGAATTGCTAATTTTTGCAAATTATCATCATACTCTCAAACCCGTAGACTCAGGACTACGCGATCAGTTCCTACAAGTTATATTGGTCCCGTGCGAGGTGTTCTTGCCCCTACGGGGTCGTTTGGGGGTTGGTTTGGGTTTCCACCCTTTGACGGCTTATTTTTTAGTCTAAGTGTGATTTTTACAAATTATCGTCATACTCTGAAATCGGGAGACCCGGGACAACGCGGTCAATTCCTACAAGTTACATTGGTCCCGTGCGAGGTGTTCGGCCCTCCTACGGGGTCGTTTGGTGACTGGTTTGGGTTTTCACACTTTAGAGACATGTTTTTAAATATAAGTGTTGATTTTTGCAAATTATCGTCCTATTCACAAACCGGGAGACTCGGGACTACGCGGTGAGTTCCTACAAGTTACATTGGTCCCGTGCGAGGTGTTCGCGCCCCGTACGGGGTCATTTGGTGGTTGGTTTTGGTTTTCACCCTTTAACGGCTTGTTTTTAAGTTTAAGTGCGGATTTTTGCTAATTATCGTCATACTCTTAAATGGGGAGACCCGGGACTTCGCACTCAGTTCATACAAGTTACAATGGCCCCGTACGAGGTGTTCGCGCCTCTTACGGGGTCGTTTGTGGGTTGGTTTGGGTTTTCACCCTTTGACGGCTTATTTTTTACTGTGTGTGTTTTTTGCAAATTATCATCGAATTCTCTAACTGGGAGACTCAGGACTACACGGTCAGTTCCAACAAGTTACATTGGCCCCATGCGAGGTGTTCGGGCCTCCTACGGGGTCGTTTGGGGGATGGCTTAGGTTTTCACCCTTTAACGGCTTGTTTTTAAGTTTAAGTGTTGAGTTTTGCAAATTATCGGCATACTCTCAAATCGGGAGACCCGGGACTACGCTGTCAGTTCCTACAAGTTACATTGGTCCCGTGCGAGGTGTTCGTGCCTCCTACGGGGTCGTTTGGGGGTTGGTTTGGGTTTTCACCCTTTGACGGCTTGTTTTTAACTAAGTGGGATTTTTGAAAATTATCTTCATATTCTCAAACCGGGAGACCCGGGACTACGCGATCAGTTACTAAAAGTTATATTGGTCCCGTGCGAGGTGTTCGTGCCTCTTACGGGGTCATTTGGGGGCTGGTTTGGGTTTTCACCCTTTAACGGCTTATTTTTAAGTTTAAGTGTTAATTTTTGCAAATTATCATCATACTCTCAAACCTGGAGACTCGGGACTACGCGATCAGTTCCTACAAGTTATATTGGTCATGTGCGAGGTGTTCTTGCCCCCTACGGGGTCGTTTGGGGGTTGGTTTGGGTTTTTACCCTTTGACGGCTTGTTTTTTAGTCTAAGTGTGATTTTTGCAAATTATCGTCATATTCTCAAACTGGGTGACCCGACACTTCGCGATCAGTTTCTACAAGTTACATTGGTCCCGTGCGAGTTGTTCGTGCCCCCTACGGGGTCATTTGATGGTTGGTTGGGTTTTCACCCTTTAACGGCTTGTTTTTAAGTTTAAGTGCTGATTTTTGCAAATTATCGTCATACTCTAAAATCGGGAGACCCGGGACTACGCAGTCAGTTCCTACAAGTTACATTGGTCCCGTGCGAGGTGTTCACGCCTCCTACGAGGTCGTTTGGGGTTGGTTTGGGTTTTCACCCTTTGACGGCTAGTTTTTAACTAAGTGTGTTTTTTGAAAATGATTATCATATTCTCAAACCGGGAGACCCAAAACTACGCGGTCAGTTCCTACAAGTTACATTGGTCCCGTGCGAGGTGTTCGTGCCTCCTACGGGGTCGTTTGGGGGCTGGTTTGGGTTTTCACCCTTTAACGGCTTGCTTTTTAGTTTAAGTGCTGATTTTTGCAAATTATTGGCATACTCTCAAATCGGGAGACCCGGGACTACGCGGTTATTTCCTACAAGTTACATTGGTCCCGTACGAGGTGGTCGTGCCTCCTACGGGGTTGTTTGGGGGTTGGTTGTGGTTTTCACCATTTAACGGCTTGTTTTTGAGTCTAAGTGTGATTTTTCCAAATTATCATCATATTCTCAAACCGGGAGACTCGGGGTTACGCGGTCAGTTCCAACAAGTTACACTGGTCCCGTGCGAGGTGTTCGTGCCCCCTACGGGGTCATTTGGTGGTTGTTTTGGGTTTTCACCCTTTAATGGCTTGTTTTTAAGTTTAAGTGTTGATTTTTGCAAATTATCATCATACTCTCAAACCGGGAGATCCGGGACTTCGCGGTCAGTTGCTACAAGTTACATTAGTCCCGTGCGAGGGTGTTCGTGCCCCCTACGTGGTCGTATGGGGGGTAGTTTGGGTTTTCACCCTTTAGTTTGGGTTTTAAAATATAAGTGTTGATTTTTGCAAATTATCGTCATACTCTCAAACCGGGAGACCCGGGACTACGCGGTCAGTTCCTACAAGTTACATTGGTCCCGTGAGAGGTGTTCGTGCCTCCTACGGGGTCGTTTGGGGGTTGGTTTGGGTCTTCACCCTTTGACGGCTTGTTTTTTTGTCTAAGTGTGATTTTTACCAATTATCGCCATACTCTCAAATCGGGAGACCCGGGACTGCGCGGTCTGTTCCTACAAGTTACATTGGTCCCGTACGAGGTGTTCGTCCCTCCTACGGGGTATTTTGGGGGTTGGTTTGGGTTTTCACCCTTTGACGGCTTGTTTTTAACTAAGTGTGATTTTTGCAAATTTTTGTAATACTCTAAAACCGGGAGACCCGGGACTACGTGGTCAGTTCCTACAAGTTACATTGGTCCCGGGCGAGGTGTTCGCACCCCCTACGGGGTCATTTGTTGGTTGGTTTGGGTTTTCACCCTTTAACGGCTTATTTTTAAGTTTAAGTGCGGATTTTTGCTAATTATCGTCATACTCTTAAATCGAGAGACCCGGGACTACGCGGTCAGTTCCTACAAGTTACGTTGGTCCCGTGCGATGTGTTCGCGCCTCCTACGGGGTCGTTTATGGGTTGGTTTGGGTTTTCACCCTTTGACGACTTGTTTTTAACTAAGTGTGTTTTTCCAAATTATCATCATATTCTCAAACCGGGAGACCCGAAACTACGCGGTCAGTTCCTACAAGTTACATTGGTCCCATGCGAGGTGTTTGGGCCTCCTACGGGGTCGTTTGGGGGATGGTTTGGGTTTTCACCCTTTAACGACTTGTTTTTAAGTTTAAGTGCTGATGTTTGAAAATTATCGGCATACTCTCAAACAGGGAGACCCGGGACTATGCGGTCAGTTCCTACAAGTTACATTGATCCCGTGCGAGGTGTTCGTGCCTCCTACGTGGTCGTTTGGGGGTTGGTTTGGGTTTTCACCCTTTGACGGCTTGTTTTTAACTAAGTGTGATTTTTACAAATTATCGTAATACTCTAAAACCGGGAGACCCGGGACTACGCGGTCAGTTCTTACAAGTTACATTGGTCCCGTGCGAGGTGTTCGTGCCTCTTACGGGGTCATTTGGGGGTGGTTTGGGTTTTCACCCTTTAACGACTTGTTTTTAAGTTTAAGTGCTGATTTTTGCAAATTATCGTCATACTCCGGGAGACCCGGAACTACGCGGTCAGTTCCTACAAGTTACATTGGTCCCGTGCGAGGTATTCATGCCTCCTACGGGGTCGTTTGGGGGTTGGTTTTGGTTTTCACCCTTTGACGACTTGTTTTTAACTAAGTGTGATTTTTGCAAATTATCGTTATACTCTAAAACTGGGAGACCTAGGACTACGCGGTCAGTTCCTACAAGTTACATTGGTCCCGTGCGAGGTGTTCGTGCCTCTTACGGGGTCATTTGGGGGTGGTTTGGGTTTTCACCCTTTAACGACTTGTTTTTAAGTTTAAGTGCTGATTTTTGCAAATTATCGTCATACTCTCAAACCGGGAGACCCGAAACTATGCGGTCAGTTCCTACAAGTTACATTGGTCTTGTGCGAAGTGTTCATGCCTCCTACGGGGTCGTTTGGGGGTTGGTTTGGGTTTTCACCCTATGACGGCTTATTTTTTACTAAGTGTGATTTTTGCAAATTATCGTCATACTCTAAAACCGGGAGACCCGGGACTACGCGGTCAGTTCCTACAAGTTACATTGGTCCCGTGCGAGGTGTTCGTGCCTCCTATAGGGTTATTTGGGGGTTGGTTTGGGTTTTCACCCTTTAACGGCATGTTTTTAAGTTTAAGTGTTGATTTTTGCAAATTATCATCCTATTCACAAATCGAGAGACCCGGGACTACGCGGTCAGTTCCTACAAGTTACATTGGTCCCGTACGAGGTGTTCGTGCCTCTTACGGGTCCGTTTGGGGGCTGGTTTGGATTTTCACCCTTTAACGACTTGTTTTCAAGCCAAATCAACATAGTCTTAAATTGTCATCAAGCACATAAGGTCCTTAATGGAGTAGGTATAAGTCCATACATTAGGGTAAAATTGGTTATGTATCTATTTAAAAGAGAATTGGATTTTCAGTGGAAATCTTTTCTTCGTTAGTGAGATATTAATGACTTAACATAGGATCAGAGTTGTTATATATAACCCCTATAACTAATTTTCAGAATCAACCCCTATAATTAATTTTCAGAATCAACACCTATAACCTGTTATATATAACCCCTATTACTAATTTTCAGAGTTGTTATATATAACAGCTGTTATATATAACACCTCTGTTATATATAACAGAAGCTGTTATATATAACAACTCTGTTATATATAACAGGTGTTATGTATAACAGAGCTGTTATATATAACAATAGTTATATATAATAGCTTGCCTGCGCTTCCCGCTCAATAATGATAAATAAATAAATGGTTTTCCTAGTTGATTGCATAACGATAACTCAATTCAATAGTTGATTGCATAACGATAACTCAATAATTTCTTGATGCTATAAACAGAATAAACATAACTCAATTCAGTAGGTAGTGGAGCAGGATTATAGAAGCATGAATTAGGAATGTAAGTAGAGATTTTGCATATTTGTACCTTAGAGGGAAGTACTTCGAAGCAAGGTGGCATAGGTCACCGGTGTCACCAATGGGAGGACAAAAGTCATTCGTCGGTGTCACCAATGGGAGGAAAAAGGTCCTCGAGCCAATACATAATTCCATTTTTACCAACATCTTCAAAGTTCTCGCAATGAGCTTGTTTTCCACCCCAAACTGGATACTCGGGCACTTTGATGTCATCGAGTAAAACTCGCACTTCATTCTTTCTCAACGTATGGAGGTGAACGGTCAAGACGACTCCTGGCTGCGTTTTCCTCCCATAACCAACAAGTTCACGTGTGTGGGATAGTATTTTTCATTCAATTAGCGAGGTGAAATTTGGAACCTCGAATGCAGGGGAGGAACGAGAACACGAAGGAGTTCCAGTGCCTATAGTAGGTAACTCCTAAACGTTGTGTCCAACACATGAAAATTTCCTGATTTTAAAGCCGGTAATGAATTCATCTAATGAGGATTTTATCCCCTTTATGTCACTCCTAAGGTGATCAACATGATCCTTCCAATTTTCGGTGTCCTCTTTCACCTCCTCAAGCATTTCTCTAGCAAATGCCGACCCTAATATAGCGGTTCTCTAAATTATGGACCCAATACAACGAACACGTCCTCGCGTATCTTTTTCTAAAGCCTCAAAAATAGGCCTGACATCCAAGGTCTCCTCCTGACCACTCGCTTTGTATACATCATAAAGCATTTGAATTTGGTCCTGTATAAAAATATATTAACATTAGGTTTGATGATACGATACTTTTTTAAACAAAATGAACATTAAAATATTTAAATTACCGAAAATATTTTATCATGAGGGGCATAACCACCTCCTTTGATTATATGAATTGCCAACCACAATTCAGCACGAGTGGGTGCACGCCCATGCTCCTTTCTCCAATTCTCTGAAGCTCGGGCATAACCATGACGACCTGTATTATGAGTTGTCTTTCTCACACAATTTTGTTTATTTTCTTTGTTCTTTCTTCGCAAAGTCTTTTGAACCTCTAAAACTTCATTATTGCAAAACACCTCCTAGTCCTCAGATTTGACATTTCGTGGCACTTTCTCCTTCCACTTTACAGCATCACCATCCTTCAAATTAACCCTTAGCTTTGACTTGAACTTTTTCCAAGCATCGTTTGCTTTTTTCATAAAAATTTGCTTCTGACTTTCGCGCACATCTGGGAACTCTTTCTACAATATATGAAGAAATAAAATTAAAACATCACATTATTGAATTTACATTCTTTGGAATAGAAAGGAATAGTATACCATTAATGATGACCAAACTGAGTTCTTATATCGCACATCCACTTATTTCCAACTCGTATAAGAAATGGGAACATGTGTCCTTGCTAAGTCTCCCAACCTGGTTGAGAGTGTATATGAGTCTTCACCAACTAGAAGGTCGTGCTCATTAAATTTTAACTTCTTAGTGGAAGTGTCACCACCCACTCTTGAAGCAGCCGAAGAAACCTTAGAACAGGAGGTTGATATAGGTGTCTCCCCTTTTATTGACGGTTGCGAAGTATCACCCATATGAGACATTTATCTGGAAAAAAGTGACTATTGGACACCAAACTAATCAGAATAAACATTTACAAGAATATTACATGTTCAAATAGCAATATAAAAAAGATTACATGTTCAAATAGAATTATAATTTCAAACAACCATACCTGTATTAAATGTTCAAAAAGCAATAAACTATTAAATGTTTACAACAACAACAACAACAACCAACGGAATAAATAGAATATCGCATATTCAAAAACAAGTTCATAACTAAATCATTGCACTAGAAATCTGTGTCCAAAAGCTCCAGCAATTTATCATTTTCCTCGAGAATGGAGTCATACATCGTACGGTCAATATCAATCACATCTATTTCTTTAGTCAGTCTCTTGGGAGAGTGTAAAACAACTAACCACTCATTCAGCTTTACATCTTGACAATAAAATTCTTGACTGGCTTGAGATGCAAGGATGAACGGATCATCGTGAATGGTATTTTTACTCACGAGCTTACTAAGATTCACCATCACCAATTTTGAGGTGGGTTCAACTTTGCAAGCATTATTATCATCAACATCCACCCAACCACAATAAAAGACAGTATGTGCGAACTCAATGTAATTGAGGTCGAGTATTTGTCTAAAAACTCCATAAAAGGTTGTCATAATCCCCTTCTTATTAAAGGCCTTAGTGGATACACCACTACTCTGAAAGTTATGATTATCTTCATGTCCATAAGTACAAAAGGTATACCCATTGCATTGAAATCTCTCATAACTGGTAACCCTATGGAGCGGACCATCAGCATATGGCAAAATTCCCGTATCATTAAATCTTGAGACCTGTAAGGAATTGATAATTTTTTAAAGTTTCATTAAAAATAATTACGGTTGATAAAAAAGTACATGTATAAATAAAGACTTGCCTCGTTCCTTAGCCAAGGGATGAAATCATCAATTTTATGCCTCGATTGAGTCTCAGTTACCACAAATTTTCTACAAGAAATTAGTTTCAAAATTAATAAATATCACATTACAATCAATTAATATGAATTAACATAGAACTAAGTGTGTACCTTATCCATTCATCAACACCGTCGCATTGAGATAAAACCCATCTTCGCACTTGCTCATATTGTACATTATTTAAGATCAATTCTTTACTTTTACCCAATGGTCGTTGGCATTCCGAGTCATCAAACTCATCATCAAGAAAATCCTCAAGATTCTTCTTATGATTTCCTTCACCTCTTTTCGATATGTACTCCATGGCATACAAAGAAACTTCATGTAACAAATATGCATTAGCAATGCTCCCTTAAATGTACCTCTTATTTCGTGACCACTTTTTATATCTTCCCATTTCTCTCTCAAATAACCACATCGCCCGATATCTTGGTGGCCTAGCTGTCAAAGCTTCATCGGCTAAATGGTGCATGAGGTGGATCATCACCACAAAAAAGGCAGGTGGAAAATAAATTTCAAAGACACAAAGTGCCTCTACTAATGCGTTTTTAGCCTTCAAAAGATGTTCTCTAAATATCACTTTGGCACACAACACATTAAAGAATATGTTTATCCGCTGTATAGCTTTAAGCAAAGGCTTATCATCCGGAAATGAATGCATAAGCAATGCAGGAAGCAACCGTTGCATAATGACGTGATAATCATGGGACTTGAGATTGGTAAATCCTGGTGGATCGAGGTTAACATTGTTGCTAAAATTTGATGAAAATCCAATCGGTACCTTTAATGTTTTTAGTGTACGAAAAAAGGCTTATTTCTCTTCCTTTCCTAATGCGAAAGGTGCCTTTGGCATAAGCCTTTTGTTACTGCCTTCAACATCTTTCATCCATAATTTTCTTTTTAAGATTCAAATGAACTTTCAAGTCTTCACGGGCTTTGATCTTATCTTTATTTGATGAACCTTTCACCGAGAGTATTGTACCTAAAAGAGTCTCTGTGACATTTTTTCAACATGCATAACATCTAAATTATGTTTAATATCATGATCCTTCCAATACTCTAAGTCAAAGAAAATTGACCTCCCTGAAAAACCCTCGGTACCTGCTAGATTCTCATCGTCACCCTCACTTGGATAATCATCATCTTCCATTACGACATACTCCTTCTCCTTCCCCTTCCCCTTCCCTTTCCCTTCCCCTTTCCCTTTTTGTCTCCCACTCCCTCTCCCTCTCTTTGAACACCTTCTCGAGCGATAAGTGACACTATCTGCTCAACTTCTACACTTGTTAATTTTCTTGGAGCCATAGCATCCTCCATTTTACCATTAAATGTTTTCTTTGATGTGTCAAACCTATAAGGATGGTATTTAAGAAGGAACATACGAGATCGTTGGTAACAACATTTCGTTGACTTAGAAAGATATTCAGAAGGTGTATTTGTAGAACAAACAGGGCACCCATTGTAACCTTGCGTTGAACAACCTGCTAACATCCCATAAGCTAGAAAATCATGTATACCCCACATCAACATGGCTTTTAACTTAAATTTCTCATTTTTGTACGCATCCCAAGCCTCAACTCCAGACCATAAGATCTTTAACTCATCGACCAACGGTTGGAGGAAGACATCAATATTACTTGATGGTGACTTTGGTCCGGGAATCAATGCAGACAACATTGAAAACTCACTTTTCATACACATTGATGGGGGAGGGTTGGGAGGTTGAATTATTACTGGCCAACAACTATACTTACGGCCAAACATGTTATTCGGGCTGAAACCATCAGTTTCTATGGCAAGTCGAATATTCCGCGGATCTTTTGCAAAATCGCTCCACATAATGTTTGAATTTACCCATTCTGCTGAATCTCGGGGATGATGCAATAATTCCATACAAGAGCTTGCACGAGCGTGCCAAGTCATTTTCTCTGCTATCCATTTTATGGTATACAACCGTTTTAGCCTAGGGATTAGAGGGAAATGTCACATTACCTTCTTAGCAACCCTAGAGTACTTTTTTTTTCCATTAGTATTCTGAATTTCTACCCTGTCCTCGTCTAAACAAGTAAACTTGTAGCGTAAAGAACCACATTTTATACATCTAGTAGATTTTTCATGCTCTTTCCAAAATATCATACAGTTGTTAATGCATACGTCATACTTAACATAATCCATACCGAGATCTCTAACGGTGTTTTTCATTTCTGTATAACTAGTTGTCAAGTTCTCTTCAGGAAGTAGTTCATTTAACAATCTAAGAATTCCACCTGTAGCACCATCCGATAAATTGAATTGTGTTTTCAAATCATTCAACTTTATAAGAGCATACATTGTGGTATGACACGAAGAACCGGTAGCTGGGTGCAATGGCTCCTGTGCGAGTTGATGTAAACGAGCATACTTCTTACCTTTGTATTTATGTGTGTGCGAATAATTGGGAACCTCAGAAGTTGGGGGGGCTTCATCATTGCCTACACAATTAGGTTCACTAGGTTCCGCTTCACCCATAAACATCTCACAAGCATCATTTACAAGATCATTCAAAATTGGAATATTGTGCACATCAGCGTGTTCTGTCGGTGTCACAGATTGCGGTGGTGCTTGGACTTGATCAACAACTAATGTCTCACCGTGAAAATGCCATAAGGTATAGTTCATGTCCATATCATATGTCATTAAATGAACGAATATGCCATATATAACAACATGTCCTTTCCCATTTCGACAACGTCTACAGGGACATGAATGTTTAGCATTCGAACTATTACTACGCACATAATGTAGAAACTATAACACCCCATCTCTATATGTATCGATCTCGATATTTTTCTCATTTATCCATTCTTTATTGATTCCCGACGGCATCCTGATAAGTTTAAAGAACACACATTATAATATAAACGCTTACTGTAAATATATTTAAGTTTATTCAAGTGTAAATATGTATATATTGAGCTCCTATATTTCCTCCATCTCCTCTACATGGTAAGGGTCCTATCCCATTCGAAAATTCATATTTTGTATTGTTCATAATGTCTCATGCCATGTCCTAATCTAGAAAATTTCGACAGCATCTCCCTACAGTTGTTCAAGTACACAACTTAAATTGGGAGTGTTCATGTGTTACTTAAGTTTTTCAACCAAGAAAACCCAAAACACTACATCAATCTAGTATGAACCCAAAGAACATAAAGATATTCCACCGAATTTTTCAAAATAGGACATGCATAAACATTATGTACAATACAAACTTTTGCATTTCCAAACTGTCCAAACATGGGACAATTCAAGAGTTCTCACCACAGTCATAGTGAGACCTCTTGAACGGGTCTAAGGTTTTTCTACATGTGTAACATCATTATTGAATGTTTAGTATTAATGTCTACTTACTATTTAAATAGTTTTTTTTTTTGCTTTTTCTTAAATTTTCAACACATAATCTCATTTATCCATTTAATTAGTGGGGTGTCTACTTTTTAATTTGTTGTTTTTACATTATTATTATTGTATATTTAGCACTTAAATTTTCTTAAAACTCCGTAACCTGTACGAATCAGATCAAATATGCATTTTAATTAAAAGGGTAAGAACATAAAAACATAATTTACCACTAAAAGATTCCAAGGTCCATCTAAAAACCAATGATTTATTTTTTTTCATTATCAACATTCAATTTGCACCAAAAACTCACACATTAAAAGAGAGAAATTAATAAACTCCAAAGTCTTGGATATTGATTCTCATTAATGCTTATTTATATACAACAATACAAGATATGACTAGAGAAAGAAAGAGTAGTACATCTTCAAATTGAGAAAAAGAAAATGAACAGAAGAATAGACCAACAGACCTTGAGAAAGGCAATGCGACCAGAGAAAGAAAGAGTGAGTCGGAGAGAGAGAGCGTTGGCCGTAGAGAGGATGCCGCCTGCAGCCCTAGCGAAGAGGGAGTGAGCTCCGACCAAGAGGCGAGAGAGAGAGAGACCGAGCCCTAGCGCAGAGGGAGTGAGCGGGAACCGTGAGCGGGAACAAGAGAGTGAGGAGTGTAATGTTTTTTTGGGGGGTATTATATATTTTAGTAAGTACCATGCCAAAATCTGGCACAACTTTAAACTGTGCCAGATTTTTAATATCAGGGTGTGGCAAATTGCTGTTTTTGGTGTAGTGTGTACTAAAAAAAATACTATGCGTGTTTTTTTAACCCTAATTAAAAAAATCATAAACATTACATAAATATTGGAATTCAAATAAAATTTATACACATAATATTTAAAGAAAAACATTTTTATATAATAATTTTTTATATAAAATTTTACATTATTATTAAAAATAGAATTTTTTTTTAAATTTAATATAAAAAATATTTTACTATTTTTTTAAAAGGTACATTAATTAAAATAACTTTCAACTATCTTTTTAAAATAAAATATATGTGTTTTTTTAAATATAAGTATTTAAAAAAACTATATTGACTATTTTTTTAAAATTGTACGGGTTTTTACACAAGTTTTATAATAAATGCACTTTTTTATATAAAATATTGTATATTAATTATAACTATTTTCAACTATTTTCTTAAATGTACATATTTTCTTTATAACTCTACATATTAAAAAAAATGTTTTAACTTTTCTTAAAATAGTTTAAAATATTTTTTTAAACACGTACATTTAAAATAGTTAAAAACACGCGTTATTTTAAAAAAACTGTTTAGATAGTTTTTTTTAATACGTACTGTTTAAAAAAAGGGTCAGTTTGACTTAAGACCCATTTTTTAATGTCTAATTTAAGTTATCCCCTCGTTTTCAAAATCTTTTGACGTTGCGCCAACATAGGGGGATAAGTCGAATTTGACATTATAATAATTGGTAAAGTCAAATAAATTCTTAGAGTTAAGCCCTATTTTTATGCAATATTTTAGGATAACCCCTATTTCTGCTCTAGCACTTGCTTACCTTTCAACTGCTTGTTGCCACCATTATTCTTTTGATCCTTCTTCTCTGTTTTACCAGCCTCGACCTTAGTCTCATTAGTGTCGGTATTCTTCTTTGCCGCCATAGCTTCCTCAGTGTTCATGATCTTTGTTGCTTTTACCATCAGTTCTGCCATGGTTCTAGGCGGATCTTTGGCCAGAGTATAGTACAACTTATCTGGTAACAATCCACTTACCAGAGCAGTAATGGTTGTCTTCTCCTCGTAATCAATTACCTCGAGTTTCTCGTTATTGAAACGAGTAATGTAGTCCCTGGTACTTTCTTTTGGCTTCTGGCTAGCACTCAGTATGTGTGCTACTCCTTTAACTAGTTTCACTCCAAAACAGAAGTTTCCTATAAAAAGCTTTGCTAGTTGAAGGAAAGTCGCAATCTTTTCCCGAGGAAGGTTGTTGTACCATATTTGAGCTGACTCGGTGAGAGTTCCTGAAAATGCCATGCATCTCATCTCGTCGGGAACCGCATAAATATCGGCAGCAGCTTGGTATTGTACTATATGGAGAACATGATCAGTTTTTCCATCGTATTTAGGTGTCACCACAGGAGCTTTGAATTTTGATGGTGTGGGAAAATCCACAATTGCCTGCACGAACGAGGTCCCTTGGACAAAAGTTCTTTGTAGGGGATTCTTGGCCTTATCCATTTCCCCTAACCGGTGTTCCAACCTTTGAATAGAGCCTTTCCATGCATCATTTCCCACCTCGGGCCTATTTGTTCGAGCGACTGATCGCGCTGAGTTTTCCTCTTGGGATCTTTCATTACGGGCTGTTGGGCCTGATTGGTAAGAGCCTTCCCTTAGGTCGTATGGTCATTGAGAGTTCCTCGATGCAATCCTAGAAGGACTTCTATTCCTCCTAGGTACCAATCTATCAGAAGGGGAGACTCTACTCAACCTTTCTAGAGCACTAGTCCTTGCTGGAGTTAGAGTGATGTTCCATAGAGAGTCTATAGCTCGTACTGATGAAGTCCGTCCAGGTTTATATGAAGGATCATTAGATCTCTCAGTACGATATGAATCAGTACGTCTAGATTGAGAGACATCTGGGAAAAACATTCATCTAGTCTTGAAGATGGCAAATGGGTATTTCTCTGAACAGTTCATTGTCCTGACTGGGCCGGCACTCCACCTTGAATAGTTTGCATAAGTTGACGTATAGTTTCTTGCATGGCCATTTGGCCTTGGGCTAAATTAGCCATTATGCTAGCCAGATCTTGAATATTCGGGGGAGTAGAAGGGTTTGGAGGAATCCCAGTGTTTCGATTGCTGGATTTCGGATTCTCAGTCATAGATGATGAGTTATTTTGGTGAAAAATGCTAAGTACAGTCATTTTCCACAGACGGCGCCAATCTGTTGATGTAAAAAATGAGATTATATCTAATTAATAAATCACAGATAAATAAGACAAAGGATTTTAAAAGTGGTTCAGCCTTATGAGAATGACCTACGTCCACTGTTTTTGTATTACTGACTGTTTGCCTGGAATATCGATAATTAGTTTTCCAAGAGATCCCAGGTCCCCCTCTTATGAGGAGGTTATAATGTATTTATAGCCTTGAGGTTGTACATGTGAAAAGATAATGCGCTATTATCTAGTAGGCATATACATCTGTACGACAATAATGCGCATTTCATGCGTAATCACATTTTGATTCTCTTGATTTAGATGTTCTGCACGCTAAGTAGCTCGGACCGCTTAAGTTATTCGGTATGATTAAGTTGCTCAGAGCGCCCAACTAGCTCGGTGATAGTATGCTGTTCGTTGAAAGTATTTTTATTTGCCACATAGGTTGACACGTGTCTTCTAGTGATTGGTCCATGTCAGGAGACTAAATTTGGTATTAACAGAAGCCCCCAATGCTTCACAATTGAGGTTGAAGGAGGGTGTGAAACATTTTGCTTGAAAACTGCTTGGATTACCGGTCTTCATAAATTTTAGGAAGATTTTCCTGATATATAATTCCTTTTTGAGCGCATAATATCAAGCTTTATAAATATTTTGAATTTTCACGATCAATTCGATATTGGTGCCTTTTTCTTCTTTTAGCCGTCAGAAATGCAAACGTCTTCCCTTGTAATCATTATTTTTCTCTATTCCTGAGGTAAAGTATTTAAGTGCGACAAAAATCCTATCGTCTTTCACTTTTCAAATCTGTATCTTTGAACTCTTCATTTTCTTTCTATCTTGTGCCTCCGTTCTTTCCATCGTTCATTGACAACTGATCTCCCTTTCTTCTATAAGATTTTATTCCCTCTTCTTTATTTACTTTATTCACCATGATTTATCTTGTTGAATCGTTGGACAAATTTCGGTCTGAGTTTTCAATCTCTTCGTGGGTTATCTTGGAAGAACTTTCTAGTCCTTCTGATTTACTTTCTTTGGCGGAGGGACACTGGTTCCCAAGCCTTTTTGTAGATGAGTGTGGCTTTTCTTTCCCGCCAAATTCCCTGTGTTTGGAGTTTTGCCAATATTTTGATATTGTACCTGCAAGAGTAGATCCAAATACATGGAGAGTAGTTGATGGCGTACATAGGTTGAATCAACTTCATGGAGCTCATTTGGGAATTCCAGAAATTATGTATTGCTACAGTTGGGTTACTAGTGATGCTACTTTCTATTTAAAAACTAGATTTTTGAATAGAGCTTTAGTTGTCAATCTTTTCGATGCCAATAGAGACTATTTTGATCATGGGGTTGTGATGAAAAATTAGCAACACCCACCATTAAATGGAAATGATGTGTACCAAGGTCCCAGGTGTCCGCTTTATGGCAATGGGATAGGTTATTTTCACTTTGAAGTCTTATTTTCTTTGTATTCGATGAAATGCATCACTGACATTAATTTTGTTTGTTACAGTTGATAGTAAAAGGAAACCCCCAAAAGGGAGATTGATGTTAACATAAAAGATTTAAAACTTATCTGGGGTTTGCATCAATCAGTTGCTGGGAGCACATTAGATCCGCTTCTTATTTGTTGCGATACAGAAGCTACACTTCATCTTTCATTGCTCGTCCTGTAGTCGTTGATCTTAACCAGATACCAACCTCTGAAACCAGTGTGGAAGGTTCTTCTTCGTACTTAGGTACTCCTATTACTGATCTCATGAAGAAGAGGAAAGCTCCTGCATTTTTTAACAACTCTGCCTTTGCCACCGAAGAGGCGAAGAAGAATAAACAAGATGTCCCAGATGAGGGAATAAAGAATATAGATGTACCACCCTCTATTGCTGCTAAGGAAGTTGGCAAGAAGCCCCCAGTGCCTTTGAGTAATACTGTTGTCATTTCACCTTCGAGTGAGATTGTTGTCATCTCACCAATAGAGATAGTACCTTTAATTAAAAGTGCTCCTGCTCCTTTGAGGAGATTGAAAAGGAGTTCTTCTGAGAGATCTGTTGACCCTATCTCTCAACCTTTAAATATTAAAGGTAATGTTCCAGCTCTTGTTGCTCCGAGCTCTGCTATGGGCTTGATAAGATCTTGGACTGTTCCAGAATCCCAAGGTGTTTAAGACACCTTTTCTCGTGAGAGACTTACTACATTGGCTTCTCAACACATTACTTCAGTAAGTATCGTTAGCCTGAGTCCTTTATTTTCTAGTACTATGTTCATATATTGACTCAAAATTCTTCCCCTTTTCAGCTCATGACGTGCTTTAATAGTATTTTAAAGAAAGATGAAGCCATCAAGGCTTCCAGCTCCTCTGATGGGGTAAAAGAAGATTTTGCTGTACTAACTCGATCTTTGAAGGAATCTCGTCAGAAGTACGAGGAAGACAAAAGTGCTTGGGAGAAACAATTCAGGTCTGTTGAACTAAACAAAGATCAAGATGTAACTGCCTCCAAAGAGTTGGAGAAAAAATTAAAGGAAGCTGAACAGAGTAACAAGGAGCTTGAGGTCAAGCTTAAATCTGCTGAGCAGAATATTTCCAAGCTTCAAGATGCTGAGTGACATAAGACAGAGGTAGAAGAAAAACTGAAGGCTGTCGAAGATCTCCTTATAGAAAGGACCTCCTCGGAGAGAGCAAAAAGGAAAGCTGCAGTTAAAAAATCTTTTAGTACTGGTTGGGACAAGGGTTGGAACAAGTTCCTGGTATTATGTCTTCTCAAATGGAGTATACCAGTGTTAAATGTTTTAGGGATGGATGGGTAGCAGCTTTAAAGAAATTGAAGGTTGCTGAAAATTCTGAGTTGTTCCAGGAACATACTCATGGCCCTCCTCCCTCTCCTAGAGAAGAAGAAGAAGAAGAAAATGAAGCTGCTTCAGATGAATCTTCTATGATGACAGGAGAGCAGGTCCCTATTGTTATTATTATTCAACCTTCCGAGCAAGTCCAACAAGCTAGCACATCTGCCGAGCAGCTACCATTGCTCTCCGAGCAATTAATCCCTTCATCCAAACCGTTCGAAGAAGTCATATGAAATAAGGATAAGGCGTAAAGTTGTTCGGGTCTTTTGTTTTATTATTTTCTTGAATGTAACCTTGAACTATGTTTTCCTTTATTATGATAAATAAAATTTGAACTTCTGTTGTTCGTTTTGAATTTATTTCTTACTTGCCCTACTTGCATCGTTGTTGATTTTGTTTTTCATTTTGTCTTTGCTAGTTTATGGCCAGGATGGAACTCTTATTAGCTAATGATATAGAGTTGATGAAGAAGTGAAATGACTATTTTAAGGTTGGTCATGCCAACTTGACTGAGGCCCAAATAATTGACATCCTCGGATCAGATGCTTCTGAACGAGCAACTGATGCTTATCAGTAGTTGAAGTGCTTACTTGATTGTGCTGTAGCATAAAACATAGCTTATTATGAAATGATTAAAGATCTTCAAGGAACAATCGAAGAGCTTCAACAACCAGTATAAAGAATCCTCCACACTCTTGCATCAAGGTTATGAGAAAAAGTACCAACAACTGAGTACTGATAAGGGATATGACAAGTACATTTCAGCTCACGAGAAAAAGGAAAGTGTGTTAAATCTTGAGGTTGAAGATCACAGACATATTGCAAAGTTGTTAGAGCAAGAGAACATCACTTTGCAGGAGAATATAAAATAGATCAAATCTGCCGCCTCTTCTTCTTCGAGAGCCTTGGTCCCAATTAATGATGATGATTTTTCCTTTTTAGAAGTAGAAAATGCTAACTTACGTGATGAGTTAGAAACTTTGAAATGAGTTGGACCCTCCACATCTGCTCGTGGCAGAGCAAGATCTTCTTCTCGTGGATGAGCAAGGGCTGGTCGGGTTACTATTGATGAAATGAGGACTCAATTGGCCTTAGAGAATCAAGTCGTTCAACTGATGGAGAAGAATCAGGCCCTGACAGATATGTCTAAGAAGATTCTGAGTTTCACCGACCAACTCTCTAATCAAAGTTCTAATTTAGAAAGCAAAGAAATTGTGATGAAAAATCTCCACGAGCAACTCGAGAGATTGACTTATCAATTTCACAAGCAGCCCAGGGAATTTTGGATGGCTGGGTATAATGGAGCTCTGTAGAATCTTGATGCTTGTTTGCAGTAATCGAACAACTAAGGATATAAGCATGGGTGGTTGAATGATTTATGCGTCCTGAAACTGGAGCAAGGTCATTTCTTATGGGATCATTATGAACCTTGAGTCCTTGATTTACCTGTGCCTCACTTCAAACTTGACCTTAGTTGGATTCCAGCCCGTGCCATTCCTCGTGTGTTGATCTCCAGGTATCTTAGTGATTATAATCTTCATTCAAACTTTGAGATATCTCACCCAGAACACCTGCTTGATCGACCATCCATAATTAATGTCAGAATGTTACGAGATATAAACTTTATCAACTCACCTTATCCATTAGATGATCCTCCAGCTGGGGTGGAACCTGTGTCAAAAGCAGAGGGAAAGAAACCCGTAGAATAGGACATTTTTATGTAATGAACCCAATTCATATCATATGTAATCTGCTTGGTTTTAATGAAGAAAGAATTAGTTTTCATTTAAAATATTTTGTAGAATGTCTTTTTTATTCTTTGGTGAATATATATATATATATATATATATATATATATTTGTTTCGTTTTTAGGTAATGAACTTTGTCCCATTTGTTATTTGATTATAGTGACTTGTCACTCTTTGGGCCTAAGCAATGGAATGATTTTCATCCCATGTTCCTCGTTAGTTGTAGTAATCCCGTTAATATTACCTTGTTGCCTAGACAGTGGATGCCCCGGGAGGTCATCCATCTTTTTGCCTAGTTTGGTACCAACCAACCGGAGTTGGTGGTAAATAAATTGCCGACCAACCGAAGTTGGTGGTAAACAAATTACAGACCAACCGGAGTTGGTGGTTAATGAATTACCGACCAACCGGAGTTGGTGGTTAATAAATTGCCGACCAACCGAAGTTGGTGGTTAATGAATTATCGACCAACCGGAGTTGGTGGTTAATGAATTATCGACCAACCGGAGTTGGTGGTTAATGCATTGCCGACCAACCGGAGTTGGTGGTTATTGGATTGCCGACCAACCGGAGTTGGTGGTTAATGCATTACCGACCAACCGGAGTTGGTGGCTATTGGATTGCCGACCAACCGGAGTTGGTGGTTATTGAATTGCTCTGAACATATGTTTGTGTAGTGTGTAGCACTAATATTTTGAAAAAAAATCAACCAAGGAAGAAATATGGGCAAAACATCCTTTTATTCAGACTGAAACAACTGTGTTACATATGGATTTTAATTACTGATAGTACTTGCGCAGATGCTTTGCATTCCATGCGTTCTTGAATTCTTCTCCCTCCAAAGTTTCAATTTTATATGTCCCAGGACGAACAACTTCAGTTACTCTGTAAGTTCCATGCCAGTTGGCCTCCAGTTTGTTATGCTTTTGGATAACTTTCTTCAGCACATAATCCTCTTCTTTCAAATCACATTTATTCACCCTTTTGTTGTAGAACAAAGTTGTTCGTTGTTGATATGTTGCATTCCTGATTGCTGCTTCTTCTCTAACTTCTTCAAGCATATCCAGATGCAATCGTCTCATCAAGTCGCTTATAAAAGAATTGAAATTAAGCACCCTATGTGTGGGTAGACCTAGTTCAACAGGTATGACAGCCTCACTCCCGAATGTCAACATTTATGGAGACTCCCCAGTTGCTGTTCGTGGAGTAGTGCGATAAGCCCACAACACAGAGTGTAGCTCGTTAATTCAATTTTCCTTCGCATCATTCATCTTCTTTTTCAAACCATTCAGCAGTGTTCTGTTTGTCACTTTAGTTTGCCCATTGCTCTAGGGATGGCCTGGCACGGAGTGGATTTTCAGTACATGGGATTGATGACAATAAGCAGCAAATTCCTCGTTATCAAATTGGGTTCCATGGTCAGTAATAAATGCGTGTGGAAGACCATATCTGTAAATAATACTCTTGCAGATAAACTGATAGACCTTGTCATATGTCATATTAATGAGAGGTTCAGCTTCCACCCATTTGGTAAAATAATCCACAACAACCATAAGGTATTTGAATCTTCCTTTGGTCATTGGAAGTGGCCCGACCAAGTCTATGCCCCACATGGTGAATGGCCAAGGGGACGTAATGGGCGTTAGCAATGCTTAGGGAGTTATTCGAATGGAAGAGAAACGTTGGCATTTATCGCACTTTTTAGCATAAAATGCGCAATCATCTCTCATCATTGGCCAGTAATACCCCTGCATTGTTATTCTTTGCAAAAGCGTCTGACCTGCCACATGGGCTCCACAGGACCCTTCGTGAACCTCTTCAATCAAGTCTTTAACTTCGGAGGGATGGACACATCTCTGTAATCCAGCTATAACTCCTCTTATGTACAAAATGCCACCAGTTAATACGTAATGAGCATCTTTAAACTTCAGTTTCTTAGCTACAATTTAATCAGGCTGCACAATCCCTTCTTCGATATAGGCCCTGATGAGATCCAGCCAGGAAGATCCCAAGTCGAGGGTAATGAAGTTCACCATCAAGTCTTCGTCTATGCTCTGATCTACCAAGATTTCTATTGGGATTATTCTTCGTAGCTCGGTGCGTGTTGCTGATGCCAGACGAGTTAGGGCGTCGGCTCTTGCATTCTCCAATCTCAGTATTCTGATTAACTGAATTGCGGTAAAAGTCGAGACAACCTCTATTGTTTTTGCATGATATTTGACCATTAGTTCTTCCTTAACTGCATACACCCCGAGAATTTGATTTATGATTAACTGTGAATCACTGAAGACAACGACCTGCTCTGCCTTCATGGTTTTGTCTAGACTCAGACCCACAATCATAGCCTCATATTCAGCCTCATTATTAGATGCTTTAAATTGAAAATTTAGAGCATACTCTATATCAATCTCATCAGGATTGTTTAAAATAATTCCTGCTCCACTACCTGTAGCGCACGAAGAGCCATCCACATACAAATTCCATACAGGTACTTCATTATCAAACTCTTAGTCAGACAGAGCTCCTCGATGGAATATTTGATGCTTCTTTCTATCTTTCCCCAAGACTTCTCATTGCTCGCTGATTATCTTCTCTTGACTGTCCACGGATGGAAGTTGGTCGGGTGTTAAATTCGATGACCCCGTAACATCCACGGGTTGGTCTGTATTATTAAATTCCTGCTCTTCGGATGTATCAGAGTGAGTGAACTACGTGATAAAATCCGCTACTGCCTGCCCTTTAAGCGATGGCCTAGGCTCATAAACTATATCATATTCACCAAGTTCTACTGCCCAGTACATCAATCTTCCTGATTTCTTCGATTTATGCAGAGCTTGCCTTAATGGCATATCAGTGTACACAAATATAGTATGAGCTTGGAAGTATAGCCTCATCCTTCTGCTTGCTTCGATCAGTGCTAATGCTAACTTTTTTAACCTATGATATCCGATTTCTGCTCCTCAGAAGGCCTTGCTGGTGTAATAGACTGGTTTTTGTATTTCGTCCTCCACTCTTATCAACATCGAGCTAATTGTATTCTCTGAAACTTCCAGATACAAGTATAGTCTTTCTCCCATCACTGGTCTAGATAACAATGGAGGTGACCCCAGATATTTATTCAATTCTTGAAAGGCCTCCTCGCATTCATTGTTCCACTCAAAAGTTTTTGAAGTGTTTTGAAGAATGGTAGGCATCTGTCTGTTGCTCGTGACACAAATTTGTTAAGTGCTGCAACTCGCCCTGTGACACTTTGCACCTCCTTCTTCGTAGTTAGAGATCGTAGCTCCAATAAGGCTTGATCTTTTCAGGATTTGCCTCGATACTTCTTTGATTAATAATATACCCGAGAAACATACGTTCTCGTACTCCAAATATGCATTTGTTAGGATTCAACTTCATTTGATATTTATCTAGTTGATCAAAGGTCTGACCTAAGTTTACCAAATGATCAGCAGCTTTCTTGCTCTTCGTCAGCATATCGTCGACATAAACCTCCATGTTATGACTAATTTGCTCTGCAAACACCTTATTCATCAGCTGCTGATATGTTGCACCTGCATTTTTAAGTCCGAAAGGCATAACATTATAGCAATAAGTTCCCTTTGGGGTGATAAAAGAGGTACTTTCCCTGTCTTCAGGTTTCATTTTAATCTGGTTGTAACCAGAGTAAGCATCCATGAAACTCAGCAATTCATGCCCTGAGGTAGCATCCACCAGTTGATCGATTCGGGGTAAAGGAAAATGATCCTTTGGTCATGCCTTATTAAGATTAGTGAAGTCCACACACATCCTCCACTTATTATTTTTCTTCTTTACCATCACCACATTTGCTAGCCAATCAGGATCCTTGACATCCTCAATAGAAAAGGCTTTCTGTAGTTTCTCTACTTCTTCCTGTATAACTTGATTCTTTTCAGGACTAAACACCCTTCTTCGCTGCTTCACTGGCTTGACCTCCTTATTCACGTTGAGCTCGTGGCACAGGAAACTCGGGTCTATCCCTAGCATGTATTCATGACTCCATGCAAAAGTTTTTTTCCTGTGCCTTAGAAATGATATTAGTTCTTGTTTAATCGATTCGTCCAATGTCGCACCAGTTTGGGTTGTTCGTTCTGGGTGCTCATCGTCCAGAATGATATTTTCGATAGCTTCCATGACCTGACCCTTCACAAGCTGAGACTCGTCTCTAGGGTTTAATGTTTCAATCTATACATCTTTTATTCATCCACTTGATAGGTAGTAGTCTTCTTCCTGGATTCTTCTCGTTCCTCCTATTGGGTAGATGAATAGTAGCATTCCCGAGCTACTTTCTGATCGCCTTTCAGAACTCCCACTCCAAAGTTGGTTGGGAATTTTAAACATTGATGTACAATAGATGGTACTGCTTTGAACTTCTTCAGACCTACCCTTCCGATGATGATGTTGTAAGTTGATTGAATATTTTTATCCATTACGAAAAAGCATACTTTCTGTTCGACAAGCAGGCCATGTACCAATAAGCATATCCAACTTGATCGTCCCAAGTGGAAAAACCTTTTCGCCAATAAAATTGAGGAGGGGCCTATGATATGGTTCCAAGTGAGCCAACTTCAGATTCAAACTGTCAAAGCATGGGTAGAACATAATATCTGCCGAGCTACCATTATCCACTAGTACCCATGAAATCACCACTTCCTTCATTCTCATCTTGATCACCAATGGGTCATTATGAGGATAGAGTACACCTGCTATGTCGTTCTTAGAAAAATCGATGACCAGTTTGTCTCTATTCACCTTTCTCGGGCGATCATCTTCAGCCAAGTTTATTCGTTATATGTAAGAGCAAGCTTGGGCCTCATTGAGGTAAGATTTTCTCTCTGCAGTCAGATCTCCACCTACTGCATCTCCACCTGTAATGACATTACATTCAAATGACCCAAAATGGATTGAAAATACCTCGCGCCCAGGATGTCTTGGTCTTTTTGGGAGATTGGGGTCATCTTCTCGATCATCTTCGTGATCTCTCTTCTTGTCTTCTTTTACTCGGCGAGGAGACTTGGATCTCTGTCTTCCTCGATCACTGGTCTTTCCACCATTTTAGCGGTCAACATACTTAGCCAATTTTCCTCGCCTGATGAGTGCTTCAATTCCATTCTGGAGAGCTATGCAACGACTGGTCGTGTGACTATGATCTTTGTGGAATTCGCAATATTTGGACTTGTCCCTTTTGTCAGGATCTGCCTTCATTTTCCCTGGCTAGGCTAACTCCTCACTGTTCTTGATCTCCTCCAGAATGTGATTTATGTCTACCTTCAAGGGGGTATAATTTCCATATTTCCCCATCTGCTCTAGTATTTTCTTACCTTTCAACTATTTGTTGCCACCATTATTCTTCTGATCCTTCTTCTCAGTTTTACCAGCCTCAACATTGGTCTCCTTAGTGTCTGTATTATTCTTCGCCGACATAGCTTCCTCAGCGTTCATGATCTTGGATGCTTTTGCCATCAGCTCTTCCATGGTTCTAGGCGGATCTTTGGCCAGAGTATAGTACAACTTATCGGTAACAATCCACTCATTAGAGCAGTAATGGCTATTTTCTCCTCGTAATCAATTACCTCGAGTTTCTCATTATTGAAATGAGTAATGTAGTCTCTGGTACTTTCTTCTGGCTTCTGTCTAACACTCAGTAAGTGTGCTACTCGTTTAACTGGTTTCGCTCCAAAACAGAGGTTTCCTATAAAGAGCCCTGCTAGTTGAAGGAAAGTCGCAATCTTTCCACGAGGAAGGTTATTGTACCATATTTGAGCTGGCCCGGTGAGAGTTCTTGAAAACGCTATGCATCTCATCTCGTCGGGAATCGCATAAATATCGACAGCAGCTTGGTATTGTTCTATATGGAGAACAGGATCAGTTTTTCCATCGTATTTAGGTGTCACCACAGGAGCTTTGAATTTGATGGTGTGGGAAAATCCACAATTCCTTTTAGTGGCCTTGTGAGTGAAGTGGATGATTTGAATTTGATCAAAACTTGACCCAGTACTATGTTAAGGTTTCACTTCTTTTTGCTAAAAATTGACTTAATATATTTATAGTGCATCTAACTATTGACATTGGAAATTCCCATTCATGTTTGGTATTAAATTTAAGGAAATTACAGTAAATCTTCTAAACTATAGTTCATTTTCAGTTTATTATCTGAAACAGAGAAGTGAACAAAGAAAATCCCTTCAAACATTCAATTTCTGTACTTAATCATATTTTGTCAAAATTTAACAAATTTTAGCATTTTGCATCACTCTTAGTAAGGCCTTGAAGAGATTTTAAATAAATATTGTGACTTTGGTTTATATGCAAATCTATTAAGAAACTTAACATATTTACATCATATACACTTGTTTGCATCAGCATTTCAAGAGGCATATACGGTCGAGTGTAAAAAGGGGATATTCGAGGGATCTTCCTGTTCATGTTTTAGTTCAAGAGGCAAAGTAAAAATTAAGTATAGTTTAGAGGAGTTTATTGGAATTTCCTTGTTGAAAATTAAAGAACTGAAACAACCATTGTGCTGACTACGGGGCTCCATTCTTATAACTTCCACCTCGTGCTTATTTTTATTTTCTTATTCATTCTCCTCTCCTAATCTACCTCTTCTCCTTGTTTTCATTCTCTTATATTTAATAGTTAATCTTTTGCTTAATATCTCGTTAATCTTTGAGCTTCATTGAGAACATTCAGCTTAAAAACGTTCTTTTGAAGTCTTTCTTTTACATCAAATGAGAAAATTTATGTTTACAGAACTGATTTCATTTTTAAATTCTATAAGAAAACTGGATAAAATGCACTTTGTTACGAGTTATATATAACAGCAGTTATATATAACTATTGTTATATATAACTCATAACTGTTATATAAAACAGCAGTTATATATAACAACTGTTATATATAACAGTTACGAGTTATATATAACAGCAGTTATGTATAACACATGTTATATATAACAGTTGTTATATATAACAGGAGTCAGTGCGTCTCCACACGATCTTGAGCAAATGGTACCTTGGCATCTCCACACGATCTTTCTTTGAATGAGAATGCCTAGCATTTGTATCTGCCATTCAGAAATCAAGGTACCATTTTCTCAACTCAACAAAGTCCTTTTCCTATTATTTGGAGTCAGGCTACAAGGTACCATTTGCTTAATAGCACAATTCACATTGTTACCAAATGTGTCTCACGTGTGGAGATGCCAAGAAGTACCTCTAGACATCAATGCTGAAACAGTTGGTCAAAATCCAAGGATTTATGTAGTGTTTGACATATGGATTGGTTCTAACATGTATATGTATATATGAAGTTCTTGAGCGATATGGATAATGTTATCTTTGGTCCTTTTGTGTGTGTGGGTGGGGGTCAGTGCTATATTTTGAAGGGTTTAAGTTTTTTTTTTTTTTTGTGATTGGGTACCTTCATACGTCAAATTGAGTGATGCTTATATACTTATGTTAATCTCAGGCTGCCTTGAGTAATGCGTCAAATTGAGTATGTCTTGAACATTTTGAACGTCTGAAAGGTTAGTTAAAAGTTCCTCCTGCTCACCCCCTCTTATATTTATTGCTCTGACACGGGGCTGCATAATGAATTATGTTTCATAACTCACTTGATTCGAGTCAAAATGACATGGTTATATCATCCTTAGTGGGCTGTTATTTTTTACTTTTGTGATTGTTTTCTCTAGTTTCATCCTATTTTGGACTCCTATCTACCATGTTACTTTTTTCTATTACAGAAAACTATTGACCTTGAAAGTATTTGCGTTACTGATACATACTTTTGTTTGTATACGATGGTCCTTAGGGCTGGCAATTTTTGACACGATAACCCGTTTATGGTAATAACTCGTAATGACCCGAACATGACACGATTAAGTTGTATAGATTTAAGAGTACCCAAAACTTATACTCATATCAAAATCAACGCGACCCGAAAATGACACGACTAACCCGAATTGTATAATTGAATTTTTTTTACAAGACTTGAGCTCTGAGATCCTGAATCTGGTTAGTACGCATTGTGATAATGATAAGCCTTGGATTACCCATGTTGATTCATGTAGATTTGGCTTGAAAACAAGCCGTTGAAGGGTGAAAACCCAAATCATCTCCCAAACGGCCCCGTAAGAGGCACGAACACCTCGCACGGGACCAATGTAACTTGTACGAACTGACCGCATAGTCGCGGGCCTCCCGGTTTGATAATATGAAGATAATTTCAAAATATGTAGATTAGGCTTGAAAATAAGCCGTTGACGGGTGAAAACCCAAATCAGCCCCCAAACGGCCCCGTAAGAGGCACGAACATCTCGCACAGGACCAATGTAACTTGTACGAACTGATCGCGTAGTCGCGAGCCTCCTAGTTTGAGATAATGACGATAATTTCAAAATATGTAAATTAGGCTTGAAAACAAGCCGCTTGAGGGTGAAAACCCAAACCATCCCCCAAACGGCCCCGTAAGAGGCACGAACACCTCGCACGGGACCAATGTAACTTGTACGAACTGACCGCGTAGTCACGGGCCTCCCGATTTGAGAATATGAAGATAATTTCAAAATATGTAGATTAGGCTTGAAAATAAGCCGTTTGAGGGTGAAAACTCAAACCATCCCCGAAACGGCCCCGTAAGAGGCACGAACACCTCGCATGAGACCAATGTAACTTGTACGAACTGACCGCGTAGTTGTGGGCCTCCCGGTTTGAGAATATGACGATAATTTCAAAATATGTAGATTAGGCTTGAAAATAAGCCGTTGACGGGTGAAAACCCAAATCAGCTCCCAAACGACCCCGTAAGAAGCACGAACACCTCGCAAGGGAATAATGTAACTTGTACGAACTGATCGCATAGTCTCGGGCCTCCCGGTTTGAGATAATGACGATAATTTCAAAATATGTAGATTAGGCTCGAAAACAAGCCGTTTGAGGGTGAAAACCCAAACCAGCCCCCAAACGGTCCCGTAAGAGGTACGAACACCTCGCACGGGACCAATGTAACTTGTACGAACTGACCGCGTAGTCATAACTTGCGTAAGATTTTCAATTTTAGAATATAATAATTACAACTCCTATATGTAATTTTTTAGCTTGAGTAAGCTTTTTTTATAAATTATTTGGTTACTAATATCGTATCTTTTTTGTATCCTATATTTTTGCAGGATAACATTTTATCGTTTGCATTATTCACGTGGAACACACGAAGAACTCAATGGTTTACAACAAGGGGTTTATTCATGATTCTATTTTTTGTGTTATGGTCGTGCAGGCTTTTGTAGTTTTATTGTTAATTTTTATGGTCGTGCGGGCTTTTGTAACTTTTTTGTTATATTTTTGGCCGTGCGGGCTTTATGTTACGCAGGTTTTATATTAGCAGGTTTTAGAATGTCCAGAAAATAGAGGAAACTCTGCTCATTTTTTTTTTGTTCTGTGAACTACTAAAGTCTTATAATATTTTTAAGTTTGTATGTACATTAGTTTATCAACAACGTGCAAGATTTGCAATTTGTGAATTTTCTTGTTTTCAAATAATTAATTTTTTTCTCTTCATCCAAAAATTTGACACAGTTCAAAACCGTGCAAAAGGTGTATCAAATTTTGGCACGATTTTGAACTGTGCCAAACGTTTATCGAAATGTGCTCAATCTGGCACAGTTCAAAAGTGTGTCAAAAGTGTGCCAGAAATATCAAATTCTGGTCCGGTTTAAAAGTGTACCGGAAGTGTTCCTGTTTGGTCAAATCTGGCACACTTTTGAGCCGTGTCAGAAAAAAATTGCCATTTTGGAACACCTGATTCTGGCACAGTTCAAAATCGTGTCAGATTCCTATTTTTGGTGTAGTAAATAGAGAGGCTTATAATCCACTCCAATGTCTCCCCTCCATTTTTCCCCTTTCCCTTGTCCTTTTTGGATTTAATTATTACATATAAATTAGTGTTTAAATCACCACAAATAAATAATACAACACCTCAATAACCTAAAACAACCAATATAAAGAAATAAAAATATATATAAATAAAAAAATAAAATTATAAGTCTTTAAACTCTCCTTGGCTCAAGCAAACATCAAAGACATTTCATGATAATGATATCGCCAAAAATGAGTAGAACTCCAATGCTTAAAAGGTGATAATGGTGCCATTTGATGAAAAGGTTTTTGATGTATCATTGTAGAATAGCCTCTTCAATCAAAATCCCTTGAAATCTACATTGTACACTAAAAGGTACGTATAATGGCAAGTAAGGGTATCCATCTATCTTCCTAGTATGGCAAAGAATAAATAAAGACTAATACAAAATTTAAACAATGTTCAAGGGATACTCTACTAACTAAATGGGGCTGACATTTAACTAATAATGAAAAGATAAAGTGAGACAGATATGAGGTGTAAATAAATATGAGATAATTCAAATTATTAGAATTCACCACTTAGCCTATTTATTTTAATTAATTAGTTTATCTATTTAAACCTAAGCTATATCTAAATCCACAAATCAACTCTCGTTGCAAATTTCAGTTTAATTATTGTCTTCTTAGTAGATTAATGTTAAATTTCCCCAAACTATTTAAAAATTATATTTGAACATTTTTTAATAAATTACCTCCTAGAGAAAGTCTACTAAAAGTATTTTAAACTATTATAAATGAATCTTTAGAGTTGAAAAATTAGAAGTAGAATACCATTTAAAAGCTGCCTATCTATAGTTTAATTAGTAAATAAATATTGTAATTATAATTTATTATTTTCTCTTGAAAATTATTCACCCTCTCTCGAGTTGAGAATATGAAATGTAAAATTTTAACAATAATATACAAAGGGGTATATTAAGTAATAAAACTGAAAAATAAGAATAATCAAACTAAGGTTCTCATCTTACCATTGAATGAAAAATTTAGCCTCTCATTTGGGCATTACTACATATAAAAAGTAATAATAACACCATAAGAGGCATAAAAAATAAAAACAGTAGGGAGCACAATTTTAAACCAAGCCTCCCTATATTTCCATTGATCTCCCAAGCTTGACCATGAAAAATAACCCATAAATCTGAGTTTTACAATAAGAAATTTACACTAAAATTTAGCGCACAAACTCACAGTTTGTACCTCACAAGAGTATTTTGTCTCACACTTAACTCACTAAAAAAATACAAAGAACAATTAAAAAATACACTACACTAACCCTAAAATTACCCTATAAACTACCTTAAAAATATGCAAGATTTTGCAATGTGGATCGATTTAAAAAACCTTTTGTATCCGAATTTTTTGATAAAATATGGTTGGAGACGTTTGTTTTGACATTAACCCTAATTTTAACTTTTCTTATTTTATTTTTATTTTTTAAATAAGAAGTTAATATATTATATGTTTCGTTAGAACTCAAATTGTATTGTTATTTTTAGGGGAGTTTTTTACCTAACCCCTGTAATAATGAAAAATTAGACACACTCCCATAAAATGTGACAAAACGCCACTCTCCATTAAAAAAAACTCCATTAGTTTGTATTTCAACTTAATCTCCTGCTATATTTGGGACGAAAATGCCCTGCTTCCGAGGGTTGTGTCAAAAGACAACATTATTACAGGGGTTAAGTCCAAAAAGCCCTTTTTAAAAAAAAAATTGTACCTGTACTAAAAAAAATACAATGCGTGTTTTTTTAACCCTAATTAAAAAAGTCATAAACATTACATAAATATTGAAATTCAAATAAAATTTATACACATAATATTTAAAGAAAAATATTTTTATATAATAATTTTTTATATAAAATTTTACATTATTATTAAAAATAGTATTTTTTTTTAAATTTAATATAAAAAATATTTTACTATTTTTTTAAAAGGTACATTAATTAAAATAACTTTCAACTATCTTTTTAAAATAAAATATATGTGTTTTTTTAAATGTAAGTATTTAAAAAACTATATTAACTATTTTTTTTTAATTGTACGGGTTTTTACACAAGTTTTATAATAAATGTACTTTTTTATATAAAATATTGTATATTAATTATAACTATTTTCAACTATTTTCTTAAATGTACCTATTTTCTTTATAACTCTACATATTAAAAAAATGTTTTAACTTTTCTTAAAATAGTTTAAAATATTTTTTTAAACACGTACATTTAAAATCATTAAAAACACGGGTTATTTAAAAAAAAACTGTTTAGATAGTTTTTTTTTAATACGTACTGTTTAAAAAAAAGGACAGTTTGACTTAAGACCCATTTTTTAATGTCTAATTTAAGTTATCCCCTCGTTTTCATAATCTTTTGACGTTGCGCCAACATAGGGGGATAAGTCGAATTTGACATTATTAACAATTGGTAATGTCAAATAAATTCTTAGAGTTAAGCCCTATTTTTATGCAATATTTTGGGATAACCCCTCATGGAGGGGGTGTATCATAGATATAAACAAAGTTAGAGTTAAGTAAAAAAAAGTTCTTAAACCAGAAACACGTACAGTTTAAAAACAAAATCATTGAAAATAGTTTTAATTAATGTACAATTCTTAAAAATATATCTTTTTTTAAAACATGCACAGTTAAAGAAAAAACATACATTTTGTTCAGAAAAACACTTGAAAATAGTTTAGACTAATGTGGATTTTTTTTAAAAAGAAATAATTAAAATAATTTTTCTAAACATGCCGAGTTTTAAAAAAGTACATTTTTTTAAAAACATTTGAAAATAATTTTAATTAATGTAAAGTTTTTTATATTAAAAAGTTAACGAAATGTACTTTTTTAAATAAAAATTACATTTTTATAAAAAAAATATGTTAAAATAATTTTTTAAAAAAAGAAACATTGCACAATTGTTTAAATTTTTATTTTTAAAAACACGTACATTTTTTGTTTTAAAAAAATGACTTTTATTTAACCCTTTTAATGTCGTATTTTGATATAATCTTCGGAAGAAGAAGTACATTTTCATTCAAACTATAATAGGGGATTAAGTCAAAATACAAATTAATTTAATTTTTTTTAATCTTACAAGATGTTAAATAACTGATTCCCATGTAAAATTGCAAGTGTCCAGGCTTAAACATTGCGATGGTCGCCAGTGGCGAATCCAAGATTTTTGGTCAAGGGGGGAGAATGTTTCGAGTGGTGTTGGGGGTTCGGCGGCGGGGGTCCCTGAGGCGATTTGTTTTGGGATTATTTCGAGTTTAATACAAATTATAGATTTACAATGCCCAAACAACTACTCTCAATAATTATTAATAATACTTAATTAATTTCAATAAATAAACAACGCTTAATAGATATACACAATACCCAAATTTTAGTAATGATACCGATTGAATTTTGTTTAATATACAGTATGAAAATAAATTAACTCAACTAGCACCGTTAAGGTTCAACCCAAGCACACATGATGGAACAAAAACAGCTTTATGAAGACCTCATTGAATCTCTACAAAATTATGTCGTGGGTTGAAGAACATATGAATATGAACAAGTCCCTCACCGTCCCCATTTGATTTCTTTAGGAACCAATTAATATTCAACACCTAAAAACACTAGCAAACAAGTAGTGAAAAATAAAATTAAAAAAGAAAGATATAAAAGTAAGATTTTATAGATCTAGAAGTAGAGAACTGTACCTAGAGTTGGGCGGTGAAAGAGAGAGAATTGAGATTATTGGAGAGAAAAACTTTGGCTCGTATCCAGTGGCGGAGCCACATTGAACCAGAACATGTAATTTCCAATATTTATTTATTTATTATTTTTTTATGTACATCTATCAGTAAGGGTATTAAATGAAAAAAAAAATTGACAACAAAACCTCCCTTTCACCGTAAAAAGAAATGTCCCTAAATTTTATACCCATCTTCCCTCTTTGCTTTGCTCTCTCTATTCTCTCTTCTTCTCTTCCTATTTTGTTGAGTTAAACTTAAATCGCTTTCTCTACACCAAATAAAGGTATGTTTTTCAATCTCTCTCCATTTTATTTAGAGTTTATATATTTATCATTCCTTTTACTTTTAAAATTTTTTTAGTAAATATTCATTGTTAGGATTTGTTAAAATTTTGTGTAGCAAAAATTATTGTTAGATGATTATTTTTTTGTATAAATGTTGTTATTGGTTTGTAGTAATTATTTGCTCTCCATAACATAATTTTACATCTAACTCAAAATATATATCCAGTTATGTAGAGATTTTTTTTTGCTGTCATTGTTGAATTTTATCTATTTGCATTTATTGTTGAATTTTTTATTGGTTTATCCATGTGCTTTTACATCTAACATACTTATTCATTGTTAGATGTTAAAGAAGGGCACTTTGCTCTCCATAATTGAAAATATATATCTCCTTTTGATGTTGAAAATAAAAGAAAGAAGGCTCCTCCACTGATTGAAAATATATATCTGCTTTTGTTGTTGATTTTTTTTTGTATAAATCAATATTTTACACCTAATCAAAATATATATTCTGAAAATGTTATTGAATTTTTTTTATCCAATTATGGAGAGATTTTTTAAAAGGGCTCGTGAAGACTCAGTCGAAGCGCCATGTTATTTTCTATACAATTAAAAGATTATTATAAGTATTCAAAAAAAATCGGAGGCTACAACCCCCAAACCCCCGTAAATTATCCTTTCGTGTCGAGGCCACCAATTATTCCTGGCGCCGCCACTGTCTGTATGTGTACCTAAACAACTGGATTAATCATAATTTTTTTTTCAAATTTAAACTGAAACGACCGCGCACGGCGTCATTAGGTGAATCCACCCTTGATGATCGCAATCGTCAGTCAATATCGAACACTACTATTTTCTTCATTTCAAATTGATGTTAAGTACAATGTTGAAACTTTGTCAAAACAAATCCACCAAATTTATCATTAGAAAGAAAATAATATTTTAATGGGACATATACCAAATAGTTCCTCGGATATTTTTTAATACCCATTTAGTCCAAACTTTTTTATTTTGCCTCAAAAAGTCCTTTGCCACATATTTTGGAGAGGAAGTGCCGCTGGCGCGGACCTCTAAAAATAAGAGGATATTGAGTGCTTGAGGGACTAAATGGGTTAAACTAAAAATATGTGTCATTTTAAAAAAATATATATTTATAGTAGGAACTATTTAATAATTAACCCTATTTTAAATTATATCCTTTACTTAAACGAACCGTATCACTTTAAATCGCTTATTCTTTGCAGTTATTTGTTGATTACAAGTAAATGCTTACATATTTATATAGCGTGTGATATGAATAGCAGTTGACATTTAAACACGAGTGCAGTACATTACTATTTTATCATTGAGAAACAATTTTTTTATTTTTTATTTTCATATATGAAAGATATATTATTTATTTATATAAGTTAAAATACGTTGATAAACTGGGGAGCTTTTCAATGGAATAAAATCAAACAGGTCCAAACAATCAGATGTATTTAAATGATAGGTCAGTTTGTGAGCTCCTAGGAATTGGACATATAGTATAATGCACCTAACCACATGGACGGCCCTAGTTATGGCGGCCCATAATGTGCCCTAACTTGGCCCACGTGTCCACCAACATCATATCTGTCGGCGCGTCCATAGCATAGCAACGGTCCACGTTTCTAACTAATACACTTGAATCATCACTACTGTCTTCAATTCAAATATTAATTAAATCCTGCCCGTTCACGTGTGATTGTAAAAAGGAGGATTATTATTTTACCTCAAAGCAAATCGGGAAAAATTTTGTCTCAATAAAATTTAATATGACTAAATTTAAAGGTTAATGTCAAAATGATTCACTCCCGCGATAAATATCTCAAAAAAATCATCTCAAATTTTTTTTCAAATCGATGCAGAAATTATGATAAATTTGAAAAAAAAACACTTATACGAAAAAGAGCGGGTAAAGATTTTTCAAATGTCTCGTAATTTTTGGGTTGATTTGAAAAATCTTTTATTTTTTTTTTGAAAATATCGTAGTTGGAGCAAACTACTTTATAAATTTCTATAAATTTCATCACCTCATGTATGTATACTTCATATGTCATTGCAGTTATGTAACCAATTCATATTTATTATAAAATATCACGTATACATTACAGAAAATCTTGTATATGAAACCAAAATCTAAAAAATTTCTAAAATTTATTTATATGTTATAAAATAAATCATGCATATACTCCATAGTGTTACTCAATGACTTCATCAACAACACAAAATCTCTCTCTCTCTCTCTCTCTCTCTCCTTAGAGAGATGGGGCTTGTTTGTCAATTAATATGATTCTCAGTATCGACACAATATATATCAGATTTTAATAGGCCAAATTTGAATTCAAATCAAATAATTTAATAATAATAGAATCCAATCAAACACCAATTATTTAATAAGTCTGACATAAAAATAAATATCTCCAATCAATATAAAAGAAATAAATTTCGGGCTTATTCTCAAACAATAATCCCAAATAAAATAAGTAACTGGAGGTGAAAAGCACCTAAGTTAGAATCAATAGATCTGAAATGTCTGAGGAGTAAAATGAGAATGCAAGGCTGCTACGTTAACAGTCCGCTATCTCTCTCTAGGAACACCTGGGGAGAAAATATTTAAATTTGGATCAGAGCTCTAGATGTGCAAGAATTTACTTAATTAATTTAAAATGCAATAAATACAGTCGATATATCTCCCATCACCACTCGCATGCGATTAACATCTCACCCCTCATCTAGGTGTGATATTTCCTACATCCAAACAAGTCCCGAAATGAAATGTGACCACCGTGCCAATATATTATAAAATGAATTAGTTATAGTCAATTTCTAATACGAAGCCGACTATAATCAATATCAATGCCCGAAGTATCCCAGTTTTATTTATATCATATAAGTGACATAAATATCTATTATGCACAAAATAGTAAGCGTCTATAAGTTATGTCAACATCCTTAGACAAATTAATTAATCTCTTTCAATTTGGATAATTCATATATATATATATATATATATATATATATATATATATATGTATGTCATTTCATTTACGTGACACTCAAAGGTATCTATCAGTGGTGTGTCGTTCGTACTCTATCGACAAGTCTGAAGGAATCTCTATCCAATTCAAACATTACAAAATACACATAAGTGGGGCGGTCCCTACGCAGTATACTAGTTCATCCTTCATCAGTAGTAGCATCTCCCTCTATTAGCACAATGGGTGCCGCTGGATTTTTTACCATACATCCAGTCCATTTACATCTCCCCCAATATTCTGTATTGGTGGCCCCGCATGACTGGTTCATTTACGATCAAAGAGACATAAAATTGGCTTAATTTTGTCGAGTATGCCCAATATAGTCCGACGTTATCGACTGTGGAGAAGTTTGATTCCCCCGAAGCTTTAAATCTTCCTCTGGTTCCTTCTTCACCAGGCATTGCCCACGGCGGACCGCCTATTTTACTATCACAAACTTCCCTTGCCATTGTCTTTGTTCCCTATGTGAGTCAGTGGACAGTATCTCCCACATTTATATTATATGCCATGCTTTCTTCCAACTCCATATGCTTAATGTTTTGGTAGACATTTCGACTATCTCTCTTCTTAAGCAATTATCTGAACTACGACATCCATCGAATGCTAATTACCAGTCGCTATGGCCGTTGTTTCTTCTCTAGATCCTTTGGAATGCTCAGAATGAGGCCATTTTCAGGCATAAACCCATTACCAAGCCGTTGTTCCTACATACTCTCTCCAACCAGATATTACAGTTCCTCATTGTCGAACCCACCCCCCGATTCAGCCCGCTCATGCCTTATAGGGACATTAATATAGTCTGGAACTGTCCTCTGTCGCCTTTCGTTAAGTGCAATACGGATGGTGCGAAATCCCATGTAACGGGACATGCTTTTGTTAGTGGTATCCTTCGTAACTCTCAAGGATCATTTATTTGTGCTTTTAAAAAAACATAGGGTACGCGTCTTCAGTACTTGCAAAAATCTGGGCCATCAAAACTTGTTTAGACCTGACATATCATAGGCATTAAATGTATTGAAGTTGAAACTAATTGTCAAATTGTATTTCATATGATTTACAAGAACACAACCCAGAGCCCGGCTCATAGTCCCTCTGTTTATGTTTTCGTGAAGCTAATGTGTGTGGTGATGCTCTTGCTGTTGCCTCAGTGTTGTGTCTGTTTTTTTTTCCGAACATTTGTTCAACTTCAGCATTTTCTGTCTATGTTTTTGTTTAGTGATGTTTCCAATAGTACTAGAATTAGGCATGCAACGAGGGACATCACATGTAAAATACTCATCCTTTGAATAAAGCTTATATATTGGCCAAAAAAAGTTATAAGGCAAAAGGAATAAATCCAAATATTTCAAAATTATCATTTTTCGTCAAAGTTTTGAAGGTTACAATGAAACAAGTATTAAGATGGTTTAAAAATATTTTTTACAACAAAAATGATCAAAGAATTGAATCAAAGTATGCCCTCTTGTTTTTACTATTTATGCACATTTATGAAAAATATGAAATTGCATATTAGAGTTTAATTAAATTAATAAATTAATGATTAATATTGTGGTTTTGTTAAGAATGATTTTGGTGGTGTGTGTGTGTGTGTGTGTGTTAAGTTTTCATGAAGAGTCGTGCTATGAGTCGCAGATAAATCCCTCAAAACCTTTCTCAAAAGTTAAATTTTTTTGCGTCCTGACGAGAACCATACCACAAGGCAAAACTTAATAGGTAAGTGAGAAAATAAATGGAATTCACCTCACTTTTGAGGGAAATTTTGGTGAATATTTTGATACCCATATCATTATTCTTTCATCAATAGAAAATGGGATTGAAGCTACATATCAACCAAATCAATTTCATTCCCAGATTTGCGTATCCACACTACTTTACAATTACGTTGATTTGAGATTTTAGGAATCTCGTCGTTTATGGATGAGAGCATCTTGAAGCAACGTAAAACCGATCAGTTGGGGATTAAAAATCGAATACAGTTGGGTACCACATTTTGTCCTCCTTAGAGCATCCACAATGGGGATATAAAATGCCAAGAGAATTTATAAGTTTGCAAACTGGGACGCTTACAATGGTGGGTGTAACTGAACAAATTATGTATCTCGATTTGTAATGGTTCCGCAAAGATACATATTGACTGCTGAATTTGTAAAGGGTTCCTACGAACTTCCTACGAACAAATAAAGTTCGTAGGAAGGGTAAATAATTTTTTTATCATATATTTGGGTTTTGACGAACAAAAATAGTCCGTATAAACTTCCTACGAACTAATGTTGTTCGTAAGAAATATTTTTATATTTCCTACGAACAACATTAGTTCGTAGGAAGTTATTTTGCCAATTCTTACTTCTTACTATTACAGAGTATAAGCATAAGAAAAGGTAAAACTCCCTTTATAATGTGTAAACTTACCTTTCATCCCCCTCCCAGTACGGATGGTCTTAGGATGCAACCATTTATTAATATTTGGGATTTACTTCCTTTCATGAGTTTGTAAATTCAGACTCGGTTTGGCTTTGTTATTGTTCTTTTGAGTCTGTTGGGTTATTCTAAGTACTGGTAGTATTTTTTTTTTTTAAAGAGGTCCCGTATTAGCATTGTATGAATTTTAGTTTGATTTTAATGAAAGTCTTTGAATAATGTTTGTAATTATATTTCACGTGAAACATGCTACATGTAAGATAAAACAGGCCATAAATACAATAGTTTTATTAACAACTTTCAAATATTATTCGGGCCTAACCTAAAATTGATAAAAACTGATAAGTTTCCCAATTTTTTTTTTTTTTTTTGTAAAATACGCCATTTTGTGTATATTAATATAAAAAAATGGATCCTAAACACATATGTTATAACAAATTGATTATCGATGGTATTACATGATCGTTCACTTAGCACATGCTCGGAGCTATCTCACTAAGTGCTTATATTTTCTTTAGTTTTGTTAATTAATAATAAGTCAATTCTAAAATATTTTTTTTAAAAGTTGGAAAAAGGATGTTTTTAAGTAGCTGAAAAATGTTAAGCTCTCTGGAAATGAAAAAGAATGACTAAGGTACTTTTGGGGGGGAAATATGAAAAAGAATTAGTAACTGAAATTTTTAATTGCAGCTATGTCAAACGGTTTTATTTTATTTTTTATTACTTTAGATGTAATTTTGAATACTTGATATATAAAATTAGTCAAGCAATTTCCTTTGTTTTTTTGAGGAATTTAGTTTTATTTCCTTACTAAGCTTCTGGGGACGTTTTTTCAGTGTCACAAATTAAACATCACTTTTTAATAAACATTTCAAAGGTAGTTTTTACATAGGAATAATTACTTCATGATTTATTTTTGGTTTATAATACTTACAATTCCCCAAAAAGAAATAATTACTTAAAGTTAACTTTAAAATACTTAAGAGTTTGCTTAATTTAATGGCCGACATTTGTGGATGAGTGGTGTGTTTTGATTGGTTGCCTTGGCGTCGTCCCTGTCATAACACGGGTCCTTAAAGTGTTCTGTCTTTGACGCGTGGACACGTGTTGAGGTGTTTTAATTGGTTTTGGGCTTGGCCGGGTGTTGTCTCTTCGGCCTTGTATATCTGATTAATTGGGCCTGAGTTCATTTTGCTTGGGTTGGTCTTTTTTTGGGATGTTGATTATTTATTGTGTCCTTTACCAGGCAGGCCTGCGTGCCCCATGTGTTCTTTGAGCACTTTTGTTTGCCTTGGTCTTGTTAGTCAGTTTGGGCAGAGTTTTGTATATGTTCTTTTGGGCTTTTGCTTTTCACTAAAAAAACAAAAAACAAAAAACAAAAAAAATGAGCTATAGGGTATATTTGTTTTGGTATACTTTCGTCTCAAACACTCGGGCATCATCTATCATCATTTGAAAGCGAGGTATTTATACATGAATTACAATGATTTCAAAAATCAAACATCATTACAAAACGAGATTAATATAAGTTCATACAAAAATAAATTGTTATCATTAATTTCAACAACATTAATTTAATTGATAAGCATTAATTTGAACAACATTAAATTCAATAACTCCATGCCCAAAAATTAATGGCTACAAATCAATAACAACAACATTTATAATAATATTAAAAGAGGTAAAGCAAAAAATAAGCATATTTTCATAATTTCAACGAACCCTAACAATGAATATTTGCTACACAAAATTTCAACAAATCGTAACAAACCCTAACAATGAATATTTGCTAGAAAAAAGGGAGAAAAAGTTAGAGGAAGAACAATTATATAATAAACCTTATATAAAATGGAGAGAGATTGAAGAAGAAACCTTGATTTAGTGTGGAGATTTAACTCAACTAATTGGAAGAGAAGAAAAGAGAATAAGGAGAGCAAAGAGTGAAAAGGTGTTTAATTTTGGGGGATTCTGTTTCGATCGTGATATATGTGAAGTGTTTTTTTTTTTTTGATTTTTTTCCATTTATGCCCTTACTAGTATATGTGTATATATTAAAAAAGGGCGGAGGGAGGGGGAGGGGGGGTACCGGAGCTAATCTGGGCATGTATCTAGGTCAGTTGCAAAGTGACTCCGCCACTATGCATATGTGTTACTTTTGAAAAATTTGTGACTGTGCCTTCAGACATGAGTTACTCATAATATGCATTGCAAAGTAATAATAATAATAATAATAATAATAATAATAATAATAATATATGAATTTTATTTAAGTATCTACTCAAAATTTGAAAATATTAATAAATGCAAAGTCAATTCTAGGATTAAATATGGAAGAAGACGTACTATTGCAAAATAAAAATTGGGGAGGATCATATAGGGATAGGGATTAACTTCATGTTGATGTTGTTCTCTATGTAAAACACATCTCTATAGCGTTGTTTTTTGGTTAAATTGTTTGGATTCACTTTAAAGTAAAACATTTTTTATCAAGAAAGCTCGACCTTTCATTTTAAAGTGAATTTTCACAATTGTACCACATAACTATAGTAGTTTCAAGTTAATTTGACATTTTATTTAAGAAAGTGATAAGAATATTAATATATCATGTAGAGTCGTGATACAACTTTAAAGGAGCTAATTCCAAATTGTTTATGTGGTGATTTACAATGCAGGATCAGAATTATGTAACATTGATATTATTATCTTATTAGTTTGATGCACTATTATTGGTATAAAATATACAATTTTCATTCATTTTTAAAATTAATTTTTAATTGCTAAATTGATAATAAATAAATCTGAAATTTACTTTTTTTTTTTTTTAAATTGCCATTGAAAAGGATATTTAAATTCCAGAAATAATAAATAATTAAAAAAACATCCATTTTTTGATCGGTTTGAAACAAAGGCTTATTGCTAGGTCCAATTCTTCACGAGTCTCTCTTGTGGCCATTTGGAACCTTGTTGTATGGGTGTGTTTAAAATAGGCAGCTTTTGTATCCACCCTGTAATTTTATCTATTCACCCCAAAATAGTTGGGATGGTAAGAAATGAGATATCCCATTTAAACCAGTACATTTAAATCTTTTTAAACATTACGTAACTAGGTGAAGAAAAAAAATATAACTAAACCTCATGCATATAACTAACAAATGTAACTCACTTTTTCGGGGGGGGGGGGGGAGGGGGGTCGGACAACAAGAATGAAGATTATCTCAAAAACGTATTTCAGAGGATTTTATTAGTAGACAATTATTAGTTATCTCGGATATTTTTTAAACTAGTTCGTGGGGGGGTATTGTCGGACAACAAGAATGAAGATTATCTCAAAAACGTATTTCAGAGGATTTTATTAATAGACAATTATTAGTTATCTCGGATATTTTTTAAACTAGTTCGTAAATATTAGTGTTTTTGAATACTAGAACCTTGGTTATAAGTAGGGGTGTTTTTTTTTTCTTTTCTTTCTGAACTTCCGTTTTTTCTGATTTTTCCGATCCGATTTTTCGAACCTGTGCTGATACAATTTTTTCGAATTATTTTTGATTTTTTTCGAATTATTTTTCGATTTCCATTTTTTTCGATTGTTTGAAACTTTCTCATATCACACATCAGTTAGGAGAGGATGATGATTCCAAAATAGTGCTCTATAAAAGGAGATTCTTCTCCAAACCTCTATATAAATAAAAAAAAAAGAATCGAATCCTCTTGTATTTACATGTTTGGTCAAACTTTTTTCTTTGTTTATTTAAAATGAGAATTTCGAGTAATCGAAAATCTTAAATTTATTTTTTTCAAAATTTTGGAATATCCAAAATTTCAAAAATTTTAGTATATTTTGTGATTTTCCAATTTTTGTCGATTTTTCCGAATTTGGATTTTTTTTTTAATTTTTCGAAAAAATTGGATAGAAAATTGGAATAATTATTTTATTTCGAAAAAAATCAAATTTTTTTTCGAAGAGGCAATGTTTGATCCGATCTGGTCGAAACACGGCATAGTTTTAAGAATTTAGTGGTTACATTTTTCATCATTACGTTATTATTATTTTGTAGAATGTTGATTAAAAGTATATTTTTACTATCATTATTTTAATTTTTTGTATTTAATTTTTTTCGTATATTGTACAAGAGTTGCAAGGGGGAAAAAACAAAAAAAGGTAGAGCAAAACTAAATGTACTAATCAATGTCCAAAATAAAAAGAAATAAGAAAGAAAACAAGAGGAAGCAAAAAAATGAAAAAAATAAAAAAAGCAAGTTTGTTAAAAAAGTGAAAAGTATCAAAGATGAATAATACATATACAAATAAAAGAGGAAAAAAATCGTTTAGGGTGTGTTTGATACCATGACAAATGGTAGACAAATGCAAATAAATTGGCAAATATGGTATTTGCCTACAATTTGGTGTGTTTGATAGCAAAATTTGCCTACAAGTTATTTGCCAATGTACAACACCTCCTATGCATAACATGGTGGCAAATTTTGCTTTGCTATATGGGTAAGAAATATTTGCCAACAAATTTGCTAACTTCTTAAATGCTTTTATTTTAAAAAATAATTTAAAAACTGTTTTAAATAATTAAAAAAACTGTTTTAAATTAAAATATGTTTTAATGTAAAAACTGTTTTAATGTAAAAATTTGTTTTCATGTAAAAACTGTTTTAATGTAAAAAATTAAAAAAAAATTAAATGTGTAAACTGTTTAATATAAAAAATTGTTTTAATGTAAAAACTGTTTTAATGTAAAAAAATTTGCTCAGGTGTAAAAACTGTTTTTCCATGAAAACTGTTTTAATGTAAAAAAATGTTTTAATGTAAAAACTGTTTTAATGTAAAAAATTAAAAACTGTTTTAATAAATAATTTGGGGTAAAAACTTTTTTTATATATAGTTTGTTACTTTTTTAATAAATAAAAACGGGAAGTAAAAAGAAAAGAAAAAACTATTTTTTTATTAAATAAAACTGTTTTAATGTAAAAATTTAAAAATTGTTTTAATGTGAACACTGTTTTAATATAAAAAATTGTTTTTTCGTAAAAACTGTTTTAATGTAAAAAATTTTTTTTTCTTAAAAACTGTTTAAATGTAAAAAATTAAAAACTGTTTTAATGTAAAAACTGTTTTAATATAAAAACTGTTTTAATGTAAAAAAATTAAAAACTGTTTTAATGTAAAAACTATTTTTAATAAATAATTTTGGGGTTAAAAAACTTTTTTTTATATATAGTTTGTAACTTTTTTAATAAATAAAAACGAGAAGTAAAAAGAAAAGAAAAAATTGTTTTTTTATTAAATAAAATTTGGGACGGAAAAAAAAAAAAAAAAATATTATTATATACGATAACATGGACAAAAATGTGTTAATAAAATGTTTTGCCTAAAAAACTTGTTTTACCTCATTTGATGTTTGATAGCCTAATGTGAGAAAAAAATATTTGTCTTGGCAAAATTTGCCATTTTGCCATGCCAACACTTTTGCCCAATTTGTATCAAACGGACCCTTATAGTGTTTGCACGTATATTAAAAGTATATTTTATATTTTATTTTAACCACATAAATATGGAGTGAACTAAACAATTAAGGTATATTAAAATTAGAGTAATTAAATAAAATTAAGGAGTTAAAATAAAACCTCCTTAAAATATTGGCTCCATGAATGGTGCAACATCAACTATTGTCCTACCATTGTTTCTGTAAACGATGCCTTTGATTGACATTAGATTTGTCTTCATGTAAAGTGATTCTTTTTAGTGCTTAGTTTTGTAGTTCTATATTTATTTATTTCAATTGTTATATGAAAACATTAGTTGTAAATATGACACATATTTCATCTTTTTCTCTTTTTCTTTACGCATATGTTTTCATTATCCACCAAAAATAGGGTTCTATAAACAAAATTTGGAAAAACAAGAAAACATCTCACCTAGTCGTAGTCATGAATCGTTTATCAATTGAGTTTTATACTTTGTAGCCAAATACAACTTAATAATATTCATTAAAATGGTCATTCACTCTCAAAATATGGAAAGTTTGAAATTTCCCATAATAATTTATATGAACATTTACATGAAAAAAACGATAGGGGCATTAGCTAATAAACATAAAAGCCTATTTATATATGGTCAGTTCAAGCAATAATCTTATTGGTATTTTAAACTCATAAACCTTTTAATTGATTAACGATATGTCCAAACGATGCAGTTACACTTATTAATGTAGATACAATTACACTTATTAATATAGGTACAATTACAATTGTAACTCTATTTACATTAATAAGTGGAATTATATTTACATTAATATGTGTGATTGTATCTATATTCATGTATCTACATTAATAATTCTAACACATGTGGACTTATTGAAAAAACTATTTTTAGCTTGTCTTTATCGTTAATTTCTATAAAGTCTAAGAATTTATCACCACGTTTCTCAAAAAAATATTAGGAGATTGCAAACAAGCCTAGTAGATTTTCACCGATCCACAACTAATATGATCACATATTGAATTCAAAAATGTTGATTTTTTTTTTATTGAGTTTAGTTGTTTTTCTAACAATTAAATAAATCATCTTATGATGCAGACTTATTAATTAAAGGGTTCGTCACATTTTTATTCTTCAACTTTGTCTCTATTTTCATTTCTCTAACCATACTTTCAATTTCTAAACTTAACCTCTAGCAATTATTGAAACAGTTTAAATTACCACCTAAGTAGCCCTTTTTATAACTTTAGAAGTGATATTTATTTACTAAATAGCCATCTTATATTGGATTTGACAAAAATACCCTCACTAGCCATGCACATAACCATATTTCCATAAAAAACATTAACACCTTTAGGATTAGGGGGTAACTTAGGTCATTTTAATGAGTTGAGAGGGTTAAGTCTAGAAAATAAAAATAATAGTGAAAAAGTGATATTGGGGGCAAAGTTGGAGACGACAAAAATGTAAACAATCCTTAATTAAATGATTTCAATACAATCTTGAATGAGTCTATGAGTTCCAGTTTTTTTATTTTTATTTTTTATCATACCAAGTGGTGTCCGACAGCTTTAAGCGCACCTCGACTAATCAACGTTCGCAGTTCGTGGCTTCCGTTGACAAAGCATTATTTTGACAGTGTCGAGGATCGAACTGGGGACCAAACTCAATTTACCTCCAAGACTGTCCCAATGACAGTCTTATACCACTGGTCAAGAGCTTGGTTACTTCTAATTCATTTTTTAGCCTCTTAATAGGATATTAGTATGAGTTATTTGTTTTCCTATTTCATCAAATGAATTAAATATAAGATTCAATATGTAAAATATGAAAGATAAACATGATACATTGCATGTTCTTAATTTTACTCTACACTAAATAAAGAAATGTACATGCAAACATGCTGATACGTAGTTGACTAGAGGCATATATATATATAAGGAAAATATTGTGATAAATTCTTAGACTCTTTAGAAATTAATAATAAAAAAAAGCTAAAAACAGTTTTTACAATAAATTCACGTGTATTACAATTATTAATATTGATACATGAATATATATACAATTACATTTATTAATGTAAATGTAGTTAGACTTATTATTGCGAGTGTAATTATATCTACATTAATAAGTATAATTGTATCTACATTAATAAGTGTAACCGTATCGTTTGGACTTATCGTTAATTAATTAAAAAGTTTATGAGTTTAAGATACCTACAAGATTAACGATTAGACTAATCATATATAAATAAACTTTTAAGGAATTTATCGGCAAATGCACATTTATATAATTCCAAGTTTTGTTCTAAAGTTTTTTTTTTTGTTATGAAGGGTAATCCTGGGCCGCTTACGCGTACCTCAGACTAATCCCTCCACTCCGAACAAGGCTTGGAAAATAGACATTTAATCCCCGTGGTTCGTGGCTCCAAGACGCATCTGTTACATTTCGAACCTGAAATACCTGAGTTAACAGCTACACTCGATTATCAACTTGAAGAACCCTTGGAGTTAGGGTTGTCAATGGACCGGGTCTGGACCCGGACCCGATCCGGACCCGACCAGAATTAACGGATCTGAGCAAATTTTATAGACCCGATTATCCGATTACCCGATTACCTGATTACCCGATTAGTTAATGGACCGCATCTGGATATACATGACTCCGATCCGATAAGGACCCGACCCGAATGTGTATATATATAATATAATAAATATATATTTATATATAATATTATATATATATATAGTCTTACATATAGTTACTAAATATATATATAACTAACTTATATATATATATAACAGTTTTACATACATATATACATACATATATATAACAGTTATATATATATATATATATATAAGTTATATATAAAAACAGTTTTACATACATATATATATATATATATATATATATATATAAGTTACATATTTATATAAAAACAGTTTTACATACATATATATATATATATATGTGTGTTGATACCAAAATTAATATGCTGATGTGGACGAATCATACGAAGACACTTGTCAAATCTACGTGGTACAATAACAACGAGGAAGTTCATTTTCCCGACCAACTCATGTTCTATAACAAGGATACACCGAGGAACTCCAGTGCCCCGAGGTACTCTAGCGCTCCGAGGAACTCTTGAGCGACGAGCAACTAAGGCGGTCCGAACTGCATCTCGGTCGTATTATTAATTGCCAGAATATCATCAGTTCAACCATTCATTGAATATTTATCATCTTGACGCACACGCTGCATTAAATGTATTACCCTTTCATATGTATATCATTTAATGTATCAACCCATTCATGTACAGCCTAAATACTACAAATACCTGGTATCACCCTCATTCAAGGGGGAGGGAAATTCTTGAGAGAACTTGTAATCAAGAATTCTGAAAACACTCAGCAATAACATAACAGTGGACGTAGGCTTTATTCCTAGCCGAACCACTTTAAAAATCTTTGTCTTATTTATTTATCTGTGATTGAATAATTAGAGCAATATAGTTTTTTACATCAACAGATTGGCGCCGTCTGTGGGAAGCGACTATTGCTATCGTTTTTCACCAAATATCATTTATCATCAATGGCAGATAATCCAGAATCCAGTAATCGAAATGCTGGAAATATTGGAAATCCTCCAAATCCATCTGCACCTCCAGATCTGGCTGGAATTATGACGAATCTGGCTGAAGGACAAACCGCCATGCAAGAAACAATGAGGCAACTCATTCAAACTCTTCACGACGGTGCACCTACCCATTCAAGGCAAAGGAGTGATCGTGGGCAATCGCGATCCAGGCGTACTGGGTCATATCGTAATGAAGAATCTAATGATTTTTCTTATCAACCTGGGCAAACTTCATCGATTCGGGCTACGGATACAGATCAACGTATCACCTTCTCTCCGGAGAGAACTAGCGCCTTGGAAAGATTAAGCAGGGCATCTCCTTTCAGTCGGTTAGGACCAAGGAGAAATATGAGTCCACCTAGAGCCCCATCGAGAAGCTTTCGACCACCATCAGGTTTGAGAGAAGGATCAGCCCAATCAAGACCAGCTACTCGTCGAGATAGATCTCAGGAAGCTACGTCAGAACAATCAATTGCTCGGACTAAGCATCCCGAAGAAGGAAATGAATCATGGAATGGTTCCATTCAGCGATTGGAGGATAGACTTGGAGAAATGGCTAAAGAAAGGAATCCCTTACAGAGAACTTTTGTTCAAGGAACACCTTTTGTGCAGGCCATTGTGAATTTTCCTACACCATCTAAATTCAAAGCACCCGTAGTTACCCCTAAGTATGATGGAAAGACAGATCTTGTTCTTCATATAGAACAATACCAAGCTGCTGCCGACATATATGCCGTCCCTGATGAGATGAGATGTAGAGCATTCTCGGGAACTCTTACCGGGTCTGCACAGATATGGTACAACAATCTTCCTCGGGGTAAGATTTTGACTTTTATTCAATTGGCCGAGTTGTTCATTGGCAATTTTTGTTTTGGAGCAAAGCCGGTAAAGCGAGTAGCACACTTGCTAAGTGTTAGACAAAAATCAGGTGAAAGTACTAGAGATTACATAACTCGTTTTAATAACGAGAAGTTGGAAGTCATAGATTACGAAGAAAAGACAGCGATCACTGCTTTGATGAGTGGTTTGCTGCCTAATAAGTTATATTACACTTTGGCCAAAGATCCACCTAAAACTATGTCGGAGTTGATGGCGAAAGCGGCCAAAATCATGAATGCCGAGGAGGCGATGGCTGCGAAGAAGAATATGGATAAAGAAACCAAGGTTGAGGTTGATAAATCTAAAAAGAAAGAGCAAAAAGGTAATGGTAGAGACAAGCACTCCAAGAATAATAGGACGTCATGGGAAGTCCTAAAGAAGTACGACAATTATACTCCATTGAAAATGGGTATTAATCATGTCTTGGAAGAAATCAAGAATAGCGAGGATATCAAGTGGCCAGATAAACTGAGGACAAATCCTGATCTGAGGAATAAGGCCAAATATTGCGAGTTTCATAAAGATCATGGCCATACGACCAAAAATTGCATAGCCCTTCAGAACGAGATTGAAACGCTCATACGAAGAGGAAAATTGTCAAAATATGTAGATCGCAGGGATAAGAGGAAGAATGATGATAGAACTAGAGAGAGATCTAGATCTCCTCGTCGTGCAGAGGAGAAAAAGAAGAGGGACCACGAAGATGATCCAGATGATGACCCCGATCTTCCCAAGAAGCCAAGGCAGCCTGAACGAGAGGTATTTTCCATACGTTTTGGGTCATTTGATTGTAATGTTATTACAGGAGGAGGAGACCTTACTGCAGAAAGAAAAGCTTACCTCGGAGAGGCTCAAGCTTGTTCATATATTCAGCGAATAAACCTGGTCGAGGATGATCGTCCGAGGAAGGTAAACAAAGAGAAGCTAGTTATTGGTTTTTCAAAAAACGACCTGGCAGGTGTTCTTTACCCTCATGACGATCCTTTGGTGATCAAAATGAGGATGAAGGATGTGGTCATTTCAAGGGTGTTGGTAGACAACGGTAGTTCGGCAGACATCATGTACTATTCATGCTTTGATAGCTTGAATTTGAAATTATCTCAATTGGAACCTTATCACAGACCCCTTCTGGGTTTTGCTGGGGAGAAAGTTTTTCCACTTGGGACGATCAAGTTGGATATACTCATTGGAATTTGGCCTGCTTGTCGAACAGAAAGAATACGCTTCTTTGTGATGGATAAGAATGTGCAGTCAGCCTACAACATCATCATGGGAAGAGTTGGATTGAAGAAGTTCGAAGCAGTTCCATCTACAGTACATCAGTGTTTGAAATTCCCAACAAATTTTGGAGTCGGAGTTGTGAAAGGTGATCAAAAAGTAGCTCGGGAATGCTATTATTCGTCTGCCGAGCAAGAAGAACTTGAAGAGTCAAGGAAAAAGACTACTACTTACCAAGTGGAGGAAGGTACAGAAATTGAAACTCTTGATCCTAGGGATGAATCCCAACTTATAAAAGGACAAGTGGTGGAATCTACAGAAAATGTTATTCTGGACGACGAACATCCTGAACGAATAACCCAGATAGGTTCATCGTTGGATGTGTCAATAAAACAGGAGTTGATAACTTTCTTGAGAAATAGGAAGAATACTTTTGCTTGGAGTCATGAAGACATACCAGGAATAGATCCAAACTTCTTATGTCATGAGCTCAATGTGAATAAGGAGATCAAGCCTGTGAAGCAGAGAAGAAGAGTGTTTATCCCCGAGAAGAACCAGGCCATACAAGAGGAGGTCGAGAAGCTCCAGAAAGCCCAATTCATTGAAGATGTGAAATATACAGATTGGTTGGCAAATGTGGTGATGGTAAAGAAGAAGAACAATAAATGGAGAATGTGTGTTGATTTCACTGATCTTAACAAGGCATGCCCTAAAGATCATTTTCCATTACCCAAAATCGACCAGCTAGTGGATGCTACCTCGGGACATGAGTTGCTCAGCTTCATGGATGCATATTCTGGCTACAATCAGATCAAAATGAAACCTGAAGACAGGGAAAGTACTTCTTTTACTACCCCAAGGGGAACTTATTGTTATAATGTTATGCCTTTTGGTTTAAAAAATGCAGGTGCAACATATCAGCGGCTGATGAACAAGGTTTTTGCCGAACAAATCAGTTGCAACATGGAAGTCTATGTCGACGATATGCTAACAAAGAGCAAGAGAGCTGCTGATCATCTAGTTGACTTAGGTCAAACCTTTGATCAATTAGATAAATACCAAATGAAGCTCAACCCGACGAAATGTACCTTTGGAGTACGAGAAGGAATGTTCCTCGGATACATCGTCAACCAACGAGGTATTGAGGCGAATCCAGAAAAGATCAAAGCTCTTTTAGGGCTGCGATCCTCGACGACGAGGAAAGAAGTACAAAGTCTTACAGGACGAGTTGCGGCGCTCAACAGATTTGTATCCCGAGCAACTGATAAATGTCTCCCATTCTTCAAAACGCTACGAAAAAGTTTTGAGTGGACTGATGAATGTGAGAAGGCCTTTCAAGATTTAAAGAGGTATTTGGGGTCACCACCATTGTTGTCCAGGGCAATAACTGGAGAAACGTTGTATTTGTATCTGGCAGTATCAGAGAATGCAGTCAGTTCAGCATTGATTAGATTGGAGAATGGAGTCCAGAAACCAATCTATTACACCAGTAAGGCTTTCCGAGGTGCGAAAATTAGGTATCCAAAGTTGGAAAAATTGGCATTAGCATTAATTGAAGCAAGTAGAATAATGAGGCCATATTTCCAGGCTCATACAATCGTCGTATATACCGATATGCCATTGAGGCAAGCCCTTTATAAGCCAGAAAAGTCAGGGAGATTGATGTACTGGGCAGTAGAGCTCGGTGAATATGATATTGTGTATGAACCCAGATCATCATTAAAGGGGAAAGCTGTAGCAGATTTTATAGCAGAGTTCACGTACCCTGACACCCCCGAGGAATAAAAGGTGCTCGCTGACCAACCTGTGGACGATACAGGACCAGCAGACACAGGTCCAGACCAACTAAGGTTGGTAAGAGAATTTGTGGATGTAGAAAAATCATCATATTCAAACCCAGACCAACTCCGGTTGGTAAAAGGGCGCGAACAGATGATCGACGAGGAGCGAAAAATACCAGATGATGATGAAAGAAAACAATAGATATTTTACCGAGGAGCTCTGACAGATAAGAAATTTGAATACGAGTTACCTACATGGAGATTATATGTAGATGGATCATCTTGCACAGCTGGTTGTGGAGCAGGGATTGTTTTAAACACCCCAGATGATATTGACATGGAGTATGCCCTGCGATTCCAATTCAAAGCTTCCAATAATGAAGCTGAGTATGAGGCCATGATAGCAGGTTTTAATTAAGCGAAAGTTATGGAAGCACGTCAAGTAATTGTGTTTAGTGATTCTCAATTAATTGTGAATCAGATGATGGGAATATATGCAGTTAAGGGAGCATTAATGATGAAGTACCATGCAAAGGTGATGGAGTTATTGACAGAATTTGATGCTATTCAATTGGTAAGAATACCGAGGATGGAGAATGCGAGAGCAGACGCATTGGCCCGATTAGCATCAGCTACCCGTACCGAGCTACGAAGAACAATACCAATTGAAGTATTAGAAAGTCGGAGCATAGAAGAAGACCTGACAGTGAATATTATTACCCTTGATTTAGGACCATCCTGGATGGATCCCATCAGGGCATACATTGAAGAAGGAAAATTACCGGAGGATAAGCTAGCTTCCAAGAAATTGAAGTATAAAGTTGCTCGGTATGTGTTAACTAATGGTGTTTTGTATAGACGAGGAATTATGGCAGGTTTGCAGAGATGTGTACATCCATCAGAAGCCAAGGAATTGGTTGAGGAAATACATGAAGGATCCTGTGGAGCTCATGTAGCAGGTCGGACACTTTTGCAAAGGGTAATGACACAAGGATACTACTGGCCGACGATGAGGGTTGATTGTATAGCCTATGCCAAGAAGTGTGACAAGTGCCAACGCTTTTCCTCCATCTGAAGAACTCCACAAGCATTATTAACACCCATAACTTCACCTTGGCCATTTGCCATGTGGGGGATTGATTTGGTTGGACCATTGCCGACGACCCGAGGAAGGTTCAAGTACCTCGTCGTGGCAGTGGATTATTTTACTAAGTGGGTGAAAGCTGAACCACTAATTGAAATGACGTACGAGAAGGTATATCAGTTCATTTGGAAGAACATCATTTGTCGATATGGTCTCCCTCATGCTTTCATCACAGATCATGGAACACAATTTGACAACGAGGAGTTTGCCGCCTATTGTCAACAATCAAACATCCTGAAGACCCATTCAGCACCAGGTCATCCTCAAAGCAATGGGCAGACTGAGGTGACGAACAGAACGCTGCTAAATGGTTTGAAGATAAGGCTAAGCGAAGCTAAAGCTAATTGGATTAATGAGCTACAGTCAGTTTTGTGGGCTTACCGAACAACTCCCCGAGCAACAACTGGAGAATCACCATACATGTTAGCATTTGGAAGTGAGGCTGTGATACCTGCCGAGTTGGGTCTCCCAACACATAGAGTGATGAATTTCAATTCCCCAATCAGCGATTTGATGAGAAGACTGGATTTGGATATGCTCGAGGAAGTTAGAGAAGAGGCAGCCATTAGGAATGTTGCTTACCAACAACGTACTACTCTGTTCTACAACAAAAGGGTGAAGAAATGTGACTTAAAAGAAGGGGATTATGTGCTAAAGAAAGTCATTCAGAAGCATAATAAGCTGGAAGCAAACTGGCATAGACCTTACCGAGTTACAGAAGTTGTTCGACCAGGAACTTACAGAATATAAACTCTAGAAGGAGAGGAATTTAAGAATGCATGGAATGCTGAACACCTGCGCAAGTATTATCAGTAATGTAAAATGTAAAGCATTTCCTTCATTATGAATAAAACGAGGATGTTTCACCATTTTCTTTCTGTTGAAAGTTTTCCGGGGCTTATAAAAAATACAAAAAAATACTCCTTTGGTTAGGAGGCGACACTAGCGTGATCAACTACGGTTGGCAAGATAACTAGTGGACAGTTCGAAAGAACCAAAAAATACTCTTTTGGTTAGGAGGCGACACTAGCGTGATCAACTACGGTTGGTAAGATAACTAGTGGACAGTTCGAAAGAACCAAAAAATACTCCTTTGGTTAGGAGGCGACACTAGCGTGATCAACTACGGTTGATAAGATAACTAGTGGACAGTTCGAAAGAACCAAAAAATACTCCTTTGGTTAGGAGGCGACACTAGCGTGATCAACTACGGTTGGTAAGATAACTAGTGGACAGTTCGAAAGAACCAAAAAATACTCCTTTTGTTAGGAGGCGACACTAGCGTGATCAACTACGGTTGGTAAGATAACTAGTGGACAGTTCGAAAGAACCAAAAAATACTCCTTTGGTTAGGAGGTGACACTAGTTGGTAAGATGACTAGTGGACAACAACATTATTAAAAAATACCAATTTTGGTTGATTGGATTTGAAAATATTTCAAATAGAACCAAGTATGGCTGGTCGGGGATAAAAACCCATCAACTGTAGTTGGTCGACAAGCACAATTTAACAACCTTGGTTGGTTGGAAACAGTTTAAACATTTTATACTCATTACTTTATTATTAAGTGATGAAGCAGCATTGATACCTGTAATTTTGATTAAATATTGTTATCTTTTTAACAAATACATATACACAAATGTTTGATAAACACAAGACAATCGCAATACAAATTTGCAAACAGAAAATGCGATTCTTTCATTAAGATAAAAATGTGTTACAAGCTCTACATATGTGCTAATTATTACATTGAAAAAACCTATTCTATTGGTTTATTTCCTTTAGCTTTTGAAATAGGTTCCTCGCCGGCAGGAGGATCTTCCAGGCAAAGGGGAGAGTTAATAAAATTCAAATCCTTCAGCATCCTGACATTCATTATTGAAGGGGTATCCAAGAGATGCTCGGGGCGAGATATGTCAACTTGAGAATGAAGATTATAATCACCAAGATATTTCAAAATTAAGCTCCGAGGAATGGCGCGAGCTGGAATCCATGCCATATCCAATTTATAGGGTGGTATGGGCAAGTCTAATAACCCAGGACTATGATAATCCCATAGGTAGTGCCCCTGTTCAAGCTTCAGCACTCCAAGGGCGTTCAACCATCCCTGTTTATAACCTTCATTATTGACACTTTCAATGTGAGCATCCAAATGACAAAGGGCCTCATTATAGCCTGCCATCCAGAACTCACGAGGTTGTTTATGGAATTGGAAGGTCATTCTGTCCAATTTTTCATGAATGTTTTTGATGAAAAGGTCCTTGGAATCCAAATCAGATTTTGCTGCAGCAAGTTGATCTTCTAAAGATAGGTTCTTCTTGGACATTTCAGAAAGAGCATGATCCTTAATATTCAATTGGAACGCTTGAGTTTCCAAAGTAGATTGAGTTCGAGCCTCTTCAACATTATGACTAAGAACTCTTGATCGGCTCCGAGAAGCGACTGGAGAACCTTGCTCCTCGACAACATTTCGAGAAGTTCTTCCTCGTCCTCGAGAATCTCTTCCTCGTCCCCGAGCAGTCACAGGAATAACAGATCTTCTTAAGCTATCCAATTCTTGCCTTAATTTGGCGTTTTCAACTTCTAAGAACGAGAAACCTCCATCTGTAATTGGTACTAAAGCATTAGAAGATGAAGCTGCAGATTCATACTGTGCCAGTCTTTTCTGCAAATTATTATTTTCTTGTTCCAGGATCTCGGCGATTTGCCTGCAGGCCTCAACTTCACCTTTTAGGGTCTTTTCCCTAATATCATATCCAGCGATGATCTTTTTATGGCCTGTATCAGAAGACAGTTGTTGATATCTACTTTCATACTCCTTATGCAACAAAGCAGTTGACTCATTGTGTTGATTCTGAAGATCTTCTAAGGAACAATGAAGTTCCTCGATCAAGTCGTAGTATGCTGCATTGTTGGCCACAGATCGATCCAGCAAATCCTTCAAGTATCGGTAAGCTTCAACTGCTTGCTCTGAGGCATCATGGCCAAGGGTGTCGGCAATCTCTGATACACTCAGGTCTGTATGACCAGCCTTATAATACCCATTGTATAGTTGCATCATCTTTGTATCAGGAGCAGATATCAGTTCCATTCTGGCCATAAACTAATAAAGAGGACACAACAGTCAACAAAAAGAAGTCATCAACAACAGAGATGAACAAAGATGTATTTTATTAAATCTCAAAGGGATTACATTGTTCGATTACAAGTAATGAAAAATAGAAGAGATACCGAACAACTTCACACCTTTTCCTTGTCTCCCAAGACTTTCTCGGGAGGCTGGGACGAGGAGCTTGGTTGTTCGGTGGTCACAGCGGCTTGATCAGCAGGAATCTTCTCAGGAGGAGGAGGCATGGAAGAAATGTCCTCGGTGGCAGAAGGTTGAGAGACAGGGATTTGATCACCTATGGCTGCAGAGGATTCATCAGAAACAGGCTCATCTTCTTCTTCTTCCATAATTGATGGAGGAGGGCCATGGAGGTATAGTTGAAATAGATCAGAATCTTCTTTGATTTTCAATTCCTGAAGGGCAGCTACCCGACCATCTCGGAAGTATTTCAACTTCCCATACTGGACTTGGGATGTCATTGCAGCAATCCCCTTGTCCCATCCTTTATCCCAGCCAGCGCTGAAGGATTTTTTAACTGCGAGTTTTCTTCTCAATTTCTTCGAAGAAAGTTTCGCATCCAATTCTTCCTTTTGGATTTTGATATCTCGCAGGGCGAGCAACTCTTCCTCTTCCTTCTTTAATTTATCTTCAAGCTCTCTAAAATTCTTGAGCTTGTCGTCATATTTTTTATGCTCAACCTCCAAACTTTTCACTTTATTCTCCAAACTCTTGGAGATCTCAGCCAGTTTCACTTTCTCAGCCTCAGCAACTGATAACTTTTTCTCCCAAACAGTCTTGTCCTCATTATACTGCTGGCGAGATTCCTTCAAGGATTGTGTCAAACCCAACAGAGCATCCTCTACGCCAGACGAGGAGCTTGAAGCCTTAATAGCCTCATCTTTCTTCACAATGTTATTGAAACAATTCACCAGCTGAAAGATGAGAAAAACAGTAAAGTCAATACAAAAATGCAAGAATTCAGAGAAAGAAAGAAAACCCAGAGTATGAGATATTAACTGAAGCAAGATGACGAGTAGCTAGGGATGTCAGCATATCCCTAGAAATTTTTTCATCAATTCCTTGGACCTCGGGTATGATCCAAGTTTTTACCGAGCTCATTGCAGAGCTCGGAGGAATGATGGTTGGAACACCAACACCACCAGCAGGTAAAGAGGAGGCAGTTTCAGCCAGAATGACTGAGGATGATTTCCTCAATCTCCTCAAAGGGACCTCAGCAGCTTCAACCAAGGAAGAACTCTTGGTCGGAGAGATAGTAATCACTTCCACGGGAGCAACTTTCTTGCTCGGGGCCACTGGGGGCTTCCCGGTAGCTTTTGAAGGCGCAACATCCACCTTCTTAGTCCCCCCTGGGACATCAATTTTACTTTTCTTTGCCTCAGCAGCAGATGAAATGTCATCAAATAGAGCAGGAGGAGCTCTTTTCTTGCCCATTCTCTGACTTAAAGGAAGATGAGAATCTGAAGAAGAATCCTCTGGAGTTGAAGCAGGCTCAACAGGGCGAGCAGTATAAGAGGTTGTATAGCTCTTATACTGTAGCAAATATGATGCAGACCTGATGTGCTCGTCTGCAATGTTCTTATGCAAACCCCAGATAAGTTTCAGATGCTTGATATTAACTTCTAATTCCTTCGGAGTTTTTCTTTTACTATCAACTGCAAACAAACACATGATAAAATATCAGTCATACATTTTATCAAACATAAAGAATTCGTAAATTCAGAAAAGAAATAAAATGAAAAATAAACCTATCCCATTGCCATATGGGGGGCATCTGGGACCGTTGTATACACCATCTCCAACTAAAGGGGCATGTTGGCAATTTTTAATAACCATCCCATGTTCAAAATAATCTCTATTTTCATCCGGGAGGTTAACTACAAGGGCTCTATTCAAAAACCTAGTTTTTAAATAATAAATATTATCTAGAACGGTCCATCTATAGCAGTACATTATTTCAGGGATCCCTATACGAGTCCCATGAGTTAGATTTAATTTGTACACCCCATTAATTATTCTCCATGAATTGGGGGCTATTTTTGCAGGGACAAGATCAAAATACTGACAAAACTCAAGACACAATGGATTTGGCGGAAAAGAAAATCCACATTCAGCAATGAATAGACTGGGGAACCAATGTCCCTCAGCCAATCGAAAATAATCTAAAGGCTCAGAAAGAACCTCCAGAGTTACCCAGGACGGAATGGAAAAATCGGAACAAAATTTCTCAACAGATTCCACAATATAAACCATACTGAATAAAAGAGATACAAAAGAAAGGAAGAAGATCTTACAGGAAGAAAGGAGGTATGTTGACAACGAGCGAAAACAAGGATGAAGGCACAAGAGAGAAGGAGAGAATAGAAAGCTTGAATGCAGGAAATTGGAAAAAGAAGAAGACGGTATGGTTACCTAAGAAGTTTAAATACTTTGCCTTGGGAATCGGCGAAGTAAATGATTACGAAAAAGAAATTAGTGAACTTCCAGCGGCTAAAAGGACAAAAAGGGCACTAAGATCGAAGCGTTCTTAAAAAAGGCGGATTCTTTGAATTTAGAAATAAATTCAAAAACAATGCTCCTAAAACCCAGGATCATTCAATATTGCCATAAACCGAGAAATAATGTTCCATACTCCTCAAAGTTCGAAATATGAAACATTGGGGGCTTCTGTTGATACCAAAATTAATATGCTGATGTGGACGAATCATACGAAGACACTTGTCAAATCTACGTGGTACAATAACGACGAGGAAGTTCATTTTCCCGACCAACTCATGTTCTATAACAAGGATACACTGAGGAACTCCAGTGCCCCGAGGTACTCTAGCGCTTCGAGGAACTCTTGAGCGACGAGCAACTAAGGCGGTCCGAGCTGCATCTCGGTAGTATTATTAATTGCCAGAATATCATCTGTTCAACCATTCATTGAATATTTATCATCTTGACGCACACGCTGCATTAAATGTATTACCCTTTCATATGTATATCATTTAATGTATCAACCCATTCATGTACAGCCTAAATACTATAAATACCTGGTATCACCCTCATTCAAGGGGGAGGGAAATTCTTGAGAGAACTTGTAATCAAGAATTCTGAAAACACTCAGCAATAACATAACAGTGGACGTAGACTTTATTCCTAGCCGAACCACTTTAAAAATTTTTGTCTTATTTATTTATCTGTGATTGAATAATTAGAGCAATCTAGTTTTTTACATCAACAATATATAAGTTATATATAAAAATAACAGTGTATAAAAACAGTTATATATATATATATATATATATATATATATATATATATATAATCGGGTCGGGTCTCCGGGTCGTTAACGGATCCGGGTCTGGATCCATTTTCTGAGACCCGTGGGGTAATCGGGTAAGACCCGATCCGTTAAAAATATACCCGGATCGGATCTGGATATACCCAGACCCGATCCAGACCCGATCCGTTTACACCCCTACTTGGAGTTGTGTTGTTCTAAAGTCATGGGAATAATTTTTGGTCTTATAAAAGAATAAAAGTCTTCCCTTCAATTGTTCTATATGCTTAATAATTGTAATTATTCTCAATAGCAAAACAGAATAAAAATAGTACCTAGCATAAGTGGAACCCAAGTCAATATAATCTTAATCCAAGAGCATATAACCTATGTGGATGTTCAAAATCTTTATTGTATTCCAAAACATAACGAATCAGTATCCCCCGCTGTCACTGAATCATCCCCAAATGCCGAAAAAAGTTGCTGAAATAAATAATCAAAAAGAAGAGAAAAAACAAAAACAAATTGTCCGATAAAGTTCCATTAGCCTTAACAAAATATTAAGTACCAAAGGTTGGTTAATTAAAAGCAAATAGCTTTGAGTTTGATGTGTGCGTTATCTCTTTCCCCAAACTTTTTAGGAGCACAAAAAGTTGGATTAAGATTCATTAAGAAGGTTCTACTCTACATAGAGTAGAAAGCTTTCAAATTCCTAATCTGCTGAAATTAAACATGCCAGAATTAAAAGGAAGCTAATTCTGAATATTTCAACTTAATTTATTCTTAAAACAAAACCCTTTGAAAAGGGGAAATTTTAAATTTCAGAAGCCTAAACGAGTTTGTCATTTCAGATCATACAAGCTTGATTTTGCAGAATTCAACTTATACCGTGTCCAACTCAAACTCTGCAATGGTACAACGTTATTTTACTGTTAGACATCAATTAAGAGTCCAAAATTGAAATTATAAATAATAGTGTTAATTATCAGCATCCTTGGCGAGGGTGCAATAGCGTGTACAATTCTATTACTAAAGTGAATGTTTCTGTTTGAAAAGGCATGTTTCTCAACAATTGGATAATCTAAATTATGAGCCAAATGGAGCCCAGAGATCTGGCTCATTTGAGGTTAAAGCCACCCCACCATAGACCCCAATCATTCACCTAAATTGTCTGCAAAGTGGACCGAAACCTTTAAGCATTAGTAGCCTCCTCATGGTGGATTAGCACATTTCCACATATTTCCTTCTCTTCTCCATTTATTTTAATGCTCACCACATTGGAGCACAGAAAGAGATCATCACCCATCATCTTAGTCCAATGTAATTAGTGAAAAGAAGGAATTTGTGCAGTGGCGGACCCAGGATTTTCGGTCAGGGAGTGCGAATTTTTTTAAAAAGGCCGAGGGTTCGGGGGCTGGAGCCCCCGAGGCGATTCTTTTAGGGTCATTTTTACATTTTTGCAATTTTTTAATCCTAAAATGTTAATATTTATATTCACCGAATTTTTTAATCCTAAAAATGATGAGGTATTAATTAACTAAATTAAGACTCCTACTTTATTTGTGGATTTTTTTTATAATATTTCAACATAATATTACCCTAACAAACCAACAATGAGCATACTAATACTCAGGGCTGAAAAATTAAACTAAAAAAATTGAACTGAAACAAAAAACACATATCTCAACATAAATTATCTTAAATCGGAAATGATAATCAGTGAACTAATTTAACATTTAATTTTTAACATTGAACAATGAACTTTTAGATAAACTAATTTATCAATAAATATTAAACTGAAAAAAAACAAAAATTGAAATAAGCAATCTGAGTAAACAATTAAACCTGAATGGATGGAACCATATCTAAAAAGAATGTAAAAGGGAAAGAATGGATTAAGAGGTTCAGTTTGACGGTGACCAGATTGAAATTTTCTGAATAGACAGATCAAAGGTTGGATTTGTAATAAATGGCTAGTATAAATGGAGAGACCCGTCACAATCTTTGATGAGAGAAATCAGTGTATCATCAATAAGTTAGATCAAAGGTTTCGCCCCTTAATTTTTAATTTTCTGGGTTTCGGAAGAAGGAATGGAGAACGGCTGAAGAGAGTGGGAGGAAAGAGAGAACGAAAAATTAGTTTTTTTTAAGTGTAACGCGCGTGTTGAATAAGAAGCGTAGGTTTTATTTAGAACTTATTACGTTTCCCCCCTCAGTTATTAAAATAGCAACAACCCAATGCCTTTCTCTTCAGAAAATTACACTTAGGGCCAAAAGAAAATTTTGGGGGGCATATTTTCGGTAAAAAAAATCCCGAAACCTGGGGGTGCGGCCGCCCACCCTCGGAACTCTTTAGGTTCACCCCTGCTTATGTGTTGTGTTTTTGTGTATATTTTTTTGTGTGAATGAAATACTTACAACAACCTCTAATAGCCTAGTGGTAAGTTTTCAGAATCCTTGTGTGAGGTCTTGGGTGGGTTGGGTCCTGTTCATTTTTTTATTTTATTTCGTTTTTATTTAAAATTAAAATCCGGATTATTTTTATTAATATTATAATACTTTTATTCCTAGCGGTTGGAAGTGGTTTGAGGGCCAGTTGTGGCTACTTATTTTTTAAGCCATAGGGTGGCTATAGGGGTGGTAGTAACTACTTATTTTAACTCATAGGGTGGCTGTAGGTTGGTGGATGCATCCCTTTAAAGTGCCTTGCAGAATCAACAAATAATTTACTTTGAATTTCCTTCTTGCTCACTCTCAAAAATCTGTTCTTACTCAAATCCTATTTCTAGGGGATACTGGTGTGATTTCTGGGCAATACTGGCGTGGTTCTATTCATTCTCCATTGTGTGCTTCAATCAGACAAACAACGCTGTTGAATCCTGGGAACATATATTTGAGGCTCGAGGCACCCCTCTATTTAGTGCAGACGATATTTCTGTCTTAGGACTGTGTGTCTAACACACACCTCAACATCCAGATAAGTCGATCTAATTTTATTGTGATCTTAAATTTTTCCATTTACACGAACAACAATCTAAGACATAAATATTTTAATATTCGTATAATGGGAAAATTTGATCCTCCAGCGATTGCATCTGCTAGGCCTGAAAAATTTGTTGGACTGAATTTTAAACGTTGGCAACAAAAGATGTTATTTTATTTGAACCTGTTAGAACTTGATCACACTTTAGAAATTAAGGAAGATAATTCAGAAGAGGCCGAACCTGCTAGGACTGCTGTTAACCAACTTTGGGAAAAATCTGATTTCATGTGCAAAAACCATATTCTGAACAATTTAGATGATGCTCTATATGATGTTTACTTTTCTGTTCCCACTGCTAGAGAGTTATGGTTGATGTTAGACAAGAAATATAAAATCGAAGATGCTGGAAGTAAGAAATTTATTGTCAGTCATTTTTTGGACTTTAAAATGGTTGATAAAAAATCAGTAGTGTCACAGTTAGAAGAGCTACAAGTAATTGTTCACGAAATTCATGCTGAGGGTATGTCTATTAGTGAGGATTTTCAAGTCGCATATGTTATTGACAAACTTCCCCCTTCCTGGAAGGAAAGAGTTTAAAAATAGCCTTAAACATAAACGTAAGGATATGACTATGAAAGATCTCATTGTTAGACTTAGGATTGAAGAGGATAATTGCGTTAAGAAAAAAGGGGATGTTGCCATGGCTATGGCAGCCAAAACAAACATTGCTGAAAATAGTGGGGGGACAAAAAATCATTTTAAGCCAAATAAGTACCAAAAGAATTTTAAGGGAAAAGGAAAAGCAGCAAATAATTTTACAAAGCCTAAAAGTGGGATAAAGAAATTTGGAGGAGACTGTTTTGTTTGTGGTAAAACTGGACATCGGGCCCAAGACTGCTACAAAAGGAAAAACAATGACCACTTTAAAAACCTAATGGGAATGCACAAGCCTCAATTGTTGAAACTGATAACTTTTTTGTTGTCATTTCAGAAGCACATCTCGTTAGCAACATTAAGAACTGGTGGGTGGACATTGGGGCCACCCTACATATCTGTGGAGACAGAAGTGTATTTTCCTACTACGAGGTGGTAAGAGGCGATGAAAAGCATCAATGGGCAATTCTTCAGTGGCGGTAGTTGCTGGAAAAGGGAAGGTGGATTTAAAATTCACTTCTGAAAAAGTCCTAACGTTGAACGAAGTGCTACATGTGCCCGACATTAGGAAAAATTTGGTCTCAGGTTCGATGTTGAGTAAAAAGGGTTTTAAAATGGTCTTTGAATCTGATCAATTTGTTTTAACTAAAAATGGAGTTTTTATGGGAAAGGGTTACATGTGTGAGGGGTTGTTCAAACTAAGTGTAACTGTTGACTCTAGTTTTAATGTAGTTAATTCTTCTGCGTATCTCTCTGATTCTTTATATTTGTGGCATAGTAGACTTGGACATGTTAATCTTGCTTCACTTAGAAGATTAATGAATTTAGGAGATATCCCAAAATTATCCGAAAATGTCGAACATAAATGTGAAATATGTGTAGAATCAAAATTCAAAAGAAAATCTTTTCTAAGTGTACGACGCTCTACTGAAATCTTGGGATTAATTCATACAGATTTGTGTGACTTAAAAAGAATTCAAACAAGGGGTGGAAATAAGTACTTTATTACCTTTATAGATGATTACACGAAATTTTGTTACGTGTACCTTTTGCGTTCGAAGGACAAAGCACTTGAGAAATTTAAGCTTTACAAAATAGAAGTTGAAAATCAACTAAATCAAAAAATAAAAATTGTTAGATCAGATAGAGGAGGAGAATATTCTGAGTCGTTTAATAACTTCTGTAAATTGCATGGCATAATACATCAAACTACTGCATCATATTATCCACAACAAAATAGTGTGACTGAACGTAAAAATTAAACCCTAAAGGATATGGTAAATGCTATGTTAAACAGTCCGGGTCTTCCTCACAACTTATGGGGTGAAGCAGTACTTTTCGCAAGTTATATTTTAAATAAAATTCCCCTTAAAAATCCAATAAATCTCCTTACGAATTGTGGAAAGGAATAAAGCCATCACACAAATACTTAAAAGTGTGGGCGTGTTTAGCTAAGGTAGTTTTTCCACCACCTAAACAAACAAAACTCGGACCTAAAATTGTTGATTGTGTATTTATAGGTAATGCTCAAAACAGTAGAGCTTATAGGTTTCTTGTGTTTAAATAAGATGTAGATAGTGTATCTACAAATACTATTATTGAATCTCGTGTTGCAGAATTCTTTGAAAATATTTATCCACATAATCCAACTACTGGATTTGAGAATGCTCCTATAAAGCATAATTTGCCATCTGGTAGTAGGAGAGATAATGAAATGGAAATACAAGGACCTAGAAGAAGTAAAAGACGTAGAATAGAAACATCTTTTGGGACTGATTATATTTCATTTTTATCTGAAGAAGATCCTCAATCTCATCACGATGCCACTATCTCTCCTGAAGCTCCATTTTGGAGAGAAGCTGTTAATAGTGAAATGGAATTTATTATGCAAAATCACACATGGGATTTAATTAGCTTGCCACCTGGATGTAAAACCATAGGGTGTAAATGGATTTTTAAAAGGAAAATGAAATCGGATGGATCCATAGAAAAATATAAGGCTAGGTTAGTAGCCAAAGATTATAAATAAAAGGAGTGACTTGATTTCTTTGACACTTATTATCCTATTACGCGAATTACTTCTATTAGAATTTTAATTTCCCTCGCATCCATCGATAAAATGGAAATTCATCAAATGGATGTAAGAACTGCCTTTTTAAATGGATAATTAGAAGAAGAAATTTATATGGATCAACCAGAAGATTTCATCGTTAAAGGATTTGAAAATAAAGTCTGTAAGCTAGCTAAATCCTTATACGGACTAAAACAAGCACCTAAACAGTGACATGGAAAATTTGATCATGTAATGATTAATGATGGATTTAAAATAAATGAATCTCCTAAATGTGTGTATTTTAAATGCCATAGAGATGCTTGTGTGATTGTATGTCTATATGTTGATGATATGCTAATATTTGGATCACATGAGTGTGGCCATCCCCGATCCCCACCGCGGAGGGAGGAAGGATCCTTCGGGTCCCGCGCGTCCCCTCTCGGGAGAGCGCTTCGGCCGGCGTCGATTTTGTGAGGTGTGGAAAATGTAGAGAGATTCAGAGTCGCCAGTCTATTTTATTCAAAACAGACAAAAGAAAAAGAGGAAGCCAGCCCGAAGGATGGCTTCCAAAGACATACTGGTGCGTGCGAAACCAAAATGATTCGGAAAGGGTTCGGAGGCTTAGTTACGAAATGAGAAGATGTTAGGCACCCATTCCGCCCTTTCGGTCTCTCATGGATATTTGCTATTTTCCTTTATGTTTCCCCCCGTGAGATGTGTGAATGTGTATATATATAGAATGGAGGTAGTAATCTTCGACTTGTATCATGGAAAAGATAAAGCGAGTCATCCGTAGGAAGATATAAAAGTAATATTAGAAAAATAAGATTTATGCGGCTACCCCTACTTTGATCGTTATAAGGTAATGATAACGCACATGGAGTAATACGTCACTAAGACTAATAATGTAAGAAAAATGGATTAAGAGAAAATAGAAAATGAGAGAAAAAGTGAGAGAAAGGACTCGAGTCTCGGGTTTTACCCCGAGACGCCTACGTAGCCTATAAAGGCATCAAAGTCCACATAGTTCGCATGTAAAGTGAGGGGAGGGGTTTAACCCATAAATCCAAATGGATAAGTCTCTTATTTGTAAGTGTGTGTGTGTGTGTGTAGAAAAAGTGTTTTAGTTGTGAGAAAAGTGTGGAAAAAGTGTGAGAATGCCTACTTGGAATTTATGAGCAAACCCTATTTTTCTTGTTTTTTGGGTTTTTTTATTTATATGAAAATAGGAGATGTGCAATAATACTAGATAAAAAGTGTATTTATGGTATGTGAGATGAGATTATAAAAGTGCTAAGTAAGAAAACAAGTTATTGGGAATTCAAGAGAATTTAAGAGAGAGTTTGAGAAAGTTGGACCTTCTTGAAGATCTTGAGCTTGATCTTGAACGTTGGAGAGCAGCCCTTGAGCTTGGATGATGATGGAGAGTGGTTAATTCATCAAGTTTGATGAAAGGGATGATGAAAAGTGGAAGTGAAAAAGGGATTTGGAAGTTGAAATCACTCTGCCTTCGAGAGAGGTTTCTGGGATTCGTTCAGAGAGATTTCTATCAGATCTGCACTCTCCTTGCAAATGAGGCCAAGGCCTCATTTTATAGGCCCAGGGGTCTACCGATTGGCATTTCCATGGCACTACCTATCGGCAGGTGCCGATAGGCAGGGTCTGGGACCTGCCATTTGGCAGTGTGCCTCAGGATTTTTTGGAAAATTGGTCGCCGAGGGCAAACCGTTGGTCAGAATTGCACACGGGGCATACCGTTGGAAAGCTAATTCAGAGACCTTCGAAAGTCCTTTGGACTGCTCCCGAGTTCGGGAGTTGAATTTGGGTCAAATATGGCTCGGAAGCATTTGTCGATCCATTGGACGGGGAATCGTGCGGACGCAAACGGATCGTTCGTCCGCATGGTAAGTCCGAATTGCTCACGGGGCATACCGTTGGAAAGGTTAAGATATGTACTTTGACATTACAAAGAGTTTGACCCGGTTTGAAGAGTTTACTTTGGTCAACTGGGCCCGGGAAGCGCTCGATGGCTTCCCGGAGTCAAACGGATCGTTCGTCCGCATGGAAAGTCGGAATTGCGCACGGGATGAATCGTTGGAAAGGGTATTCAGTGCCCTTCGAAGATTCTTTCAGCCTCGGTCGATCTGAAGGGTTGACTTGGGTCAACATAGCCCGAGAGCGTCCGGTGGCCTCTGGGTCAGGTTTCGGACGCAAACGGATCGTTCGTCCGCATGGTAAGTCGGAATCGCGTATGGGGTGGGCCGTTAGAAAGGGTATTCAGTTCCCTTCGAAGATTCATTAAGTCTTGGTTGAGACGAGGAGTTTGACTTTTGGGTCAAACTGAGCCGGGGGGTGCCCGATGGCTTCCAGGTCAGTACTCGGGACGTGACCTGGGTTTGCGATGATGAGTGGAGGTACTAGGGACCTAAGGAGAGTTAGGGGATAACAGAGTGAGGTGTCTACAGAGCCCCTCGACGGGTGAGTTTGGAACAAATGATAGCCGTCGATTAGACACCGCACGATGCCTTTGAGGGAGTATGACTGATTCAGAGGGTCGAGGTCCATTTCGAGGACCTAAGAAGTATGTTGGGGATGATCAATTATGTGGATCAAAGACGAATCTGCGGGCCTAAGGAAGCGAGGGTGACCAATTCAGCGGATCGAGGTCAGTTTTGGGGACCTAAGAAAATGAGGATGACCAATTCAGAGGGTCGAGGTCAGTTCTGATCTAAGAGTGGTGATGACCGAGGACCGAGGTTGATTCCAACCTGATTTAAGTGACGATCCAAGACCGGGGTCAATTCTGATCCAAGAGTGGTGATGATCGAGGACCGAGGTCAATTCTGACCTAAGTAAGGTGACGATCCAAGACCGGGGTCAATTCTGACCCAAGAGTGGTGACGACCGAGGACCGAGGTCAATTCTGATCTAATAAAGGTGACGATCCAAGACCGGGTCCAATTCTGACCCAAGAGTGGTGACGACCGAGGACCGAGGTCAATTCTGACCTAGCTAAGGTGACGATCTAAGACCAGGGCTAATTTTGACCCAAGAGTGGTGACGACCGAGGTCGATTCTGACCTAACTAAGGTGACGATCCAAGACCTGGGCCAATTCTGACCCAAGAGTGGTGACGACCGAGGACCGAGGTCGATTATGACCTAACTAAGGTGATGATCCAAGACCGGGGCCAATTCTGACCCAAGAGTGGTGACTACCGAGGATCGAGGTCGATTATGACCTAACTAAGGTGACGATCCAAGATCGGGGCCAATTCCGACCCAAGAGTGGTGACGACCGAGGACCGAGGTCAATTCTGACCTAATTAAGGTGACGATCCAAGACCGGGGTCAATTCTGACCCAAAAGTGGTGACGATCGAGGGCCGAGATCAATTCTGACCTAGCTAAGGTGACGATCTAAGACCGGGGTCAATTATGACCCAAGAGTGGTGATGACTGAGGACCGAGGTCAATTCTGACCTAATTAAGGTGACGATCCAAGACCGGGGTCAATTCTGACCCAAGAGTGGTGACGACCGAGGACCGAGGTCAATTCTGACCTAATTAAGGTGACGATCCAAGACCGGGGTCAATTCTGACCCAAGAGTGGTGACGATCGAGGATCGAGGTCAATTCTGACCTAACTAAGGTGACGATCCAAGACCGGGGCCAATTCTAACCCAAGAGTGGTGACGACCGAGGACCGAGGTCAATTCTGACCTAACTAAGGTGACGATCCAAGACCGAGGCCAATTCTGACCCAAGAATGGTGAAGACCGAGGACCGAGGTCAATTCTTTCCTAACAAAGGTGACGATCCAAGACCGGGGCCAATTCTGACCCAAGAGTGGTGAAGACCGAGGACCGAGGTCAATTCTGACCTAACTAAGGTGACGATCCAAGACCGGGGCCAATTCTGATCCAAGAGTGGTGACGACCGAGGACCGAGGTCAATTCTGTCCTAACAAAGGTGACGATCTAAGAGGGGGGCCAATTATGACCCAAGAGTGGTGATGACCGAGGACCGAGGTCAATTCTGACCTAACTAAGGTGATGATCCAAGACCGGGGCCAATTCTGACCCAAGAGTGGTGACGACCGAGGACCGAGGTCAATTCTGACCTAACTAAGGTGACGATCCAAGACCGGGGCCAATTCTGACCCAAGAGTGGTGACGACCGAGAACCGAGGTCAATTCTATCCTAACAAAGGTGATGATCCAAGACCGGGGCCAATTCTGACCCAAGAGTAGATAAAGATTGTATTTTGATTCTGCTGGAGAAAGAGCTTTGTGATTCCGATTTGAGCTGGGGAGCTGATAGCTGGGGGAAGCTTTATAGGAGACCTCGTAGGGGGGAACAACCTATTTTGGGTGCTGTGAGCGAATTCCGCTGGGGAAGTGATTATGTGACCCTTAGGGATTTTCCGGAGCCTTGCCGGGAGGAGTTTTCACTTAGCTTTTGAGGATTCCGCTGGGGAAGAGGGGTTCCCTTTGGGGGATAAGAATTGGATTTGAGGTTCCACTAGGTAACGATGAATGAGCTGGGGAAAATTTGGATTGCCCTTTGGGAGAGATTGCCCGGGGCGAGTGGTTCTTCTGATTTCTGCTGGGAAAAATACCATGTGATAATGTGTCGCACCGGGTAGCCGATGGCCGGGGAGCCTTTTGTAAAGTCTGATGAGGAGGTGATTAGGTGGTTCGGGCGCCTTGCCCGAGAGGTCGTTCGCTTGGATTTTGAGGGCTCTATTGGGGAAAACGGTGTGTCGCCTGAAGGAGTGCGAAATTTTCTTGATGAAAACGTTCTAAATCCCTCCTGGGATTTTTAGGAATTTTCCGGGGATTTTTCGAAGCTTCCTGGTATTTTCTGGGAATTTTTGTACGAAATTTTAAAGGGGGTTCCGGTCAGCATAGACTGAGAGGTGCCATTCGGCAGTGGCACGGACTTTTGGGCTGCCTCAGAAAGGTGAGGAGATAGTGCCGATCGGTATGGCAGGGGTAAGTGCCGATCGGCATGGAGTTTGGCCTCCTATATAAAGGGGGCGAATCCCCTTCATTTTTCACTGCTTCTTGCCTTCTCTCTTTCTGCGATTTCTCTCTGCGAATTGTTCTAACGTTCCGATCTTCAAGAAATGGACCCTTTTGTGAGTACCAATGTCCATCGGGAGTGGTTGACCGTTGATGACTGGGCGAATGTGGATTGGAGGGACAGGGTGCCTCTTGCATTGGGAAATGCGAATGCCTTTGATGCATTCGAGCCGGTTGCGGATGAGCGGACCTTGCTGCGGGAGTCGTCACGTCATCGCTCTTCGAGAGTGATTCCCGGTGGTTATGTAAGTAACCTGACCTTTGGCATTCTTTCCTTTTTGGGTGATTTTTCCCTTTTTATTTGACCTTTGATTGAATTTTTCATTTTGCCAGTCGGATATTTCCTTGAAGAATATGCGTGCCTGCAGGACGACGGGGCTTAGGGATGTTTGGGATAATCTTCCACCCGTGGTGTGCTGGATGGTATCATCAGCGGGTTTTGGGAGGTTGGCGGTTGCGCTGGATGAGACGCTTCGTTCGACAGCAGTCCTGTGTGCCTTGGGGGAGAGGTGGTGGGACACCACCCACACTTTTCATTTTGGCTTCGAGGAGATGACGGTGACTCCCATAGATGTGCAGCAACTGCTGGGGCTGGATTGTGACGGGGAGAAGATAGAGGTGGATCGCTCTTTGCGGGTGAGGCCGGAGGCGATGTATGCGGCACTCGGTGATGTGAGGAGGATAGTCTCTGGGGATTCTATCCGGCTGTCCCTGCTGAAGGATGTTTTGCTGAGTAGGGTGGTTGATGTGGAGGACGGGCTGTAAGTGAGGCAGATGGCCCGGTTATTCATCTTGTTGGTGCTGGGAGGTTTCATGGTGGCGTCGAGCGGCGACGTCGTCCATTTGTGGTTTCTGCCGTACTTGAGGATGTTTTCAATCATCCCTTCCTATGATTGGGGGAGTCTAACCTTGGCGACCCTTTACTCTTCTTTGGATGCATTCAATCGGTGCTGCCGGCAGACTTTTACTGGAGCCACGTATCTCCTGGAGGTATCCTTTACTTTGTGCATTTTCCTTTCATGCATTCGCATTTTCTTTATGCGTCTCTTTTTGCTTGCGAATTCAGACGTGGTTTTATGAGGTGATTGGGTGCAACACCCCGCTGATTGCTCTAAAGGATGACACTGTTGGGGACTTCTGCCGACTGTACCGATGGTGTAAGGCCAACCGGCAGTCGAAGGGATCTCTCTCCCTGGAGGCGGTGCGTCAGCTCTTGAATGACCTGACCAGTGGTAGGGTAAGACTCTTTCCATTTCAGTCTTAGTTTTTGCACCTTCTGATTTTGTATTGACTTATGCCTGCTTGGGGATTTTCATGTGACCTTTTATCCTTGGGGGACCACCATTCAGGATACGGGGATGACTGGGGTGAACGCGCAGATGAGGCACTTATTGGTGCATGAGTTTGACCATTCCTGGTACCTCGGGGAGAGGGTGATCCATCAGATTGCTGAGGAGGATGTGGTGGTGCCTCCCGCGCAGCCTCCTACTTCTATGAGGCGGGAGCGACAGTTATTGGAGGATGAAAGGATCGCGGCGATGATTGGCGAGTCCTATGCGTTGTATACTGATACGGCCGCGCCGTATGATTATATGGACTTTGTGGCTAGCTGGTTGATGGCCCCTAGTATACATGATGCTTTGCATTTCCCTCCTGCTGGTTCGAGTCGGGCGCTGGGGTCTTCCCACAGTGGTGGTGGTCCGTCGGAACCTGCGGCGGCGGCGACCTCGGAGGTCCCTTTTATTCGGTTGCACACTCCTTCGTACAACATCCGGCAGGCTGATGGAGGGACAGTGCCGATACTACACCGTCCTCTTGCGATGGATCCAGAGGAGCTGGGCTTGACAGAGGACGTCCTTCGTCCTGCGGTAAACCTTTCGGTCATTTTCCTCTCTCTTTTTATTTCTTTTGCTTGATACTGATTCTGCCTTTTCCTTACAGCAAATTCGGGCGTCGACCACTTGGCTCAAGGACATCAGAGACTGGATATCATCGGCGACTGCCCACATTCGGGATGCTGTCCCTGTTCCTTCTTGTTTGGTGTCGTCAGCCTCGTCCGGGGAAGACTCTAGCTCGGGAAATGGGGGCGCGTCGTCTCGCCGTAGGGGGAAGAGAGCGCGTCGCAGGGGTGGAAGCTCTTGAGAGAGAGAGAGAGAGAGAGTGTGTGTGGGTTCGAGTTGAGTCCCGTTGTTTTTGGCTTTTTCTTTATTTCCTGCAAAATGATGTAACATAGAAAACATATATATGCAATGCAATGTAGTTTTTTTGGCTATCTTTTATTTTAATGATGAATGAATGCATGCACATGCGCCTTTTAATTTGCTACTGAGACCGTAAAATAGGAGTATTCTTGGAATTTTTCAAAGGAAAGTTGTTTTATTTAGAAGGGGGAATCCCATAAGGAGGGAACAGGATTCTCGAAATTCTTTTGAGAATATCAATTTATTTTTATGGAGTTTTTCTGATTTGACAAAAAAGGAAAGGAGGAAATTTCCAAAAATGGGGGTTGCCGATCGGCAAGCACCCTGGCCTGCCTATCGGTAGTTCAGTCCAGTCCCATCAATTGAAAGCTTTGATTGGTACCCTCTTCAGCCTTTAGTACCTTGTGGGGTAGGATTCCTTTCAATTTCTGCAGAAATTATGTTCCTTGTGAGGATTTTTAAATATAAAAAGGGAGAAGGGTGGAGTGTTTTCCTCACACCTTTTGCATTCTTACATACCCACCCATCATCTTCTAGTCTTGCGAGATGGCTCTCCCTGGTAGCATTGAGTTTGTCAATTACCTTGAAGCCTTAGAAGTTATGTGCTCTTATAATATCGACTATGATGCTTTCAACATGCGTCGAGTCTCCTTGTGGCGTAATCGACCTTTTGAGTGGAATATGCTGGTGGCGGCAGTACAATTTTGGTACCCCGAAGACCATGTATTCCGCTTTGGGTTGGAAGAAGTTTGTCCTACCTACGAGGAATTTTTTGCCATACTGGACGTAAATCCCAGTGTTGTCGCGGCTTTACCCTAATTTTCCCGTTCTCCTAGGGATTTGTTGGCCGGGCTTCTCCATATTTCTCCTTCGGCGGACAGGTCATTGGTTGCCAGTGGAATGATCTCCCTCCCAGTGGTGTTGCAGTCCGTGCGTTCGCGGGAAGTAAGTGATGCTGGCTATGCTGGAGCCGTTGTTCTGGGCCTGGTTTCAAAATTATTGTTGATGACTGGGGAGGTGCGCGTGGACTCACAACTTGCAGCCATTACCTCATGGATGTCATACCGTCGCAATCCTGCGGCGGTGATATTGGCGGAGACTTTGAATGGCTTGGATGCCTGGAGAGAAGGACGTTCCGACTTTTTAAGGGGCAGCCCTGTGATGCTGTTCATGTGGTTGGCTGAAAGATTCCGCTTGTCGACCTCTCCAGAATATCCTTTATCGGTTTTACCCAACTTCTTTTCGCGCTACTTCATCCACATGGGCTTGTATGTTGAGAACTGGGAGAATTGGCTTGTGGAGCACGGGGCTCGTGGGCTGTATTGGTCAGTGCCTTGGTGGGGACAGTTGCAGCCTGTTCTGGAGCTAGGAGAATATTCATATGTGTGGTTGGTTGGTCTCAGGTAGACCTCTTTTTGTTTCCCTTGGCGACTTTTGCGCCAATTTGGCTGGGCGCAGGTCGTGCCCCCTCGGACCTTAAATTTCTTTTTGGTAGAAGATTTGACTGAGCGCCTGCGTCTGTTGCTCGGATCTCTGTGGGAAAATCGGCGTCCGTCGACCCGTCCCTCTCAGTCTGTTAGGAAGGTTTGCCATGTCCCTAAAGATTATATGAAGTGGTTGTGGAGGAAAGTAGTTAGCAAGATGTTGGCAGTAGAGACTGGTCATAGGTGGTTTGTTTTATCTGACTCTATGGAAGGGGGTGTTGTGGTCTTTTCGAAGATGGTTAAGGCTCATCGGTCCATGGAGTGTTTGCGGCACTCCATTCAGGCAGGAGAAACTTGGGGTCCTTAGGATGTAGATGATGAGGGTGCAGGGTCTTCGGGTAGCTGTGGGTAAGACTCCTGGGGACTTTATTTATGTAACAGATGTGGGGGATTTTATTTAGTTTTTAGGGTAGTAGGGGGGAAAGGAGTTATCCGTTCCTTTTTCTTATGTAATCCGTACTGTAGTTTCTTATTAATGAAATAAACAAGTTTCTGATCATCCAGTTGTGCCTTTCGATGAATTTTGCATTTTGAATTATCTATACCAATCGCTAAGGCATACATAATACTTTTGTTTAAGTAGATGTTTAGAATGAACTGCCGTTCTCGAAGATAAGAAAGGAATATATTTTTGTGAAAAAGAAGGGGCCGTGCTCATGTGGGGAGTATGATCTGCCTACGTACCTCTGGGGTTTTGGAAAAGTTTTTATCTGTTTGAAAATAGTTTTTGCAAAGGATTAGGCCCACGTAGTTCTGGGTTGAGGAAAATGGAGAGCGTTTTTTTTTTAGAATAGAAGGGAGGGGGGGGGGGAGAAGAGCCGTAGCGCGCCGAGATTTCGGACTAGGGGTAGAATTTCTTGAGACGGTCCAAATTGACTGGATGAGCCATCTCTTCCCCATCCAGGTCGGTGAGCATGGAGGCACCGCCAGATAAGATCTTCTTCACAATGTAAGGGCCACTCCAATTGGGTTTGAACTTTCCTCTGGGGTCCCAGATGGGTTCGATTATCTCCTTCAGGGCTAAATCCCCCTCCCGGACACCGCGGTCCTTGACTTTCTTGTTGAACGATCGCGCTATTCGGAGATGATACCCTTATATGTGGTAAAGAGCTTTTAATCTCCGTTCATCTAGGAGGGTCAGCTCATCAAGACGGCCTTGGCACCAGTCTTCTTCACTAACCTTCCTTTCGAGCATGACGCGTAGCGAGGGTATTTCCAGCTCCACAGGTAGGACTGCTTCCATGCCATAGACCAGGGAGTAAGGGGTAGCCCTAGTAGAGGTTCGGATTGAGGTTCGATAGCCCCAGAGGGCGTACGGGATCCGATCTGCCCAATCCCTATAACTTTCAGTCATCTTGCTGATGATGGTTTTGAGATTTTTATTGGCGGCTTCAACTGCACCATTGGTCTGAGGTCGGTAAGGAGAGGATTTGTGTCTCTGAATCCCATACTCGTTGACAACTTCTGTGACTTCTACCTCGAAGTGCAAACCGTTATCTGACACTAGCTCGTGCGGGACTCCATATCGGCAAATGATATTTTTCTTGATGAATTTGGCCACCTTCTTGGCATTTAATACAACGTATGACTCAGCTTCGACCCATTTGGTGAAGTAATAGATGGAAACCAGGATGAACTCATGCCCATTTGACGCTTTTGGTGTAACCTTCCCTATGATGTCGATACCCCAGGTGGAGAACGGCCAGGGAGAAGTCATGTTGTATAATTCCCGCGGAGGTAGATATTGGAGATTGGAGAACTGTTGGCATTTAGGGCACCTCCGAACATAGGCGGTGCAATCCTGGGCCATGGTGGTCCAGTAGTAGCCTTGTCGGATGACCTTCTTGGCAAGCATGTGACCGTTCATGTGGGGCCCGCATTCCCCGCTGTGGATTTTCTGCATTATCTTTTCAATGTCAGCCCCTGCGATACAGTGCAAATGAGTTCCATCGAAATTCCTCCTGAGTAGTGCTTTATGGCAGATGATATGCTGAGTGGCCAGCCTTTGGAGGGTATCTCAGTCATTCTTGTTAGAACCCTCTGGATACCTACCATACTTGAGGAGGCACCAAATATCATAGTACCAGTAATTTACTAGCTCAGGATCTTCTGAGGTGGTAAGCTCAATGTGGTAGCAATGGGTTGGTTTGTCTTGCTTTTGAACTAGGAAGGGGGTCATTGTTATTCCCTTGGACATGTCGACCATGGAAGCCAAAGTAGCGAGAGCATCGGCTAGGTTATTCTTTTCTCGGGGTAGGTAATGGAAGGTGATATCTCGGAATTGGGAGGCTAACTCTTCTAATTGGGCATGAAAGGGTTGGAGCTTTTCGTCCTTGACTTTCCACTTTCTGAGCACTTGACCGATGATGAGGGAAGAATCCCCATATACATCAAGGTATTGAATACCTTTCTTGAGAACGACCTTGAGGCCCACTGTGCATGCCTCGTATTCTGTCATGTTGTTGGTGCAAGGGAAATCCAATTTAATGGCGATAGGAGTGTGTGAGTCATCTAGGGCGATCAGAAGTATCCCAATTCCATATCCCCTTTTGTTGGCAGTGCCATCAAAGAACATTTTCCATCGGAGGCAGTCTTGAGTGGTGCAGAGGACATTTTCATATGTGAATTCGGAGATCTAGACATCTGTTTCTTCTACGGGGTAATCCGCGAGGTAGTCAGAGATGGCTCTTCCCTTAACGGCTTTCTGTATGAGGTACACGATATCGAACTCGGTTAGGAACATCAACCATCGGGCCATTCGACTAGATAAGGCGGATTTTTTTAGCAGGTATTTGATGGGATCCATTCGGGATACAAGTTTGATGGGGAAGGCGAGCATGTAGTGCCACAACTTTTGGGTGACCCAGACAAGCGTGACACATGCTTTTTCCAAAGCAGTGTAGTTGACCTCGTATCCGACCAATTGGCAACTGGCATAATAGATGGCTCTTTCTTTACGGGAGTCTTCAAGGTACTGGGCTAGCAAAGCCCCAGCTGCAGTGTCGGTTATGGTTAGGTATAAGAGCAAAGGGAGACCAGGCTGTGGTGGCATGAGAATTGGAGGTTGGTTTAGGTACTGTTTGATTCAATCAAAAGATTCTTGGCAGGATTCATTCCAAACCTTGGTTGAATCCTTTCGGAGGAGCTTGAAGATTGGTTCACAGATAGAGGTTAGCTAGCTGATGAACCGGCTGATATATTGTAATTTCCCAAGGAAACCTCGGACTTCCTTCTCTATTCGGGGAGGTGGCATCTCAAGTATGGCCTTCAGCTTGGCGGGATCTGCTTCTATCCCCTGCTCATTGACCATGAATCCTAAGAGTTTTCCCTTTGTAATGCCGAAGACGCACTTCTGTGGATTAAGTCGCAGTCGTTCGAAGAACTTTCAGAGAGCGGGAATATGACCTTCTCTAGTTTTGGACTTGATAATCATATCATCCACATAAACCTCGACCTCTTTGTGAATCAAATCGTGAAGGATGGTTGTGGCGGCCCTTTGGTTGGTAGCCCCAGCATTCTTGAGACCGAATGGCATAACGGTGTAGCAAAATGTTCCCCATGGGGTGATGAATGCGGTTTTCTCTTGATGTTCAGGGTGCATCTTAATTTGGTTATATCCGGCAAATCCGTCGACAAATGACTTGAGAGCATGACTGGCTGTGTTGTCCATGATCATGTCGATGTTGGGTAGCGGATAATCATCCTTCGGAGAGGCTTTGTTTAAATCTCGGTAATCCACACACATTCGAACCTTTCCTCCTGATTTCGGTACAGGTACAATGTTGTCTAGCCACGTGGGATATTCGATTACTCGAATGAAACCCACATTCAACTGTTTGATCACCTCTTCTTTGACCTTAAGCGACCATTCGGTGCGGAGTTTTCTCAACTTTTGTTTAACTGGCTTGGCATCTGGGAGAGTGGGGATCTCGTGCTGAGCTATTTCGGGGTCAATATCGGGCATGTCATCGTAGGACCATGCGAAGACATCCATGAACTCCTTTAGCAATTCTTCGAGTTGTGCGCGCTCATGCTCATCAAGGGTGGACCCTATCCTAATCTCGCGCAGTTGGCTACTAGAACCGAGATTAGTAACAACAGTCTCTTCTTTATTAACTTGAATGCGGTTATGTTATTTATTATTAACCTTATTTAGATCAGTTAAGAATTGTTCATTTGCAAAATCATCGTCATCAAAAGCTTGATTAGAATCTAAACAATTAATGTAAGGCATTGCAAGATACTCAAAATCTTTGTTTATTTCATTGATAGGAAAAACAACATTGAGAACCTCGTTAAAAGAGGTCTCGATTACATTTGAGCAAGGGTGGACAAAAATAGAGGAAATAGGGTAAACATTGGGGTTGGGGGAGATTTCAAGAGGTAGAACTGGCGCAGCATGCCAGTTGAGGAGAGGTGTATCAGCAGCTTTGATCAGACGGGATGGGTCCCTTGATGTGGTGCCTGAATGAACCATGCAGGGTGCCAGCCCTAATGTCTGCAGGTTGAAGGAATCTTCGGAGTCACTTTCTTCAGTCTCTTTAGTATCTTTGATAAGCGATTGTACGCGGTGTTGGAAACTTTCGGCCCATGGGTAGCTATCTTGGAAAAAGATCTCCATTCCAGGCTTCATTTTCTTGTCTGTGCGGTCGTACCATGGTTCTGGAAAACCGCAAAAGGGGAAATCCTTGCCCTCTTTGATGAATCGTCCATTTAAAGAATCTCTCGAGATAGTCCGAACGAAGTCTAACCCTCTTTTTTGATCGAGTCTGGCGGATCATTCTGAGCTCTTGTTCTGATGGTTGATACCCCAAGCCATAAGGAGGGAAAGCTTTCTTCAGTTCGATGGGATCAAGTATCCCCTGCTGTATTTGTCCTCGCCCCAGTCCGGGCATGAAGTGCATGTTTCTGAACATCTGAATCACATTGACATTGCCACGAGGTTCATATTCTAGACAAACCCTTTCTTTGAAATCATCCCCTGCCGGGAGTAGGGATAGCTCAACTCGAAAACCTGATAGGAGCATATCATTTTACCCATGCTGTATCTCAAGAATTGGACTGCTGGTGCCTGCGCCCTCGGCGTTACCGTTGTTACCCAAGATGGTGATGACTCGGCCATCGGCGAAGAACTTCAATTTCTGATGAAATGAGGAAGAGACACCCTTTATACTGTGGAGCCAGGGTCGTCCGAGCAACAGGTTAAAACAGGCCGGGATATCGATGACTTGGAATTCGACGACAAGGTTTATAGGACCATCCCCTATTACAAGTTTTATGGATCCCATCACCTCACGACGGGTATTATCGTAGGTGCACACGGCAGCAGAGGTTGGAACGAGGTCACTTTTTTTCAGACCTAAACATTTGAAGGTTCTCAGTGGGCAGACATTTAAAGCGGATCCGTTATCAATGAGAGAAAGTGGTACCACCTTTCCCATAATTTCGACGGAGATGTTGAGTGCATGATTGTGATTTGGCCCAATTTTGGGGATTTCCTCTTCAGAAAAGGATAGCATTTGGGTAGAGGTCAAGGATCCGATCAGGTTTACCGCTTCTTCTGGTGTGGTAGAAGGAGGAACTATAGGTCCAGCGAGTAATTTGATTAAAGCATTTCTGTGCAGCTGGGAAAACATGAAAAGCCCCCATAGGGTGATATTAGCTTGAGTTTTCTTCAGTTGATTGAGGATCTTGCTCTCCTCGAGGGTCATTTCCGGCATAGGAAGGTCTTCAACTCCCTTCCCCTTATCATTTGCTGGTAGTGAGTTAGGAACTTGGTAATGTCTCCCAAATTTGGTCATGTGATTTACTGAAGAAGGGAAAAACTTAAATCCAGTTTCCTCATCAATCTCATGTTGTTCTGCCACCTTATTTATTTCTCCGAGGAGTTCTTTAAATGATATCATCCCACATAAGTCAGCTACTGGGCCAGCTCTTTCTGAAACTTATTTTTCGCTCGAATCTTCGAATTCTTCACCCCATTCGGTGGCAACAATTCTATTTTCCCCTGTAAAGTCAATGCATTCCACGACTTCAACGGCTTCCTCATATAGGTCTTCCCATTAGGTGGGGATGTGTAAGGGTGAAGGGACCAGGTGCCATTTCAGCTTCAAAGTGTCAAGTAACTCGGTGATACTGCAAATGTTGTTGGTTTGCATGAATGCTTCCGTCATGATCCGGATAACATCATCTAAGCAGACTTCGTCGGTTGGTACCATCCACCTATCTGATTCTCGGGCCCATTTTTGTGCTTCCAAAAACAACGTACTTAACCTCTGGCAGTCGATAATCATCTGTGAGGGAAATTTCAGCCCGAACTCTAGGAGTTGGTTCAACACATCTGATAATTCCATACTTACACTTTTAGAACAGGTCCGGATAGTGATGCACGCTCTGGTTAGGAGTGACAGTGCCTGATCAGCGGGGCTAGTAGGGTGTAGGAGGAAATATGGGCAAAGTGGAGGGTATAAGGGTGTGATCTGGGTTGACGGATCGAAATTCGGGTTTTCTTCCAAGAAGATGGTATTGGTGTGATTTGGGAGTGGGTTATGAGTAGTGTTTGGTTTAGAATTAACTGGTGGGGCGATGGTACCCCGGTCAATGAGATCTTGGATTTTGTTTCGAAGGTGGAAGCATTGGTCGGTGGTATGGCCAGCTGTTTGGTGAAAGGCGCAATGAGCATCGGTCTTAAAATTTCTGGGAAGTGGATTGGGTAATGGACGTGGATCCAGGGGCTTTATAAGGTTTCGGCTTAACAGGGCTTGGTAAACTTTGGAGAGGGGAGCATGAATCTCAGTGTATTCCCTTCTGACGGGAGAAGGGCGGCTTTCTGGTGCCCATAATGTGGTTGGTTGAGAGATGTTATTGATGGTTGAGACTGTAGCATTAGCAGGCTTGTCATATTTTCTGGGGGTGAACTGTCCGGACACCTTCTTCGGTTCAACTTCTATTTTAGCAAGACTTTCCTCGATTTCTACTCTGAGAGCTCGAAAGTGGGGGTAGTACTGTCCTCCCATGGTTGCTCGAACATGGGGCAAGAAATTCTTCTTCACTATGTTGACTTGTTCTTCTTCAGATGGCCGATTAGTCATGGTAGCTGCTTTTTCCCTCCATCGGGCTATAAAGTTACTGACTGATTCTCCAGAGTTTTATTTGAGCAGCTCTAAATCACGACGGGTGACCTCAATCTCTTCGTTGTATTTGTACTGCGATATGAATTCTCGAGCTACATCCTCCCAGCTACGGATTCTGGATTCCTCAAGAGATAAAAACCATCGGAGGGCACTACCCTTCAAAGTTTGCTGAAACAATTGGGCCATCACTTCTTTCGAAGCCCCTAGTAGAGTCATGGAACGATGATAACTGCGAAGATGAATAATCGGGGGACCACTCCCTCCAAACTTCTCGATATTTGGCATCTAGAACTTCTCGGGTAACCTTTCTTTAAGATAAGGAGACATATAGGTGTAGTCCATGTAATTTCTAGAGATCCTGACTTGGTCAAACTTCTTGGTGAGCATCTTAATATCTTCTTTGACTTTGTTCAACTCCTCCTCCTTTGGATCAGCGACCACATGCAAGTTAGCCATAGGCTGGGCAATATTTGGCATTGAAAGCTGGGCAGGCGGCGGCCCATTAGCAGGAGGGGTACACGGAGCGTACTGATATTCTTCCGGGACCCAGATGGGCTCGGGGGGACCCATTGCACGAGGGAACAGGGCCTCGGGCTCTTGAGGAATAGGAACTTGGTTTCGTTGCATTTCTCGGACCTCGGCTTGAAGGTTGTCAATCTTAGCCACGAGCTGAGCTAGGACTGTCGGCAGATCCGGTTGTATGACTGGTGCTTGATCTGCATTCTCTATGGAAGATTGATGGATTCCAAATTCAGAAGAAGTAGTAGAGGAATGGATGAAACTCCGGGGTGATTTGACTAAATACCTAAGCCAATAGGGAGCCAGGCCAAGGGCGTGCGATCAACCTGAGAAGGCGCATGATGAGATTTATTTTTTGAGAAAAGGGGAAGAGATTATTTTTGGACTTTTGATAAAAATTGAGAAATGTTTTTGGAGATGGAACTCAGCATGATTATTATGATTATTATGTTCTCACTTGTATTTAATTCTCCTAAATGCAATGCCGGACGGAACCCGAGCCTGGAAAAGTGGGGTTTTAATACATGCAAAGCTATGTTTGGACTTGTAACTAGGCTCGTGGACAGAGTCCCGTTTTAAAAATGCGCAAAAATTGGGTGGAAGATCGACCCAGAATTTTGGCAGAGTTTCGGGTTGAAACTGGCAATCTAAAGTGCGTGTCCTAGATTTGACACCTCTATGCGGGCATGCAGTTTGGTTGGGTGAATCGGCATGGGTTCCCCCCTTTGGCGTGGCTTCCACGATATACGTCTTGCTCTGCGGGCAATCGGTACGTGTGGACAAGCCATTTGATAAACCTGAGTGTACGTGAATTGCCTTACCATATACCTCGTGGGGACGGTACGTGTGAGAGCGAATTCGATATACTCGGCGTACGTGAACGAATTCCCTGCGATATACCTCCCATCATGACTTCAGTTAAGCGGTACGATGTGGGGGAACCGTTTGATATACGTCGAAGGTACTTGGCCAATGGAAGGTGAGAGTCATACCGCGTAGGCTAACTGCGACCTGCCGGACCAACGCCCATCACGAAGTGACCCTCCAGTTACTGGGTAAAATTTGGTCCATCTCAATGCTCTTTGGTGATGTCGTGTGAATTATGCATGATTCTCTTATTAGTATCTTATGATGGGAATGCCTTTCTTTGATTATGCCAAATCGGGAATAAAGTACAAATACCTCAAAAGGTACACCAAGTATGGATGGGTGATGCGTGCAACATGGGGATATACATGTGATCCTAGGTGCACGTGGTGTGAAGTGTACAAGGAGAATTTTCTACAAGTGTGTGAACATAAGCATAAGCATGGGATACATATAAAAAAGGGGAACATGCAGATATGGGGGGAGATATAAAAAAATATAGCATTCATGTAAATAGAGTCAAGCCTTCAAAATAAATAAATTCCCCAGCGGAGTCACCATTGTGGCTATCCCCGATCCCCGCCGCGGAGGGAGGAAGGATCCTTCAGGTCCCGCGCGTCCCCTCCCGGGAGAGCGCTTCGACCGGCGTCGATTTTGTGAGGTGTGGAAAATGTAGAGAGATTCAGAGTCGCCAGTCTATTTTACTCAAAATAGATAAAAGAAAAAGAGTAAGTCAGCCCGAAGGATGGATTCCAAAGACATACTGGTGTGTGCGAAACCAAAATGATTCGGAAAGGGTTCGGAGGCTTAGTTACGAAATGGGAAGGTGTTAGGCACCCATTCCGCCCTTTCGGCCTCTCATGGATATTTGCTATTTTCCTTTATATTTCCCCTCGTGAGATGTGTGCGTGTGTATATATATAGAATGGAGGTAGGAATCTTCGACTTGTATCATGGAAAAGATAAAGCGAGTCATCCGTAGGAAGATATAAAAGTAATATTAGAAAAATAAGATTTACACGGCTACCCCTACGTTGATCGTTATAAGGGAACGATAACGCACATGGAGTAATACGTCACTAAGACTAATAATGTAAGAAAAATGGATTTAGAGAAAATAGAAAATGAGAGAAAAGGTGAGAGAAAGGACTCGAGTCTCGGGTTTTACCCCGAGACGCCTATGTAGCCTATAAAGGCATCAAAGTCCACGTAGTTTGCTTTTAAAGTGAGGGGTGGGGTTTAACCCATAAATCCAAATGGAGAAATCTCTTATTTGTAAGTGTGTGTGTGTGTGTGTAGAAAAAGTGTTTTAGTTGTGAGAAAAGTGTGGAAAAAGTGTGAGAACCCCTACTTGGAATTTATGATCAAACCCTCTTTTTCTTATTTTTTGGTTTTTTTTATTTATATGAAAATAGGAGATGTGCAATAATACTAGATAAAAAGTGTATTTATGGTATGTGAGATGAGATTATAAAAGTGCTAAGTAAGAAAACAAGTTATTGGGAATTCAAGAGAATTTAAGAGAGAGTTTGAGAAAGTTGGACCTTCTTGAAGATCTTGAGCTTGATCTTGAACGTTGGAGAGCATCCCTTGAGCTTGGATGATGATGGAGAGTCGTTAATTCATCAAGTTTGATGAAAGGGATGATGAAAAGTGGAAGTGAAAAAGGGATTTGGAAGTTGAAATCACGCTGCCTTCGAGAGAGGTTTCTGGGATTCATTCAGAGAGATTTCTATCAGGTCTGGGCTCTCCTTGCAAATGAGGCCAAGGCCTCATTTTATAGGCCCAAGGGTCTGCCGATCGGCATTGCCATGGCACTACCTATCGGCAGGTGCCGATAGGCAGGGTCTGGGACCTGCCATTTTTTCAGTGCGCCTCAGGCTTTTTCAGAAAATTGGCCGCCGAGGGCAAACCATTGGTCAGAATTGCGCACGGGGCATACCGTTCAGAGACCTTCTAAAGTCCTTTGGACCGCTCCCAAGTTCGGGAGTTGACTTTGGGTCAAATATGGCTAGGAAGCATTTGTCGGTTCATTGGACGGGGAATCGTGCGGACGCAAACGGATCGTTCGTCCGCATGGTAAGTCCGAATCGCGTACGGGGCATACCGTTGGAAAGGGTAAGAGATTTACTTTGACATTCCAAAGAGTTTGACCCGGTTTGGAGAGTTGAATTTGGTCAACCGGGCCCGATAAGTGCTCGATGGCTTCCCAGAGTCAAACGGATCGTTCGTCCGCATGGAAAGTCGGAATTGCGCACGGGATGGACCGTTGGAAAGGGTATTCAGTGCCCTTAGAATATTCATTCATCCTCGGTCGATCAGAAGGGTTGACTTGGGTCAACAGAGCTCGGGATCATCCGGTGGCCTCTCGGTCAGGTTTCGGACTCAAACGGATCGTTCGTCCGCATGGTAAGTCAGAATCGCGCACGGGGTGGACTGTTGGAAAGGGTATTCAGTGCCCTTCGAAGATTCATTGAGTCTCGATCGATATGAGGAGTTTGACGTTTGGGTCAAACTGAGCCGGGGGGGTGCCCGATGGCTTCTAGGTCAGTACTCGGGACGTGACCTGGGTTTGCGATGATGAGTGGAGGTACTAGGGACCTAAGGAGAGTTAGGGGGTAACAGAGTGAGGTATTCATTTAAATGTGTGTATTTTAAATGCCATAGAGATGCTTGTGTGATTGTATATCTATATGTTGATGATATGCTAATATTTGGATCACATGAGTATTATCAAAACAATAAAAAAGATATTATCCGAACAGTTTGATATGAAGGACTTGGGAGTTGCAGATTTTATTTTGGGAATCAAAATAATACGAGATTCCGAGGGAATCAAATTGTCACAATCACATTATATAGAAAGTGTGATAAAGAAATTCAATCAATATGAATCTACTCCTGCTAGAACTCGTTATGATCCAAATAGTAAATTAAAGAAAAATAAAGGAGAAGGTGTGTCACAACTTGAATTTTCAAGAATTAATTGTAGCTTATTGTATATTATGAATTACACTTGACCTGCCATTGCATATGCAGTAGGGAGATTGAGTAGATATACTTGTAATCCTAGTAATGATCACTGGAATGCACTTATTAGAGTGTTGAGATACCTGAAATTTACTTTGGATTATGCCTTATATTATGTATCTTATCCTGCTGTGATTGAAGGTTATAGTGATGCTAATTGGATTTCTGATTCAGAGGAATCGAAGTTAACAAGTGGATATATATTCACATTAGGCGGGGCTGTCGTATCGTGGAAATCCTCAAAGAAGACATGCATTGCGAGATCAACAATGGAGTCTGAATTCATAGCTTTAGATAAAGCAAGTGAAGAAGCCGAGTGGCTGAGGACCTTCTTTGCCGACATTCCGATGTGGCTTAAACCTGTACCCGCGGTACTTATACATTGTGATTGCCAAGCATCAATAGAAAAAGCAAGCAATAAGTCCTACAATGGAAAATCAAGACATATCCGTCTCAGGCATAATAGTGTGAGACAACTCATATCTAATGGTATTATAACCATTGACTTTGTGAGGTCAGGTGATAATTTAGCGGATCCGTTAACCAAAGGGTTGTCAAGAGATATTATTTACAAAACATTGAGCGGGATGGGCTGAAAGCCTAATGAGTAGAATCATCATGATGGATACCCAACCTATATGAATGGAGATCCCACGATATAGGTTCCATGGGAAAACTAAATTGTGAGTGATTATGTTTAAGCATTACAAATACTTTAAATTGTCTTATCCCTATGATGTTAATAATAGTAATGCTACCTGTAATGAGAAAGGATGAGTTAAACTCTTAATGAATCTATGGCTTGGACTTTCAAGCAGGATGTGACAGGACATTCTTGATAGGTTCACTTAAGTGAGTGTGGCAGTGGGGCCGCTGCCTATGGAAATTGTGGTTGAATCTCCTAGAGCGCTCATGATAATGGGATATAACTTATGGCCTTAATGAGCAAAACTGTTTTGAACCACAAGTATATTAAAGTGTCATGTGTGTAATCTATTGAACATGTTTACCAAACATAACTGTTCAGTTCCAGATATGTAATTCACTGAATAGTTAGTAAACCCAATGGACCAACACTAAGCAAGGTTCAAGTCCAAAAGATACCTCTGCCTACTAATGACATTTTACTGCCCAAAAATTTCTTTTTGTTCCTTCTTCTCGTATTTCATTCATTCGGGGGATTGTTGTGTTTTTGTGTATATTTCTTTGTGTGAATGAAATTTTCACAACAACCTCTAATAGCCTGGTGGTAAGTTTTCAGAATCCTTATGTGAGGTCTTGGGTTCAAGTCCCTCTAGGATCACTATATATATATATATATATATATCAAGACTTGGGACTTGGGCTTGGGTTTTGGCTCCTAAGTCAAGACCCAATTGTAATTTTATTTTTTTATTTTATTTCATTTTTATTTAAAATTAAAATTCGGATTAATTTTTATTAATATTATAGTACTTTTATTCCTAGCCGTTGGAAGTGGTCTGAGGGTCAGTTGTGGCTACTTATTTTTTAAGTCGTAGGGTGGCTATGGGGGTGGTAGTAGCTACTTATTTTAAGCCATAGGGTGGCTGTAGGTTGGTGGTTGCATCCCTTTAAAGGGCCTTGCAGAATCAACATATAATTTACTCTGAATATCCTTCTTGCTCACTCTCAAAAACCTGTTCCTACTCAAATCCTATTTGTGGGCAATACTGGTGTGGTTCTATTCATTCTCCATTGTGTGCTTCAATCGGATGAACAACACTGTTAAATTCTGGGGACAGATATCTGAGGCTCGAGGCACCACTCTATTAAGTGCGAGCGATATTTTTATCTTAAGACAGTGTGTCTAACACGCACCTCAGCATCCAGATAAGTCTTTCTAATTTTATTGTGATCTTAAATTTTCCCGTTTACACGAACAACATTATGTTCGATGGGTCTTATTTATATGTGAATTTAGGTTAAAGGGGTCGTAACTTTGAACAAGGCATGTCAACACAACTATAACATGAAATTTGAGTGTTAAAGGTCGATCATTTTTTTACACTAACCTAAAATTAACACAATTTGTCAACACGAAAATATTGTATTAAACTAAAAAATAATATGAAAAAGCTCATTTGGCTGCTCAATTATACATGCCCTTGGTCGTTACGGCGATGATATTTTTCTCTCCTCGAAGGTAATGCCAAAATAGGATTATCATGAATATCCATCCCCTTTCGTTTGTAATGGTTTTGACCTTTATATCATCTAGTACGATGCTAAATCCCCTCCACCTCCACTTGAAGAAGAGAATCAACTTCCGAGGGACATTATGGATTTTGACCTTGATGCCCCTTTGATAGGTTTGAGTATGAACCCAACTACATTCTTCTAATAAATGTGGTACTCTTCCCACAAAAGCTTGTAGTAGTCCTCTCTCAAGTATGGTTTTAATTGTCTGTAGAGAGCTCTAACGAAGCGCATATTTGATAGGATAGGCTTTGGCTTCGAATGGTTATCCCTATTTTCCACTCCACCATTAGGCTCAAGTGTTTTTCCCCACTCTTATGGCTCATCTTTACAGTGCCTACGTTTGGTCACGACATGCTCAACCTTTTAACTTTTTTGATAAGGAGAGGAGTGATTATCTGAATATTTTACCTTCTTGTGGCTATTCCCCCCATCTTAGAAGGCTCATTGCCCCCGTCATCACCACATGCATGGTACTTATTGCCAATTTCATAATGAGCTACATTCTCCCTCCATTTTGACTAGGGATCGCTTTGTCATTTTGGAGTTCAAAAGGCGCATTATAGGGACTCAGTTCTCCAATGTCATCCTTTCACAAATGGTTGTCTTTCCCACCACTTCATCAGGGATCCCTTCAGGGATTTGGAGAGCCTTGTCAAAAATGGTCTAGATATTGGATACAATTCTCTCCCACTAATTTCTTCAGCAAGTGATACTGGTAGGGATTTGGACCTACTATAATCTTTTTATCACTTTTCCCCTTTGGTTTTGTTGAAGGGTCATGCTTTTGATAATTTTATTTTGGCCATCATGACTATCTAACACTTTGAATATGTGCTTCCCATCCCTCAAGCCCAAATTTCCTTATTTCTCATAATTTATGCCTCGTTTGTCAGAAGGTTGAGACAATATGAGGCTCATTTTGAAGATCATGATCGTAGGATGGGCATTCAATTAGTCTTTTTGTAAAGGCTAACCATGCTTTGGAGGATTTAAAGGAGTTCTATTATGTCTACACTCGTCGAGAGAGTGCCTTGAAGACTATAACCTTGACAATCTTTCTTTTTGGAAAATAGTCCTTTGTTCCGATGTGCATTATAAGGATGCGGAGGCCTTGGTTTGAAGAATGAGGGCGACTCATACCTTCTTTTTGAAAGTGGAAAAGTAGCTTGCATACTTGGATGCATAGTATGAAGAAATTAATTACCTATAGAGAACCTTTCACAAGCATGCCAGTTATGCATTTTCTTAAAAATACACAGTTTGAAGAGGATAAAATTCCCTCTTTTATTTGTTATTCCATCTTTTGTGATTTTCATTTTTTTTATTATTAATGGAAGGAATTTTCTTGCTTCAAAATCTAATATGGTTTTATTTTGATTAAACCAATTGCATTATTAATTTCTAATTTTAGACTGGTCTAAAGGTGGGATTTAACCAATTTTAATTCATTATGGCCTTAATAATAATTTCAACCACTTCGAATCGAGAATCAAACATGGTACATTAATTTGCATCTTTGATACCTTTAAAAATGGTTAAGATTCAAAGTTTATTCATATGATGCATTGTTAGTGGTAGTGAACCCACCAAATCTCACATCAAATGTAGAACCATTTAAATAATGACATTGAGTTGTCAAAATGGATAACCAATTATTTTATGGATAACCTTAGTGAATTTGTTTCAGCCAATACATTTGGCTTGTTTTTGGACAGTCACAACTTGATCTTTGGTCTATTTTAGGTCATTGTTACACCCTCAATTAATCATGAGAAGCCTTTTGGGATTGCGTAGCCGTCAAATGTGCGAGATGTCTCCCCACTTACCCATAACTTTACTTTTTAGAGGGAAACTTTTATGAAGCCACATGTTTAGGCCGGGTTAGCCTATATTTGCATTTCAAATGGTGTAAAACTATAAAGTTTATTTTTTCATGTTTTCTTCTCACTGTTCACTTTATTTTGAATAAACCATTTATCTCCTAATAAACTCTCAACTTTTTCTTAACCTTTCATAAAAAATGGCATCCAACTTTACAAATGCCAATGAGTATCTTTCATTTGATGAAACTATCAATCGATTCACGACTAATAATTTTATCGTTGTTGGGAGCATTGTTTGTCCACTCAAGTCCTCAGACATGATACCACCTACCACTGTGGGTCCGTATTTCGCTTAAGAAATTTCAATCCTTATTTCTCCCTATTATGCAAGATTTGTGGACCATAATCTTTATGTTCAGAAACTTGATGAACTGAAAATACCTCTCACCTTTGATTTAGGTTTTGGCCTATAGTATTGAATGAAGATTGACAAGCATAGGTGAAAAAGATAGTTTCCCTTAAAGGTAGTGACATGGAAATGTTTGACATTTTTGATGTCGTGAAACTTAGCTTGTGCAATATTTAATTCTAACCCTTTGTGATCCCAAGCGTTATTTGCTTATAGAATCCAGGATTCAATTGTTTTGAATTTAATTTTGGGATGGACGGTCCTACTATTTTGGACATTTTCCAGCTGACTGGCTCAAATCTTTGGGAGAAGACATTCACCCATTCATGCCATCAGTTGATCCTCTTTTGAAATTGAAGCGTAAGAAATTTTACATACATTATTCCACTTTCTTACGTGCCCATAGGAAAAATACCCCTACCGTACTTGATTAGGAGTATTACTGCTTTATTTTTTTTTTTTGTTAGCAAGTCACCTTTTTGTGTTAAATCCCAAAGAGTAATGTTAGAGTACTTTTTTTTAGCTTCCAATATCATGAATGGCAAGGAAGTTTTTCTTGCTCTTTATTTGTTAGGTTCTTTTTACAAGAGTTGTGTTGAGATTTTGGAGGATCCCTTAGTACCAAACAGGATGGGACATTATGGTTTCTTCAAATATGGCTTCATGCATACTTCCCAAAGATTAACCATATTAAACATGACTATATTCTCAACCATTGTTGTGCTTTTTATCACACTAGGCCGAGGAATAAGAGCTTCTAAGCTTTTATCACTATGTTTAGGAGTATGCCTAGTGATAGACTGAGGTCTCTTTTATTTAAATTATTGGAACCCATAAAATCATCACATTAGTTGGCCTCAATTCTGAGGGATCATCGCAAAGCACCCCAAGCTGATCTTTATGGGGGAAATTTTTAGTCCCTAGATATTTATGTTATGGAATCTCCCCTCCTACTCTCCCTAATTCTAAATCATTTGGGGAAATATACTTTCTTGCACAATTTGTAAAAATATTAGGCTTTTATCAATCTATTCCAGTTCCTGGGAGAAGTCATGCCAATCTCCATGTGTTTCCAAGGATTTCTTAGCGATCTAAGGCAATAATTGTGTGAGGTCTGACTGAGTATCACAGGTTTTGAAAAACCTTAAGTATCACGGAGGTCGGATTTAATGCTGGGGAAATCAAGTTTTTAAATATTGGTAATGTGGATATATTGAATGCTTTTTTAGACCGTTGCCTATAGCTCTCAAGCCTTTGAAGCATTATACTTTTAAGAAGGCTTTAACTACCTCTTATATTTATGGTTTCTATATATTTTGGCTTTGACTAAACCATTTAATTTCCTTATAGAATCTCATCTTATTGGTGATTATTTGTCTTCCAAGAAGAGAAAACTCAATTCTAAGGTGTAGGAGGCTTTAATATAGGGTATCTTAAGAGTAGATAGAGAGGAGAAGGCAGAAGAACATATTCCCCTTCTGAGGATAAAAAAGATAAACCCTCTTCTAACAATCCAATTAGCAACTTTTTGAATGTTGATGAGCCTCTCATTTTTTCCATTTTTGTTATCCCAACCGGGAAATGAAAGAAAAGTAAATCCAATAGGACCGTTCCTATAGAAATGTTGGCATGTAAGATAATTTTTCTAATATAATGTTTTTAAAGTATTTTCATGTTTATCCTATCACCAGTGTTGACTTCGAATTCCCTTTTTTCCTTATTACATGTCCTGATGGTGATTCTTTAGAGGAAAGGGAGGAAAATCCTTATATAAATCCCATAACACCACCACCAGTATCCCTAACTGATGAGTTTGCGGATGAACTCATTGGTATCTTTGAGGATACAGACTCTTAGGTAGTGGATGTTCCCATATCTTTACTTTTGACTCTTAGGAATATTCCTATATTTTTCATAGGCAGTTGGAGGAGATTATAGATAAATCTCTAGTCTGCACCTTGGAAATTGAGGATAACAATGTGAAACACTAATTGGAAATCCTCATCCAAGCCTAGCCTCGTCATCCTTATTGGTAATTAGGAACCCCGAAAGATCTACTTATGCTTTGAAGCTTTATTAGGCTACCATTTGAAGAGCTGGCTGGTTTTACTTTTACTAGTGGGATTAGAGAAACTTGCTTATGTATTTCTCATATGGAAGGCCTATGGGTAAATGTTTCAAATTCAATACACTCTGGTATTCATTAACTTACCTATCACCTTTCAATTATGGCTCAGGGTCAGGCAATGGCCGAAGGTAATACTTTATCTGCATATAAAGCCCACTTTTTAAGCAAAAAGGTTAAATGAGAAGGTTAAGCTGGAAAGGTAGTTATCCAGAGTGAATGCTGAGTTAGATGTAACCCTCAAATCAAAATAAGACAGTTAACAAAGAATTAGCCATTTGGTAGGAGAAATTTAAGTCTCTACTAATGAAGTTAATTAGTTCGAAGCCATAGAAGCCCAATACAATCCCAAAAGCTTGCTTATGGAAATTTTTGGACCAATTTTAGGTATCTTATATTTGAACATTTTCATAATATATAATTTTGCCAATATGTTAATCAAATTATGCTTTTTGTTCCTATTTCCTTGCTTCCTAAATAGTTAGATAATAAGGCTTTAAGAATCTATCATTTGTCTTTCTCATATGAACATAACCATTAATGTTTCTTAAATGTTATGATACCCGTTTAATTACCCTATGAATTTAGAATGGCTTTTCCTAATTTGGGGACCATTCTCCATAGGCAAGAACCTTTGAACCAATAGGAAGGATAACTTTTTGGACCAAATTCCCCTTTTTAAAGGCTCATTGTTTCACTTTCTTGTTATAGCAGTCAATTACTTTCTTCTTTTTAATAAAGATATTGTTCAAGGCTCTCATCCTGTCCTCATTTATTTTTTCAAATTCCAACTACATTATTTGCTCATAACCTTAAACTATTAGATTATTTTGGTATTAGTGAATTTATAGTGATTTCCACTAGTAACACAACATCTTGCTCATATGTTAAGGCATATGGGGTTACTCTAGTGCTTGATCTTTTAGAAAACCGATAAGCTTATAAAACTTCTGGCAAAAAATTGCACCAATCTCTTGGATTCTTCTCAATCACTTTGACCAAATTATTTTTGAACACTTTGTTAATGGCCTTAGCTTGGCCATTTGATTGAGCATAATATGGTTCTAATTTTGTTTGGATTATACCTAACCTCAAAGTGAATTCAAACACCCTTTATGATTCAAAGATAGTTGCATTGTCTGAGGTTATACTTTTTGGGATCCTAAACCTATATACAATGTCTTGCAAGAAGTCCACTAATTTGTTTTGGGTGATTTACTTTAAGGCTTTGTCTACCCACTTGGTGAAGTAATTGATTTCCATAAAAACAAAATTGTGTAGCCTCGAAGATAGCGGGTAGATCTTTCCAATCACATTAATTTCCCATCATCTAAATGACCAAGGCTTGACCACATATTGCAAGTCAACTATAGGCATGTGTTTTAGAGGAGTAAATGACCATGGAATGGTTGTCTCGTATATTCTAAGTCTTTTAATTTCCAGAGGTCACAATTTGTTCTTTTCCAATTATGGAGCAGAGGGCATGTTCCGTTACTTTCCTTTGCATTCCTTTGTCCTCGGCCTTAGGTTGTCCATTCATGTTCCTATTAAAAAAATCCTTAAGGTAGTGAACTTGATTCGGGACTATATTGATACCAATGGGTAGAGGGCAATCTTGGCTTCTTTTGTCATATAGAAAAACAAATTCAAGAAAGATATAACTCAAGCGATTTTTTTTTTACTTTTATAGGCCTAAGAAGGATACCATTAATCTGATGACCAATAAGCCTTACACTAATAAAAACTGGAAAGGCAAGTAGTTCTCTGTGTTCGGGGACACTTAAGAAACACCCTTATGGAGTTGGAACTTGAGAGATCCTATATGATTTTGTGGAGTGTAAGGATATATTTTTTAATGTATGAAATGGACATTTAAAATTTGTATAATTGGATTTATCCTGTTGGAAAAAAAAATTAATCATATTTTAGGTGTTTGTGTTTGTACCCTAAAGGATATGCAATTAAAAACTTAATACGACCCTCGAAAGGTGTCATTTAACTCATGTCGAGTTTACGTCTTCATCTTTGGGATCTTTAAAAAAGGTATAAAAGTTTATTATGTTAATGCCTGAATCTTATTCAGTGTGTTTGTGCTTATTTCAAGCAAATTTTTGAACAAGTTTTTATAAGAAATAATTCGTTTTGGTTTGAAGTTGTTTGAACGAAATGTGTTTTTCATTTTAATGAGATTTAACATATCATTTGAACAAGTTTAAATTATTGTTCGATCAAGACTCGCATTTCATTTGAACAAGGATCAAACGAGCTTCAAATGAGACCTTATTAAGTAACTCTTCAAATTGTTATTAGATTCTCGTTCAAAGATCGTTCGATTTTTGAACGACATTAAGAAACATTCCTCATTTTTCATGCCAGTGGTTTTTCATGTTTTTCAAGACAAAAAGGGAGATTTATTGTCAGTGTCAATAGAGATTTATATAGAGGGAAAAACTAAGACTTAAAAACATCCTTTTACTCAGTCTACGATATTCAAGAATCAAGATAATATCCTTATGTAAAGATCTCATGTTTCGAATCCTCAAGATTGTTTACTCTTCATTATTTGAGTATTTTTGGCATTGTGACTCCATGTTGCGGATTGGCGATAGCTAATTCAGATTAGTAGATACCAAGATGCATGTGAACAATGTTGTGTGGCATTGGTGGATTATGTGATTTCTATAAAGAAGGTTAATGAGCGAAGATCACATCAGACTTGAAGGGAGTTGAGTCAGTGAGTAAGTCTATATCTTGCCCTTGTATAAATCGTATATCACAGTAGAGTGTGTTTAGCCTTAGGTTTTTCCCGTTGTGGGTTTTCCTCATACATTGCGATTTTGTATGCTTATTTTTTTGCTTTACTTCTTTTATTCTTGAACGTTCACACATAAATAATTAGGCAAGATAAAATGGGGTAATACTTACACAATACTTGTTCAATCCATGTTGAATTTAAAATTGGTGTATTTGCTCACTTTGTTAATTAATTTGTTTACAATTAAAATTTGAAATTGAAAGTTTGTTTACTATAAGTTGTTCCTACGCACACAATGCGAGTTTTCAAATTGGTATCAGAGAAGGTTACTCTAATATTTTGAGTTTATATTTAGTTTAGTGTGTTTTTAGGATTGGTTGATGGATTTTAATCATAAGGGTAGTTTCATTACCCATCCTCATATATTTTATAGCTCAAACTATCTCTATTGGAAGGCTTAAACGATATTTTTCTTGAAATCTATTGATGAAAACATTTAAAACTCTATGATTTAAGGGTGGTCTCCTCTTGTGGAATGTGGTTTGCATAAAACGTATTCCCTTTGGACTAAGGCGAAAAATGATGCCTCGACTTTTAATTCCAAGGGTATGAATGATATTTTTTATTTATCAGTACTTAAGAATTTAGGCATATAATACCATGTGAGAGAACAAAAAGCTGCTTGGGATATTTTTAAATCCACGTATGTGAGTACAGATACCATTAGAGTATCTAAGTTACAAAATCTGATAACTAAGTTTTAGACGACTCGAATGAAAGAGCATGAGACGTTTGTTGTTTTTTATGCTAAACTAAAAATAAATCATTTAACTTAAGTGAACCTATCTCTTGGCCAAAAGTTATTATACAAATTTTGGCCGAAATATTTAATGCTAACGTTGCATCCTAGGTTCTCTTGGTGGTGTTGATACTCTTAGAGTCCAAGAACTTGTAAGTGATCTCCAATCCTATGAGATGGACATGTGTCCCTCTAAGTAAAATGAGAAGAGTTTATCCTTGAAAACCCACAAGGAGGACGCGTCGGATTTCGAGAGTGAGTGTGAATTAGATACATAAGAGATTGCGAGGTTTGAAAGAAAGTTTCATAAATTTCTTAAGCTTGGAGAAGAAAAGAATTCTTATAAGAAATCTAAGAACTTTAACAACGACTATGATGGGAAGAAATGCATTAACCCTACGAGAGTGGACAACCGGGATACGTATTTTAAATACCAAGGTTTTGAGCATCTCGATTTTTAATGTCCCACTAAATTAAGGAGAGAATGTAAAAAGTCTAAAGCATATAATCCAACCCTTTGTGATAATGTATCAAAAGAGGAAATTAATTCCATTGTGCAGCATAACTGCATTGCTTTCATTGATAGTCATGTGATTCTAAATGAAAAATCTTCACCCAATAAAGATGATCATCTGCTTGATGGCTTTGAGATCCCATTTTTTATTCCCATGTTTATGATAAGGAAGGATAGGATATAAGTATTGAGGAGGAATGTGAGCTTCAAGTTGCCTTCCATGAGTTATATAAAGAATATTTGAAATTGAAAAATGCTAACTTGAAATTAGAGGCTAAGTTGAAAGAGAGTGCCTTAGGAAATAATGATAAAACCAAAAACCCTCATTAACGAATAAAAGCAAATAGATCCAACTCTATCAGATCGCACATAAAACCATAAAAATACATAAGGGTATTACACGCATTAACCCTAATCGATCCTATACAACGTTAAACCTAATTCGCAAGACCTCTAAAGTCTATTATCGTATTCTCCCTCACTAACGAGGATCATCAAAATCATAATCTACCCTTTATCACGGGTTCCCGATCACACTCAAAGACATCCCTAGCCTTAAGCGTTCACATACACGACCCAAGATATCCCACATATGAGGAGCCTAGACCAAAACACTTGTTTCCCTTATTAGGTATCCATCCTACCTAACTCATGCTAAGTGATGCGGTTAAATGAGCCTAAGCTAAATCACATAGCCCATACCCTGTCCCTAAGCTCGAACCTAACCCCTGTGCCGTTTACCCTATCCCGTAACCTTCACCTAAACCCATTCCCAAGCCTCGTGTGTTTAGTTTGCACCCTTTATTATATTTTTATATTTTATTAATTTTTTAGATTTTTTTTAGTCGTTTTTAATTTTTAGGATTTATTTTATATTTTGTTTGGAATTATATATATATTTTTAGGATTTATTTGAGTCGGCTATGTTTAATATTTCTTGTTATTTAGGTGTAAGTTTTATTTTTATTTTTATTTGATCTTTATTTTTATTTTTATTCTTTTTAACTTTATTTTTATTAGGATAGATTTAGCTTTGTCTTTTATTAGGAATTTAATTTTTTAATTTCATTAGGTTTTGTATTTTCTTAAGTTTTATTTCATTAGGATTTTAATTTTTAGTTTTTGATTTTTTTTTAGTTTTGTTAACTTTATTTTTAGTTAGTTAGGTAGTTTTATTTTTAATTAGATGTACAAATCTAACACACACACACTAAACCCCCTTACACCTTATTACACCCAAACATAACACCTCACCTAACTACACCTCACCACACCTAAACCTCTCACCCATCATCTTCCCCACCAAGTATTTATCTCTCCTCTCACCTCCATTACCAAACACCTCCTAACTCAATACCCATCATCCTCTTCATCTCCTACACCCACACATTAATCCCATACATACACCTCCCCATTCGAACTTGTCAAAACCCATCTCCAACCAAACCTTATACAACCCATCCATAACCCGGTTTGAACCGCCACTAACCCGACTTCCTGGACCACCGGACCCATCTTCACAAAACCCCGGAACCATCCCCACCTGCTACAAAATCGGGTATGTCCACCTGAAACCCAACAGCCCGGGCCATCAATCAGACCCCTTAACGACCCCTTACTTGGAACCCTGCTCCTACCCGAAGCAACCTCCAACCCGATTCCAAATTAAAACCGACCCAAGCAATCCTATTACCCACAATTCCCAAAATCGGCTACCTCCTTATGCTGGCAACCCCTAAACAAAACCCCACCATTCTCACCTCTGGCCTTATAACTCCCAAACTCGTATCTGACCTCTAAACCCAGCGGCGAACCCAACAACTCAACCCGGACAGTCATCCAACTCGGTTCCACCAAGACCTCAACCCATTGTCAATAACCCCGGACCTGCCTAAACTCGTTTTCTTCAAATCGAATTCAACCCGAGAACACATTTTAACCCCTTACCCGATTCTAGATGCTAAAACCAAACCAAACCAAATAAAAGATAAAGTCCCCACATGTGTTTTAAATGACCATTACCCCTTATTTCCCAAACTACCCTCAACTTACCCCCACACTCTCACTACCTCACTTCCCACATGCACTTGTGTGCATTCACACAATTACCCTAACTCAATTCCTAATTTACCCCTAGACTCGTTGCACCTATAAATTGAAGACTTGGTGCTACAAAAGAGCAATCCTCATTTTAGTTTTAAACTTTGTGTGATAAATTCTCCTCTACCCCTCTATAGAGAGTATTTTCATTTTTAGCAAATATCTCAATATAGAGTGGTGTGGTAGAATTTATCTCTTGGAAGAATTTCACTCCACCCCTCTATAGTGAATTTTTGCATTTTTAGTAACTATCTCAATGTAGAGTGATGTGATTGAATTCATCTCTTTTGAAAGTAACTTCTTCTCCATTCTTTTATAGTGAGTATTTGCATTGTTAGCAAATATCTCAACATAAAGTGATGATGTAGAATTTATTTCCTCAGTTGAATTCTAATGTAAAATTTTGTAATGAGAGGATTTGTATTTTAGCGAATCTCTTTCATTATTTAAGAGTCCATTATGAATTCATCCTTTGTATATTATAATTATTTTTTATTTTTATATTTTGTAGTTTTTATTAGAATAAAATATATTATTAAGGGATTGTAATTGAGAGAATTTTGGTTTGCAATTGAAGAGTTTCTCCAATTCAAGAACAAACGAGTTTGATCTATTCCTCTTTAATTTCTCTTAATTTAATCCGTGCATGTTTTTATTTGTTTATTCTATGTATTGGATGATGATTAATGAGGGCAAATCTCCCATTATAGGGATGAATTTTGAAGCCCTCATGAGTTCAATTTAGTTAGTTTTCTTTTTAGCACAATTTTTTTTTCACTTATTAGATATTACATCTTAGTTTGTACTTTAAAAATTAGTATAGTTAGTTAATTAATAATCTCTTGAAAAATCATAAAAAATAATAATATGAAAATGAATTTTACAATTTTGTCTTCACATATTTGGTTCTTCACTCTTTAGAGTTGGATTGAATCCCTTACTTACCGCTATGCAAGTTTATGTTATATTTTTATTGATTGGAGAGGATTTGCAACAACGATAACGATTTACACATTAGAACCATTTTCTTTTCGTTCAACATACACATGGCAGATATATCCCTAATGCACATAACACTAGACCAATCTCTTAAGGCTCCAATTCTAGGTCTTATAATGTACTTAACTCCTGTATGATTAATCAATATAAAACTACCCTCACTCTAGGGTTTATGGATAATTCCTAATCTCTCCGAAGGATATAAACCCTATGTTTTACTTTCACTAAGTCCTAACACACCTCGGACATCCAAAGTTAATCCCAAAGCCTCCCAATCCTCCAATTATCAATCCTTGACACCTCATAGTAAAACACTCACAAAAATCCAAACACAATTAGAAAAATACAAAACCAGTGGCCACGCGTTTGTATTTAAAAGATATAAAAATTTAAAGGTTCCCCAAATTCATAAAATTGGCTGCCCAACTCAATCCAATCAACCTACAAGCCTTTAAACTCATTACAACCCGTCCTCCTTCATATATAATTGGTATATCATCACCCAAACACCAAATCTAGACTTTTTAATCAAAAAACACAAGATTTAAAAGGGGCAATTTCCAACTTTCACTCAAGAACCCTAGTTTTGTCAATTTCAACCAAATTCTTCAATTCTAATCCAATTCATGATATTTATAAGTGGCTTTTATATACTTTTGATTATTAAATATACTTCTACCAATATTACATTGATTCTAACCTCAAATCATATGAATAACATCTCAATTTTAATAATAGGCTTAATAGATATTTAACTTAAAAAATAATTAAGTTTATTAATAAAAACTAATTCTTATTAATTTAGATTTCAATGAATAGGAACATAATAACACAAATACAATTATAACCCAATACTTAATAAAACTTTACTCTTGGTGGATTGAGAAATCACACCCCAAAATCTCCAAGTCTCTTCTCTCCTCTCGAGCCTCCTTCTCTTTAGCTTTAGGTTGCCTCCCGAACTTGTGAAATGAGTTTTAACGAAACCCTAATAACGCCTCTTAGACTTTAATCCTGTAATAAGGCCTGAGCCCAATATAAACCTCATTTAAATGAGCCCAAACACACCTCTAAATGACTTAAAACACTCCCTAGGCCCTATATTAACCTAATAAACCTAAAACCCACTATTTTAAGCCGTAAATGGACATTCTACGCATCCTAAAAGCGAAATATCAAATTATTGCAAATAAAATATCTAACAAATCATACATTTAATATTCACCCAATACGAGTACAAATATCACTTGATCAATTAATGAATTAATATATATATATATATATATAATACACAAAATATAAATAGTGACATCTCTAGTCATGACAAGCACACAATAATTAATTTGTATTCAATTTAATAAGTCACATAAAATACAAGGTACTACACTCACATACACGTAGATAAAGGCAACTCGATTATGTATTTTTTTGGGATTGTTTAAAGGTCTTAAGCTCAAGGTTAAGAAATTGAAACCCTACCCTCAACCTCTGATCAACTTTAATGGGAGAAAACCTTCCCAATCGAAATGGTGGAACTTGATGTTTGTATAAGAAAGTGGTTAACTTGCCTAAAAAAGGTAAATTTCTTTGTTATGGACTAGAATGTGATATATACATATAACATTATTATAGGAAGAGTTTCCCTACAGAAGTTTGAATTGTTCCTTTTCCCCTCTTATCAAATGATGAGATTCCCAATGCATTTTGGGGTAGGATACGTCTCTGGAGATTAACTCATATGAAAAGAATGTTATTTCACATCTGTCAAATAAAAGGAAGTATACAAGAGGAATACTACCTCTTATAACATTAATACACTTGATCCTAGAGATGAAGAGAAAATAAAAAAGGGTGAAGCGATCGAGAAGGTAGAATTAGTGATTCTTAATAAAAAGGACCCCAAAAAAACCTTACAAATAGGCTCGTCCTTGAAACCCAATGTCAAGAATATATTAGTTAAACTTTTAAGGGGGAATAAAGACATATTCGCATGGTCGCAAAAGAATATATTGGGAATATACCCCAACACTATCTTCTGTCATTTGGATGTAGACCCTTTAGCCAAAGTGGTTAAGCAAAAAAAAGTAGTTCTCTTAAGGTCATTATCATATCATCTAAGAATAAATGAATAAATTACTGGACGATGGGTTAATTGAAAAGGTCAAGTATCCCTCTTAGCTGACAAATATAGTGTTTGTACCAAAGTAGAACGACAAGTGGAGACTGTGCGTGAACTTCATGAATCTGAAAAAATCTTGAACAAAGGATTATTTCCCTCTTCCTAGGATCTATGAGATAGTAGACAACATGACAGGGCATGAGCTGATGAATTTTATGGATGTGCACAATATGTATAATCACTTTTCAATTAATGAATATGATATCGAGAAAACGTCATTCATCGCTGACTAGAGCCCGTATTAATATAAGGTTATGTCCTTCATCTTAGAAAATACCAGCACTACCTATCAGAGGTTGGTAAAAAAATATCTAAAGATCAAATTGGCCAAATAATGGAAATATATGCAAACGATATGCCAACAAAGAGCCTCAGAGCTAAAGATTATGTGGTAGACTTGGCCAAAACTTTTGACACCATGGATAAACATTAAATGAAACTCAATCCAATTAAGTATGCCTTGTAGTCGACCCTGACAAGTTCTTAGGTTTCATCGTCAAACAAAAAGGCCATGCGGGGCCGAAATAAAGTTAAGGCAAAGAAAAATCCTAAAAAGTCTCATCCTAAAGGGTGCCAACAACAATATGGAAGGCCTCAATAATTTCACCCTTAATGTTATTTACACCTTCAGTTTATTTATTTCCCTCAGCTTTAGCAGCTTTAGCATCCATCTCAGCTTTGACAGCAACATGTGCGTCCTTTTGAGCATTGAATTCACAAGAAATGTTTTTACCTTCCTCATTATCCATATGTCACATCTGCACCTCCTCAACAATGTCAGGAAAGTTTCGACTAGCGTTGACATTCATTTCAGAGGAACCCAGATGTATTTAATACAAGTTGAGATCTTATAATTCATGAGAATATGGTAGGTCGACAGTGCATTCTCATTATCCTATTTAATGTCCTCTATGATTTATTCTTATTGGTAGATTCAAGGGCCTTGATAGTATGGGTGTGATGATCGTAAAAGTTTCTATTTTATCCTACTTTTACTTCCACAAGGGTTCAAGCTTATTGTTCCTCTTATTCTTGATAGCATTTTACTTGTCTTTCATAGTATCCAAGGCATTCTTGTTAGCGACTACATCCACACAGTTTGATTATTCCCCTTCGTCCCCTATTAAAAGTCAATTATCAGCATTAAGCGATGCATAAAAAATAACATGAGACAATGAGAGGAAAAACTTGACTTGATAAAGATAGAAAATAAAATGAGGAATAAATAAAATCCTGAAAGACCTTATTTATGTCCTGATCAACATCTTCACCTTTCTCCATGTTACCAGAATATCCCATGTAATAGTTAGGGACACCATTTTTTAAAATCTCCCTAGCTATTAGAGAGTTGGTGTATAGGGTATTAGGGTTGTGTTGGAAAGCTTGCCAAATATCCCTTAAGAAGTGGCATGTGCGACCATTATAGGAGTTGTGGGGCTTAGTCGACCATCATCTTCCTTAGAAGGGTTGGTTTCCTTTTGGGATTTCTTTGAATGTTTGTTACTGGTAGGTTCCTTTAATTTCTTCTTAGCCCTTTTAGTCACCTCGACTTGCTTCTCAGGAGTAGTTTTAGCAACCCATTCGATAATTAGTTTTGGTATCAACATATCCCACTCTTCATCCAAGATATCGTCCGGGCAATCTATAACAAACAAATACCATAATTAAAAAGGAAAAATACTAAGGATAAATAAAAAAATAAAGATACGAGGCAATAAATTATGGAGCTCTTTAAGAGGGTAAGGATCATAAATGATCCCAAGATCTTTATAGCTTGGAGAGAGATGAAAGTTGCTCAAAAGTCTTTAAACCCTCATTGACTATGTCTTCCACTTGTTACCAAGCAGCGACACTAAGTCCAGCCGAGACACTTGCTACAAGAAAGAATAAATACAAGTTAGAGTCATCATAGATATTTAAAATTACAGATCAATATAGTACCAAGAGAAGTAAAAAAGGTAATATTACTAAGAGGAGGTTTCCCTCATCTGCGAGGGATTTTAATGGGCCCTTTCTACTCTTTGTCCTCCAAGAACTCCCAAGCACTCATAATGAAGATATAATTCGTCTTCTAATGATGATTCAAAATCTAAATAACCCTAAATAACTTTTACTTTGAGTTACGAGGCCTCGAATAATGGTAGAAACCATGGTGTACACACTTCAAAATATGCCCCCGTATTGTTCTCAGAGTGAATGGACCTCCATGATAAAATTGATCTAAGGATGATCCTACAAGAATTTGGGTCCATATGAGAAGAGACAAATACTAAATTGGAAAATATTTCCTAGATGCAACGATAAGAAAAGTCTAAAAGCTAATCGAAAGACAACCTCATATTGAGATATCTATCTAGTATTTTTTAGACCGTAGGCCCATTCCTCGGCCTCGGGCTCTCATATAATCATAGACATATTAATTCCTTACAAATGTTGAATCCTAGAAGCCTCAATCTTATTAATTATTTATTTATAAAGAGAAGCCCAGGAAAGATCTATATAGGTTTTATTGTCATCAATAGAGGTATCGATGATATCATAGTTCAAGGGGAGAAATCCAGTGGCTAACTCTATAAATAAAGTTTGTTTCAAATCCTTAGTGTACTCATCATCGTTAGAAAAACATGTAGTCTATAGGGCATATCGCATCTCTCAATAGTGTTAAAATTATCATTCAAATGCAAAGATGATCTAGGGGTGCAATCGGTACGGTATGGTCGGTAATGACCCCTTACCAATACCAGAACCACAATCTAAATGGTAAAACCGTACCGTACTAATTTACCGACCGGTACATCAAAACAAAAACCAAAACCAAACTGACCGGTTTTTCGGTTTTTTCGGTTTTTTTTATTATTTTCGGTTTCGGTAATTTCGATTTCAATTCGGTTTTTTCCTCGGTAAATACTAGAATTTCATATCGGTTTATGCATTCGGTAAATCCTGTATTTCCATAATATGATTCCAGTTTATGCATCAAAAGCTAGATTCAAATCTGAAATTAATATACTCTATGGGACTTAAAGTTATGGGACATAATTTAGTTACAAATATGAATGCATAACTTAAATTAAACAAACCCAATGTTTGTTCCTTGTCACCCGATTTCATATAACCTTCAATCATAGTGTTCCAAGTAGAAATGTTTCTTTGGGACATTTCCTCAAACAATGTCCGTGCATCCCCCAAGGAACATAAGGAAAAAAACACTGAAGGTTTTGGCAGTTAACTAACATAAGGAACATAAGGAAAAAATGCCACAGGGACGAGTCGACCCAGCAGGGACGACGATGAAGTTATATTTGTTTTTGCTTGAAAAATAAATATCTTGCTCTCGACAGGTGTGTGAGACGATGCAGCAGGGACGAGTCGACGCAGCAGCAAGTGTGTAATATAAGGACAAAAATGCAACAAGTGTGTGTAACATAAGGATGACGCAACTGGGGTTGATTGTAGTGATGATTTGTGTTAAAAACATAAGGAAAAAACAGAGATAGGTCCAAGAAAAATAAGAAAGTACCTTGTGATTTGTAGAGAGAGATTTCTAGTTTGTTGTTGTGTTGTATCCGTGTATGTGAGCGGCTGATTTTTGTGCATAAGTTTAGGGTTTGTTGGTATTTATAGTTTGGAAATGAATGGTGGGGATTAGTTTGAAAAAATGAAGGGTCTTGATAATTGGGTTGGGTTGGATATATAAATTTTTTTAAATACAATTTTTATTTGGTAATTCATATGGTAATATGCGGTAAGTTTCGTACGGTATTTCGGTACGATAAATTCAGTAAATTTGGTACGGTAAATTCGGTACGATATGTCGGTACGGTAAATTCAGTAAATCGATTTTTTATATCTAAAACCCAAAACCAACCAAATTTTTTACGGTATTTTCGGTTTCGGTAAAATCGGTTTTCGGTATTTCATAATATGAAACCAAAATCATTTTTTCTCGATACAAAACGGTACGGTACAGTAAAAACCCTTACCGGTTGCACCCCTAAGATGATCTATCATCAGATGTGGAAGAAGATAATGATATTATAGAAAAGGGAACGAATCTGTGACAACAATTCTGGTTAAGGTCCTAAAAGATGAAGCAGTGGTAGGGTTTACCTCAATGATACGAGCCGACTTACGTAATAGACGGTTAACCAAAAATTAATGCCTTCATAAATTAGTATCCAAAATAGAATCAACCTCAACATCTCCTACCAAAAATATGGATGTAGCACCCCATAATTTTGGAAATACATAAATTACACGTGTCAGAAATTTAATTTAATTGAAAAATAAAGTGAATTGAATAAATATTAATTAGCGATAAATGGAGTAATATTTATGTGTTATTATAATTACTTGTGTGATATTATATTTACTTGTGTGATAAGTAAATGAAATCGTATTATTTTATAGTACGTCATAAGTGGGTGAAAGCGAAGAGTTGATATAATCTTATTCGGGACGCGTGTGTTGGGTCGCATTGAGAATAAGATGGTAAATTAATGATAGGTGACTCAAATGATGATTTCAAGTGCATGAATGATCCGGGATAGGTGAAGATAGTCATAATTAGGTACTCGGGTGTTGTAATCGGGTTTCGGGGACTTTTTAAGCTATACAAAACTCGTACGGGGGTATTCGAGTCATTTTAATGTTATTAGTTAACCTAGTTTCGGGATTAGAATATTTAAATAAGAGGTTAGGAGCTTTTGGGCAGCCACTTTTTATTATCAAACCCTTAAGAGAGGAATTTGGGAGAAAAGGGGAGGAAACGCAAGAAAAACCAAGGGAGGCTAAATTGAAGAGTATCTTTGAAGAATTTTTACGCCTCACTCAATATACAAGGAGGATTCAAAGTCTTTTTCATACCTAAAGCAAGTGAATGACTTGCTCAATATTATTTGTGTAGATATTTATATCGTATCATAATTGGTAAAATTTAAACTAATTTTAGGGTGGGATTAACATGTCAATGGATTTTGAGAAAAGTGAAATTGATGACGATTTCTTATTATCTTGTTAGAATAAATCCCACTTAAAAATTAGGTTCTTGCTAAAGAAACATAAGAATGAAAAAGATATATTATTCTTGAATGGAAAAATCCAAAACTGAATATAAAAGATGTGGTCTTAAATGGTTCTTATGAGAATTAAAGAAACCTTGAAATTGGATTAAGAAAATTGATGAATATGATAGAAACTTTGACGTTACTTCAAACATTTGCAATTTTAGTTTTACTTAAAATTTAATTATGAGCCATAGATGAAAATAATGGTATGGACCTTATATTTCTAATGACCTTTGAATCAGATCATTTGGACTTCTATAGAGGGAGTAATTATCGTTTTAGTAACATGTGTTTAATCTGTCAGAATATCTGATTTTTACAAATTTTTAGTAATAGCCATTTTAGTAACAGGTGGTTAATCTGCCAGAATATTAAAGTTGTGCGAATTTGGAATTTTAATATTTCTAATGGGATAAGGACTTTCATATTTTTACTTATCTAAAGGGGGGGTCATGGGAGGAATTTTTTGAACTCGTGTTAACTTATTCCCAAGAGACTTAGGAAGTGTCGTAGGCTAACTGGGGATGGATTTTGTGTAAGAAAATAGGAGACTAAGGGAGTAAATGATCGCAGGTGGGAATCGAAAAATCAGGCTAGGATTCCGAGATGGCTAGACTAAGTGCTAGGGTAGAATATCATGTTGGCTAGAAATGTGAAGTTAGATAATTAACAATAATTAAGTGAATACTTGATATTCGGGAGTCAGGAATAGATTCAGAACATTTAGGCTAGTGCTTCGAATGATAGGCATGGATTAGCTGGATTATGTGATTATATATAGACAGGTATAGATACAGGTTATATATAAATAATAATATTTATGTGTATGATATTTATGTGAAACATACTCCTCTAGTGCTATTAGTAGAGGTTGAACGATGTATGTGATCCTCCCTAGCGAAACACAGTAGGCTAAGTATCGACCCTAGGTCATAGTGACATGAATATGATTTGTGGGATTGATATTCGAAGTGAGATAATTTTGGGTGTGGGTATGAATCACTTTCGAAGGACTATTACCACCTCCAATACGTTTGCAATATTACCGAGTTGGTGTGAGAGTCCGACCTATGATAACCAGGATAAGGTGAGCATGCCCTGGAAGATGATAACATTATAGAGATCCGCATCTAATGAGTTATTACTCCGAGGGATGGTGACTATACGCGACATATGTATGTTTATTGGTATATTATTACGCATGTGTACATGTAGACAAATATACGGGTTAAAATATTAAGTGTCAGCTATTTAAATAGCTATTGACAGTTATTGGAAATAAAGTAATAAAATTATAATTGAGAAATATAATGGTTAAGGGGCGTGATAACTAATCTTATAAAAATACGTGGGATAGAGTAACGTGTGAAACCTAGGATGTTATGGGACTAGTTAGGTGGGTAGCATAACTAGGTGACTAAAATACATACGTTAGGTACGCACTATAGTTGAGGGATGAGTATTGTCTCGTGTGAGCGCGCTACCAGTTTAAATATGAAAAATTGCTTTACATTATCATTACTGCATTTTATTCACTTGATAAATGTTTTTAAAAGGTGTAACAACCCGCGTAATTTTTGGGGTATTTTCGAAATTAAGAGGAAAATTAAATTTTGAGATAAAATTATTTTTATTGCTCAAATATGTTGGTTATTATTTTTAAAGACGAGAATTTCAAACGATTTCGAAATCGGAATTAAAATGGAGATTTAATTGAATTTTTATTATTTAGAAGAGTCCTCAAAATATAAAACTCTCTAAGAGTCCTCAAAACATAAAACTCTCTAGTAAAAATAATATTTTTAGAAATTTGACCGTTGGATCAAGCTGAATTTTTGTCAGCAGTCCTGTCTCGCCGTTCACTACAGCATGTTAAAATTTCAAGTGATTCCAAAGGTCCGATCGTCCAGAATAAATTTTTTAGTGTTTGTATCTAATTAGAACTCTTTTCTTAATCAAACTCTTAATCCTTTATATATCAACAAATTCGTGGATGGACTTTTCAAATCATTTTTTCTCAAACTTTTCAACCAGAAGACCTCTCCAAAATTACTCCCTTTCATATACAAACCATAGCCCCAAACTTATTCAAGATTTCAACCTTAGATTAGAAGGTTTATTTAGTGTTTTCTCGAGTTTGGGCTAGAACTTGATTGGATTATTTTCGCAAGAAGAACGTGATGGGGTGATTAGATTTTGAGGCTGAATTATGTGATGATTTTGAGGTATGGGGTTTTACACAATATGCTCCTGAAATCTCGCGAGTAATTTATTCCGTTGAATTCTTGTTTAATTGAACTCATATTTTGAATTGATAAATTCATTTGGAAATCTGGAAATATTTGTTGGAATCTGATTTCGATTCATGTGGTATTATATTTGGTGTTGAGCATGTTGTCATGAGATTTTAATATGGCACTGAAGTCGGGCACCCGCCAAGACTCCTTTTCCGGCTACTTGATAAAGTATGGCGCGGTATGGTGAGGCCTGGTGACTTCGGTTAATGTGTTGTTGAGAAATTTATTGATAAAATGCTATTGAGATTTGCATTATTTGATTTGAGTATCCGTAGTCGTATTGTTGCGCTTTGTTCATCGCTAACATCTTTGTTGAGCATATTCCCGTCGTATTGTGTACTTCCCCATCTTTTTCTTAGTTGGCAGGTGAGCACGAATTTGAGTGCTATGGACCAATTGGGATGATTTTAGCGAGGATTATTTGGGAAGAATTTTTAATGCAAGAGATGAGAAGAATTGCATTTATTTTGATGTATAGAGCATTTGGAGATTTATTTATTTTCGAGATAGTTAGATTGTTGTAATTATTTCGAGAGATTTGTTGTATTAATTTGAAGATGAGTTTAGTAGTTTCTTTTCTATATTGGGATTTAGATGCTCTATACCTTGTGAATTGTGGATTAGTTTAGTTTTATCGATAGTGGCGCTCCATTCGCTCTCCTCGTGCGGGCGGGGTGTTACAAAAGGTTTTGGGCTCTGACCCGCATCAAATATTTTTAAAAACATTAAGGTGTCCAACCATAGGGACGCTAAGGATAATTTTTCTCTCTAGGGATACGTAGCTGCAGCTAATGTGGAGGCTTGCAGGATTTGGAGTAGTCACTTATATCATTACTATCTTAGATTAGGTTCCATTACAAACATTGTTGGGCATATCACCCCTTCTATCAAATGTATTTACGTTCATTCTATTTAGTTCCATTTGGATGATTGCATTAGATTATTTATAACCGATGGTTTATTCGGTACATGGTTTTATTTATTCTCGCATTTAGATTTCTTTATTGGCATGATTATTTATATTGTTCATTGTGAATGGGTTTATGTGAAATGGTTTATTTTGTTATTATGATTAAAGATTAAAATTTGACATAACTTGTTAAACTAATATGTGGTTACTAATTAATCGAATTTCGATAGTGATGCTAAGAATGAGCCATATAAGACTCTCGTTTTATTTTGGTAGAGAGATGACCACCCATTATTTTAATAGTTAGGGTGTCACAATATAATCCACCCACAAAAGGAGTGGAAGTTACCTTCCTTATAGCATGATTATATCCAAAATATTACATACTTTGAATATTCTAATAGTTTCTCCGAGGCCACTCATTTCCAAACATCAATGATCCATTATTTGATCCGAGACTCTTGTAAGTCTCAAACTCTTCCAATACGACGGAGATTATAACCCTATGCATCCAACCTTGAACTAATTCATTAAATTCAATGACGAAAACCATGAGGTTGATCCCTTCTAAAACCAAGGGGGAAATATATTTTTCGACGTTCAAAGCCAAACAGGCACCTCCAACCCCAATGAAATTAATCTAAATAATCTCTCTCAAAGTAGATCATCTCAAGTACAACTTATAACCTTCATAAAAGACTTCACTTGCCAATTCCATTGACAAATGAATCTGTAATACGATCGTTGGATCAACGACACAAACTAATAGTACTTGTGGATATCACAATACCCTGTGAAATCTCCAAACCCATATGATCAAACATTTCAAAAACAACATAATGTTTGATTTTCCTATGGAAAATGTTTCCCCTCCGTAAACCCTATGGATGATATTCATCAAATCGGTCCATTCAGAGAATTTCAAACCCTGTCGATGGAGACGAATTCACTATTCCTCCCTCAGAGCATTACCCTTACTACCCCCAACGATTCCTATTTACCATAGTTTTTGTAATGTATACATTTGTATTTAATCTTATTGAATGAAAGAGTGTGATGTTATGTTTTGAATCACACTATCCATCCATGTCTCATTTAAATCAATACATGAAAAGTATGCCTCAAATTGTCATTCTCACAAAAAATTTACACCTTAACTTAACACCTCCTTAAACACCCACCCACATATAACCTTCGAGGAACTCTTTAAACTTTATAAGATAATATCGGAATAACATTGCTCTAAATCCATGTAATTACTTTTCTCTACAAGTACTAACCCACTTTTGCAGTCCATAATCAAGAAATGATAAAAAGATATATTTCACATGGTATTAAGAATCATGTTCACATATTGAAAACAAAAATCACACTTTTCAAATATTACCCCCTCCCCCCTTTCGATAATGACAAAGGGGGAGAAATATTTCATGACAAAAAAAATGTAACAACCAAGGGGGGATAAAAAAGATTTCTCAAAAACTAAGTTTCAAATCAAGGGGAAAACTTTCAACCATTTTCTCAGACTATATCAATTATATTGTCATCGTCAAAAAGGGGAATATTGTGAAACCAAATGCATTTCAACCAAAAAGACTTTTTATGATGACAACACAAGTGATATAAAGATTACACTTCACTATCTTCTCTATAATAAACCTGAGATTAAAATTAGCACTTGATACATTATGATATACATTATAAGGAAAATACCATCCATGCAACCATACTAACATGCCCAGATAATATAATTAAGATCACATATAATGGAGATTCAAAACATCCATCAAACCCTAGAAAAGATCATCTATTAAGCAACAAGATAAGTTCAAGCTCAACATCACATGTTCCATAAAGTTCAATCTCAACCATACATACATACAAGCTCATCATCACATAACACAAACCAAAAATCTAACCAGGAGAAGTTCAAATCTCAACCATAAAGCTCAACCACACAAATAAACAAGCAAGTTCATGATCATCTCAAAATCACACGACCAAGAAAAGTTCAAGCTCAATCGTATAAGATATCAACATCACAAAAAGAAACACTCCATACCTTAGACATTCTAGATAAATGTTCAAAAGATAAAGAGATCATTGACCAGTTTCTTGTTGTACTTTAGGAAAAAAATGTATAAAGGTAAAGAAACTTAGTTATCCTTTGCTCAAAACCAACTCAATAAACCTACCCAAAAGAATGACCCAAAACCAAACCCTGAATAGCCTAAAAGCTGGGAGATCTAGTCAACTAAAACTAGTTGTAGTCGATTAAAAGTCAAACTTCTAGGCAACTAATCTTTTCTTTAGACCCACCTAAAATAGGCCAAGTCAAATCCAGTGGACTTTTAATTGACTATACAATTATTTTAGGTGACTAGATGTTTTTGAAAACTCATTTTTACACAATTGATATTTTTTAAATTTGAATTTCAAGTAAACCTTTACCAACATTTATACCTCGTAACGTCTAGTGGCTCATTCAAAATCTATAAAAGGATACCTTTGGTTCCTTATTTAAACGCATAAGCATAAAACACGAAACCATTGATTAAAGTCCCAATCCTATCTTGTGTTAATATTCCAAAGTCTCTTAGAGAGAGAAGCCAAATACCAAAACCCATTTGAGAGTTTTAGTCCCAGAAAATCCATTAAAGCTTTAGCTTCAAGAAAACCCTCTTGAACCACCTTCCATTCCATTCCATATTTAGCAAAGTCATAAATCCAATACCCACCTGTGTTAAAGACATACCCAAAAATTTAATTAAGCATCATACTTGTGATTCTTGTTTGTTTACCTTTTAGATAGAGAAAGTAAACCCACTTCATCATTATTTTTAGTAAATCTACTTTGCTTTATGTTTCGAGTGCAGATCTCATTTTTGTTACAAACGGTTAAACTTTAGTGTATTTTCTTGATCGGAAGTGCTATTATTAAGGGTAGTCAAAGAGGTTAAAACCTTGGGTTAATTAATGGGTACCACTTGGTCAAGGACGAAAGTGTGTTCTTGGTTTCGGGTTTCAAGGTGGTGTTCCTTATAAGAAGTTTGGTTCCACCTTAAATGAACCTGAGATAGTGAAGTTCTCAAGTGCCGTCTCGAGCATGGATGTAGGAAATGTCCGAACCACATTAAAATCTTGGTTTCCAAAGTTCCATTAATCACTCTCTTAACTTCTAATAGTTATTGTTGAGTAATTTCTTACTATTAAATTATTTATCATATTGTAATTAATCTTTTCAAGAAAGTTAATAAAGTTTTAAATCTTTGATTAAATCTATATACCCGATTCCCCTCCCCCCCCCCTCCCCCCCTCCTCCCTCCTCGGGTATGTTTTCGAGCCAACACTAGCCATTATGATATATTGGGAAAAGTTAATTTTTTAAATAGCCGATATAAATCGATTCAAAAGTGTGGTATAGTAAAGAAGTGTTTAGTTGACTAACTCATTTTATTATCATAAACCTTTTCTTAATCAATTAAATCTCCAAGTTGTTTAGTACAAAGTCAGATTCATTTTCACAGTTTTAGTAGACTAAAATAGTTCATCTCGTTGTAGTTTTATTTTAAAACTATATTTTAGATGTGTAAAAAGTGTTTTAAGTATTTATGAGTGTGTTTAATCCAATATAATGAATAATTCTAAAGTAAAAATTAAAATTTTATATCATTTACTTAATCAGTCAAGATATTCTTGCATCTCATGACACCGAATACCATTAATGGTCATGATTAGAAACCTTTCCAACTTACTAATGACCATGACACGGACCTTGGCCTCTTATAGGAGTGACATTTGCCAAAACTTAGTCAAGGTTTTGTACCGTAACCCTAGTGGTAATGATAAATGACCATGACTATTTATGTAGAAAAAATGGTGTCAACTTAGTCACTATGGTGGTCACGATCCACAACCGTGACTCCCTTTATATGACCGTGATAATACTGAGTGAAAATGGGTCACCGTTCAGGACCGTGACCACCTCCTGTGACAATCCTAGGATTTAAAATGGTCACACCATCTAGTTCATGATTCCATATTGTGATAGTTTCCATGACTAAATAATGGGTTACAGTTATGGATCGTGACCACAATAAATGACCGTGACCAGTGTTTTTTATTCAAAATGGTCATGGACCTTAGTCATAATCCATGACCGTGAACCCATGTCAAGTATAAATAAACCTATTAGAGTTATTTACCCTCATTTCTCTATATCACTATCTCTCTATATGAAAAACCTCTTCAGAACCACACCTCGATTACCACCACACCACACTTCTACTACCACCGCACCAAACTTTTGCTACCACAATACTCAGGTCACCACTCTCTCTCTCTCTCTCTCTCTATATATATATATATATATATATATATATATATATATATATATGTATGTATGTATCCATTTGCGTATATATATATTGTTGTGATAAAAAAAGAAAAGTGAAAAGGATGCAAAGAGAAAATAGTTTATCGAAATATGAAATGTATAGATTTAAAAGGATACAAAGAGATAGAATTTAGACAGAAGTTCCTACTAAACATGAAGTGAAATTGGGACGACAATGTTAACAATATTTGGTCAAGAACAAAGAATGATATCGAGAAAATAGGTAAGCAAATTTTAGGTGAGACTAAAGAAAAAAGATTCATTAAAAAATAGGCTTGGTTGTGGAATGAGGAAGTGTAAAATATTATACCAAAGAAATGAGTAAGTTTTAAACAGTGTCAAAAGAGTAAAAATCAAGAAGATTTAGAGAAGTATAAGAAGTAAAGTAAAAAAAATTATTAAAAATGCGCAACAAAATGCACTAGATAATCTTTATAATAAATTAGGTACAAAGGAAGGTAAAAAGGAAATATATAAATTGGCAAAGAATAGATATAGATTTACTAGGGATATGGGTCCAGTTAAGTGTATTAAAGACATAAATCAAAATATATTAATTAATGATAAAGAAATTCTATATAGATGGGAAGAGTATTTTCAAGGATTATTGAATGAAAAATATCCAAAAAAAGATGTCAATAACATTGAACCAAATATAGGAATGATAGAAAAAGAAGTAAACATATTAGTAAGAAAAATGGGAAAAAAATAAAGTGGTTGACCTGGATAAAAGACCCATAGAGGTATAGAGGACCCTTAAAAGTATATGGATAAAATGGTTAACAAGTTTATTTAATAAAATTTTAAGAGAAGGAAATATACCAGAGGAGTGGAGGAAAAGCACCATAATACCTTTATATAAAAATAAAGGGGATATACATAACTGTGGTAATTATAGTGGAATCAAACTGATGAATCACACTATGGAATTAAAGGAAAAGGTTATAAAATAAAGATTAAGAAATTAATCAACTATTTCGAACAATCAATTTGAATTTATGCCGGGGCAATCCACCAGAAGATATTTACTTATTAAGATTATTAATGGAGAAATATAGAAGTAAAAATAAAAATTTATATATAATCTTTGTAGAATTAGAAGAGGCTTGTGATAAAGTACCTAGGGATATAATTTGGTGGACTTTAAGGAAGAAAAGAATCCCTATGAGTTATACTAAAGTTATTGAAGATGTGTATGATAACATAAAGACTAGAGTAAGAACTATATGTAAAAAAGCTAATGACTTCACGATTAAAGTGGGTGTACATCAAAGATCGGCCTTAAGTCATTATTTATTGTAGTTTTGGATGAGATTACTAAGGACATACAAGAAGATATCCCATGGTGTATGTTGTTTGCATATGATATAGTTTTAGTAGACACTTCAAAGGAGGGTTTAACGATGAGAGTAGATACTTGGAGAAAAGCCTTAGAGTCTAAAGGATTAAAAATCGGTAGAAATAAAATGGAATTTATGAAATGTAAATTTAATAATGAGGCGTCTGATTGTATAATGTTAAAGATTGAAGAAAAAATGATAAACCAAACTAATAAATTTCGTTATTTAGGTTCAGTGTTACAAATTAATGGGGATATTGATGAGGATGTTACGAGTAGAATATCAACTAATTGGATGAAATGGAGATAAGTAAGTGAGGTATTATGCGATAAGAGGATAACTAATAAATTAAAAGGAAAATTTTATAGAATAGTTGTTAGTCCAACAACCCTATATGGAGCGAAGTGTTGGGCTTTAAAGAAACAACATGAACAAAGTATCCATGTTAATGAGATGAGGATGCTTCGATAGATGATAAAAATTACTAGAAAGGACAAAATTAAAAACCAGTACGGCGGAGAAAAGTTAGGAGTTGCTCCCATTAGCGATAAATTAAAAGAAAGTAGACTTAGGTGGTACGGACATCTATTGCTTAGATCAGTAGATGCACTTATAACAAGAGAAAGATTATTGAAAATAGAGGGTAAAAGAGAAAGGGGCCGCCCTAAGCTATCATGGGAGGAAATTATTAGTAGAGATCTTAAGGAATTAAACTTGAATTATAATATTGCATATAATATATTAGAATGGAAAAGGATAATCCATGGAGCCGACCCAATATGATGGGATTAAGGCAAGGATGATGATGATGATGATGATGGTAATGATAATGATGAAAAAAAACTAATCCTTAATAAAGAAATAAAATCCCAAAACAATATTGGTTTTAAGGGAGCATTGTATGTACATTTGTGTGTATGTTTGTGAACATATGAGTCAGTTCTAAACCCTAAATATAAAATTATGAAATTTATGTGATATGTAAATATGAAGTTATGAAATTTGTGTGATATGTAAATATAAAATTATGAAATTTTGAAGTTTAGAAATAGACCTGAAAAAATGGGGCACGACATGATAACACGATACGAATCGATATGAAGTTATAAGTTAATGGGTGAACCCTTAATGGGTTCGGTTCATATTAGTGTCAACCCGATAAGACACGATAGTTAACGGGTCGGGTTAGTGTTGACCCCCTTCACCCGTTAATACTCAATAAGACCCGTTATGACCCATTATTTTAAGTAAATAAGATATACCCTTGGAACTTATAAATAATATATGTAGCATAATGTTAATTTAATCATAATGAATTTTACTAAATGAGATATTTAGTAATGTTAATGAATTAATGCGTTTACTTGGATTAAAAAATGAGATAATTTGTCAACTTGTATACAATTCAAAATAATATATTATCTTAATGGGTATTAACGAGTGAAAACTCCCCGCCATGTTAACATAACGAGTCGGGTTTGTATATGGTTTTTTCACACGGTAAAAAAGTCATCCGTTTAGACACGAACCCAATAAGACCCGAACACGATAAAAAATGATATGAATACGACTCGACACGACCCATTGACAGGTCTATTTATAAATAAATAATTTTCATTGGACACTCATTAATGTAGAATATCACATATGTAAGGATTATTAAGCATTTAAATGACTAGTTGGAGAAAAAAAATTCAACTAACACTAAAATACAACATATCAATGCACATTTGAGTGGAACATAACGAGTTGACTAGTTAAAAATATTATGGTTACTTATGAATGTGTTGAAAGAATACCCTAATATAAAAACACTAATAAATGCATCTTTTAAAAAGAGGTGATATTCTTCAAGGCTCACATGCCTAGACAACGGTCCCATATTTTAGGCAAAAGAGCTTAAAATAATTTACACTAACGGTTTTGATTCGTCCCATACCTATACGAAGAAAAACTACTGATGCAAAACATCAAAATTTTAATTTCCACATTGACTTATTTTATGTCTAGAAAAAGTGATAAAAAATCCATATGATACGGTGCTGACCTATTATGGGATTGTCCAACAAATCCTAGAACTAGAGCCATAAATTTCAAAGAAATTGTCTTCTATTGTGACTATGTGAAGGAAGAGGACAATAGTTGTAATATTGATCATGCCATAAAACTCGTCATAGTAAATTTAGCCAATGTGAAGATTAAAAGATCACATGGTCGATAAACCTGTTGTTTATATGCCTTTCAAAACTTGACGAAGGTATTCTGCTCAAAGTGCATAAATGATGGCAATTGGTCTGTTGTTTTTTATGCCTCAAAGGGTTTGACTACTCATGCAGACGCAATAACAAACTCCTACAGAGTTTTAGTCTGCTCTCAATGACAATTATAATTTGAAGGATCTTTTACTTAATTTAGATGACGACTAAGTATTGATACATTATTATATTTTTACTTGTTATTGTAAATTTGGATGATGATTGAGTGTTGACACATTAATTTATGTTCATTCATGATTTTATTCTCAGATTTTATGATGTTGATGTTTTCTTACTTAAGTTGTGTGATAATTTATATGATATTTGCACAGATGAAAATTTACTTTGGGTGTTTCTTTTTACGGCATCCTTGGTGTGTTTCAAACTCTAATGTTCTTAGGGGAAAAATTCATGTTTTTATATTCTCTAATGTTGTGTATATATGACATCATCAAAGTCATTCTTAGGTGCTAAACCCTTGAAGCTTATTATATAGATATTTTCTACAAGATTCATAGAAGTTGAGGTGGACACGGACGCCGATAATAATGAGCCTGGTCTCTGTAACGAGTTGAAGATAAGGATTGATGAATTAGTGTTGAAATTGTATGGATTTTAAAATTATTAGTTTTGGATTCATGTAAGTAATTTGATGGATTGATAATCTTAATATTATTTATTTTGGATTCACGAATTAAGTAGTTTTATGTTGGAATTTTATGGCAGGCTTTAAACATATAAAAGATTTTTTTTTGCAAATGACAAATCAAAAATACTTTTTCAAAATAAAATTATTATTGGTCATGGACATAAATCGTGACCATAACTGTGAAAATTTTTCATGACCGTGACTAGATATTATATTGGTCACAAAGTTGGTCGTGGTTATGCACCATGATTAGTATGGACATGTTCACGGAAAAGGGTTACGTTCATGACGTGCCAAGTTAAATATTGGTCATGGTTAATCGTGACCAATTGGTTATGGTCACTAACCCTGACCATGACCCAAACTTCAGGTTATACATAGGTATATGACTCATCCAAATGGTCACGATTTTGGACCATGACCCATAAACTGGTCATCGTAGAAATTATCACGGTCCAAGAATATAACTAGTGCAGTTTGTCACGGTTATGGACAATGATAATTTTTTGTATTTGGTGTAGTGTCTTCTTGAAGATTTGTTGATGTTACAAAAACTTTATATCTTTGTTGAAACTTGAGTGATGATAATTTTATCTTGATATGAACTTGCTTGTTTTTTGACATATCCTTTCAGACTTGTTATGAATCTTTTTGAAGTTGTGATTTCTATCTTGAATAACTTTTGCAGCATTGATTTTGTTTTCAATCCTTGTAATGAAACTCTCCATGTTTTGAGTATGATGTAATAAACTCAATAATATTAAAGTTGAAATAGAGCGGTAATTTATCGATTGAATTTTTTTCACAAAAAGATATTTGTTTATTCTCTTGAAATATCTTGGATTCATAACCTCTTCTGTTTTGATGATGAAAATTCAATTTATATTGTTGGAATTTTTTTTAAAGAAAAATATTTTGAAGAACTATTTTCCTCCCCTTTTCTTATATCTCCCGCTCAGTCATTATAAAAAATGGTTACTATTACTAGTAGCATGGGTTTCGGAGAATGGTTTTCCTTTTCCTCATTTTCATAGAAGTATAAAGTGTAAGACGATAAGTGGTTCAATAAGGAAACAAATGTAAGAAATAAAATATACGCAAAGTAAGAATAGTATTGTATGTAAAAATAGTTTGTAATCAACATATATCATTATGAGAAGTGGAGTATAACACCATATCATCAAAAGTGTGTATGGAGGTGAATCATGTGGTCAGAAGTGTATGATTGTTATGGTGACAATTATATTCAACATAAATAAATGAGAGAAGCACGGTCACCAAGGAAAATAAAGAAGATAAAATGCCAATCACACAACACAGTATGTACGTGGTTCAGCAAGAATGCCTACATCCACGGTGGTGCAGTCAGTATTATTTCTATATACTCCAGGGAGTGTTTACAGAGAATACAGTGCGTGCCTTTTGCCCCAGGCTTAGGGTTTATTATATACATGTCTGTTCTCGGGGAGTGGGGGTGTTAGACTCCCCCATGTTTATCATCTTCTCCTGGAACATCTCTATACGAGAACATGGGAAAAGACTAAGTCGTAATTCTTTTTAGTTAAGGTGAGGGGTCCTTATTTTGGGCCATTTTTATTAGGCTACTTGTCCGGGCCCATAATGCTAAATTTGGGTACCCACAATTTTGTATGTTCATTTCAAGTATGTATCGTATAATATAAATCTTATGTCAAAATAAATGTTCATTGAGTGACATATATAAGTTATGTGTGACATACTTGTCAAAATAGTTAGAATATGTTTGTGCCAATTTATATTCTTGTAATTTCCATTTGGTAATAAGTGAATTTTAACCTCAAAATATCACAAGTAACATATAAAATTTTAATGATCATATTATTTTAATAAAGCAAGTGTGACGAATTAGAACTTGTATCATAAAGGTGTTGATTTGAAGTCCTTTTATTTCACAAGTATAATGAGACAAAACTTTAAAAGACATATATTGCATACTCGGAGATATAGGTTGTGAGAGGATCAAATAAATGAGTGAGGATAAATAGGGTGACTTTGTTAATGAGTTTCAACACCTTCCATGGGCATATCAGATACCCTATTTGGGTGGAGTAAGTGGGAGTAGGGTAAGTAATTTAGGAGATCATGTTGAGATCGCCAAGAGGACCAAGGAGTGTTTGCTTCCTCCCACCAAGTTTGATGTTTACGTGGTAAATGGGTGGAGTTCATATTTGGGAATTTGAACTTTGTGGATGATTTATTCTTAAGTGGAGTGAATTTTTTTAAGTTTGACACATATGTAGGAGCCTTACGAGTGGACTTGATTGAAATGTGTTGGATGGTTTCATATAAGGGAGGAGTGGATAAGGCATTTGGTTGATCCTAGATTCTCGGTTGTTGCCAAATGGAATTCATAGTTTTCTTCCACATAAATATTTGATAACCTTGCCCCATGTTCTTCTTCATCATAACAATGAATGAGCCATGCACCATTCTTTTTTATTATCTTCCTAGAGATAAGAGACTGAGTTAAAAAATAAATCCCTAAAATATATGTGAACTTTCTCCCCAAAGTTTTATAATGGAATTCCCAAATAACCAATGAGGATTTTCATAACCATTTCATATATAGGTTAATCCCTCCTCTTCTTTTATAAAAAGGATCCAACGTGGTTGATAATGTAGAAGGAGATATCAAACAATATCCCCATTTGGATGAACCAATTTAGAAATATATGCATTTCATGTATGAATGTATGACTCTTAATTTGGGGAAGGATAGAGAAAACAATGATGTTATGGAGTAATCGAGAGGTGGTGGAGAGGTGATTGTATTTAAGCTTGAACTTTATGGTTGTAGCAATTTCTTGATATGCTAAAATGTTTGTTTCTTCAGCAGGATTAAATCATGTATGTGTGATCCATTGGTGGATCAAAGTGTGGTAATTGAAGTCTTAACTATGGAGAAAAATGCAGAGAGACTCGACAACACAACTAAAGTCAAAACGTGTTCTTTAAAAATAAAAAGAACATATAATAAGTTGGGCCAATAACTCCTCAACAACATCAAACTCTGCTCTCTTATTGCATAGCCATCATTGAAAAACCCCTCCATCATAAAAATTCGACAGTTAAACACAAAAACACCGTAAAACACTACCACCAACACTAATCCTTGCTTCGTTAATACCTCAACAAAACTTAACTTCAAACACATCAATGAGTCTTTATGACCCTCACTAAATTTATTGTCCGTGAAAGGTCTTAAATGACCTCCTCTACTATAAAAAAAAAAACTCGAGTTTAAAAGCTTTGCAAAATGCATGCGCTGTTTGGAATTTGAGAAGAAGTGATTTTTCAGGATTTTGCTTGAAGTTGGATTTGATGGAGGTAGTGGATGAACGGCTATGGTGGTATTGAAATTATAGAATTTGTTTAAAAGTTAGGATTTTGATTTGAGGAAGAAGAAGTAAGTTTTTTTAAGTTAAATATATGGATAGTTGGGTCAAAAAAATATTCAAGGGTTAAGTTTAAAGGTATTAAAAATTTGAGGGGTAAGTCAAAGAGATTAGCAAAGTGGGAGTTATGTCAAATAAGGCATTATAAAGTGCGGATTAAGTGAAAATACCTAATTTTATTTTATATGTGTAAAAATTATTTGAAGTGTTTGTGTGTTTTTTATACAATAAGATGAACAAGTCTAGAGGAAAATACATTTTTACAATATTTTCTGAATCGTTCAAAATATTGTTACATCTTCTTGAAGTTTTGTTATGTTGATAAAACTTTGCATCTTTGTTGAAACTTGTATGATGATAACTTTGTCTTAATCTTCACTTGCTTGTTCTTTGACCGTTCTTTTTATTCTTGATCATGAATCTTCTTGAAGTACGAGGAAACGAGTTGTTGGATAAAAAAATAATAGTAATTCAAAAATTCAAAAGAATATAGGGGAATTTAATGTAATTTACCTTTTAAAATATGGATTGGGATCCTCTAGAGTGATGGAATAACTCTATTATATAGAGTTATGCAGATATCATGCATTCTTCTGCAAATGAATGGTTATAGTTATACCACATCACTATATTATTTTCATAAATGGATTATTTTTAAAATTTATTTTTTTATAAAAGAAGTTAATCTAAATATTTTATTTTGAAATAAAACAGATGTTGTCCATAATTCTAAAGGAGTCGAATCCTTAAAATATCGCCAAAATGATTTGGGTTATCTAGTGTCTATCACAAAATTCAATAGCTTAACTAGGTATAAGTTTTCCAAAGCTACCCAATAATAGAGAGGCAACTCAAGTCACGTGAGCGAAGTCACTATAAAAATTAGAAATAAAAAGAGATCTCAAGCATTTAGTCTTATGTAAGATGATTTAATTACATTACATCCCATGCCTTTTATTTTTAGTTGTTGATCCTTTTGAATGATAGTTAAAAAGTTCACGAAAAATGTATCATTTTTTATTTTTTTAAAAAATAAAGAAGAGCGGCTAGAGGCAGTTGTAAAAGATTATGAGACTAATTATAATTATAAAAATATATGAAATAAGTGACATTTAAAGCTTTCAATTGGACTAAAGCGTAAAAAACAAACTGAGTGCACGAAGCTCTCACTAAATATTAGAGGATTAGATATACACTTTTTTATCTCCACATATGTAGAAATATTATTTTCGCGATTTGAATCCGTCACTTTTGGATCACATTGAAATAATTTTATGAATGATGGAGATGCAGCCTAATTGGAGTAAAGTAAAAAAAGTGAAACAAGTGGTGGGTCCGAGCCCATGCGTTAGATTCTGGTGAAGAATATTAAAAGGGGCCGGTTGTTCGTCCATCTTTCCGTCTGATGTCCAATCAAAGGCCCGAGAGTTAGAAGGGTGGCTTTTCGTGGGCCGGCATGTATGAAATAGACATCTTTAATTGGCCACGTAAAAATGTCCACTCCATTATCGGTGGGTCATACAAGGAAGCAGTTAATTTGCGTGTGGAAGTTTGAAAAAGCAGAGGGAGCGGTTGATACGTGGCCATTTCTTAGTGAGTAAGGAAGGAGAATTCATCCAATCATACTCGTACAATTGGATAAAAAATTAGCCACGTAGCCAACCTCACGCCAAAAGTCTAATCACACTGCTAAATCGCTTAAAGTTCAAATCTTACTAGTATAAATAAAATTTAAACAAACTCACGTGATAATGAAATGTAATATCTTTTATCTTACACTCATTTGAAGATAGTGCAGAATATTTTATTTTATTATGTAATTTTTTTATGCTCATAGTTTTTTCAGTAGTTGATTTCATGTATTTCTTTTTTGGTTTTTAGTTTCAGTGTAATAAAAGTTGGAACATATGTCATTATTTAGAAAATATATGAAAATAGGGGGTTAAAAGGAGTTAGAGGCAATTAAAAACTAATTGTAAATTTAAAAAATACATATAGGTGGAGTCAACTCAAACATTTAAGGTGTGACTAAAGTCTACATCTCTAAATTAATAATCATGTTCTATTTTTTAGTTCATATGGTCGGCTAATATTTAAATTTAAAAATAATAAATAAAATTAGATTTAATAACAATGAAACTTTGATGGTATTAAAATAAGGGGAACAAACAAAGTTGTTCAAATTATCATGGTTCAAATTATCGTGGTATTAAGTTAATGGGTTATACAATGAAACTTTGGGAGAGACTGATTGAAAATAGATTAAGAGTGAAAATAACAATATCCGAGAATTAATTTGGATTTATGCATGGGAGGTCAATAATGGAAGCAATTTATTTATTGAGAAAATTAATGGAGAGGTATAGGGAGGAAAAAAAGGACCTTCATATGATTTTTATAGATTTGAAGAAGGCATATGATAGGATATCAAGAGATATAATATGATGGTTTCTACATAAAAAGGAGTGATTCATAGATATATTGATGTGATCAAGGATATGCATGCTGGGTTTCTTATCACTTTGCTCTTGTTATATATGAGTTGACTGGATAAATACAAGATGAGGTGTTGTGGTGTATGCTTTTTATAGATGATATTGTTTTAGTGCATGAGACTAAGACAAGGATTAATGCTTGATTGGAATTATGGAGAGAAACTCTAGAAACAAGAGGATTTAAAATAAGTAGGACTAAAATAGAATATGTAGAGTGCAATTTTAGTAGTAATAGGAGGACAAACGGGGATGTGGTAAAATTAGAGGGTCAAGAGATACCTAGAAATGATCATTTCTATTATTTAGCCTCGATTATCCAAAAAGATGGAGATATTAGTGATGATGTTACTCATAAGATTAAAGTAGGTTGGGTTAAATGGAGAAGTGCTACCAGCATATTTTGTGATAGGCGTATACCTTTGAAGTTAAAAGAAAAATTTATAGGCTGCCATTAGACCCGCCATGTTATATAGGACAGAGTGTTGGGCAACCAAAAAATAAATATGTAGAAAATGAGTGTGGCGGAGATGTGAATGCTGAGATGGATTTTTGATAAAACTCGAAAAGATAAAATTATAAATGAACAAATTCGTGAAACAGTAAAAGTAGCTCTTATAGAAGATAGATTGAAAAAAAATCGACTTAGATGGTTTGAACAGGTCAAGCATAAACCAATGGATGCCCTCATAAGGAATAGTGATTTAGTTAGTACTGAAGGTAACACAAGGGATATAGGCATGCCTAAATCGACTTTGTGGGATATAGTAAAAAGGGAAATGATATCATCTGATTTAACAGAAGATATTGCACTGAACATAATAAATGAAAAAATAGGATTCATGTAGCCGACCCCAAATAATTAGAAAAAGAGAGTTGAGTCAAGTTGAGTAGATGTTATTACAAATTCTCACAATATTTATAGGAGAGTAATGATTAAGTGTATGTGTAACATGTAAATATATTAGATTCTTAAAAGGAAAAATAAGGAAAGTAAATTTATTTCTTAAAACAATTGAGTTTTATATGACAATTATTAATTAGGGAATGATGAAATATTAGTTTGGGTTTATGTCTAGGAAGTCAACAATGAAATCTATATATATTTATTAAGGAGTGACTTATAGATATTTTGGTGGAATAAGAAACTCTATAAACAAGAAGGTTTTAAATAAGTCAGACCAAAATAGAGTATGTTGAGTGCCATTTTAGTATTAGTATGAGGATAAATGGTGTTGTGGTATACGGTGAGGGTCAAAAGATACATGAAAGTGTTTGTTTTCATTATTTTGGCTAGATTATCTAAAAAGATTGAGATATAAGTGATGATATTACTCATATGATTGAAAAACATTGAGAAATGCTATTGTTGTATTATGTGATCTACGTATATAGTTAAATGGGACGTTATATAAGATGATCATTAAAATTATCATATTATATGGGACAGAGTGCGGGCTATCAAGAAATAAAATATGTAAAAAATGAGCATGACGAAGATGTAGATGTTAAGATGGATGTGTGATAAAGCTCGAAAGGATAAAATTATAGATGAACATATTCTTGGAAAGTAAAAGTGTCTCCTTAAAAAAATTAAGAGAAAATTAGTTTAAATGAGTTTGACACAAAAAATGTACACCAATAGGTATCCAGGTAAGGAAAAGTGATTTTGTTAGTATTAATGGTAACGCTAGGGGTAGAGGCAAGCCTAAATTGACTTAGTGCGATATTATAAAAATGGACATGATATCATATGGTTTAATCGAGAATATTGCACTAAACATAACGTCATTAAAAAAAATCAATGTAGCCGAACCCAGATAATTAGGAAAAGACTTTGTTGAGTTAAGTTATTTTCTTATACATGGAGTTCGACGATGTTATTTTTCAAGGGGTTGACCATGTCGATAACAAAAAAATAACACTGCACGAAATTAATCTAAACTTAATAATGATAAATTTTGAGTGTGTATATATTTTTCAACATGAAGTCGTGTCTTGTTTTGACAGTATCAAAATTACTTATTAGGGGATACATAGTTCACATTTAATGATATGTATAGAAACCTCCTAATCTCCCCCCCCCCCCCCCCCCTACACCAAAGATCGATAACGGCGGTTCATGATACACTCCACAAATGTAACAAATATTCAAGATAAATACAAGGGAATTCGTTGATAAATGTAAAAGATATTCAAATATATTTAGATAATCGTATCACAGCTGACTGATAAGTAATGAATTCAAGACCATCCTCATAACTTTGCCAATTTGTACTTACAAACTAATCAATATAGGACCCCCCCCTCCCCCCTTGTGGATATAGATAGGCATTTATTTCCAAACCATGTATATTTTTGTGTCATTTGTTTATGTGCATGGAAATCCTTATTTCCTTATCATTATTTGGTTGGTGTAATTTATTTATTTGTATCCGTAAGTTTTGTGCACTTAGAATTGGCATCGTTTGTGGTAAACAAGCTTTATGTTTGGTCTCACTAGCCAGATATCAGTTACCAATGTTATAGCATGGAAAACTCTAAAAAATACCATCACGATTCATGTGACATTCAAAAGAACAAATATTCCTCACCCCCTCCTCCTCGGGTTAGATCGGTTATCCAATCCTAATGCAGAAGAAGGTCCTTTGAATCCCATTACCGACCTAATAATGACCAGTCTCACGGTGACCATGGATAACAACAATCTACCCAAGTCTCAAGGATGATTGATGCCTACGAGGAGTGTGTATGCGATATGGAGAGAATTTATCGGCGAAGGCAGGAAGAAAATAATGGTTCTAATGTCCGTTGGAGAGTATGGAATGGGAGATCCGATGAGAAAAACGTAGACACTCAGATGTTATCCATGCTCCCATCCTTCAAGAGAGAAAAAATCGCAATCGAGGAGAGAGTGTGAATGTCAAAGAGAGAAACCACCACATACACAAACCAATAATAAGTTCCCAAAAGAGAAAGTAGGCATGGAAAACATGAAATATATAATTTTATTCGTAAGGAATTAGATGGACGTGTCATGCGAGTTAGAACTCACACCACAAAAGAACGATCTTGTAGGGCCCTCATCAATCATATAAAATTCCCATTTATTTGTGCCTCAGAGGAGGCCAAATTGCCGAAGAAGTTCATAACCTCTACGTTTCAAATATATAAAGGAAATACGAATCCTACTGATCACGTTTGACAGTATCACCAGGCCATAGTCTTGATCAACAAGGAAGCACTCATGTGTATAATTTTTCCTTTGAGCTTTGGTGACATTGTCGAAAAGTGATTTAAAAAGTTCTCTCCTAAATTAATCAGAAATTTCAAACAACTGGCTAAGGCCTTAACTGTTAGATTCATCGCTAACAGCTCTCACCATAAGATGGAGAACGCTTTACTCATCCTCCAAATGAAGCCACATAAAACAATTAGGGAGTATGTCAGAATATATTAATAGGTATATAATAATATGAAAGATGGAACCAAATAGGTTGTCGTAACGTCTTTAAAGATAGGCCTCCCAAGCAAGTCCATGCTTTATCAATTGTTGACCTAAAAGGAGACGGGCACGATCGATGATCATATGCCTATAATTAAGAAATATGCAATGGTGGAAGTTGTCATTACTGGAAGCGACCAAGCCTAAGGTCAGTAGAAAGAAAATATGAATGTAGCCACGAAGGTCATCCTAAAGAGAGGCAAGAAGAAAAATGATGTTATAAAGAATGGAGATAAAATAGACCCGTCCAAAGCCTACTAGGGTCAATATAGCTTTCAGGGAGCCGGTCTACAAAATCCTCCCCAAGATCACAGATTAGTAGTATTAGTGACTAATGAAGATGGATCGAGACCTTGTGAAGAGGAATACTAATTTCAGTTTTTCCTACCCTTAGGAACATGTCCAACAGACATAAATTGTAAAGATTTTAAGTCTCTTCTAAAGAACCTAGTCCAGGTTAGGAACTATGGAGATTATGTGGAAAAGAAATAAAGAAAATACAAGGTTGTGGATGAAGAAAACTAGAAAAGTCTTAGATGATATGAAAGAGGGGAACATGTACACTATAATTCATAGGGCATCCAATCCCGACTAGATCAAAGGTAATGTCATGAGGATGGAGATGAATAAAGTAGTCGTTATAGTGGAATCATTTTAAATTGATCCTTAAAAGCCTGTCACAGACATATGCTATTGATCGAAGGAGGTGGAGTACACTAAGCACATCATCCTCACAAAGGAGGATTTGGTGGGAGTAAGGAATCCACATCGTGATGACTTAGTCATTTTATTATGAATATCCAATTGGGATATCGACAAGATCTTATCCGATCAAAGAAGCTAGTCTGAAATCATGTACCTCAAGATCTTCACAATGTTCGAATGGATGATTTTAATAATTCCACTACGCCACTAGTAGGTTTTGTTAAAAAAATGACTTCGTACCTAGGGAAGGTCATGCTGCCTTTTTTAGTAAGGGGATATCAAAGATAATAAAGTTTATAGTAAACAACATTGCATCACCTTACAATTCCATCCTTGGAAGGGTGGTTTAATGTAATAAAGGCATACCATTCACTTAACATTAGAAACTCAAACTCACTACTGAGTTGGGGGGTGATGGAGATAAGAGGAAATCAAGCCTCTGCTTGATAACACTTCATTACAAAAATTATATTAAATTATGAGAAATATAAGGGAAATGCAGAGGCCTTTCTTGAATGGCATTCCCTCTTAATATAGAAACTAAATCACGAACCACCCGAGGTGGAGGAAACTGGGTGGTTCTCTTTGATCAGGTGATGGAACCCTTAAAAGATATAGCAATTAATCTTGATCATCTATAAAATAAGATCATCATCGAAACCTTACTCATCATTGAAGAAAACTAGGAATTAGTGGATTTCTTAATGTAAGGATATGTTCGCATGGAAAATATATGACATGCCTGACATTAACCTATAAATTATATGCCAAAGTTGCATGTTAATCCATCATATTTTGTGGTCACACAAAAGGCTCAACAAGCATACCTCAAGAAAGCGTGGACAATTGAAGAAGAGGTAAGGAAACTTTTTGAGGCAAAGTCCAAAAAGGAAGTTCAATTCCATGAATGGCCATCAAACTCTGTCGTAGTCAAGAGTAGAATTGGAAAATGGAGAGTCAGCGTCAACTTCACCGACCTTAATAAAGTGTGCCTAAAGGAAAATTTTCCTCTTCAAAATATTGATCGATTATTAAATGTTATCGCAAACCATGAACATATGATATTTTTAGATGCGTACTCAGGGTGCCATCAAGTCCCTATATCGATACCAATCATAGGAAGGAATTATTCATCACCACTCTTGGACTATACTTTTATACAGTGACATATTTTGGTTTAAAGAACAACTAACCAACCAGAGATTGATTACTAAGATACTTAAATATCAACTAGGTGAAACCACGGATGTTTACATCGATGATATGTTGGTGAAGAGAGGGAAGAATTCCATCCACCTCGATGACCTCAAGAAAACCTTTAAGATCCTCCAACACTACCGTGTAAAGCTTAACATTGCTAATTGTTCATTCAGGGCATGATCTGGTATATTCCTTGAAAACCTAGTTAACCAAAGAGAAAATGAGACCATCCCTGACTAGATTGATGACCTACACACTTTCCAATCTCTGATCTTAATACAAGAAATTCAAAAGTTGATAATAATGCCTGGCGCCCTTAACTAATTCATCTTCAGATCGTCTAAACAATGCCGACCATTCTTGCAAGTTGTCAGAAAGAGTCGAATGATATATAGAATGATGAATACGTGGTAGCATTGGAAGAAATCAAGAGTTATTTAGGCACCCCAACTGTGACGCCACGATTTCGGGTGTCAATGCGAAAAACCTTTTTGTATTTTGATTTCATTTAAGAAAATCCTATTTTTAATAAAATCTTTCTTTTATATTTTTTTTCATAAAATTCATTTAATTTAATTAATGAAATGATGTCCCGCTTATAAAATTCATAGGAATATTGAAATAAAAGAGTTTTATGGAATAAATAATAATTAATGGAAGTCAACATCATCTTGTCTTATCACAAACCAAATTTAAAATACTTATCTATGCATATAAAATCTATTTTAGCAATTATGAAATCACCCTTCATTTAATTAAGTGTTCTCATGAAATTATATCGTGATCATGCAATTAACATTTTGACTATGTAACCCGGGTGATGAGCCCACTCACACTCAATCTTTTCTTAAATATTACCTATATCCCATTAATTTAACCATCAGCGTATGTTCATATTTTCCAAGTTTCTTCATAAACTCTCTTTTACATTAGTGATCATCATGCTCAAAATCATCTTTTCACTTTCTTAACGGAGGTCACCAATGCCATTTATATTTACAGACTTTCATTGACTGCCACAAATATTGCACTATGTTAACGGAGGTTACCAATCCAATTTGTATTTATTTCTCAAACCATGAAGTTAGCTAAATTTTTATTCGTGGGGAAGAAAAAGAACAAGATCATATTTATTATGTTAGCAAGACTTTAATAGGAACATAACAGAGGTATCTACCCCTTGAAAACTTGTTATAGTAACTAATACTTGTGTTACGAAAAATGAAGCTTTATTTTGAAGGGCATCACATCATAGTGATAACCTTATCTCCAATCAAGGATGTCCTCCAGAAGGTAAAAAAAATATGGATTAATGTCCAAATGGTCGGTGGAACTGAGTAGGTTCAACTTTCGTTACCAATTGAGGACAATAATTAAAGAGAGGGTCATAACTAATATTGTTGTTAAATTTGTGCCTAAGGACCTAATACATAAGACCACTGATGCTATCAACAACCAGATTACATAGAAACAACTAAAAATCTTGAATGGATTGAAATTCTTTGTAGATGGATCATATATCTCCAAAAGGTTAGAAGTAGGACTCGTATTGGTTACCACTAATGGGGCGATCATCAAATAAGCAATACGTTTTGGATTTGAAGTATCGAACAATGCGAAGTATAAGACATTGATCAATGATTATAGGAAGGCCATGTTGTTAGGAGACAAACACCTTGAGGTGTTTTGTGGATCAAATATTATATCCAACTAGATATTAAGGGAGTATAGTTCAAGGTCTAGGCGCATATTAGCCTACCTAGAGAAAGCATAAGAGTTGGTTGCACAATTTTAGAACATGCACATTTAACAATTCCCCAAGGAAATAATAACCACGTAGATGCTTTGGACACCTTCGACTCATCCGCTGATTCCTACCTCATGAGGACTATTTAGGTGGAGTATTTGGACCTCCCCAGTATATCCAAGGAAAAATAAGAGGTCCAAGTAATGGATACAAATGAAGCACCCAGTTGGATGGCTCCGATAATCAAGTTCCTGAAGAAATATGTACTACTTAAAGAAGAAAAAGAATCTCACCAAATTAAAATTAAGGCAAACCATTTCTACTTCTCCCTTAAAGGAAACTTATACCGATGATATTACATAGAGCCTCACCTATGGTGTGTTCATCCAATCAAAGGGGACAAGGTGTTATATGATATCCACAGTGGTATCTATGGAAGTCATGCAAGGGGGAGGTTGTTGGCCTTTCGGCCAATCAAAGAAAGGTATTGATGGCCATACAAGAAGAGAAATTCCATTTAGTATGTTTAGAAATAAATAATAGAAATTATCCCTATCATGGCATCAACCATTTGGAGAACTAAACCCTCTCACAAGCCCCTGACCTTTTTCTTAGTGGGGACTATATATCGTTGGCCCTTAGATGCAACACCCGCTAATTGGAAGTTTTTGCCGATCAGAACTCATTATTTCACAAAGTGGGTTGAGGCTAAGACACGAGAAAACATTAGAGATGCAGAAATGATCATATTCATCTAGAAGAACATACACTAAAAAAATTGCATTTAAGGACAATTTTATTAAGGACAACAAGTAAAATGTCCATTTAAATAGTTTTAGGGACAAATAAAATTACCGTCCTTTTTAAAAAAAGATAAAAAGACAAGCATAAGTTGTTTATAAAAATAGTTTTAAAAAACAGTGAAAATATGCTATCCATTTTTTATTCTATAAAATGACATCGTTTAATGAATATTTATCATCCCCCTAAAAAATAATTTTTCACAATTTGATTCCTATAAACCCACTTACCCCATACCCACTCTTGCAATATCTCTCCCAGATTACCTAGGACTTCCATTTCTCGCAAACAAGAACAAAAATGGCGTCATATCCTCTAGGGTTCACAAAACTTTGCAATTTTTTCCTCTCTCTCATATGGCATTGTATTAGCCTTCATTGATACCAGGGGCTCAATCTTTGTTCCCATAAACCTCTGCGATTTCTCCCTTCCCAAATTGAATCTCTACGATTTTCTAGGTATGAACATTAATTATAATTATTTATTTATTTGTTTCTCTTTTCTTAGTTTCTTTACATGATGTAACAACTTCATGTTATTGGAAAGTCCAAGACATTCCTATAGTTTTAGTTTTTTTAGGATTTAAAACAATGGATACTATAAGTATGATTTTTTACACTCATATGGGTTTTGCAACAAGAATCATGGTATCTCCTTTCATAGATCATTAATTTTGGTGTTTTGGTATGTTTGTACCTTTATGTTCACGGTTGTAAATTTTTGAGGTTTTAACTTTATACCCACATCCTTAAAATTTGATGTTAATCCATTCTTTATCTCTCTTTTTAGTGAAAAATATATTGCATTTGGGACTTCCTGGTTATTTTTTCATGTGTGTCCATTCAAGATATTTAGAGAAATTCCCCCGTAATATTTTTAATTTAATTTGGTAACTTTTTTGCACAATTTTTTGCATTCCTCAGTCTGTGCTAAAGTTTTTATTCATGTGTTAGTCATTCTTTGATACACTGTCTCATTACTTTATCCTTCATTTTTGTACAAAATTATATTGTTCAAGCATATATTTCTAATATTTTTGCAAATACTGTATTATTTTTTATTTTGGACTTGGGTGAAACCATTGTTGTGTTTATTTTGTTAATTCTCTTCAATTGGGTGCCTAATTTTAATTTTTTTTTTAGCAAAGAGGGACGGAACCCCCACACGTATTATTAATATAATAAGGAGAAAAAGCCTCTCCGGAGCTTACAAACCCAAGCAAACTAAAAATTCTAGAGGTTGGGCCCAATACTCTAGAAAGAAAGCAATAAATATGGGATTTTATAATAACCCCATTACATATAGAAAACTTGAAAGAAAATCTGGGGATAATACAAAACCCATTACATCTTTAAAATTCTATGCCTTATTTGAGGAGTATGCAGCCTATCCATTTTAAGTAAACCTTTAACCAATCTGGGGAGAGAGCTTTGGTCCCAATACATAGAATCCGTGTTGAAAAGAGAAGCCCGTGAAGCTAATTGATCAGCAACTGAGTTTGATTGTCTCCATATATGTTTGAAGGTCACTTCATCCGAGCATTGGAAATCTTGAAGAATCTTTCTATCTTGCCAAGGAGGTTTCGCCTTTTTCAATATCACATCTATTAATAGCTTGCAATCAGATTCCACTATCACTCTTTGAATGTTTAATTGAGACACCATTTTCATGCCTTCAACCAAAGCCAAACTTTCTGCAAAAAATGAAGATTGTATACCTATATATCTTTCAAACCCTGCAATGAAGTTCCCATTGGAGTCTCTAATCACCCCTCCAATACCACTATTTCCAGGATTTCCTTTAGAAGCTCCATCAATATTTAATTTAAAAACACCACTAGGAGGGTTAGACCAAACGCATTTTATAATCTGGACAACTTTGGGACTAATGTGAACTTTAAATAAATTTATAATTTGATAATCTTCTGAGTTAGGAATATCATAAACTTTTAGATTTTGGAGAATGGAGGAGGCTAAAAAAACAATTTGATTAATTATATAATTAACAGAAGACTTTGAATTTTCAAAAATCAATCTATTTCTAGCCTTCCATAATTCCCAGAAAATAATTTTAAGGGTTATAGCAAAAAGAATTTTAAGATAGTCTTTGTTATTTTTAATCATCCACCAAGATATAATCATAGCCCTGCAAGAAGAATTGCTAGGAGTTACTTTGAAAAGATAAAAAAAAAAATTGCCAAACTTTTTTGGCTAATTGACAATCTAGCAAAACATGCTTATCGCTATCTTCATTAACTAAACATTCCCTGCAAACCGGAGCAAGTCTTATACCAATTTTTTGGATTTCAGACTCAAAAGGCACAAAATGATTCAGTAATTTCCAAATAAAATTAGAAATTTTTATGGGACAATCTTTAGACCAATTAATTTTCCAAGTGAGAGAAGTAGGATTATTTTTTCTACATATTTGGAATGCTTCTTTCAAATGGAAATCCTCAGAGTAGGAAGGAGTCCATATTTGATTGTCAAAATCAATGTGATCGTCAGCTAAGCTAGATATAGATTTTATTCTTCTAATAGTAGAGGATCCAGAGTTCAAAAGCATTCTACTCTGATATTTAGATCTCATAAAAGAGGCCCAAATACCATTATCAAATAAAAATTTCCAATACAATTTCATGCTCGAAGCATTAATGATATCTTCCATATTTCTAAAATTTAATCCTCCTTCTTCAAAAGGAAAACACATGTCATGCCACTTAGACCATTGGTAAGGTTTATCTTTATTAACACCACCCCAATAAAATTTAGAAAAAATATTATGCAATCTTTTAATAATAGTTTTCGGGGGGCTAATAACAGAGATGATGTGGATAAGGATGGATAAAAGGACGCTCCTAATCAGAGTGGCCCTACCAGCTTGAGAAATTAACTTAGACGACCAAGAATTTAGCTTCTCTCTAATAGAGTTCATAAGATCAGAAAAGTGAGATAGCTTATTTCTCCCTTTGTTAATGTTGCAACCTAAATATTTCATGGGCATGGTTTTGATATTTAAACCATAATTAAATCCTATCTTAGTTTTAATAGGAGGGGAGAGATTTTTATCAATGAAAATAGAGCTTTTAGAGATATTTATAGACTGACCGGAGGTTTTTTCATAGTTTTTAAATAGTTTAGTAATAGCAAGTAAACTTTTCTTGTTACCATTAGAAAAGATTATGATATCATCAGCATAAGCCAAGTGAGAAATCAATTTACAATTTCTAGGATGGGAGAAAGGAATAGCTTTGCCATTCTTAAACAAATTATCTATATTTCTACTTAAACATTCAGCAGCTATAATAAATAAGCTAGGAGACAGGGGATCACCTTGCCTAAGCCCTCTAAAAGATTTAAAAAAACCTTTACTTTGCCCATTTATGGAAATAGATAACCAATTGTTTGAGATTAATCTCCAAATCATGTCTATGAACATTTCATTAAACCCAAATTTCCTCAAGACTTGACATAAGTAAGGCCAATACACTTTATCATAGGCCTTTTCCATGTCTAATTTGATAATAACATTATGACCACGAACTTTTTTAGCTATAGACTGAGATAATTCATGAGCAAGCAGAATGTTATCGTTTATACTACGATCTTTAACAAAACCAGATTGATTAGGGGATATAATTTTAGGGAGAACAGAGGCTAATATCTCATTAAGGATCTTAGATATAATTTTATTAGAGAAGTTACATAAGCTTATAGGTCTGAAATGCGAGCAATTTATAGGCATGTCTACTTTAGGAATAAGAGCAATGTTGGTAGCAGACCAACTTTTGGGAATATCAGCTCCAACAAAAAAGGAGTGAATGGCCTTTATTAAATATTGTTTGATGATGTCAAAAAACTTGTAATAGAATTCTCCTCCATAACCATCAGGGCCAGGAGCACTGGAAAGATTCATATTTTTTATGGCATTAAAAATCTCTTCTTCGGATGGGAAATCAGTGAGATATTTATTGTTATCTTCAGATATAGCTTTATCAATAACTTGTAAAAAACTATTATCAATATTGAGAAGATCAGATTTCCAAATGTTTTGAAAGTGGGATACAAACAAACTATCAATGTCCTCTTGTTTATCAATCCAGTTATTTTGAGCATCTTTGATCTTGCTTATATTCAATCTTCTATGTCTGATTTTAACAGAAACATGGAAAAGTTTGGTATTCAGATCCCCTTGTTTAAGCCATTTTTTATTACTTTTTTGAAGCCAAAAGCTTTCCTCCCTTTGTAATGCGATATTCAATTTGGCTCTAGTTTTAAATAGCTCAGATCTAGAAGTTTCAGAAGGATTGTGTTCAAAATCCTGCTCCTTTATCAGAATTTCATCTTCTAGATTACTGACATTTTGAAAAACATTTTTAAACTCTTCTTTGTTCCAAACTTTGAGTTTTGATTTTAGCATTTTAAGCTTTATGGAGAAAAGCTTCATAGGAGGGGCATGAACATCACAGTTCCAAGAATTCTAGATGATATCTTTCACATTAGATTGAATACACCACATAGATAAGAACTTGAAAGGTTTAGGCAGGTCATCTAATTTACTTTTGATAGACAGAAGAAGTGGACAATGATCAGAGCAAGTTTTATGTAAGTGAGAGATGGAAGTAGATGGAAATTATTTAGCCAGTGCATATTTACCAGCCCTCTGTCTAATCTATAAAATATAGTACCATTAATACGATTATTAGACCAGGTAAATCTAGATCCAGAGTAGCCAAGATCAGTGAGAGATCATGTAGTTATCATATCATTAAAATCCTCAATAGCATGGAAATCTATATCTGTTCCACCTAATTTTTCTTCCTGTTTAGAAACAACATTAAAATCACCTATTATGAACCAAGGCATATCAGAATTTTGGGAAGTTAACTGACCTATATCATACCATAAGTTTCTTCTTTCCAGAGCAGTACATTTGGCATATATTAAGACCAAAAAAATGGTGGAGTTAAGGTACTCAATATTAATTTTAAGGCACAAAAGTTGATCAGTGTTATAGGTAATGCTGACTTTTAAGTCATTTTGCCAAAGGAACCAAATTTTATTAGATATATTAGAGGCACTATTAGGGAATTGCCACTTAAGTTTGTATAAATTTATTTTATCAATATTAACTTTAGGTTCTAATAGAGCAATAGCAGGTAGATTGTACTTTTTTATAAGGTTTTTCAATCTTCTATTAGTTGCTTTATTAGCAACACCCCTAATATTCCAACAACAGAAATTCAGCATTTAGACAGTAGAGTTGAAGTTTGAGGAAGAGGACTTACCTGTAGCTCTGGTGATTCTTCTGAATAGAGGATCATAATGGGATTGTTTAGTAGGAATGCCTTGCTTTGATATCTTGGCAGGAGCTTTTGATATAATTGGATCTTTCTTTATTTTTTCCTTTTCTTCTTTATCTTTCTGAATATTCTTCCATTTATCATCAAACCATCTAGGAAACCTTTGTAACTCCTCGATCTTAGGAATCTTTTTTAAGGAAACTTCAGTATCTGATAAGTTATCCTTCATTCTAGTTGGATGTTTCTCTGCTGGAGGTAATTTTGAAGCTTTAGGAGAAAGGTTTATTTGGTTAATTATGAGAGTCTCTTCTGAGATTAAATGTTGGGATGTCAGCAGCCCCTCCTGAGCTATCTTTTCCCCATCATTGAAAAAGGAGTTATGATAATCTTGGTTCTCATCTTCTGAATTAGAGATGTTATCATCTTGAAGGATATCAAACCTATTGGAAAGCCTTGCAGGTTGCATATCTTCTTTTATAGAAACAATATTATTAGAAACCTCCTTTTCTGTAATACCAATCAGAATCTCAAAATGATTTTCTGCAGGATCTTTGTTGTGATCATTTTCATCAGGAGACTTTGTTGCAGTATCTTTGTGCACTTCTTGAATTTCCTCTTTCTTGGATTGATTGTTGGCCACATCTTTCTTAGGCTTTAGTTGAGGGAATTTGATCATACATTTGCTTTCAGAATGCCCTTATTTTTTACAGAACTCACAGAATGAAGGGAAGTTTTCATATACAATATTTTGCCAGAAGCCAGAATTTCCACTACCTATCCATATTCTGTTTATTCTTTCTCTCAGGGTGTTTACTTCCACACAAATTCTAGCCAAACTTGGTCTGGATATAGAGGCAGTTGATGCATCTAATTAAAGTGGTTTTCCCACAAGTTGGGCAATAGAGTATAAGGCTGATTTCGCATAGAAATGTAATGGAAGGTTTGGGAGATTTATCCACAAAGGAACTATGGGACTTTCCTCATCTGGTTTGAATTTAGTTGTCCACTTAAAAGTGCGCATAGGGTACTTCCCAATATACCATATGTCTCTAAGCCAAAGTCTAACATAATCTTCCTCACTATTTAATCTTATTAGGATGTGTTTGGAATCAAGAAGGCCAATAGAGTATGCAGATTTCAGGGAAAAGGTTTGAAAAAAATTTCGAATAAAATCAATTGGGGGTCTTCCATGAGAGAATTTCCCCACAATTGAGTGTTTAAAAGGTTCAGCTAGGGTTTCAATGTCTTCTTGGGAGAATATAACAACTGGTTCTCCCTTAAACGTGGATGGTCTCTTCAATGCCAGATCTTTTGGTTGTTGGTTCATGAGTATGCTCGCAAAGGATTTGGTCCAAACAGAGTCAGGTGGTTTAGGGGGAATTGTAGAAGCATTTGCAGGTAGTGCCATTATTACGAGAGAAGGAGAAAAAGAATTCTCCTTAATTTCTTTGTTGGTTCTTGGAGAGAGGGCCTAATTTTAATTTATTGGAACTACAACTAAGCTATTGGACATTTTGATTATAGCTATACTATAAACTTTACTCTCGATTATTTTTATGTACAGGTATGGAGAGAATTGGAGTTATAATAAAGTAAGAATTGGTTTTATTTGTTTAGTTATTGTTACCATGATTACTTCGCTCTCCTTTAACCTTGACGACTTCAAATCTTTATAAGATGTATGTTTAGTTTATAAGGGACAATGTTAAAATTTTATATTTTTCTTTATTACACATGTTGTTTGACAAAATGTCCAAACCTAACATCGTAATTTTCTTTTTCCTTACTTCACGCTTATTGTGTTTGGTGTGTTTTTATGTGATTTACAACTATGAAATTTTGGAAGGGGTTATTCATTGGTGTAGCTATTTGACTCTGCTCGAATAGTTTGTTACAAGGATAAATATAGCATCTAACATCAACTAAGGATAGTATTCCTAACTAAAATAACAATTCATTATGAGTCTATCTTGAATTGATTAATGGGTGGTTCCATTTGAAGAATGTGCAAGGATAATGTTCCTTTATTGGTTTTAAAGAAAAAAAATTATTTGGTGTTGATATTTTTATTTAAAGTATGTAGCATTAAATTTATGGGGTGTTGGTTTTAGTGAGTTCAAGGTGAAACACATGTGAACATTAATTATTTTCTATTGATACATGGGTATTATATGACTTAATTTGTAAATATCAAAGCGGAGCTCACAACATAGTCTGACACAGTAAGGTAAAGGTATAATGGATCACCTTCGCTTGGAATCATAAGCAAGGTGGCTTGCTGAGGTAAGGTTTGAGTTCTTCTAGGGCTTTGGAGCAGTCGATGTTCCATACTAGGCCCTTATCTTTTTTTAATAGTTGGAAGAACGGTCGGCAGTGCTCTGAAGACTTAGAGAAGAAGTGTTTAAGTGAGGCTAGCATATCGGTGAGCTTCTGGACATCCCTTATCATCTGAGGGGGCTGGACCTTTCTGATGGCGTCGATTTAATAAGGGTTTGCTTCAATCCCTACCGTGTTGACCAAATATCCTAGGAACTTTCCTGACTGAACACCGAATGAGAACTTGCTAGCATTAAGTTTCATCCGGTACTTCCTGAGGATCTCAAAGGTTCCTGCTAGATCTAAGAGGTGGTCTCCCTTGTATTTAATTTTGAATATCATGTCATTAATTTACACTTCCATTATTTCTCCCATCAGTTTCTTGAACATCTTGGTGACCAACCGCTAATAAGTCACTCTTACATTCTTAAGGACGAACGGCATGACTTTGTAACAATATAACCCAATAGGGGTTATGAAGGACATTTTATCCTGTTCTATCTCATAAAGTGGGATCTGGTGGGATCTCGAGTAAGCGTCTAGAAAGCTCATCCTTTCATGCGTTATTGTAGCGTCGATTAGTTGATATATCTTTGGGAGGGGGAAACTGTCTTTCGGATAAGCCCTATTGAGGTCGGTAAAATCAATACATACCCTCCAACGTCTGTTGCTCTTGGGCACTACGACTGGTTTGGGTTGGATAGCCATTTAGGGAACTTAACTTCCTAAATGAAACCTCCATCCAGTAATTTTCCAACCTCCTTCTCTACTGCTTTTGCTTTTTCCAGGGTTGTTCGATGATCCTTCTGAATGACTAGTTTGAAAAATGGGTCGACGTGCAGTTGATGGCATGCAATAATGGGATCTATCCCAGGTAGCTCATACGATTCCTAAGCGAAGATATCCAGATTTCTTCGGAGGAACGTGGATAGCTTTTGCTTTCTCGATTGGTGAGAGAGGCACCGATTAGTAATATCCTTTTAAGTGAGTTGCTTTTAGCTGCAACCTCTTCCAAGTATTCAACGACCATATACGTGGGGTGGACCCTGGTTTCCTCCATCCCTGGTCATTCGTACTGTAATTACTATTTAGAAGGCGATACCCCCTCCTGGGCTTCCTCCTGGACATTCTTCTCGTCTTTCTTTCTTTCTTGTTTGGAGCAAATGGCTATAATGAAGCATTTTCTAGCGATAGCCTGGTCACCACGGAACTCGACCACTCCCCGATCTGTAATGCATTTGAGCTTCAGATGATATGAAGATGGTACTGACTTCATGTCATGGAGCCATCCCCTTCCTAGGATGGCATGATAGGGGGACCCGATATCTACTATAAGAAACTCGATCATATTTGAAATATTTCCCTCCCCGACTGGCAGGATTATCTTTCCCAGTGGCATGGTTATCTTCCCTGCAAAGTTCACCAACGGAACAGTGTTCTCTTTGACGTCGAAGATATTTAGCTTCAACTTATGGAACAGTTCTAGGTACATCACTTCGAAAGAGCTACCTTAGTCGAGGTCCCAATTATCTACCCTGAGTGTGATAACCAGTGCATCATGATGTGGGGTCCTTACCCCAACTAAGTCATCTTTGGTAAACATAATTTGTTTGCTTTAATCGATGTATTCTAGTCGTCGACGCTTCCCGACCTAAGTCTTGGTGGGATCAATCTTAAAAGCTTGCATAACAGCATTAAGCTTTTTTTATCTCCATCCGAACAGTGTTTCCTTGTACTTGCTTGAGGTCTGATGCCCCATGAATTACTGTGTACTCATGGCCCATATCTTCCTCGAAGACGTTATCCGGCTTCTGGTCTCCATTCATCGTTACCTTGTCTATTTTCTTATCTATGAGCTCGTTGAGATGGCCAGTCTGGGCCAATTCCTCGAGATGAGACTTGAGTGGTTTGCAATGTTCAGTCCTTTGATCGCCCTATTTGTGGAATGCACATCTCAGTGCGTTATTTCATTTTGTTAGACCTCTTCCCATCTTCCTGAGTTATTTGAAAAATGGTTATTCCTTGATCTTGCTGAGGATTTTGTATATAGGTTCCCTAAAGACTATGTTGATAGCCTGGAACGCTTTCGAGGGGTCATTATTGTTGCCATTTTTTTAGCCATTCCTCCCCCATTCTTGTTTCTATTCTTCCGAGAATCATTTTTCTCTGTCCCTTTATTCGTCTTTGTATGACCATTATCCACTGTATTAAGATGGATTCATTTTTTACTTTGGTGTATTTTTTAATACGGGCCATTAGGTTATCAATGGAATTAGCCTCCTTCTTAGTTAGGGATTGATGCATTAGAGAAGTGCTCGACAGACCGATCTTGAAGGACACTATGGTAACTTACTCCGAGCAGTCCTCGATTTCATTGAAAACCTCCTAGTACCTCTTGGCATATTCCTTGAGGTTCTCCTGTGGTTTTTTCTTCATTGTAAGTAGCGCATCCATCCGCTTGGGGTAAGAGCTACTTGTTATGAAGCGAGCTACGAATAATTCATCTAGAGCCTTAAAGCTACTGATGGACCTGTGTGACAGCCTCTCGAACTATTTTTGCACCATGTTATGCAGACTAAAAGGGAATATGCGACACATCAATGCGTTGTTATGGCTCCACAAGGTCATGTCCTTCTTGTACTATGGGACATGGTCGATGAGATCAGTTTTCCTATCATAAATCTTGAATCTAGGGATTGTGAATTTCTTGAGGGTCTCCTCTTCTTCTATTGCCATTGAAAAAGGAGACTTCATCTGAGTGTTAAGAGCTCTTCTGGCTAACTCTCATATGGATTTGTCTCCTCGATGGGTTGGATGCTGATCCATCTCCCTTCGAACCATGTTCCCGATTTCATCATTCTATCGACCAAGACTCCTATAGAGTCGAGCTTGTTGCAATCATTCTGATCGACCATCCTCTGACCTGTTCCTCTAATATCTTTCTTGGTCATGCCTTGGGATGCTTCCTCGATTGTGAGATTTACTCAGCTGAGGGTTAAGAGTCTGATCGTGGCGTCGCCTTATGTTCCTACGAAGATCTCTCGCCATTCTTTTTAGGCGAGCATTTTCTTCTTCCTGGTCACGCATGGCTTCTTCTTGCTCTTGAAGTATATCCTCGTAGGCATCGACCAACCTGTAAATTTGCGTTTACTTAAGTGGTCCATGGATTTCTTCAGAAGGCTACCTTTCCTGACGAAGCCTGGGATTCGATAGGCGAATTTCAGACCTTACCCTATGAGGGGCATGTTCTTCCTGAACGTCACCGACTTGAGGGAGGTTGTTACTGTGGTGATACATTACAGGATTTTAGTTTGTGAGTGTTCTCATAGGAATAATAATCGTTTCCCATAGATGGTGCCAATTGTGGTATCAAAAAATATCACAATAAAGGATTTACGAAGAACAATCACAATCAAGCAAGAAAGCATACAATCGTGCCTACGTCCACGGAGAGGTCTAATGTTTTATTAAGCATCTCTCAATATGCTTGATTACATACCCCTATACCTCAGTCTAGGGGTTCTAATTTATAGATGTAGAATTTCAGTTATATAAGTAACTCCACGATGTCCATGACGGGATGAACCATGAATCCTTTGAATAACTCCACGAGATTATTGGGAATTAACTTGGTCCTGAAGTGATTTAAATAATATATACACATATCTTTATTCCATGATTTGGGTCGGGCAGCCTTCTAGATTTGTTGGGCTTGGTCGTCTATTCTCGTGGGCTGAGAATAAATGGGTCCCCACAAGAAGAAGTTAAAATAAAAGAAAACCTCTGCACATAATAATTCTCGTTCCCTTTAGTCCCCTGTGACCTAAAAAATATGTCTAATAGACAGAGGAGGCTGGTCGATCTGAGAGTTTCCAAAGACATGCTTAGAAAATAGATGGTCAGTAATAGTCAGACTGAATAAAATGTTATTAAGAGGAAGAATAAATTAATCACCCTTAAGGAAAATAAGGCCCAAGAGCTGGAATGTTAACGTCAAGAGGTCGAATAAACTAAGAAAAGGAAGAACAAGAACCAGATAGGTGTTCCGCCTACTCCAATTATTGTTCCCAGCCAACCTTTAATAATCAATGAACCTTAAGAGCAATAAAGGGAACTGTCAAGGAATCTTCCCCTCAAGGGAACCAAGCTCGCCCTTGGGATATCTCATTTCTCAAAGGAAAAGAGCCAGTAACTAAGGCCAATTCAACCCATAAGGATTTGGAGGTTGTATACTCCATTGCTCAGATGGTGGTGATGTCGTCTGATATGCTTGATACAAGGGGATTCACTTTGGAAAGGCCCCATAAGGAAGGTTTATGGAACAGTGTCCTGGTAAATTAATATCTTCTTATTTTACTATTTTTGCCAAGATTTATTTTTAACTTTTTTTATCTCTCCTGTCCAGAGTATGCAAGTCGCTCATGAAATCGCCAATCAAGTTTATCTCTACCGAAAGAACAATGATTAGCTGATGAAGTCCAATAAGAAAATAAAGAGCCAACTCATCACCCTATTCAAGGATTTGGACGACCTCAACACGAAGTTGAATGTTAAGGAGGATGCTAAGATGAAAGCGGTGAAGGAAGTCGAGCAAACTCAAAGTGAGTTTAGCAGGGTGGGCGCCAAACTATCTAATTTGAAGGCCTCCTTTTAACACAAGGTCCTTGAAAATATAATCCTCCAGAAGTAAAAAAAATTGTAATGGAGCGGGCTCGAGAGGACGATCTGTAGAAGACCTATAAAAAAGGATATCAGGCAGAAATCCAAGATATTGCCTCGCAGTAAACTATTATGAGTCCATTTCTTTTAACAAGGGTTGGGTAGACGACCTACAGAGATAAAATATTCATGAGGATGATTCGGACTATGACAAACACTCACCCTTAGCGAATATGTTGGAGAGTGGCCCAGTGACAGATCCCCTAGCTATTGATCCTCCAACAACCTAGGTCGCCGCTGATCAATCTGTCCCACCTGATGTCTCTGTTAATTGGGGGAACTTCCTCTGATCCTCTATCAACTCAGGATAGTGAGGTCATTGCTGATCAATTCATCCTACCAGCTTTTGCCAATTTTGGGGAGACTACCCCCATTCCTTAGATTTTTCTCCCTTTATTTTATGTAATTTTTGTTTTGACCCTTTGTGGTCACTCTTATGTACGCCTATGGCCATTTTTATTTATTAATGAAAAATCGTGTTCTCATTTTACTTGATCTCTTGCTGTGCATTTGTTTAATTCTTACAACATAGCCATAATATTTGTTTTTTTTTAATTTTAGTGTTATAATTTATGCTTTTAAGATCATGCTTAGCCTTTGCTAAGTGTTCTTTGTCTTCCTAGGATTTCTTTTCCCCTAACAGAAAACCAAATAGTCCATTTGCAACAATTCACCCTGGTCGGCCTATATCACTTAAATTTGATTCATTATTGGTTATTTTAGGCCCAGTTGTTGAGCTCGGCCAATATTAAGTGGAACATTACTATGAGGTCTAGTGCTAAACCAGGGCGATGTATTCAATATAATGGTCATTTGAGGTTAACCATAAGCAGTCGATGTTATGTCTTATCTAAGGCCGGCCATAAGTAAATTATGCCACATTTTAAGCTGACCAAAAGTAAATGATATGACTAATTTTAGGCCGACCATTCTTACTCGGGGTCGTTCCACCTCTTTTAAGTGGGTTTGTCAAACATGGATGATCAACTTACGTCTTGGGTCATACCACATTGTTCTCACATGGGTTTTTTCCCTTTTCTAGGATGATCTACTCTAGATTATACCACTTTTCAAGTGGGTTTTGGTGCCAAACATAGGCCACCAACTCACGTCTGAGTTGTACCACGTAGTTCTTACATGGGTTTTTGCCTCTTTTGGGCCGATCTACTTTAAATCATACCACTTCTCAAGTGGGATTTTGGTCTGAAACATAGTCCACTAACTCATGTCTGAGTTGTACCATGTTGTTCTTACATGAGTTTTTGCCTCTTCTAGGTCGATCTACTTTAGATCATACCACTTCTCAAGTGGATTTTGGTGCCAAAAGTAGGCGGCTAACTCACGTTTGAGTTATACCATGCAGCTCTTACGTCGATTTTTGTCATATTCATAAGTGGTCGACCTTTCTTACCAGTCGTACCACTGCTTCAGTGAGTTTTAAAAAAGGTTTAAGATAATAATTTCGAATAATTTTAATGACTAACTATCAATTGTCTTATTGTACATAAAGAAAGAAAGAATTTCTTTGACTTTCTATCTAAGAATAAAACTTTCTAAGGTTCATGCTATTCCATGACCTTGGCACTTCCATCTAATTCTATTAAATGATATGATCCTTCGCCCCCTTTTGAGACTACTCGATTGAGTCCTAATCAGTTCGGTGTAAGTTTCCCATCTGATGGCTTTTTGGCTACAGCTAGCATATTTTTTAGCACTAAGTTGTCGACCTAGAATTATCTGATATTGACCCCCTTGTCATGTTATCTTGTCAATTTTTATTGGTGGGCGAACAAATGTATCAAAGCTTTCTCCCTTATTTCCTCTGCTAGATATAACTTGCGAGCTATTTGTTCATCATTATGGCCATGTTCAAAGATCTTCGATCTGAGCATTGGAAGCCCGATCTCCAAAGGATTACAACTTTCATACCATAGTAAATGGAGTAAGGAGTTTCTTTTATTGTCTTTCTTAGTATTATTTTATATGCCCACAGAATAAAGGGAAGTTCATCCACCCATCGTCCTTTGGCATTCTCTAATTGGCACTTGATTCCTGATATAAGAGATTTATTAGTTATCTCTGCATGTTTATTGAACTCGGGGAAGACTACTGATGCATAGTGTATTCTATCTCCTTATTATATACAGAAATTATGGAAGGAGTCATTATCGAACTATATTCGATTATCGGTGACCAGTGCTCTTAGGATTTTGAATTGTGTGACAAGGTTCCTCTCAACGAATCTCTTAGCATTCGCTTCTTTGATGTGGGCGAGTGGCTCAGTTCAACCCACTTTGTGAAGTAGTCGGTCTCCATTATCAAATACCTTTGATTCTTTGGTGCGGTAGTAATGGATCCACTATGTCCATGCCCCACTGAGCAAAAGTCCATAGACTAGTGAGGGGAATCAGATCTCTCACAGATTGCTTGATTATTGGCGAAAATTGCTGACACTTAAAGCACTTTAGAACGAACCTCCGAGCATCCTTTTGCATGAAGGTCCACTAATATCCTTGTGATATTTCCATGTATATGATCAATATCCAACCCGCGTATGCTCTGTATCTGCCTTCGTGCATTTCACTTAACGCTCCTTCCACTTTATCTGGGTGAACACACTTTAGTAAAGGGTCAGTGAATGATCATCGATAAAGCTTGCCTTAGGAGTTAAGGCAAAACCTAGCTGACGTGATTCTTAACTTGTGTGCCTTTTTACCTTCTGAGAGTATCTTTTCAGTTCATAAGTAGGATAATATGGGATCCATCCTATAAGGGTCTAAATCCATTTGAAGAATGTAAAGGCTTTGATTCAAATCTTCAATGCTTTATGAGTCTATGTATTCCACTTCGATCATTCTTTTGAGGTCGGTGTCGATGGATGAAGCTAAAGTAACAAGATAATTTTTATGGATATTGTCATTCCTTGGGAGCTGATCCACCGAGGAAGACTCGAATTGTTAAAGAAGAAACCTTACCTTATTCCTGTAAGAAAGCATTCTGGAGTCCCTAGCCTCGTACTCTCCGTTAAGATGGTTTGTGATCAATTTGGAGTCACAGTATCCAAAATGTGAGTAGACCTAAATTGATTTCCCTACGCTGACCATGCACCATGGCCTCGTATTCTGCCTCGTTATCTAAGCCTTTGAATATTAATATAATGGCTTGTTCGATTAGATTGCCATGCGGTGTCATAAAGACTATCCTAAATCATGTGCCCCTCTCATTTGATGTGCTATCCATGAAGAGTTTCCAAGTTTTTTTTATTGTCATCAATTTCCAGTCATTCTATAATGGGATTTGATTGCTCATCCTTACTTCTTGGTTATGTTGAAAATTCTACTATGAAGTCTTCCAAGACTTAACCTTGGATCGTTGTTTTAGGTTCATACTTGATGTCAAACTGTTCCATCTCTAGGGATCACTTGGTCATTATATTTGAGTGGTGAGCTTTTTTAAAATTATAAGTTGTGGGAATGATAATGGTATGAGTATCAAAGTAGTGCCTCAACTTTCTGGTTATGGTTACCAATGCCAGAACCAGTATTATAATAGGCATATATCTGATTTCTTCCTCAAGGAGAGTATAGATAATGTAGTAAACCGACCTTTGATATCCATCATGTAAGAGAACCAAAACAACACTGGTCGTGTGCCTTCAGACGGCTAAGTACAGGTACAGATCTTCCCCATCTCTGGAGTTGACATCAAAGGAAGGGATCCCCAATACTATCGAATTTATTTTAAATCCTAATCGTACTCCTCTATCCAGATGGTGGGTATTTCCTTCTTCAATGCCTGGAAGAACAACTGGTACTTATATGAGGACCATGAAATAAACAGATTCAAAGCGGCTAGCATTCCAGTGACAGCCTAGATGTCTCTGATAGTAATTGGCCTCCTGAAATCTTATACGTTCTTGATTTGACTTTTGGTAACCAAATATCCAATAAAATTACCAGATCTAACTCTGAAGACGTATTTTGAGGCGTTGAGCTTCATACCGTATTCTCCGAGAATCTTAAAGATCTTTGTGAGGTCTCTGATATATAAAGAAATATTTTCCATACTCCTGATTTTACATAGAGTATATCGTATACCACTACAACCGTCGAAGGAAGTTCACGATCATTTGTTAAAGATGATGGATCCAAATATCAAGTTTCTTCAACAAGAGACATATGTAAGATTGATTTTAGTTAGAATTGTGTTTAAGTTTCAAATTTGGTTTATGATTGTATGGGAATATTTTTTGAAACTGTTTTTTTTTTATCAAAATGAGGCATTTTTCTAAGTAAAAATATTTTTTAGAATACTTATAGGTAAGATTTTAAAATATTAATTTTTCGCTTCTGTTGTTCAAACGACATCACATATCATTTGATAGATCGCGAGATAGGTCGTTTCTTTTGTTCTTTAAACGACGACGTACTGTTTTGGGTTTTTAACACGTTATTTCTTAGGTTGTTCCTTCCTTGAGCTAACAACATCTAAATTTCGTTCTAATTACATTAAGAAGTCGTTCTAATTACATTAAGAAGTCGTTCTAACGACCTGCACCGCCTCAAGTATCTTGCCTTGTTATAAATACCTATTTTGGAAGACTTTTTCGTTTATACTTTTGCCAAACGAAAATTGCAAATCTGCAAAATTTCAGTCTTCACTTTTAAGGTACAAAACTTTTTTTTTGATTCACACAAAAGATCCCATATACGTTTGTGAATCGTTTGGAACCCAAAACACTTATTGTCTAAGTTTCTCTTGTAGAGAAGATTTCTCTATTGCTGGATTAATAGTTCTTGCAGGAGATATTTGCTTACGACTGCGGTCATTGGCGATACTTGAGGGTATTCACTATTGAGGAGGAGTTGCTATTATTGAGGGAATCTTTATTAGTGCTATGCTGCAATTTATGTAGATTTTCTGTAGGAGATTCATTGAAGATTTCATTATGTAATTGTATGTTGTGATTTACATTGGATAGTGAAATAAAAGGTTTTACCTGAAAGGTTTCTTTTTCTGAATCTTGTTTGTCACTTGATTTGTGATTGCATGTTTAATCTATCCACATAAATGCATGATTAGGGTTTAATAAAATTTGGATTGAAGATTGACTCTGATTAAATAAATTTAAAATTAGAAATTTACAAATTCCATAAATAATTGATATCACGCATTCTCAAATTGGTATCAAAACTTTTAGCACGAGATTTTCACTTCTTCAAATTGGTATCAGAGTCGGTTGCTATAAATTATCGAGTGATTATTTTTTAGCAAAATTTTTGTGATATGGATTTTTTTAATGATGTTGAAAATTTTCGCATTTTTTTCGATGGATAACTTATATAATCGAATACCCGTCTTTGATGGCATAATTATGCCTATTGAAAAGCCCGCAAGAGCTTGTTTAATAGTTATCAATGAACATGTTAGGCTTGTTTGTGAAATAGGGTGGACTCCTGCCACTCTCATTGTTGAAAATGTCACCAATCTAGAAATTGTGTCTGACTGGAGTGAGGAGGATTATAAATCGAGTACCTATAACTCCCGTGGCCTTAGCGCTATTTCTGGAGTCGTCACCCCTGACGATTTCTACCGTAGTATGACGTGCACCACCTCTAAAGAGGCATGGGATGCCCTCCGATTGACACATGAGGGTACCAACGTGATTGAGGCATTTAAGTTAGAAAAATTGTTCACCCAGTTTGTGACAATCACCATGTCAAAGTCCGAGTGTTTTGACAAGTTTTATGCTAGGTTATCGGACATAGTTAACTCGAGTTTTAATTTGGGTGAGAAAATTGAGGAGACGAGAGTTATTGAAAAGATTTTGAGGTCACTCTCATCCTATTTTATTTATAAGGTCACTATTTTAAATTCTTTAGGGATATTAGATAGACTTAGATTAAAAGAACTCATAGGAGACCTTCAAACTTATAAGATCGACATGTTTTCCCAAACCATTAAGCCTAAGGATAAAGGGATTGAACTTAGGGCACTATCTAGAAAAGGTGAGAAAGTGTCTATGCATAAGAAGAAAGAGAGAGTTTGTGAGTCCGAGTAATAGGGAGAATTTGATTTTGATGATGTGGCCATGTTTGCTAAAAATTATAAAGAAATTCTCAGATTTTCTGAAGAAAATTCTTCCAATAAAAAAATGTTTGAGAAAAATAAAAAGAAAGAGGAGGCCAAAGAGAGCGATAAGAAAGAGTAAGGGGGATATATTTTGAGTGAGAGTGAAAAGGTCACAAAGCGTTCGAATGTTCCCCTATGCTGAGGAGAAAGGGTAAGAAAATTTCTATGCCATCCACTCTTAGCGATAGTGACAATGAGGTGAATGATTCTGGGAACGAATCATCACATGTAATGTGTTACCTTCATGGCCAGTCACATGATCACATCTATTTTGTCTCACATCGATGAGGACACTTGTATACGTGAGAGCCCCGATGATGATTTGAGTGTTTCTAGTGAGTGTGAGAGTGAGATTGAAAGTGAGGGTAAAAGAGATCTCCAAAAATCATTTAGAGATTTATACATCGATACTTTAAAGACAAAGAAATTGAAAAAAGAGTTAGGTATTAAGGTGTTAGATTTATTGAGAGAGATAGAAGTTTTGAGGGGATGTGAGGCATCGACGAGTTAATTAGAGAAGGTGAAGGTTTCTTTAAGTGATCAGTTGATTGTCTTAGGCTGGAAAAAGAGTGAACTTGAATTCTGTATGTCCAACTCGAGAGAAATCTCGAACGTGCTCAGGAGGTCAAGGTTACTACAGAGGATACATCTAATAAGGTTGAAAAGATGCTCCACAGTCCCTCTTTGGGTAATATTGAGAGATTAGGAATAGATTATGATGGTGCGTCTACTTACCATATTGCACCCGAGTCTGTTCTCAAGTTTGTGATAGATCCATATGGCTCTTGACCTAACCCACCTAGGCTTCCGTTACCATGTATGAGAGCTCATCCTAATCGTTTTGAGAGAGGTGTTCCTAGACCCGTTTATGTTTTTTCCCACTGCAAGAAAAGAGGACACCATAGAGAATTTTGCTTTAAGTTAGGTTGTGTGTCTCACAGATTTTTACCTCGTTATGCTCCTACACGTGTTCCCATAGGCACACCCACACATGATACTTCACATGATCTTGCACATCACATGAAAGATTTTGATCATTTTAAAGAGCAAGTTGAGTATTTAGTCAAGACTTCACATGATTTAATGAATGTTTTTCATAGGATGTCACCACCTTTGAAAAACTCACCCGGACCTAATGGTTGAGATTTAGACTTGTTTGCTAGCATAAAATGATTTTCATGATGATATTTTGTACTTATTGCTAGTGTGTACCCCTTTTGTATTTATTTTTTCCATTTTGATATATTTTTCGAAAAACCCAAAAAGATTTTATTTTTGATTTTTTTTGAAAAAATACAAAACGATTTTATTTTGATAAATTTTTTGAAAAAGACAAAAAGATTTTTTTATTTCTTTTTACACGGTTTAAGTATGGACATTTAGGATGATCAAGTCATTACATCATTCCATATCCATGTGACTATTTAATAGTGTTTTGAGACAATACATCATTTCATTCATGTGCTTTACAATATTTTGAGTCATTAAGATGAGATTTGAGATTACTTTCTACATGTTTGACTCATGATTTTCTTTAATGCATACTTGAACGGATTTATTTAATTATTGTACTTGTCTATCACATGTTGGTCGAAGTGTTTTCATCTCAATCCTGTCTTTAAAACGAACTATATGCGATAAATCTTGACAATGAAAGTAGTGCAGCTAAGAACCGTTGCCCGGGTTTAATATTAAAATTCGATGAGTGAACATGGAAAAGGGCTACGAAAGGAGCAAATAACCTTTGTGTGAAAGCCACCATTTAAAAGAGTGTAAAAGAGTATGACATTATAAAAAGCAGCTAAGGCCAAACTAGTTTTGTTTGATATGATCATTCAAAAGAAAAGAATTGAGTAGAAAAATATAATCATTATTATATTTAAGGGAGTTTGGCTGGAAATATATCAGTAGGTTTGCATGTCCTAACAAAGTCTTGAAAAATCATTACATAGTTTTAGACGTTATTGGTATGGAAATCATTTTAGACTTTGATTTGTTGATTAGATTGAGTCGATGTCATTTGAATTCAACAATTTTGAGACCTAAGTACGATTTTGAGTTCATTCGCTAGGAGTATCCATATTCATAGTGCACATATGTTATGAATATTTGAGTTGATTTTTCTATCGAATTTGTTCACACCCGTTCATTTCATTTCCACAATTTGGTTATCTTAGTGTAAATTCATGGTGTTTTTTTTTTTGTAAATTATCTTTGCTTAAAAATTTTGAAAAACCAAAAAGAGATTATGAATGCCTTTTGAGTATATCCTTGCATGAGCGTACTTGATTTATATTTTCTATGCTTTTCGTGACACTCCGTATTTATTTTGTTTATTCTTTTCATTGTCTATTTTAGATAAATAAAAAAGGGGAGAACAAATTATGAATTATGGGGGAGATTTGAGATTTGATCATTGATTGATTTACTTGATTTTATTTATACATATCTCATTTCAAACTCGATACGTCGCGAAGGTATTTATTTTGTTTATTGTGTGTAAGACGTTGATGATCATTTGGATAGCACACAAAAATAGGCGCAAGGAAATCAAAGAAACTTGATTTGAAGAGATTTAAAGATGAAGATTTTTAAAGACTTACATTTTTTAGTATCTTTCCACTTTTGGTTTCATGGGAGGGTATTAAATTTGTATAGGCATTTGATTTATAATTCGGATTGTTTTTATTTTGTACCAGCATAGACATAGGTGGATATTTGTAAGGACATATTTTCCATAATCTTGATTTTACGTAAAGTATGTCGTATATCTCTATAACCGTCGAAGGAAATTCACGATCATTTCTTCAAGATCAACAACAGACATCTACAAGATTGATTTTGGTAAGATTTATGTTTTTAAGTTTCGAATTTGGTTTACGATTGTATTGGGATATTTTTCGAAACTGTTTTTTTAATCAAAATGAGGCATTTTTCTAAATAAAAATATTTTTTTGGAAGACCTGTAGGCGAGATTTTTAAAATATTTTTTTTTCTCGTTTGTCATTCCAACGAAAAAGAAATGTCGTTCAAACGATACCTTCTAACGACATCACGTGTCGTTTGATAGGTCGCGAGATAGGTCATTTCTTTTGTGCTTCAAATGACCACGTACTGTTTTGTTTTTTAACACGTCGTTTCTTAGGTCGTTCCTTCCTTGATCTAACGACATATAAATTTCCTTCTAATGACACCAAGAAGTCGTTCTAATGACCTACGTCGTCTCAAGTATTTTGCCTTGCTATAAATACCTGTTTTGGAAGACTTTTCATTAAGACTTTTGCCAAACGAAAATTGCAAATCTGCAGAATTTTAGTCTTCAATTTTAGGGCACAAAATTTTATTTTTGATTCACATAAAAGATCCCATATACGTTTGTGACTCATTTGGAACCCAAAACACTTATTGTCAGAGTTTCTCTTGTAGAGAAGATTTCTCTACTGCTGGATTGATAATTCTTACGGGAGCTATTTGCTGATTGGTGCGGTCATTGGGGATACTAGTGGGTATTTACTGATGAGGAAGAGTTGCGATTCGTAAAGTTCTTAAGGGAATATTTTTTGGTTCAAGGTTGGGGTCTATGTGGATTTTCTGCGGGAGATTCATTGCAGATTTCATTATGTAATTGAAAGTTACGATTTACGTTAGATAGTGAAATAAAAGATTTTACTCGGAAGTTTTTTTTTCTTTCTGAATCTTATTTGTCGCTTGATTTGTGATTACATGTTTAATTTATCCACCTAGATGCATGATTAGGGTTTCATAAAATTTGGATTGAAGATAGACTCTGATTAAATAAGTTTAAAATTAGAAATTTATGAATTCCACAAATAATTGATATCATACACTCTCAAATTCGTATCAGATCTTTTAGCTCAGGATTTTTACCTCTTCAAAATATGACCGTATTCTTTATTGATTTTGATGAGCATATCACCAATGTACACCTCTATAGTGGATCCGGTCTATTTCTTGAACATTTAGGTTTCACGGCCCTAATAAGTAGCTCATGCACTCTTCAAACTGAAAGGCATTGCCTTATAGCGATAAAGTCCTAAGGTTTTGATGAATAAGGTCTTTTCCTAATATGGGTCGAACATATATATTTGGTGGTAGCCAGAGTATGCATCCATGAAGCTCATACATTGATGTCTAGTTGTGGAATCCATGAGTTGATTTATTCATGGTAATGGAAAGTTATCTTTTGGGCAGTGCTTGTTGAGGTTGGTAAATTTTACACATACTTTCCACTTGCTGCTCTTTTTCCTAGTAATAACAATGTTAAAAATCTAGTCTGGGAATCGAACTTCTCTCATAGAGCCAGCCTGGAGTAGGTTATCAAGATTTGTCTCTATAACTTTTACCTTCTTTGGGTCTGACTTCCTCGTCTTCTTCTTGATCGGCTTAACAGTTGGATCTACGTGCGATCGATGACAAGTGATCTATAAGTCCATTTTCGGAAGGTCATATAATTTCCATGCAAAGACGTTTTCATTGAATCTGTGGAAATAAATGAGTTAATCTGCTTCATCCATGGGTAACTCTGATCCAATGATGAATATCTTCTTAGGATATGAAGAATCCAGAGGAACAAAAATAAGTTTCTCCACCAGTCATTTAGAAGGACTCAACCGAGTTCCTATATCCCTAATCGAACTCCCTTTAGTTACTATTTAGGCTAATCATCCTCTGAATCATCATCATCCTGGATTTTCTTGGAGTGATTATGTCTCTCTTTGAAGGCTGGCACGAAGCAACTTCAAGTTGCTGCTTGATCTACCCTAATCTCCACCACCCCTGGTCACTTAAGAACTTAAGTTTCTAATGAAGGTAAAAATGGACAACCTTCATCTCTTGAAGCCATCCTTTGCCAATTATGGCATTATAGGTCGAATTTGATTAGATAATATGGCACTTGACCTCCTTATTGGATGGACCGACCTTAACTGGTATCTTGATCTTCCCAAAGGGGTCTCAACACCACCATTGAAACCAATTAGTGGCACTATGTTATAATTAATGTCTTTGATGTTGAAGTCAATATTATATAGCACTGTTGGATATATGATCTCTGAAGAGCTTCCTTGATCCACCAGTATTCTTCTTATATCAAAGTTTGCAATTTGTAGCGTAAGGATTAGAGTGTCCTTATGTGGCAAGTTCATGCCGATTATATCATCATCGATGAACATAATAGCCCGATCAATGTCAAAGTATTTTGTCTCTCTCATGGAAAATATGAGTTTAAACAAGTCTACTTAGAAAGCCTATTAAACATTAAGAACGATTCTCACTTTCTCCCTCAACTTCTTGCCAGTGCACCGAGCTGGATCGCTATATCCGTGAATAGCAACAACCAGTCCTACTGGGGGAAGATCCACTTCAATCTAATTGCATTTATCTTTATCAAAATCTTTCGCTTCATTATGTTAATGTACTCCTTGAGATGCCCATCTTGAATGATCTCTTCCAGATGCATCTTGAACATCTTATAGTTTTTCGTGAGGCGCTCGTGATCCTGGTGATAAGTGAACCTGAGGTTGTCATCCTTATCACTAGGATTGGTGGCCATCTTTAGAGGCCTTTTAAAGTAGGACTTATCATTGATCTGTAGGATAAGCTTATAGATGGGCTCTTTGAAGACTATCTCCAATGCCTTAGAGTTGTTCCCATTAGCTTGAGATCTGGGAAGACCTTATGGGGCTTCATTCTTGAACCATTTCTTGGCCAAAAAATATTAATTTCCTCCTTTATGGGCCTTCTTAGGTTCACTCTTCTTCTAGTTATTTGGGGCTTCTATGTCGATGAGCTCATCATCTACCTTAACATACTTCTTAATGCGGGGCATAAGGTCATCCATCGTACATGTCGGTTTCTTCATTAGGGATTAGTAAAGATCATCCGATCGTTCTAGGTCAAACTTAAATGAAGTCATTATTATCTTCTCAATGCAATCATTAATCTCATTATAAAGCTCCCTGTATACCTGTGCGTACTTCATGGGGGACTTTCCTTTCTTTTTCTTGAGAGAGATTAATGAATCAGCCTCTTTGATTACCTTGTTGCTAGTGATAAATCAAGTTATGAACTACTTGTCCAGATCTTTAAAAAAAGAGATCGATTAGGGGGTAATTTCTCAAACCACTTCAAACCGATCGCCCCCAAAGTAGATGGGAATACCTGGCATATTAGGGCATCATGATGATTCCAAATAGACATGGTATGTCGATAACGCTCAATGTGATGGACGGGATCTGCCTTGTCGTCATACGTTATAACCTTTGGCATGGAGAACTTCTTAGGTGATTAACATTAAAGGGTAATAAAGAACCATGATCCAATGCCTTTTTAGACAGATCCTTGGGAGCCCAAACTAAATTTGGGTTCAATTTTTCATTCCTATTCTTTTCGGGTAAGCCCCATGAGCTTGCCACTCCTTAATTTGTTCGGCGGTCCCTTTGGACAAGTAGGATTGCTAGTTTGTGCCGAATCCGAAGGTTAGAACTGATGGTGATTGCTACCTTGCACTGAATTAAAGGTTGGAACTGATGGTCGTCACGCCATTGGTTATCGTGTGTTGTGCGAGGGATTTTTGAATGAGAGGCCCTCCTGGTTTGATAATAGCCATGATTTATTGAAGAGTGAGATCTTATCCTGTGACATTCCTGGGTCCAAGAATCAGATATGTGATCTTTCAATTACAGAGTTAATTGTCTCCTTAAATGGGCAATTTCCTGATCACGATTGTCCATTCTTTGCTCATAAATATTGGCCAGTCAAGAAGTAGCTCTTCCTTCTGGTCGCTCAATCGGTGGTGTACGGTATCGATAATTGGGCCCTAATATCCTTAGGGAATGCCCCTGTACCTAGAGTGTCATGGTAATGAAGGGAGTTGTAATACCCCGTAATTTTTAATGATTTTTAAAATGGGTTATATTTTAAATTAAATGATTAATTGGATTTTACTATAAATTAATTCATTTGGGTTTATCTGAATTGTGGATATTAAAATGTATGATTCTGAATATTACTTAAAGATATTTAGGTAATATATGAATGTGATACTATTAATATGGTTGTGTGATATTAATTCAGTAATTTAGATTTTTAGTCGGATGCGGTATGGGACGTCACGGGACTAATTTGTTAAATTAAAAAGGAAATTTATTTTCTGTCGACCTTATAGTCATTTTGACTGCATCGTTGCGTCCGAAAGGTTTGAAATAGTCAGAAAAGTCTATTTGGATGTTGGATTTGGGTCTCGGGTCATTTGGAAATGAAAAGACAACCCAAAAGGAAATTTTGGTCATTTTTACAGGGGGATGAATAGTGATTTCGGATTTTGTCTTATTATAAGTATTTGGAGATTAAGTGTACGTGGGTTATTCATCTCTTCTACACAAAATAGAGAAGTCATCTTCCTAAAGAGAGTGAAAGGTTGTTTGGGAAGAGAAAAGCTTTCTTGGAAGGAGGAGAACGAAAGGTCACCACCACCAACCACCACCAGAGGTTGACCGAAAAAGGGGGAACCACCTGTGATATACTACAACAAATGATCAGACCTTCATTAGAGGCAAGTGTTTGATAATTGAAATCTAAGTTTGTATATTGTCCATGTTAGGATAGTTATAAAAAGATGAGATTTTTACATGTTTGGAAGATGAAAAGATAGAGTTGTTAATGGATTTCTGGAATCTGAAAATATATAGGAATCAAACTCATGTTGTAGGTAGTTAGTAATCCACGAAATATTCATAAATCTGTGGAAGAAATTCTGAAAATCATTGTTGTGTTCTTGAAGATATCATGTTCATAATTTAATTCAAACTCTTGATGATTCTAGGATGTTTAGAGCATTAGAATCATGCACATATGTTGCTATATCATGTAGTAAGGTTTATAAGGAATTTGGCTAGTTAATATAAGGTTTGAAATATCAAAATTTATGAAACCCGTAGTAGAAAAAATGCAGAAAAACTGGGCTGATATCTGGGCGATCGATCGATCGATTCCCTGCCTTCGATCGATCGACCTCCCCAGAATCTGTGAAGTTGTTTCTTTTTAATTCTTGTTCTTATCCCGAACCTTTTATAAGTCTTTGGTGATTATTAATTGGATATGATGGGACTTAGGGAAGATCAGTAAACCCTAGATGAGAATCGAATTAATGTGATTGGAATTTAATTGATTAGAATTATGATAATTAAATTGAAAGAAATTTTGGTTGCTAGATTCATATGTTTGATTCTAATTGGTATGCATGGGGATTAAGGATAGGTCCAGTAAGGGAGATTGAATATAACACCTGGGTAGCCTTAGGGTTACAATTTGAACATCAAGGACTGAGTTTAAGCTCATTATTGATTGCGCAAGCACTGAGTGTAATACAAGAGCTTAGTGGTATGGCTCCTGGATAGAGATGGGAGTTCAGACCACATTTGGTTGGAAGAGGGGATGAGGTTATCCTGGATTGCGTATTTGAAGTTGACGGACCTCCACGACCGACAAAGTTAAGTAGTAGTGTATTGGAGGGGTTCCTTGTTTGGATTTCGCTTTGCGAGATGCTCCGCGTATGAACCTTAACGACGTCGGGAGTGGAGAGATGTTATAGGATACGAGGATGTTGATTTTGTTGATAAGTCATATAGTGTGAATGGAACACTATAGACTATGAGCCATGTGATGATGGTATTAAATCCTAGTTGATAGGAGATATGTTTATAAGAGATTAGAAATAATCGGTTATAACCCTAAATTAAAGGAGAGTTTAATTCGTAGTATTCGGGAGATAAGATGAGATGGACCAGTAGGATATTAGTGATTTCTTACTGAATAAATGTTGAGGAAAAACCTATTTGAACCTTGAGTAATGAGTGAGGCTCGGGGATGATTAAATTTAAAGAGATATAATGCTACGTATGAGAATTATCTAAGGGTAATGTGAGTACCTTGTTGATAGTATATTCTAGGTATGATAATGCTTATTTGATTGATTGATGATTTATGTGTATGACATACCTAGCTTACTTGCTATCGACGGGAGGTTTGCGCGTGAGGACAGCCATATCCTGATGAATCCATGGGATCTTTGATTTATCGCTCAAGAACATAGGTCTATGAAAGACTTATCGGGGAGTTGATAAGTCCGCTGACTGTGGGTACGTAGGTATGTGCGTGACCCATAGATACGAGAACTATGTTCGCCTCCAATTTGTATGTTGATTTTCGTGGTTAGAGAAATCCTTATCGAACCTTTAGTCCCCTATTCGGCGACCAGCGATGATGGGACATGATAGCAGAGTAATGCATTGCACCGCAGCTGTGACTCGGGGTGCCGTATTCTATATGTATATATATATAATGAATTAAATGTGTGGTTTGATTAATCTACTGTGTTATAATTGTAGATAACGGTGAATTGAGAAAAAGAATTAAACTAAGTTAATGAATGTTTATTATTATAGATTTGAAAAGCTTAATTCATATTAATGAGAAATGATTCATGTTAATAGGAAACGTATATGAATTATTATATTACGTATGGTATGGGACATACGGGGTAATGATATGGGACGAAATCATATTATGGAAACTAGTGAAGAGGTACCATTAACTAGGAGGATAATAGGAAACGTTAAGTGTGCACTCTAGTTGAAAGGTCAGAATAGCAAGTGAGAGTTGGATACTAACATGTACATAATGAATGCTTTATTTCATTTGTTAAATACTTGATGTTTTCAAAATCATTTTCACATCGGGCTCTGACCCGTTTCCTTGCACATTTTCTTTTCTATTGTACCTTCTATATCAGGTGTCCAGCAGCAGGGACGCCAACCTTAGCTGATTTTGACAAGCTATGGAGCTATGGAGTATTGCTTAGACGCTTATCTTCATTTGATTCACAGTATTCTTTTAGTTAGGGCATGTCGCCCGAAGGAACTCAATTGTCTCTTTTCTATCTGAGTCATATACTCTTGTATTCGTGTCGTATTAATACATTTACTATTGTTGGGATTACTATATTGGATAATAATTTGGGAATGTTCATTCCAATTGCATTTAATTCTTTTGTGTTATCTGTTCGGTTATCAGTGTTGTAGAATAAAATGTGTTGTGTTATTCGTAAACTAAAAATGGATTTTTGTTGAATTAAAATTTGGAAAGTTTTGAACACCGGATTAATTGGGTATTGGGTGAGTTGTAAATGTTTTCGACAGTGATGCTAAGAATGAGCCAACTATATATTCTGTTTTAATTTGGTATGGGACTGGCCACCCAGTATTTAATTAGGCGGGGTGTTACAGGAGTCTAATATGAGTGTGGTCCCTATCGACGACTCATATCTTAAACTAAACGAGGATCCTCGCCTACGAATAGTGAGACTAATCTGTAGTCATGATGATTATTGGGATAAATGAGTTTGATATTGGTGAGAATTCGAGTTTCCCCCAAACGAAGCCAAATTATAGGGGATAATGACCCATCATAATAGAAGTAATTAGAGATTTGCCCCTAAACAATTATGGATGCTAGAAGTAAACAAAGAAGATTAAATGTATGTGGTTCAACAGAGAGATTTGCCTACCTCCATAGGAATGGAGGGAGATTGGTTTATTATTCAGGAGAACAATTGCGATTAGAGTGCTAGGATTACTATATGAGAGTCCAAGTCACCACGTGCAGGCTACAATCAATAATCACTTTATAATGGGTGAGGTTACCCTTATTTATAAGCTTAAGGATCTTACTCCTCTAGGTCTCTTCATGTTTATCTTAATCATAAGTCATAGAGTTTTATAAGGACTGATCTTCTAACCCTCTAATGTGATCTTCCAAGATTTGGACTTATCTCCCCATATATTCGTGGTCTTCCAATATAAGTCATGTGATATCCGCATGATAAAGATTCTTCCATTTTCCGTTCACCATTATAGTATTTAACATAAAATAATTGGGGAAATAAAGCCTTAAGAAAAAAAATATACTTATTTTCATAGCCCTCTTTGGGATCACGGGACCATCATAAGGAGGTTGGCCCTAGTTTTTTTTAATAGAAAGTCATGATCCCGAAAATCCCTACACGAGTTGGGAAGATTCACGACTAAGTTGTGTTTAACCTTTCTAAACTTCAACTAGTAGACATTGCCTGCTAATAATACCCAACGGTATTAATACATGATATCAAGTATACCCAAATCGGTTCCATATAATTCATTCAATTAATTGAAACCATTAAATATTCTCCAGACGTTAGGGCCACACTAGTGTGACAGTACCTTAAAATAGTAAAACCTAAGAAAAATTTAGTTTGGAGAAAATGTAATGCCAACCTTAACGACTATGACAAAGAATATCCATTGATCTCTTAGAACATTTTGGTGATTGAGAAACCTTTCTGGAATCTCAATCGTTACCCAGTTAGGGATATGTCTCTTCTTAAATTCCTCGATCATAGATTCGTTTATGATATAAACCATATTTTGTAGAATAAATGGATGAATAATTTTGAAAGAGCAAAGTAGGGGAGCTAAAAGATCATTTATAAAGATAAGGAAAAAAGAGAGATGCTAAAGAGCTATAAGATGTTTGAATAATTTCACAAATGAGAAAATGGTCATCAAAGGACCTAGACTGTTTTAGAGGCATCACTCCTATGCACAAGCCCCAAAAAATGTGCCATAATTTGGCACGATTCTCATCTTGACCTCCACGTTTTCCTAAGAAAATACCTCTTCAATTGTACCATGGAAAAATCTTTTATACACCCAACTAGGATAATATCATACGCCGCCAATGCTAAAAGACCTTGGGGGCAATTGTGGGACCAACTAAATTCACTTCATGAAGCATGTGGGACCCACCTGACTTAAAGTCCGCATCTGAAAGGTTAAAATAGTCGGGAGATATCGTTTAATCGACATTTAAACATATCTTAGCTGGCACATAGGATAACTCATTAGAAGTGTGGATACATTCAAATAAAGCTTATCAACGTGAGATTATAAGTGATAAGGTAGGAGCCCAACTTTTTAGGGATGCTAATATTCACTACTATAAATAAATGTAACAACCTCATTATTGGGAGAAGAGTTTTAGAGCCAAGAAACTCTTTCAAATTGTTTTCTCAAACTAATAAATAATCGAGCTCTCTCCCTGTGGATGTAGGCATTTCTTGTCGAACCACGTACATCTTCGTATCCTCTATTTTTGTGCTTGATAATTTTGTTGTTGCACTGTCATTTTGGATTGTATGATAGCGAGCGCAAGCGCGTACTCACACATACACACACACACACTCTCTCTCTCTCTCTCTCTCTCTCACACACACACACACACACACACACACACATATATATATATATATAAAATAAAGTAGGAGACTTATGTATGTCATAAGTTTGATTGATGATGCCATCCATATGATTTTTTTGCACTCCCTATTTTATCCCTCAAATTTTTGGTTTCCCCCTCTTTTTTTCCTCACTAATCAATTCCCCCTCTTCCACTTTAATTCAAACAGAAGACTATTTTGGTAAAAACACATGAAACCCCTTGAAACCCTCTCTCATTTCGCACACATTCAGTCCTCTCACTCACCCGATGCTCCCCCTCCCGCATCCTCTTCCTCTTACAGGTCACTCTAAACTCCCATATCTCTCTAACTTGCATCATCTCTATCTAAACCCACTACACGAGCTCAGCCTGCGTCAACAGTGACAAATCCAACTGGCACCTTATTACCCTACGAAAAGAGTAATGGGGATTGTGGCACTTGGGGTGTCTGTGAGGCGCTTCAGAGAGAAAGAATGAACGAGGAGGGAGAGGGCTGAAATCAAGTATAGTCTTTCCCATTTATACCTCTGTTTTTAGTGAAACATCGTTATTTGATGTTAATATTAAAACTTGAAAGTATCATCCGATCTAGGACTATCAACGATACATATGTATCACCTGATACAGTCAGTTTTCGACGGCACTTGGAAAAATTGATAGAGTCAGCTATAGTTATCGTTTCAGGTCCAATATGATATGTGATACGCTTGATATTAACAACCATGGTATTATCTACTAACAATTTTCATATAAATTTGTATAGGGTTCGGTGTTGTATTTGTTGAAAAATGGCAAAGAAATTCAGATATGGTAAGAGAACTCTTCCTACGTTTTCATGTGAGAGGTCTTATCATATTCAAATCAGTTTCAAAATAGGGGTTCTCTATCTTATTCGACCCCCACTTAGCCTGTAACCACAAGTTGGGGTTGGATTTAGGGTTCCTTCTCTATCATTTCTCAGTGTGGCCACAGTAGGAGCTACAATAAATATTTCACAGTCCTGCAATGGATTATTGTTATGCTGTTTCACCTCCTAATTAAAATCTTATTGTGTTTGTAATTCCCTTTTATTTCACTGCTTGAACCTAATATCTTCCACGCCCTTATCATTTTTTTTCAATTCTTTAAGGCGAAACTTTTGATGGTTTATGTGACTCAAGCTCTTGCTTATTGTAGTTGTTATTTTCGCTATGATATTGTGTTTATTTTCTCTATGTTGCTGCCATTCTATTGCTGTTCTCATTATTTCTTATCGTGTTCTTAATTTTTGCTTTAGACTCTATGCTACAGCCTTTGTATTATTTTTCTCATTGAAATTATATATGGTTTGGTACAAAAAATTTAGTTTAGTTCTTTCTATAAAGTAGATTGACAAATAAGTGCTGAATTATTTTGGCCAATCTTTGCTTTATTAGACCTGTATATTACAAATATGTATTCATTTCCCTATTAACGAATGTATAAAAGTTAATCTTCAGTTTATTATGTTTGTAGGTTTTATGTTGGATGATGTTGAAGATAGTATTATAAGGTTGATGTTTGAAGAAGTACAAGTTTTTTTATTTTATCGTTCCAACTTTTGTAAGTCGAATGGAGCAAAATCTACAACAGGTGAAATTTTGTCCACAATAATTTTCTATTTCTTCTATTTCTTGAAGATTTTATGGTTTGGGTGTAGAGTAATTCTTCTCACTAGCCTCTTGATGCTTGCCTTATTCTGTTGAATCTCATATTATGTTATGTGAGTGGCAAACATGAGATAAATTTCCACTTTTATGTAGTATCAATTAAATATTTTTTCATGTATTCTGTTAGTGGCAAGACTTCTTGAAGTTTGTAATTTTCACTTTTTCCTATTTCTTTTCATTACCATTTTTTAGTTGAATCCTATTACCTTTTATCATCATTTCTTGGTTTGATCCTTTCGTCGTGTTGCGATTACTTACTTTGAAAAATTATCATCGTGCCTTCAGGCATGAGCATACACTGGGGGTTTATATTGTAGTGTCGCGATTACTTACTTTGAAAAATTCCATTTTCTAATAATTTTCTTCTTCATTTTCATGTGTGATTTTTGTGTCTCACGGGGATTTATATTATAGTGTTTGTTAAGATTGTAAAGGGGTTTATCATTTGGAGTTTATAAGTCTTTGTATGATTACGATTACTTATAGAATGCATTGTATATGGTCAATGTTTTTGGGAACTATGTTTGAAATTTATTTGAAATCAACCCTCACAGTGCTTCCAAGCTGAGGGTTTTCTCTACCCTGTTCGTTGAAGTCCGAGATGATATCCTCTCGTCGCAGAAATTAATGAATTGGAATATCAAGACTACTTCAGGTATATTTGATTCTCTTGAAATAGTTTTCCATTGACATTGTTGCATAGCTATATAATATCCATTGGCATTGCTGCACACTCGCTCGAACACTTCAGAATCTTCAAAATTCACAACTACATTAGAATCAGCAAATGCATCAAATAAGGTTGGACTGCTATATAGTGTTGAAATTCCCAGTCGTGTTCAATAGGTTTCCTTTCAGTCTCTAATTTATCACATTCTATGCAGAAATGTTTGGGAACCGGATCGATAAGATGATATATCTTGGTTTTTGCATTGATGATGATATAATAGAGGGTAATGCAAACATCCATTGGCAATAACATCCATTACCAAACTGGTTTCACACTGATTCATAGCGAACACATGACAAAAAACTGAGGCCATAGAGAAATAGAAAAATAGAGATAAAAATGATGAACAAAATCTCCACTAGGGCCAGCTCCTGCTCGCTGCCCGACGGCCCCTCTAGCAACTGAGTGTTGTGGCTTGAAGCCTCCCCTTCGTCAAATCCCGTCCATATTGGCTCCTCTCCTTCGCAGGCTTCTAATAGTGATGCCAGAACCGTGAGCTTCCAACTCAGCAGGTAAATCTTGGTTTAAAATTCTAATCAATACCTTTTAACTCATAATAATTTTCTATATGTGTAGTATATATTCGTGGGTACTAACGTATTTCATGTACTATGAATATGTCTTCTCATATACTATTTATTTTATATATATGTTTGTATATTTCTTTTATATACATGTTTGTACTATAGAAGGAGATATTACTCTGAGTTTAATAACATATTTCGAAGTAGTGTAAAGGTGTAGGTACTCTTATCCCATTCAAACTTTCATTTTTTAATTAAAAAAATAGAAAAGAAAACACAATTAAATTTGATGATTCCAGCAGCCTTGCCAGTAACTCAATTGGAGTACGAGGAATGCCAATCTGAGAAGAGAAATCCAAGTATTAGGAATAACAATCAGAGTTGAGTTAAATATATTTGGGCTGCTGTGTTCAAAGTGGGAAATAAATGACAGTTCAATCATTTTTTATTTGATAGCCATCAAATTGTTGTTGAGTAATTTTCATTACTTTTTTAATTTAAATTTAATTGATTATGAAATTTATTGATTGATTGTGTGTTCTATAATAATTTTATTACTTTTTTAATTGATTATGTGTTGCTACTAATCAATTTTTATTCCTAATTGCAATTGTCCCAAACAAGAGTTGCTAAAGGGTCAAATGTGTCCTGATCAGAACTCTAGCGATGAGTGTGTAATCTCATTTTTTTATATAGTTCCCTAAACACTTCCAATCCTACAGAAGTGAGTATTCCACCGTTTCCCCTCCTCCCTTTATCTCTCTTGTATGTCTCCCTCTCCTCCCTCCCTTCTCCCTCCCTTCCTCTTCTAACCCTCTCCCTTGCGACCCCTCTATGCACTCTCTCTCGCACACAGCCCTGCTCTACCAGACGCAGCAAGCAGTAGCAGTAGCTCTATTTTTTGTGTTTGATTTCTTAATTTATTCTATGAAAATTTTATTTGTTGTTGATGAAATTTCAGTTATTGATTTGCTAACACTCAACAAACGATCTGCTGTTTCGACTCACGTTTTTATGGGTTTTTCATCTCTGTTTCTGGGTTGATGCTTAAAGTTCTAATAAAAATGTTTGCATAGGCAGTTGCGGACTCGACATGGCCATTTGAGTACTTATTTATTATCCGATTTTAAAAGTTTTTGCTTTTTCATGACATTGGCCAATGGTTTAATTTTCTCCTATATAAACTGTGACTTATGTAAATGGTTTATTTTCTTCATTGAATTATTTTATGATAGTTGATTAATTAGTAAAAGTTTTATTCAACATGACTCCCTTAGTCTTTGTATATGAGAAACAGGGGATAAGAGAAAAGGAAGTGGGGAATTTTTTAGTTCCTCGGTATGGTTCATTACATCTATTGAATTAATTAATATTTCTTCCCTTTCTTTGCCTATTTTTAGGTCAAATGGTCGCTGACAGATAGTTTCGAGAAAACCAATGAAAATATTTGGTATTTAAGCTAATAATGTTACACAGTCCTCTGTGCTTTGAGGATGCCTTGCTCATGCATTTATAATTGGTATTTATAGTATACAACCGTGGAGAAGTAACTTCCCAGAGTTTTATATTTGTCTTTATGTTCATTTTGGTTATTGGATGTCATTAAAGGCTTTATTGCATCTTTCATTAATAATTTATTCTATGATTAGTTCATTTCTGAACTGAATTACGTATGCAGATTTAATGCATATGGAAGGGCAAAAAATGGTTGATTTTATGCACCATCGACACGGGTGCTAATGTCGGGCCTGTATTATGGCAGCTACATAAGCTCAAAGAAACTTGAAGGCCTCACTGCGACATCTTATTAGTATCGGGCCTACATAAGCTCAAAGATGATATCTACGGATTTAGAATAACAGTGAGAGGAATTATATAATCACTTTCACCATCTATTGGTTTGTAATGGTTGCTCCACTTATCGATATAACCACTGTAATTGGTTCACTCCAATTTCTTAAGGTCCATGGTGTTCCCTACATGGTGAGTCAGATTACTTCATTTCCATGATCAATAATTTTAAGAAATCACAGTTACTGCTTTAATTTCTTGCATGTCATAGTAAGTGGCTCAATTTGTTTCTTATTTTTTGACAGATTTTTGTAATGTGGTTGGATTTTGTTATTTACTTGCACCACCATGGCCATGAGAAGAAGCTTCCTTAGTACCGTGGCGAGGTACTTTTAAACTTTTATTTATTTCATATTTTAGCACATTTCCATTGCTCCTGTGTTTTTCTTTATGCTTTCAGAGACCCGAACATAGCAGGGTTCCTCAATTGTGGAAATAAGTTATAAAATGTGTCCATATTTCATATTCCTATTTGACATTGAATAGGAATGAAGTTATCTAATAGGAGGGCTTACTCCTGTCTGTGGGTCTATGTGTCCCACTCTAATACCCCGTAATTTTATTAGTTTTCATTAAAGGGATTAATTAAATTAATTGAGAATTAATTGAAAATTAATTCGGACATAAATACTAACGAGATGTGAGTTGGTATTTGATTATGATGATAAAATTGAATATTTCTGAGTATATATGGTATTGAAAATATTTAAATTGTCAAGAGGCAGAAATACAACAATTTGGGAAATTTAATTGGAACGCGCATGTCAGTCGTGTCAGGAATAAATTTATTTAAATTAAAAAGTAAATTATATTTTTATCAAACGAATGATCATTTTCAGTGAGCCAACGCGTCCGAAAGGGTCGATATAGTCAGAAAATACTAGCCGGGGGTTTAGTTTGGATCCCGGGGCACTTTTAGGCCAAACCGGCAACCTATAAGGGTATTTCGGTAATTTTAAATATTGAGGAATTAAAACCCAAGAATTTTAGAGTTTATTTTTATAATTTTAAAGAGGCCACTAATCCCATTACCAGCAAAAGGCAAGAGAGTGGGCTACGGGAGTTTTGAGAGAAGTTAGAAAGAGGGTAAAGGAGGTTCCAAACCAAACTATCTCCCATCACCAGAAATTGGAAAGGATTTGTGACTGAAAAGAAGAGAAAAAGCCAACCTTGATCATCAACAACGAACCAGAACATCGGATTTAAGGCAAGTGATCTGATATTATTAAGTTCAATGAATATTCCTTCCATGTTTAGTGTAGAAACGGTATTTGCCTGGAAAGTTTTGATAAAAATTAATGGGATTATTGAGAAACTTATGATTTTGGGATAGAAATTGCATGTAGAATACTTATGGACGAATTCAATACACAAATCATAACTTTTGATGATTTGGAAACGGATTTATAAGGAGTCTTTGTAGTCAATTAAATTTTGGTTCATGTTCATAGGGTTTGGGGCAAGAATTGGGGATTTATGATTATTACATGTTGATTAGTAATATTTGACCCCAAAAATATGTTAAGGAACGACCTAGGATGACTTAAAAGAGTTTACAAACATTAAAACGTAATTTGGATGATCTTAAGATGAATTTAGAGAAGAGAAAAATGAAGAAAAATGAGTTGGGAAATTTCTGGACGTTTTCTGCCATCTCGTTAGAAGACCTGCCCAGGTCGTTCGAACGACCTCGTTCGAACGAGCTTCTAACGAGTTGGTAGTTCGTTCGAAGCCATTCGTTCAAACGACACTCGTTCGAACGAGATTTCTAACGAGTTGACAAAATGGCCTCTTTAGGCCTGATTTTATTTCGAACTTCCAGTAGACTTATTTAATTGAGTGTTAACCTTCCCTTGTTAACTAGTGGGTATAGTTGTGAGATTGGGGTACATTGAGGATTAAAAATTAGAATTTTGTAGTGAACCGGGTGACGTCTATGGGTTAGGAAATAAGTACTTAAAATTACGACGTTAGAAGGGTTGATAACTTTTAATGTATATTATTCGGGGATTTGTAAACGTACAACATTTAATGACGGTATAGGAATGTGAAATATACCTCTATTGATATTATAATATATCTAAGATGTGTGAATGCTTAGTATATGTGGTTATCTATGTATAACATACCTATCATACTTGCTATCACGGGAGGTCGGCGTTCGATCAGGGCCATCTAATCTTTGTGTGCCTACGGGGGGATTTAGATTGGTACCTCGAGGACATAGGTCAGAGAATGACTTATTGAGGAGTTAATAAGTCTGCTGATCATGGAAGCGTAGGTATATGCGTGACCCATGTGTTGTGAACTATGTTCGCCTCCATTATGTGTATTTGATACTTGTCGAAACGATTCCTGAGAGATTCGGAATACGTGATCCTTATGTACGTGATGTACCGAGATTTAATAGCAGAGTATGTGTGCATCGCAGCTTAGTTTAGGGGTACCATTATTGTAAATTATGATGAGATTGATATACCGAATTATTGAAATGAATTGTTTATATAAGTACAAGTGTGAATTAATGTAACATCTTTGTAGAGTTAAGAATGGGAAAACTCTTAGTAATTATTATAACTAATTCTGAGCAAAAACAGTAAGACCTCCAGTTTATATTAAGACATTGGGAAATGAACTTTGAATTGTAAAGTAATGTCAAGTCATGGATTAGACTAGTTCGATAGCAGTATAACTAGAACGGGTAAGGGTACGATAGGTGTGCACAATTAGTTGAGAGGTGAGGGACTCATGTGAGTGCACGCACTATCATGTATTTTATATTCACTGTTTAATGATATTAAACACTTGTTGTATTTTAAACTGTTTTCACAATCGGGTTCTGACCCGTTTGCTTTCAAATCTATTTTCTTGTAAAAACCTTTTAGGTGCCCATCCACAAGGACACCAAGCGTAGGAGCTCCATTCAGGTGATGTGTTGTAGCTGCTGTGGAAGTTACAGGACCTCGATAGTAGACGCCTCCACTTTCTATCTTGACTCTATTTCATATTTACTCATCTGTAGGGCATGTTGCCCCTTTTCTTTTAGAGACATCCTACTTACTCGATTTTATTTCAGATTTTAGGTTGTAATTAATTTGTAATTCAGACCTTGTATTTGGTTGTAATCAGTATTTGAATTATTAGAGGAGTATTCCTCCAGATTCATTGTCATTCCATTATTATTCTATTGTGACTGTGTTGTGGTTGTGGTATTAGAATTTCTTAATTTAAATGGATTGTATGTTTATCGAATTTAATTAAAATTGACAACTCATTTTTTAAATATTAGGTGGCTAGTAATTATTAAAACATTTTTTGAGAGTGATGCTATGAACTGAACCAACTTGACATTTTATATTAATTTGAATAAAGGAGTAGATACCCGGTATTTAATTAGTTGGGGTGTCACAGGTGGTATCAGAGCATCAGGTTCTAGTGTCCTTAGGATCTGTACGGCTTGTTATGTTTCCGCGTAGCTTTCTTTGATATATAGCCCAATATTTTAGGATTGTTGTACTCTATTGTGTATGTTTCACTCTTCAGCTATTTTGAGATAATAACTGCGAACTTATAAGACTTCACTCTCATTTCAGATGCCTCCACGATGTGCACAGTGAGTTCCCATGGATGCTCAGCCCGAGCCACAGCCTGCACCAGTCCAGGGCACCATGAATGCTGCAGAGGTTGCCGCTATTATAGCCCAAGCGGTAAATGTCGCCCTCGCAGTTGTGCAACAGGCACCACCCCAGGCACTGGCAGTAGCGCCAGTACAAGCTCATACATTCCCGTCTTCTTGGGAACGCGTTCGTGATGCTTTTCAGAAAGCACACCCTCCGGAGTTTGTCGGTAGCTCCGATGTCGTTGTGTCCAGTCAGTGGAAGAAGGACATTCAAAGGCACTTGAGGATGTACGAGTGCATGGATGTACAGAAATATATACTGGCTACTTTTAAGCTAGTAGGGTCAGCATTACAGTGGTGGGAGTCCATTACCACCATGGAGGAGAGAGACATCCTTTCTAGTCAGGAGTTCTGGGTGCGGTTCGACCGCAAGTATTTTCCATCAGCCATTCACACCAAAATTAGGAGGAAGTTAATGGACCTCAAGCAGGAGGGGAAGATCGTGGCCGAGTATGAGGCCGAATTCACTAATCTCTTGAACATCATTGACGGTGAGATTTCTACCGAGGAGAAAAATATTTAGAAGTTCATGGATGGGTTGACCTGGAGGATCCGTCAGCACTTATTGGGTAATCTCTCGTTGGCCACTTATTTAGATGTCGTTAACGCGACACTGCTTCATTGCCAGGACCACCGTTTCCACTTGTCAGAGGGTAAGCGATCAGGAGAGTCCATACATTAGGGAAGGATAGGGGGGAATGGTGCCAGCGGGGCACAATCTGCTCAGGGTCAGCACAGGCAGGGTGATCAGGGTTCCCAGCAGGAGGATTTTAAGAGTTTTCGATCTTGGGGTTTAAAAAATGGTCAGGGAGGTTTTCGTCAGGGCCAGCAGGGTCAGCACGACCATCAGGGTCAGCAGGGCCAGCATGGTCAACATCAGCAGTTTCATCAGGGCTAGCACGACCAGGGGAGGAATGGCAACGACCACCAGGGCCGTGGGAAGTAGGGTCCGAGAGGGGGAAATTTTCAGGGGAAATGTTTCACTTATGGAAAAATTGGCCACAAGCGCCGGGAGTGTCCTGATAGGGATAGGGACCCACAGCAGCAGCAGCAGGGTGCTCGGCACGAGCCCCAGAGACCTATGTTTCCCGCCTCCCTACCAGCACCACCACAGATGCCAGCTTTGCCACCCATTCTCATAGTCCCAGTCCAGCAAGGACAACTCCAGTACGGATGAGTTTATCAGCTCCAGCAGGCCGCAGTCCCACTAGACCCACCTGCTATTGAGGGTATGTTCTCTATTCAGGGGACTATGGGGCGTATTTTATTTGATACGAGGGCCACACACTATTTTATCGTCATGAGATTTGCACGCACTTTGGGGTTGTTATACACTTCAGAGAGCACGATTACTTGTGTAGATTCACCGTTGAGTAGGGGTTCTGTGATTTCTTTTATTTATAGAGGTGTGGTTATAGAGATCGGGAGATTTACCTTACCTGCTGATATGTTAGTATTAGAGATGACTGAGTACGATGCGATTGTTGGTATGGATTGGATAGTTGCGTACCAAGCCATGATTGATTGTTTAAGTAGGAGTATAATTTTTGCCATACCCGGGCAGGAGATGTTTTTAGTGGCGATGCCTCGCCCTGAGGGAGGATCGTCCACTCACTTGTACTATATAGAGGAGGAGACCTCTAAGGAAGTGGTATTACCACTCGATTCGATTCCAGTTGTTAGGGAGTTCACTGATGTATTTCAGGATATACTTGGATTACCTCCAAGTAGAGAGATAGATTTTGTTATTGATTTGACGTCGAGCACTCGGCCAATTGCCCGCGCACCGTACCGTACCGTATGGCTCCAGCGGAGATGAGAGAGCTAAGGGATCAGATAGAGCAGTTGTTGGATCAGGGGTTTATCCGAAGGAGTACTTCGCAGTGGGGTGCCCCTGTGTTGTTCGTAAAGAAGAGGGATGGATCGTTGAGGTTGTGTGTAGATTACCGGGAGTTGAATAAAGTCACAATACGGAATAAGTATCCGTTACCCTGAATCGATGACTTATTCGACCAGTTGAGAGGAGATTCCTTCTTCTCGAAGATTGACTTGTGTTCGGGATACCATCAGTTGCGTATCAGGGAATAGGACGTCTCGAAGACTGATTTCTTGATGAGATATGGTTCCTATGAGTTCTGGTTATGACTTTTGGCCTAACCAACGCTCTAGCCGTGTTTATGGACTTGATGAATAGGGTGTTTAGAGAGTTCCTAAACTAGTTCGTCATCCTCTTTATCCATGACATCCTGGTTTACTCCCTGACAGAGGAGGAGCATGCCGAGCATTTGGGACAGGTTTTGCAGACGCTACGTCAGAACGAGCTATATGCGAAGTACGAGAAGTGTGGGTTCTGGCTAAAGGAGGTACAGTTTTTTGGGCATATCATTTCAGACAAAGGGATATCAGTTGATCCGGGAAAGGTATCGGCGGTGAGGGAGTGGGGACAGCCCATGACACCGACTGAGATCTGTAGTTTCTTGGGCTTGGCAGGATACTATAGGAGATTTATTCGGGGTTTCTCAAAAATAACGGGTCCTTTGACACATCTGACTCGCAAAGGTGTGCCATTCATCTGGAGCGATGCCTGTCAGTTGGCATTCGATGAGTTGAAGGACAAGTTGACCTCAGCGCCTGTGTTAGCATTGCCAAGATCGGGAGTTGAGTATCTATTCTACACCGATGCGTCCTTACAAGGACATGGAGGTGTACTGCAACAGGAGAGTCAGGCTATAGCTTATGCTTACCGTAAGCTTAAGCCTCACGAGAAGAATTACCCCACCCACGACTTGGAGTTAGCAGCAATTGAATTCGCTCTTCGAATTTGGAGACACTATCTCCCGGGGGAGGTTTTCGGTTATTCACAGACCGCAAGTCTCTACAATACCTCTTCACGGAAAAGGAACTGAATATGCGTCAATGTCGGTGGCTTGAGTTTGTGAAGGATTATCAGTTTGATATCCAATGTCACCCAGGGAAGGCTAACGTGCTAGCAGACGCATTGAGCCGTAGACTAGTAGATGAGGTGGCCGAGGTGTGAAAAGCTAAGTGGAAGGAGTTGGGACACCAGGATATAGTGGCCCGATCATTCTTATCTATGATGACTGTTACACCTCAGATTATTACGAGAGTGATAAAGGCCTAGTCAAAAGACTCGTTCTGTCAGGAGCAGATAGTTCGATTACTAGCAGAGGGAGCCGAGTCCTATACCGTTAGTTCAAATGAGGGATTACGCTTCAATGGAAGACTGGTCATTCCGGAAGGGGAAGACTTGCGACACGAGGTAATGGAAGAGTCGCACGGATCGCGATTCGCGGTACACCCTGGTGGGGATAAGATGTACCAAGACATGAGACGACAGTATTGGTGGAGCAGGATGAAGAGAGATATCGCCATGTTCGTTTCTGAATGCGCCACTTGTCAGCTAGTAAAGGTGAAATCGACAGGACTTCTACAACCGTTAGAGGTTCCGATGTGGATATAGGAGATAATATCCATGGACTTTATCTCGGGGTTACCTACGTCACAGAGGGGTCACGACTCCATATGGGTAATTGTGGATAGGTTGACCAAAGTTGCTCATTTTCTGCCAGTGAGGACAAACTACACTACGGTACAGTATGCCCTTTTATTGCGGAGATAGTGAGACTTCATGGGGTGCCTCTAAATATCGTGTCTGACCGAGACAAGATATTTGTTTCACGATTTTGGGAGAGTTTCCAGGAGGCAATGGGTATGGAGTTGCGGCTGAGTACGGCATATCACCCGCAGACCGATGGGCAAATAAAGCGGACAAATCAGATGTTGGAGGACATGTTGCGTATGTGCATCCTAAACTTTGGAGGTGGTTGGGAGCAGTACCTCCCACTAGTGGAGTTTGCTTATAATAACTCCTACCAGTTCACCATTGGCATGGATCCATTCGAGGCGTTGTATGGTAGACCTTGTCGTTCCCCAGCATGTTGGTTAGAGGTGGGGGATTACAAACTCCTTGGCCCAGAAGTGATTCAGGACACTTCGGCAAGGATAGAGATGATACGGAGCCGTATTCGGGTAGCTCAGGACCGGCATAAGAGCTATACTGATGCCAAGAGGTTCTTCAGAGAATTCAAGGTCAGGGACTAGGTGTTACTCAGAGTATCTCCTATGAAGGGGATTATGCGTTTTGGGAAGAAAGGGAAACTGGCACCAAGATATGTGGGGCCATTTCCTATCATCGAGAGGATTGGGCTAGTCGCGTATAGACTTGGTTTACCGGAGCACTTGCATAGGATTCATGATGTGTTCCATATTTCCTCGCTAAGAAAATATCTTAGGGACGACTTGGCCCATACTCACATTACTTTAGAGGACATCGATCTTCAGCCGATAGTTCCTACGAGGAGGGGTCGATTGCTATTCTGGACCACACCGAGAGGAAACTGAGGTCGAAGATAGTACCATTAGTACGCGTACAAGGGCGGCATCATAATGCCGAGGAGTCCATATGGGAGCGCGAGCATAAGATGCGCGAACGTTATCCAGAGCTATTTTTACCAGGTATTCATTAGTTCCGAATTTCGAAACGAAATTCTGTTATTAAGGGGGAAGTATGTAATACCCCGTAATTTTATTAGTTTTTATTTAAGGAATTAATAAAATTAATTGAGAATTAATTAAAAATTAATCCGGATATAAATACTAACGAGATGTGAGTTGGTATTTTATTATGATAATAAAATTGAATATTTCTGAGTATATATGGTATTGAAAATATTTAAATTGTCAAGAGGCAGAAATACGATAATTTGGGATATTTAATTGGAACGCGCGTGTCAGTCGCGTCAGGAATGAATTTATTTAAATTAAAAAGTAAATTATATTTTTATCAACCAAATTATCATTTTGAGTGCGCCAACGCGTCCGGAAGGGTCGAAATAGTCAGAAAACACTAGCCGGGGGTTTAGTTTGGGTCCCGGGACACTTTTAGGCCAAACCGGCAACCTAGAAGGGTATTTTGGTAATTTCAAATATTGAGGAATTAAAACCCACGAATTTTAGAGTTTATTTTTATAATTTTAAAGAGGCCACTAAGTCCATTACCAGCAAAAGGCAAGAGAGTGGGCTACGGGACTTTTGAGAGAAGTTAGAGAGAGGGTAAAGAAGGTTCCAAACCAAACTATCTCCCATCACCAGAAATTGAAAAGGATTTGTGACCGGAAAGAAGAAAAAAAGCCAACCTTGATCATCAACAACAAACCAGAACATCGGATTTAAGGCAAGTGATTTGATATTATTAAGTTCAATGAATATTTCTTCCATGTTTAGTGTAGAAACTGTATTTGCCTTGAAAGTTTTGATGAAAACCAATGGGATTATTGAGAAAGTTATGATTTGGGGATAAAAATTGCACGTAGAATACTTATGGACGTATTCAATACACAAAACATAACTTTTGATGATTTAAAAATGGATTTATAAGGAGTCTTTATAGTCAATTAAATTCTGGTTCATGTTCATAGAGTTTGGGGCAAGAATTGGGGATTTATGATTGTTACATGTTGATTAGTAAGATTTGACCCCAAAAATATGTTAAGGAACGACCTAGGATGACTTAAAATAGTTTACAAACATTAAAACGTAAGTTGGATGATCTTAAGATGGATTTAGAGAAGAGAAAAATGAAGAAAAATGAGTTGGGAAATTTTTGGGCATTTTCTGCCATCTCGTTAGAACACCTGCCCAGGTCGTTCGAACGACCTCGTTTGAATGAGCTTCTAACGATATGACAGTTTTCCTTTTAATGAGTTGGTAGTTCGTTCAAAGCCATTCGTTCGAACGAGACTCGTTCGAACGACCTCGTTCGAACGAGATTTCTAACGAGTTGACAAAATGGCCTCTTTAGGCCTGATTTTATTTCGAACTTCCAGTAGACTTATTTAATTGAGTGTTAACCTTCCCCTCATAACTAGTGGGTATAGTTGTGAGATTGGGTTACATTGAGGATTAAAACTTAGAATTTTGTAGTGAACCGGGTGACGTCTATGGGTTAGGAAATAAGTACTTAAAATTGCGACGTGAGAAGGGTTGATAACTTTTAATGTATATTATTCGGGGATTTGTAAACGTACAACATTTAATGACGGTATAGGAATGTAAAATATACCTCTATTGATATTATAATATATCTAAGATGTGTGAATGCTTAGTATATGTGGTTATCTGTGTATAACATACCTACCATACTTGCTATCACGGGAGGTCGGCGTTCGATCAGGGCCATCAAATCTTTGTGTGCCTACGGGGGGATTTAGATTGGTACCTAGAGGACATAGGTCAGAGAATGACTTGTTGAGGAGTTAATAAGTATGCTGATCAGGGGAGCGTAGGTATGTGCGTAACCCATGTGATGTGAACTATGTTCGCCTCCATTATGTGTGTTTGATACTTGTCGAAACGATTCCTCAGAGATTCGGAATACGTGATCCTTATGTACGTGATGTACCAGGATTTGATAGCAGAGTATGTGTACATCGCAGCTTAGTCTAGGGGTGCCATTATTGTATATTATGATGAGATTGATATACCTAATTATTGAAATGAATTGTTTATATAAGTACAAGTGTGAATTAATGTAACATCTTTGTAGAGTTAAGAATGGGAAAACTCTTAGTAATTATTATAACTAATTCTGAGGAAAAACAGTAAGACCTCCAGTTTATACTAAGACATTGGGAAATGAACTTTGAATTGCAAAGTAATGTCAGGTCATGGATTGGACTAGTTCTATAGTAGTATAATTAGAACGGGTAAGGGTACGATAGGTGTGCACAATTAGTTGAGAGGTGAGGGACTCATGTGAGTGCACGCACTATCATGTATTTTATATTCACTGTTTAATGATATTAAACACTTGCTGTATTTTAAACTGTTTTCATAATCGGGCTCTGACCCGTTTGCTTTCAAATCTATTTTCTTATAAAAACCTTTTAGGTGCCCAGCCACAATGACACCAAGCGTAAGAGCTCCATTCAGGTGACGTGCTGTAGCTACTGTGGAAGTTACAGGACCTCGATAGTAGAAGCCTCCACTTTTGATCTTGACTCTATTTCATATTTACTCATCTGTAGGGCACGTCACCACTTTTCTTTTAGAGACATCCTACTTACTCGATTTTATTTCAGATTTTGGGTTGTAATTAATTTGTAATTCAGACCTTGTATTTGGTTGTATTCAGTATTTGGATTATTAGAGGAGTATTCCTCGAGATTCATTGTCATTCCATTATTATTCTATTGTGATTGTGTTGTGGTTGTGGTATTAGTATTTCTTAATTTAAATGGATTGTATGTTGATCGGATTTAATTAAAATTGACAACTCACTTTTTAAATATTAGGTGGCTAGTAATTATTAAAACATTTTTCAACAGTGATGCTATGAACTGAACCAAATTGACATTTATTATTAATTTGAATAAAGGAGTAGCTACCCGGTATTTAATTAGTCGGGGTGTCACACCCACTGTGTATGTTATTAGTTGGCCTTGATATTGCTGTTGATCCAGACTTCCGAGAGTTGATCCACAGTGTTGACCTTGATGGTATTGGACATGATATCCAGCTTGGTGAAACCCATGTCCCTAGGAAGTAAAAGCACCGAACAAATTATGGATTTATGTTTAAAAAATTATTTGTTTAAAAAACATGAAATATTATTATTTCTTTTACATTATATTTGTATTTTGTATATATTATTAATGCAACAATGAAGTTAGTGATATTTTGTGGAGGTACATCCATGAAATATTGGTCTATGACGTGTATGTTATTGTAACAACCAGAATGTAATTACGATAAATTATGTTTAAATAAGGATTAGATTATGTGATATGAATAATATGTTATTAGTACATATAATGTTAAGTCATTATATTTAGTCTAATTCTACCTTCATAAAGTATGAAATATTGAATTAGTTACAAACACCAAATTTTGAAATTTACGGTAAGAATGTTCATGTTGGAGGCACGTTTTGACCATTACAATATAATAATTAACTTGAGGTATAATTGATATTTGTAGATATATGAGTTAGGTTTGTAACACAACAAACGGTTCATGGAACGGACATCCGAGTGGGAAGATATTGTCTTTTTACGAACAGGGGGTAAAGTAGTCATTTAGCCTTAAATGATGTTTTGTTTTATATGATGCCACATGTTATATTTTGATTGGACCAAGGGGGGGTGACCTTATGCCAACTTATAACCCTTGAATTAAGCTCTTCCTTCAGCATATTTCATCCATGGAAGAGTTTTAACCTAAGGAAAGAGAGTTTTGAAGTTTAGGAAGAACGTGTGAGGAGAAATTGAAGAAAAATTCATAGAAAATTACATAAAAGTCCCTAAGGTAATTCCATCCATAAATCTTGTTTGATTTTTTTGTATTACTGATTTAAATGTTAGAAATCATCATTTTTTACTGAAATTCCATGTCTTGATGTGTACTCATGGATAGATGCATGTTTAAGAAAACTTGAATGTGTAAACCCTTGAAATTGCTTCGTTTAGAAACCTTGTGTATTCAAACTACCATATCCTTTTGCATACTTACTGAAATTGATTGATTCCAATTGGAGATTAAAATAGACATATATATATATATATATATATATATATATATATATATATATATATATATATATATATATATATATATATATATCCGAAAATCAAGTAAAATTACCAAGAAATGAATCTTGGGTGATGATTTGAAGTTCGGGTATGAAATCTGCCCTAAAAGAGTAAATATGCATACCATATGTTTGGTGTTTTGCTTGACATAGCAAATAAACCCTGAAAATTATGAAATTTTAATCTTATATTATTCAATATGTTTTCTGAAATTGAGTGAAATATTATAGGAAGTTATGATGTATAAAAATTATGAAAATTCTCGGAAGATGACTGGACAATAGATGAGCCTATAGGGCGGATTTGCTCTGTGGTAAAGAAATGGGAATATCTTTCTCTAGAAAACTTAGAATGATGGGTCGTCTTTTGTGTTGGAAACCTAATATGATAAGTATTGGATTAACAAGAAGAATTAAAGTGGTTTTGGGATATAATTTGAATATGTTAGATATGATTACCGAGTCTAGATGGGACTTCATTTATGATGAATGATTTGAATTGAATCATATGATGCTTATGAATTGAGTTATGTTGAAGTTGTTATGTGAATTGTTAATATTCTTATGATACTAATATTGTAAGGATGATAGGAAGAGAAGAAGAACCGACTGAACAAGATCCAGATAAAGGAAAAGGGAAAACTTGTTAAATTTCTAAGGTGAGTGTACTTATGATTGTTTCATATAGACATATATATGAATATAGCTCTAAGAGCAGGATTTATTTGAACACTTCGGTATTCAGGATTTGTTTGGATATTCAAATATCCAGGATTAGTTTGGGTCTTTTGATCCAGGATTGGAATTGGACAAAGATCCAATGATTTGATTTGTATTATGACAAGGATTTGTTGGAACTTATGTTCCATGATTTGTTGTTGCCAATGGGCAGAATTATTTGGATCTTATGATCCAGGATTTGTTATTGCCAATGGGCAGGATTGTTCGGATTTTATATCCACATATTCGATATAGAATTATTATTTCATTGTAGAAAAGGAGTACCTTTCTAATCTTAATGCTTACGGATTATATTTTAACAATTTCCGGTTTGTATGCTTCCAGCTAGGATACCAGATGACCGGTAACTTTGAGAGTTGCACTGTTGGAAAGAGTTGGGATTTAAATATGGGGATTTTATCATTGTCACACTGAAGATTTTAATATACTCACGCATTGTATATATTGCGGTAGTATGCATTGAGTTGATGATTGTGAAATTTTATCATAGTTAATCATAGTATTGTATGTCTGCTTAATTATGACTCTGATATTGATTTCATTATGGTATAAGAATAATAGTATGTTCGTTATGCACATTATGTAGAAAAGTATTGATAAATGAATTATATTTCCAATAGGCTCAAGATCATGATCCAATTATTCTAATAACGAATGATTAGTATGGATATTGGGTTTAGGGTGTGACAATCAGTGGTATCAGAGCGTCTAGGTTATTAATTCTGGATGTGTGTGACGATTAGATGGCAATCATTGAGTTGATTTGATATTTATGAATATTTTTTTTGTACTAACCAATAGTTTAGTATTATAAACTGTTTATATTGGTTGTTAGAACTTTGTTGTATTACAGATAATTCCATATGGAACCTAGGAATGGACAACATAGAGAAGAGGGAGTAGCTTCTCATACAGACAATACTGAAGAAGAGCAGAGTGTTGTTGGAAGGGCCAGAGAGCATGAATAACCTCCAGAGCTGCAGCTAATGGCACAGGCAATGATGAGGATGGCAGAGCAACAAGAAAGATATATGGGACAAATGGCAGAACAACAAGCTAGATATCTAGAATCAAAGACCGTAGCAAGGATTGAGAAAGAGGCAAGGAAGGAAATGAAAGATTCCATGCATGAGAAGTTTTTGAAGTTGAATCCTCCAGAATATTCAGGGTCAGTTGAACCTACAGAAGCTGAGATGTGGGTCAGGGATCTAGAAACTATCTTTGCAGTTATGAAGGTTCCAGATAACCAGAAAGTGAATCTAGTTGTGTTTAAGCTGAAAAGAGAGGCAAAATATTAGTGGGAAGCCAGCAACCATTTGGTGCCTAGGATGGAAGGTACTGATGTTATTACTTGGGCTAAATTTATTAAAGCTTTGTATATTAAGTATTTCCCTAAAGTTTATACGAGGGAGAAGATGAGGGAATTTATAAATTTTACCCAAGGGAAAATATCTGTGATGGAGTATGAGGTTAAATTTACTACTTTGTCTAGATTTGCTACTAAATATGTGGAGAATGAAGAAGATAAATGTAGTAAGTTTCAAGATGGACTGATTTGGCCTATTCAAAATAGAGTGGCTACTTATGAGCTAGAAGATTATGCTTCTCTGGTAAACAAAGCCACGATAGCAGAAAGGCAAATGAACCAAGGAGTGGCGAGTAAAGAGACTTTTAAGAAAAGTAAATTCGACGCATCTGACTCTAAGGGAGGTGAGGGTGGAAGTGTTAAGATGGAACCTCATAAATTTCAGAGAGGTGGTGGAGATAGTGGTAGAGGTCAGGGGAGATTTGGCAGAGATACCAGGGGTGGAGGATCTTTTTATTCAGTTAGAAAGTCATGGAGAGGTGAGACCCCAATAGGAGGTGTTATATTTTCTTTTGTAAAGAGGAAGGGCATTATAAATCTGAATGTCCTAAGCTTAAGGGATTAGAACGCTACCATTGTCACCAAGTGGGCCATATTAAGAAGAATTGTCCGTGGTTGGCAGAGACTCCAGCAACACATAGTGAAGTAGCAGGCATAATGTTATCTCCAGGCAGTGCAGTGAAAAGTATGGGCAGAGGACAAGCTAGTAGTTCCAGGCTAGGTGGACGAGTTTTTACAATGAAAGAAGCTCAGATTACTCCAGATGTGGTGACATGTACACTTTCTGTTACTGATAAAAATGCTTATGTTTTGATTTATCCTAGTTCCACACATTCTTTTGTGTCCTATGCTTTTGTTGTATACCTGAATAAACCATGTACTCGTTTAGATGTGGGGTTGGGTATTTATATGCCTATGGGGGATATAGTTATAGCTGAATATGCTTTTCGTGATTGTGTTTTGACTGTGGGGGCTAGAGATACAGTTATAGATCTACTTCCATTGGATATTTCTGATTTTGATATAATTCTGGGAATGGATTGGTTATATAAATATCATGCATCTATGGATTATTTATGTAAGGAAGTTATTTTTAATATGCCTAATGAGCCTGAATTTAAATTTGTGGGGGAAAGGAAAATTGTTCCCAGTTGAATCATTTCTGCTATTCAGACGAGGAAATTATTGAGTAAGGGTTATGAGGGTTTTATTGCATATGTTCTTGACACTAGGAAGGGGGCTTTACAATTAGTCGATGTTCCTATTGTATGGGATTTTCCAGAAGTGTTTCCTAGTGAGTTTTCGGGATTACCCCCAGAGAGAGAAGTTGAATTTAGTATTGAATTGGCACCGGGGACAACCCCTATTTCTATGGCACCGTATAGAATGGCACCTGCTGAGTTGAAAGAACTCAAGATTCAGTTGCAGGATTTACTTGATAGGGGGTTCATACAACCTAGTGTATCTCCATGGGGTGCACTAGTTTTATTTATGAAGAAGAAAGATGGTACCATGAGTTTGTGTATTGATTATAGGCAACTGAATAAAGCTACAATTAAGAACAAATACCCTTTACCTCGTATAGATGATTTGTTTGATCAGTTACAGGGTGCTAAAGTGTTTTCAAAAATAGACTTGCGATCGGGTTATCATCAGTTGAGGGTCAATGAGAGTGATATTTCTAAAACTGCTTTTCGTACTCGGTATAGTCATTTCGAATTTCTGGTGATGCCTTTTTGGGTGACTAATGCTCCGGCTATATTTATGGATCTTATGAATAGGGTACTTCATCCTTTTGTTGATTCATTTGTGATAGTTTTTATTGATGATATTATGATTTATTCACGTGATATGGTTGAATATGAAAAGCATCTCATAACTATTTTGAATCTGTTGAAAGATAAGAAGTTGTATGCTAAGTTTAGCAAGTGTGAATTTTAGCTATCACAAGTTGTATTTTTAGGGTATGTTATTTCTGGAGATGGTATATGTGTTGATCCTAAAAAGGTAGAGGGTATTGTAAAATGGGAGAGGCCCAATAATGTGACTGAGGTGCGGAGTTTTCTGGGTTTAGCTGGGTATTATAGAAGTTTCATTAAGGGATTTTCTTCGATTGCCTTGCCAATGACTAAACTAACCCGGAAAGATGTTAAGTTTGAATGGAATTCTGATTGCGAAAATGGTTTTGATGAATTGAAAAAGAGGTTGGTAGCTTCACCTGTTCTTACTATTCCGCATTGGTGGAGATGGTTTTGTTATTTATACCGATGCTTCACATCAGGGGTTGGGTTGTGTTTTTTTGCAACACGGTATAGTTATTGCTTATGCTTCTAGGCAGTTGCGTAAACATTAATGTAATTATCCTACACATGATTTGGAACTTGCTTCTATTGTGTTTGCTTTGAAATTATGGCGTCATTATCTATATGGCGAGGTATGTGAATTTTTTACTGACCATCAAAGCCTTAAGTATTTATTTACTCAGAAAGATTTGATTTTGAGGTAGAGACGATGGATGGAGTTAATTAAAGATTTTGATTGCACAATTCACTACCACCCAGGAAAGGCAAATGTAGTTGCAGATGCTCTGAGTAGAAAGGCTTCGAGAAGGTTATCTTGTATTCGGTGTGCTAGAGTTTCCCATATCATGGAGTTGAGATTGATGGGAGTAGAATTGAAGCTAGCAGATGGGGACATGTTCTTTGCTCATGTAAGTGTGAGGCTTTTGTTAGCTACCCGTATTTATGATTTGCAAAGTTAAGATCCTTTTCTTAAGAAGAAACGATAAAATGTCTGAGATGGTAAGTCAGAAGATTTTTGTATTGTGAATGATGGCACTTTATTGTATAAGCAGCGGTTATGTGTGCCTAATGTGTGTGGATTGAAAGAGGAAATTTTAGATGAGGCTCATAATTCCATTTATACTATGCATCCTGGTAGTACTAAAATGCATAGGGATTTAAAAGAGCATTATTGGTGGAATAATATGAAGAAGGAAATAGCTAATTTTGTTATTGGGTGCCTTATATGTCAGCAAGTTAAATTGGAGCATCAGAAACCTACTGGTCTGCTTCAGCCATTGCCAATATCGAAATGGAAATGGGATCATGTAACGATGGATTTTGCGGTTGGGCTTCCTCGATCTCAGAAGGGGTCGGATTCGATTTGGGTAGTGGTGGACAAATTGACCAAGTTCGCTCATTTTCTAGCAGTCAAGACTACGTATACAGTAGATAGGATGCTAGATTGTATGTTAATGAGATTATTCGATTGCATGGAGCACCGATATCTATTATTTCAGATTGGGACCCTACTTTTATATCCAAATTTTGGGATAGCTTGCAGTATGCTATGGGTACTAACTTAAAGTTTAGTACGGCTTTTCATCCTCAGACAGATGGGAAGTCTGAAAGGACAATACATATTTTGGAAGATATGCTTAGAGCTTGTGTGCTTGATTTTAAAGGAAATTGGGATGAATATTTGCCTTTGAGAGAATTTTCATATAATAATAGTTTTCAATCTACTATTGGTATGGCACCATATGAAGCGTTATATGGTAGGCAGTGTCTTACACCTGTATGTTGGGGTGAAGTTGGTGAAAGGAAGATAGAGGGTCCAGAGTTGATTGAAGTCACCACTGAAAAAATAAAGATTATTCAAGATATAATGAGAACGGCTCAAAGCAGACAAAAGAGTTATGCAGATAAACGGCGAAAAGATTTGAAATTACAGAAAGGGGATTATGCGTTTCTTCGAATATCACCATGGAAAGGAGTTATGAGATTTGGAAATAAAGGGAAATTGAGTCCACGCTACATTAGACCTTATGAAATTCTTGAGAAAGTCGGGATGGTTGCCTACAAGTTAGCGTTACCAAAGGAGTTAGCTCGATTACTTGATGTTTTCCATGTTTCCATATTGATAAAGTATGTAGGGGACGCTTCACTTGTATTGGTGGAACAACCTATTGAGTTGAAGGAAGACTTGAGCTATGTGGAAGAGCCACTTGCTATCGTAGATAGGAAGGAACATATATTGAGATCCAAAGTGATCCCACTTGTGAAGGTTGTGTGAAGAAGGCATTCCAGGGAATAAGCTACATGGGAGAGTGAGGATAGCATGAAGATGCGTTATCCGTATTTGTTTGATTTGGACAACCAAGGTACGTCAATTTCGGGGATGAAATTTCCTAACAGGGGGAGAATTGTAACAACCCGAATGTAATTATGATAAATTATATTTAAATCACGATTATATTATGTGATATGAATAATATTTTATTATTATATATAATGTTAAGTAATTATATTTAGTCTAATTCTACCTTCATAAAGTATGAAATATTGAATTAGTTACAAACACCAAATTTTAAAGTTTTCGGTAAGAATGTTCATGTTGGAGGCAAGTTTTGACCATTACAATATAATAACTGACTTGAGGTATAAACTAGATATTTGTAGATATATGAGTTAGTTTTTTAACACAATAAACGGTTCATCGAACGTGCATCCGAGTGGGAAGATATTGTCTTTTTACGAATAGGGGGTAAAGTAGTCATTTAGCCTTAAATGATATTTTGTTTTATATGATGCCACATGTTATATTTTGATTGGACCAAGGGGGGTGACCTTATGTGGACTTATAACCCTTGAATTAAGCTCTCCCTTCAGCATATTTCGTCCATGGAAGAGTTTTAACCTAAGGAAAGAGAGTTTTGAAGTTTAGGAAGAAAGTGTGAGGAGAAAATGAAGAAAAATTCATAGAAAATTACATTAAAGTCCCTAAGGTAATTCCATCCATAAATCTTGTTTGATTTTTTTATATTACTGATTTAAATGTTAGAAATCATCATTTGTTTACTGAAATTCCATGTCTTGATGTGTACTCATGGATAGATGCATGTTTAAGCAAACTTGAATGTATAAACCCTTGAAATTGCTTTGTTTAGAAACCTTGTGTATTCAAACTACCATATCTTTTTTGCATACTTACTGAAATTGATTGATTCCAATTGGAGATTAAAATAGACTCATATATGTATATCATATTCGAAAATAAAGTAAAATTACTAAGAAATGAATCTTGGGTGATGGTTTGAAGTTCGGGTATGAAATCTGTCCTAAAAGAGTAAATATGCATACCATGCATACCATATGTTTGGTGTTTTGCTTGACATAGCAAATGAACCCTGAAAATTATGAAATTTTAATCTTGTGTTATTAAATAGGTTTTCTAAAATTGGGTGAAATATGATAGAAAGTTATGATGTATAAAAATTATGAAAATTCTCGAAAGATGGCTGGACAATAGATGAGCCTATAGGGCGGATTTGCTATGTGGTAAAGAAATGGGAATATTTTGCTCTAGAAAACTTAGAATGATGGGTCGTCTTTTGTGTTGGAAACCTAATATGATAAGTATTGGATTAACAAGAAAAATTAAAGTGGTTTTGGGCTATAATTTGAATATGTTAGATATGATTACCGAGTCTAGATGGGACTTCATTTATGATGAATGATTTGAATTGAATCATATGATGCTTATGAATTCAGTTATGTTGAAGTTGTTCTTTGAATTGTTAATATTCTTATGATACTAATATTGTAATAATGATAGGAGGAGAAGAAGAACCGAATGAACAAGAGCCAGATAAAGGAAAAGGGAAAGCTTGTTAAATTTCTCAGGTGAGTGTACTTATGATTGTTTCATATATAACGTATATATGAATATAGCTATAAGAGCAGGATTTGTTTGAATACTTCGGTATTCAGGATTTGTTTGGATATTCAAATATTCAGGATTTTTTTGGGACTTATGATCCAGGATTGGAATTGGACAAAGATCCAATGATTTGATTTGTCTTATGACAAGGATTTATTGGAACTCATGTTCCATGATTTGTTATTGCCAATGGGTAGAATTATTTGGATCTTATGATCCAGGATTTTTTATTGCCAATGGGTAGGATTGTTCGGATTTTATATCCACATATTCGATATAGAATTGTTATTTCATTGTAGGAAAGGAGTACCTCACTAAGCTTAATGCTTACAGATTATATTTTAACAATTTCAGGTTTGTATGCTGCCAGCAAGGATACCATATGACCGGTAACTTTGAGAGTTGCACCGTTGGAAAGAGTTGGGGTTTAAAATGGGGATTTTATCATTGTCACACTGAAGATTTTAATATACTCACGCATTGTATATATTACGGTAGTATGCGTTGAGTTGATGATTGTGAAATTTTATCATAGTTAATCATAGTATTGTATGTCCGCTTAATTATGACTCTGATATTGATTTCATTATGGTATAAGAATAATAGTATGTTCATTACGCACATTATGTAGAAAAGTATTGATAAATGAATTATATTTCCAATGGGCTCAAGATCATGATCCAATTATTCTAATAACGAATTATTAGTATGGATATTGGGTTTGGGGTGTGACAGTTATATTAGAATATAATTTGTATTTAATTAGAATAGGCTTTATATTATTTATAAACCATATCTAGCTTATGTCTATATGGTTTATATTATTTCTTTATCCATCTTTTTGGTGCTCATTGTTTAGACATTAAGTTAATCATGTTTACGTTTGGTACTCATTGTTTAGACATTAAGTTAATTTTTTTATATTTATTCTAGATTTAAACTAACATGTCTATTTTTTGATGTTTAATTTTCAGATTATGAAAATTATGAGGAGAACGTGTCAATTAGATGCCTGAGTTGTACGACACTGTTTAGATTTGAGCCCTATGACGCCCTGTTACAAATGTACCACGAGTTGTTTGATCGATCGACGATTTATATTTTTTATTAGATTGAAAATTTATTAATGTGTTTAAGAATTATTTTTATCATCATTTGGTTGGTAAAGTTGCAAATATTGATTTGGTTTATATAATGTTCAGGATGGACTATTTGTATAGCTAAGTAGTTTTGGTTTCTTAAGTAGGTGGATAATCTTAAAAATAAAGGAAATTCTGCCCAAATTTTCTAAATCGTGTACACGTTTATGTATTTTATAAAAAAAATTATGATTACAAGTCTTAGTCGTTGCATTTTTTAGAAGTGTTCGTTGTGACGAAGTTTAGCATAAAAGCTTCGTACCACGGTGTATGTATGTATTCTAACTTATTTGTATTGAAATTAAATCAAGTCGATCATAATGTTGTTGTCATTATTTTAACATAACGGGTTCGTACCACAGTGTATGTATATATGTACATAAATACGATGTCTGTTTGCATGTATGTAAATACGACGTATGGTCCAATCATTGCCATACACTTTTAAAAATTTGCATTGTATCTTCAGACACGGGCATACCCTAGTGCACATATATATATATATATATTGCTTACCCCAAATTTTTATTTCAAAATTCATTGTTAGCCTAATGATTTTAATAAAAACTGGTCAATGAATTTTGTAATATTTAAAATTCAACCTATACTAAAATTTTAATTTATTAACACGAATATGGTAATTTTTTCATTTTAACCTTTTGCATGCATTTTAGGTATATCCACTTTAACAATATCATAAACAAAAATATTTAAAATATTCATGAGTAGTAATTAGGAATTGCAATTCGTGTGTTTGGATCGTGTGTTGACATGATATGATATGACATGGCAAACAACATTCAGATATGAACACAACATGACATGATAATTTTTTTTACCTAACATGAATAAGACTTACTTAAAACATAATGTGACACAAATAACACAATTGATAAGTTTTACCACTTATTAAATACGATAATACACAATTAAAAACACAACGTTGAATTGCCCCCCCTAATAATGTTGTAGCAGTATTAAAATAAATGCAGAATTAATGAACGAAATTATCCAATTTTGGAGCAAATAAATCTGAGACAGAAAGTATAAGAAATCCCGGAAGTTGGTACAGTCTAGAACACGGCGGAGTCGTGGACAATGTCGTTTTCTTTATGGTGTTTCGCGGCTCTGCCCAATGTGTACGGACAGTCAGAATGCTCGTCACCCCCAGGATAAAACAACCTCCAATAATTAAAATACAAATTAATAAAGCACAAGAATCAATATGGTCCATGTATATCCATTTGTAATAATTGCTCGAGTCTAATAATAAATCTGGGGCAGATTTATTATTCCACTGTAGAAGAAAAAAAAAATTAGAAGTAGTTTTTGTGTTTGGAAAAGTTGCAGAACGGCTCCGACAAAAATGGAGGTGGAATACCTCTTTTATGGGGCAACTAAAAAGACGTTGAACAAAAAACGTCGAGAGAAAATTCTGGAAAGAAATGCGCAACTAGGTTGAAAAAATCAACTCGGAATCAAACATGTTTTTATTTTTTAATTTTATTTTCGAAATTTTAAAAAAACGTTAAAATTAATTTTTAAAGCCCAAAAAACCATTCTAACTTAGTTGATTGTATGGGACCCGTGGACTCTAAATAGACCAGTAGTTAGAAAAGGCACTAAAGTGCGAAAGTAGCATTTAAGCCGTCTCTCTTTCGAAATACTATTTTTTTTAAAATAAAAAACAATATCGAAAGAAAATGGAGAAGAATATATACTTGTTTATACTATAAATACCACACCCACCCTAACCGAAATATTGTCATTCGAAAGACAAGATAGAAAGACACCATGCTCACTCTAAACATCACCATGAACTCCCTTTGTTTCTTATTTGAACACATGACCCGTCCCAAGCTTTTGATCCACTGAAACCAATCTCCAAAACAGTCACAAACTCAATCCTAAATATGGATTTTTTGGATCTAAAAGCGGAGAAGGCTAACGCGATGCTCAAATACCGGAGGCTTCAAAAGGTTACAATTATGTTCCGTTTTATCGAGCTGTTCATTTTTGTCATCGTGATTTCCAAGCTCTCATCTCAGTTACCATTTGCGTTTAAAATCTCGGGGGATTATTTTCGGGGACTATCAGTGGCTCTTATAAGCCCTCGTTTTGTTTTCGTTATAGGAAACGCTATCGTTATAACTCTCTTTCTCAATGCTGGCAAAGGAGATTCAAAAGATAACTTAAAGATCGATGTCTGCGATGGTTATGCAGAAAACACTCCGATTGTTATTCAACGAATCCAGACTGTGAAAAAAGTCAGCCGGATGGAGAGAAGTCAATCGGAGAATATGGGGAGAGAGAATCATGGGGAGGCTCGTCGGAAACTGAGAAGGGCGGCGACGGAGACTGGCCGGAAAAGTGGGGAGAAAGCGATGAGGAGTTGTCGGTCGGAGGATGATATGAGTAGCGAAGAATTTCGGCGAACTTGTGAGGCGTTTATTGCTCTGCAGCAGAAATCATTGAGGGAAGAAGAGTTTGCTATTGTAGCTTTTGGAGCATAGCTAAGCTTCTTCATCAACAAACAAACAAACCCTTGTTTTTGCTTTGTTTTTTTTTTCACCCTTTTTTATATATGGTGATTTTAGTTATAGACATGTTTCTACCCCATGGATTTGTACAGTGCAGTGTAATTAAAGTAAGCCATGGAAAATTTTCTTGTATCACTTGTCTAATTTCTCACCCCTTTTGGTTTTTACTTATGCTCAAATTTTTTATTCACACCTGATACCCGGGGTCTTTATTTTCCATAGAATTTTTTTTTTTTGAGTCTAGTTGAAACCATTTAGATCATAAGGTATCAAATCATATTTATTATTTAAAAAACATTTAAGAGGATAATTATTATATTTGTCTCCAAATAATTAAATACGCAAAAGTACCTTCAGATACGAAATTATATGGTGAAACTACGTATAAACTCGCGTGATGCACGAGTTAATAGATTTTGATAATTAATACACACATTGAAAGTATACTTTTTGTCTTTGATATTCTTACATATTAAATGTTGATTACAATGTTATCACTAAATTTGAAACAAATCTTTAATTTCATATGTCCATTTTTTTTATAGTTTTATTTATTAAGGAACCTTGATAAATAAAATGTCCAATCAATATAAGATTTGACAAATAAAAATTTGAGAAAATCTGAACATATATTAGGTAAAAAAATAAAATCATAAACAAACTATAAAGTATGAACTAAATAAAATCACAACACTCATAGAATTAAAAAATAAACTTGTAGTGAATACCCACAACCATCTAAACAATGTCCATGAGAATATATAGTACTTTCATTGGGCCATCTAGATCAACTTCAAATATTAGTAAAAATTCATATATAACTATTTATAAATATCATAGAGGAAGATAAATGATAAAGATTCATCTCAAATCTGTTTGATGTTCTAACACAAAAAATGCACTGTGACTGGATTCACACCAAGATCCTCCCAAAATAACAAAAAATTAACCCAACCAAAAAGAATGAAAATTTTCATTTCTATCACCACAAAACTTAGATCATTTAATTATACTATTTACCACGCAAATCATATAAATACCACAAGTCATCTAATTTATATGATGTTAGACAAAAAAAGAAACTAAAACAAAAAATAAAACAAATAAGATTAAAGTTGGACTAATTTTGGCTTCTGCTAACTATAATCAAACAATAATAAGAACACATTAATAAAGAACACAAAAAGGGAAATATATTTTTTAATTCTTTAATCAGTTGTAAAATATCATTAAATTAAAACAACTTTCTTCTAAACTAGAATATAAACAAATGAAAACATTGATAAGATTACATGGCAGCAACAACCCACGCTCCAAATATAACTACAAGCCACAAAACAATAATTTCCAGTAATATCACACACAAAAACATAACAACAATAAAAATGTATTTTTTTTATTTTTCCTTTCAAAATTTAAATTTCAGATTAAAATGAAAACACAAATGCATTCTTAATCTTTTACTCTTTTATTGAAGAGTCGCATAAAAAAATCAAGAAGGAATTAAAAAATCCATGCTTATTGCTTCTTTAGATTTGAATTTAAAATTTAGTGAGACCTAAAAGGCAGAAGAGATCTTTAATTTTAGTACAACACTATTTAGTATTGATACACATAGGTACTTGGATACTTTTGGACTTGACTATTTGTTTTGTGAGTGGTGCTACACTTCTCGAAACTCATTTCCCCATCTCATACCGAAAGCTTAGCTGGACAAATGATGTAATACTATTTTATGCTATCCCCTCTATCGCTGGATAAATAGTAAAAAAAACAGAGAATACTTTTATGTTATCCCATGTATAAAGAGCATCCCCTTTATTTACTACAACAGCAAAAAACCAAACAGCAAACTCTTGAAAAACCAAACAGCAAAAAACCAAACAGCAAACTCTTGAAAAACCAAACAGCAAAAAAAGACACGTAATACTATTTTTTTAATACCACTTTAATTCATACAAATTGAAATTGTATCCCCAAAAAATAACATAATCATACAAACAGTTGAATTGTACTAATATTTCATAATTCCACTTCATTCCATGCAAATTGAAATTGCACCGCCAAAAAACAACATTACCCAAGAAACTGAAATTGCACCACCCAAAAAATAACATAACCCAAGAAAATAAAGGTCTTGAGATATTACATGTCGCAACAATTTTTTTTTTTAATAAACTAAGTTTGATAAGCTCAACAATCTTTATCGTGCGCTCCAAATAGTCGAGTGTAACTAGTAGGAAACATCGGTGTCGTGCCATAAATGGAAGATTGCATGTCAATCCCTTGTAGCACATCAAATCCTTGTAGGATGTCAAGCATCCTCGGTTGCTCATTGTTTTGTAGCAAACTCGGTTGTCCTAATAAATGTGATTGTGGAAGCATTTCTTAACATTCTCTAACACCATCATATGACTCATGCAATTCCGAATCCTAAAGCATACACAAAAATGTTAGTTCATATTAATTGTAAGCATTACTTATGAATTAAATAAATATAACATGTGTAGCAAACTATACCTTCAAGTTTGAACTCTATTGTGTTCCTATAAAATTAAAGGTATGTGAAACTTTCTTGAGTTCTTCAATGTGACAAACCTATAAAATGAATTGATGTTTCAACGAGAACAACAATATTAAAGAATAACGAATATTAAGTATTAACACAAATCAAAGAAAACAAATACCTTAGTAGGTGGATTTTCCTTTTTTTTCCTACTATTGATTTTTCCCTTTACAATCTTTTCAACTATAGGTTGCTTCCTCTTACATGGTGGTCATCCTTTACTTCGCACTACCATCGGTGAATGTACCATTTTGCTTTCATTGGTCGCACACATATCTACTCCACATAAAGTTACATTGTTGCTCTTTTTTGAAACCGACTCATTGTTTTCGCAAAAATTAACTACCAAATCATCTTTCAAATGATGTATCCATGCCATAACCTTTTCACACTTATCTTTACAATTGGTTGATAAATTCGCCACCTAGTAGAAAGCATTACACATCTCATCAAAGCGTCGTGACTCGGGATTTGCGGACCAATCGCTATAACTAACTTTAACTTTGGTGTGACATCGTTTGATTATTTTATCCCATATTTTAAAGATGTACTTCTCTGGTACTTTATACATCTTTCTATGAATTAACACCGTAATGGCATGCCTACACAATATTCCTCTAAACTGAAACAACCAACAATTACAATCAACATTTTCAGCATCTTAATTCAAGGAAACTTTAAAAGTAGCGCGATGAAGACTTCCACCAAAAGGCACATCTTCCATTACTTCAAATTCTAGAACGCCTACCCCTTTACACGATGATACTCCTAACTCACAATACATTTTTTCTACTAAGTCTTGTTGGACCTCTTTAAACTTTGTAGTCGTATAGGCATTTTGAAATTGTTTCTCCATATCATAGCGAGTTATGGAAGTATAGATGAGTTGAATGAGTTAAAGTCTTCTTGATTTTATTTTTCAACTTTATGTCTCAAAGCATTATCATATTGTTCCACAAATTGTTTTAAGGAGGTTTTAGCATTGACATAGCCATCAAAAAAGGCATTCATGCTCTCACTACGTTGTGTGGTTGACATTCCAGCCCAAAATATGTCTCTCACAAAAGTAGGCACCCAACGATGTCTCTCCTCATATAATCCATGCAACCAATCATTGTCTTCAAGGTTATATTTCATAATGAATTGGTACCAACTTTCTTCAAATTCTGCAACCGTTAAGGAATCATAAACAATAGTTTGCAAATAGAATTTTATGGATTCATATTCTTTGTGCCCTCTCAATTTTTCAGGCAACTTTTTCATAATGTGTCACAAACACGATCGATGTCGTGTATTAGGAAACAGAATCTCTATAGCATTTTTCATGGCTTTGTCTTGATCCGTAATAATTGCATTAGGATGAGATCTAGACATACAAGTAAGCCAAGACTCGAATAGCCACTTAAATGTGTTAACATCTTCATTTGATATCAATCCACAACCCAATAACACCAATTGCCCATGATGGTTTACCCCAACAAAAGGAGCGAATGGCATATCATATTTATTTGTCAAATAAGTAGTGCCAAATGTAATGACATCCCCAAATTCTTTTACTGCAGCCCTACTTCTTGCATCCGCCCAAAATACATTCCGCAATCGACTCTCATTGTCCACATCAACTGCATAAAAGAAATCAGAATTGTAACTTTGCATTTTTGAAAAATAATTAAGAATTGCGGTAGCATCTCCTTCCCCAAGTCGTAAACGCCAAACTTTATCAATGTTGTTTCTACAATCTTTCTCCTGAAATGAAAGATTCTCATGTCTCCCAGCCTCAATTACAAACGAATTAAAACTTTTATTCATTCGAATCCTGGCCCTATCATTCATTTCAAGTTTCCTCCTTACATGAGGTAAAATTACCCTTTGACCTCTATAATATCTTGATTTTGATGGACTCAATATATGATTGTGCTCAAGAACCGTAGACGTAATTGCCCACTTTTCATCAACACAAAGAGTAACGCAAACCCTAGCTTTGCAATCCATTTTTGAAATCGGGTGCGGGTTAATAGGATTACTACTATTGCACTTTGACTTTCCTTCACGTGCACAAGTAAAAGTCACATATCTCAACTCCCCATTTTTATCTTTACGCGATGTTCTTCTAGAAATGCCAAAACCCATGTTCTTGCCATATATTCTATAAAAATTAAAAATCTCATCAATGGAGTTAAAAATCATACCACTTTTTGGCTCCTCAATTTTTTCTTCCGCGGTTGTTTCATCCCTTCATTCCCATTTACACAGTAACCTGAAACATCTTCTTCCATTGCCAAAAGACACACACACACACACACACACACACACACACATATATATATATATATACATATATATATATATACACACATAGAAAAAAAAATCAATTCTGGAGCAAAAAAAGTTAACAGAAGACAAAAAATTTAAGAGGTTATAATTGTTTTTAAATGCAGTTATACATGACACAAAACTTGTAATTTTTTCTTTTTTTCCTTTCCAAAAAAAAGTGAAGACTAGTAATGTTGGAAAAAAAAGAGTATTAATAACTTACCTAAATTTATTCATGACACAATACTTATAATTTTTTCTTTTTTCCCTTTCAAAAAAAAAAGTGAAGACTAGTAATATTGGAAAAAAATAGTATTAAAAACTTAACTAAATTTATTCATGACACAATACTTGTAATTTTTTCTTTTTTCTTTTTCTTTTTCTCCTTTAAAAAAAACCAAAAAAGTGAAGACTAGTAATATTGGAAAAAAAGAGTATTAATAACTTACCTAAATTTATACATGACACAAAATAACACAATATTTGTAATTTTTTCTTTTTTCCGTTCAAAAAAAAGTAAAGACTAGTAATATTGGAAAAAAAAGTTTTAATAACTAACCTAAATTTATACATGACACAAAATAGCACAATATTTGTAATTTTTTCTTTTTTTCGTTTAAAAAAAAAAGGAAAGACTAATAATATTTGAAAAACAAAGTATTAATAACTTACATAAATAATGATCCAACTGTTTGAACTTTGGTTGCTTAATAGTGGAGATGAACTTGAGCTTTGGTTGCTTTAACGGTAGAGAGGGATTGCCGCCATTTTTTTTAGCTGAATTGGAGTTCTTTTGTTATTTCCTATTTGAGGGTTGCTTAAAAGTGTAGAGGAGTTACATGTGGGGCGCAGTCCAACTCAGCAGTTGGTTTGGTTTCGGGAACAAAAATCGGAAAGTCTAGTATTATTCTTATTTTGTTGCTTAGGAAGAACAGACACTTCATCGGAGAATAAGTATCAGTGTCAAAAACTCGAACACAAGTACTACATGGCTTGGACACATTGATCACCATTTTAAATATTGCAAACACTTCACAATGGAGACAAAAATTAATAAACTTTCAAAATTTCTAGTATCATCATATATAATTAAAAATTTTAGGATTTCCTAAAAAGTTAATAGAAAAGCTAAAAGTCGTAAGCTGGTCTCTCACTTTCTTTCTATTGCTACTTTAACTTACGATTTAAATGTTTTAGGGTAAATTTATGTTTAGTCTCTGAAAGAAGTTCTTTTTATATTTAATTCAACATATTTCTAAAAATAATTTCCAATCCCTAGTAGTGACTTTAAAACAGGATCAGACATTAACATTACACATTATTGTCACGAACACGAACTAAAAATTATTTTTGAATGTGCGTTGGACTAAAACTTTAATAAAAAAACTAAATCATCACCTTTTTGTTGAATGCCCCATGTTTTTATGAAATAGTTGACCATATATGTTTAGATTAATTAGTTTCAATATTAATTTTTATTTTTGAAGTGCAAAATAGAACTATATATATATATATATATAATTATCATCTTGTCTCTACTGTGTCGTGTCCTAATTTTTGAGATTTTTTTTGTGTCAACATGTCTGTATCGTGTCAGACATGACACATGCACCCATACCCGTACCCGTGTCCATGCTTCGTAGTTTGTCTTTGATGATTACCTTTAAGGCTAGGCTTAAACGAAAAAGATGTCAAAATTTTAAAAGAGTAACATGTACTTGAGTGCGAGGGCGGATGGACATAGGGCCGAAGGGGGGCGGCGGCCCCGGTTGAACATTTAAAAAAAAAAAATAGGATTTTTTGATAAAATTTCAAAGCTCAAGGTATACCTCTAATTATTTACAAAACAGAGAGCGTAAAATTGTAATTACTTAAAATTATTTAACCTAAAAACATAACACACGAAGGACTCATTCTCATTCCCATCTCTTTTCTTCTTTCTGAAACCTATCCCCCCCCAGCGCCTGTCCAACCTCGGCTCCACTGTCCATCCGCCCCTGTAGCCCTGCTCCCTCCCTCCCAATGACTGCGGTTTCACATTCCACTGTCCGGCTATTCATTTCATGTATTTTTTTGTAGCCTAATTTTATGTATGTCACTATGTGTAGTGTAGTTTAATTTTTTATGTAGCCTAATTTTATGTATGTGTAGAAATTTTATGTATGTGTAGTTTAATTTTTTGTATGTAGAGAAATTTCAAGTTTTAACCTAATTTTATGTATGTATAGTTTAATTTTGTATGTAGCATAATTTTATGTATGTGTAGTTTAATTTATTTTGTAGCCTAATTTTTTGTAATAGCAATTTTTTATGTAGTCTGAAATATGTGGTATTTTTTAAATAGGAAGTCATGGAGAAATAACCTTCCAAAAATTATAATTTGTATAAAACTCGAAATAAAGCTATAATTTATATGAAACTCGAAATAAACCCCCCAAAAGCTATAATTTGTATAAAACTCGAAATAATCCCAAAAAAATTCGCACCGAGATTTCCCGCCCCCGAACCCCCCCACACCAAACTTTCGCCCCGATTGACAAAAAATCGTGAATCCGCTACTGCTTGAGTGTAATTATGCAAATTATTAATGTTCGTATCCTATGTGAAATAATATATCTAAAGCTGAATTAGTTCGTGGATGCCTACATAGATGCCAAATGCAAATTGATGGTCTAATATGCCAAGAATCTATTTCAGGTAGACAGAGATATATAAATATATAGATAATAGATTCAGAAATGTGTGTGAAAGATAGCTAGTCATATCTAGACATTGATATGGATGTAACAGAGGAAGTATGATGGCGTTGTCAATTTTCTTGATGGAAAAAAAAGTGGAATATATGGGATAATTATGCTATATTCTAAATTCTTGTTCTAAAATAAACATACATGCCATGATGCGGAATTCCCCAAATTTCAAACTAGTATATGTGAAAAGTATAAAAGCATCCAACCAAGTGGTTTAATTATTTCACAAATGAGTCACTCCTTGCACAGCACTGATCCTTCCATCATGCAGAAAAAAGTATCTTTGTCTTTACCTTAAAACCATAAACCTATAGACTAAGTCTCTGTTTGAAGTTTATTAACTGCATGGTTTCTCAAGAATTAACATCTGCTGTTTCTGTATTGGTGAGGTTTCTGATATGCATAAGCAGATATAAAAGATTGAACTTGCATGTTCAACTAAACAAATATCATATGGTTCTGTTTCAAGTATTTTTATTTTCTTCGCATTGCAGACTTGGATAGGTCCTCTCTTTTTCCCTTTTTTCATAATTAACATTGCTTTAGGGATGGCTTATGTTGTGGTCGATGGGATTTTTTTTCTTTTCTTTTTTATATCTCACATCAATTGTATTATATGGATTGGCATTGGATTATATTCGGGTTTAAAAGTGCTTACAACTGCCAGCATGAGCCCTACATGTTGCCACTATTATTGCATGACAAAAGGCCATAGAACTTTAGACAAGAATAATGTTAACCCCTTTATATATATATATATATATATATATTTTTTTTTCCCTCTTCCTTAAATTGAGTGGTCACAATTTCTTTTTGCTAACTTCTCTATGTTTATTCATGCCCTTTCTCATGCGGACTTAAAAATAGGTCCACATCATAATTATCAGTTTTTGAATTAATTACATTTTGATCCCTCGAACTTTACTTTCGTTTTCAATTCATCACCCTACTTTCATTTTCGACACTAAATCCCATGAACCTTTTTAAACGGGTCAAATTATTCACAAACTCTAATGGTGTTACGTTCTAGATGTAAAATTGGTCATCAATATGGCATATGAGGATATTTTTGTACGAAAGTACCCTCGTGTGCCATATACATGACTAATTTTTCATTCGAGAACATAACACTCTTAGCATTTGAAGGTAATTTGATCGTTTTGAAAAGTTCAAGGGGTTTAGTGTAGAATATAAAGTAGAAGTAGTCAATTGAAATTAAGGATAAAGTTCAAGGGGTCAAGGTGTAACTAACCTTTTTTTAAATGTTAAAAAAATATTCAGGTTGATTTTTTTTGGTGCGGGTTTTAAAAATTTCCTATTTTAAAAAATGGGTCAATGTTGACACTTTTTCAAATAGTACTCTCAAACCTTGACCTATTTTTTTTAAATAGAAAAAAAATAATTTTGAGCTGATTTTTTTTATTAGTCCCCTGAAATTTTTGTTGGAATCATATATATTTAGTTCAAAATTTAAAGATTCATTTGTAGCCATTCCTATTTTTTTATTTTTTTTAGTTGTCGGTCCTATTGTAACAATAATGAGATAAGTGTTATTCTCTACGAAAAGGAAGACGGATAGTTAGAAGAGGTTACGAGGTGGTTGAGGGCAATTTTAGGTAGTTATGGAACTTAGTACAATTGAAAAAATACATAGGATGGGACCCTAGAAAAAATTTAGAAATGAGATTAAACCTAAAAAAACTAATGTTTAAAACCCCCCAAAAAAATCAAACTAATTTTGTTTACCATTTTAATAAAAAGAATTTGTAAGGACATAATTTTCATAGCCCTCATTTTACATAAGAGTATATCGTATACCGCTATAACCGTCGAAGAAGATCACGTTCATACGTTCATGAAAACGGTTTTGAATTTCAAACATCTTCAACAAATGCGCGACATGAAGTACAATTTCATATAGAATGTGTTTATATTTCGTAAATACTTTACTTTAGTATTGGAATATTTTTCGAAACTGTTTTTTATCTAACTAAGGCATTTTTTCTAAGTCAAAATAAAATTTTTAAGACTTGTAGGCGAGCTTTTTACAATAACATTTTTTCGCTCTTGTCGTTCAAATGACAAGGCAATGTTGTTCAAACGACAGCTTCTAACGACATCACATATCGCTTGAAGGGTCGCGCGAAAGGTAGTTTCTTATTTGCTTTAAACGACCACGCACTATTTTGTGATTTTAAGGGTCGTTTCTTAGGTCATTAGTAACGACATCTAATGTTGTTCGAACGACATGACGATGTCGTTCGAACGACTTCTAAAGACATGCTCTGCCTCAAGATTTTTTTTGAGCTATAAATACATATTTTGGAGATCTTTTTAATTAAGACTTTTAATACACAAAAACTGCTTTTTGACAGACTTTTAGTCTTCATCTTTTAAGGTTAAAATTAAAAATTTGCCAATTAAATAAATAATTGATATCACGCATCTTACAAATTGGTATCAGAGCAGTTTACTCTAATTTATTGAGTGATTATTTTTTCGCAAATTTTTTGTGATATCAATTTTTTTGAAAAAACTGATTTTGGAAAATTTCGCAATTTTTCGATATAGAACTTATATAATTTGTTTGCCGTCTTTGATGGCACGAATTATGTCAATTGGAAAACCCGCATGAAATCTAGTTTAAATGCTATTGATGAATGTGTCTGGATTGTTTATGAAAGAGTGTGGACTCCTCCCACTGCCACCTTTGAAAATGTCATCAATTCCAAACAAACCTGTGTCTGACTGAACTAGTGATGATTTTAAATGGAGTAAATTTAACTCCCGTGGCCTGAGCGCCATTTCTGAAGCCGTCTCCCCTGACGAGTTCCGTCGTATTATGACATGCACCACATCTAAAGAGGCATGGGATATCCTCCAATTGATACATGAGGGTAACAATGCGGTTAAGGCGTCTAAGTATAAAATTTGACCACCCAGTTTGAGACTATCACCATGTTTGAGTGTTTTGACGAGTTTTGTGCTAGATTGTCAGACATAGTCAATACGAGTTTTAATTTGAGTGAGAAAATCGAGTACACGGGACTTGTTAAAAAGATTTTGAGCTCAATCCTTGACCGTTTTATTCCTAAGGTCACTGTTTTAAATTCTTTGGGAATATTATACACACTTAGGTTAGAAGAACTCGTAGGAGACCTTCAAACTTATGAGATCGAAATATATTTTCCAAAAACGTTAAGTCTAGGGATAGAGGGATTGCACTTAAGGCACAATATAGAAAGGGTGAGGAAGTGTCTAGGAAGAGAGAGAATAAGAATAATGAGAGAGTGTGAGTATGAGTATGAGGGAAAGTTTGATTTTGATGACGTGGTTATGTTTGCTAAAAAATTTAAAAGTTTCTCAAATTTTCCAAAGAAAATTCTTCTAATAAAAAGATATTTGAGAAAATTAAAAGGAAAGAAGAGGCCAATGAGAGTGGTGAGAAAGAGAAAGAGGAAGAGGCGAGATATTTTGAGTGCAAGGGTAAAGGACACAAAGCATTTGAATGTCCCACTATGCTAAAAGCAAAGGGCAAGAAAATTGCTATGCCAGCCACTCTTAGCGATAGTGATAATGAGGTGAATGATTCCGGAGATGAATCACCACATGGTATGTGTGTCGCCTTCATAGCAAGTCACATGAGCACACCTAGTTTGTCCCACAACGATGAGGACACTAGTGTACGTGAGAGCCCCGACGATGATTTGAGTGTTTCGAGTGAGTGTGAAAGTGAGGGTGAAAGCGATCTCTAAAAAGCGTTTAAAGATTTATACGCCGAGACCTTAAAGACGAAGAAGTTGAATAAGGAGTTAGTTTTTAAGGTGTTAGATTTGAAGAGAGAGAGAGAGAGAGAGAGAGAGAGAGAGAGAGAGAGAGAGAGAAGTTTTGAGGGGATGTGAGGCGTCGACGAGTCAACTCGAAAAGGTGAAGTTTTCTTTAAGTGAGCAGTTAATTATCTTAGGCCGAAAAAAGAGTGAACTTGAATCTCGTGTGTCCCAACTCGAGAGAGATCTCGAACGTGCTCAAGAGGTCAAGGTAACTATAGAGGATACATCTAAAAAGTTTGGAAAGATGATCCTCGGTCCCGCTTTGGATAATGTTGAGAGATTAAGAATTAGTTATGACAGTGCGTTTACTTCCCATATTGCACTCGAGTCGGTTCTCGAGTTTGTGATAGATCCATAAGGCTCTCAACTTAAGCCACCTAGGCGCTCGGTGTTCGATAGGAGAGTGCGTCCTAAATGTTTTAAGAAAGGTGTTCTTAGGCCCGTGTATGTTTGCTCCCATTATAAGAAGATATGATACCTTAAGGATTCTGTTTTAAGTTGGCTAGTATGTTACATTGATTTTTGCCACGTGTTCCCACATATGATAGTTTGCATGATCCGGCGAATCACATGAGAGAGTCTGCACACATTCGAAAGCAAGTTACGTTTTTAGTCAAAACTTCACATGATTTGATAGATGATTTTTATAGGATGTCACCACCATTGAAAAACTCATCTGCACCTAATGATTGAGGTTTAGACATGTTTGCTAGCATAGGGTGATTTTCATGATGATATTTTATGCCTATTGCTAGTATGCACCATTTTTATATTTATTTTTATCAGTTTGATATATTTTTCGAAAACCCCAAAAAGATTTTGTGTTTTGAAATTTTTTGAAAAAGTACAAAAAAAAATCTCTTTTTTTGAAGAAAAAAATTGAAAAATCGATCAAAATTTTATTTTAATAATTTTTTTGAAAAAGACAAAAAGATTTTTGTATTTTGTTTTACACCGTTTGTGGATGGACATTTAGGATGACCAAGTCACAACATCATTCCATATCCATATGACTATTTGATAGTATTTTGAGACGATACATCATTTCATCCATGTACTTTATAATGTTTGGAGTCATTAAGATGAGATTTGAGATTGCTTTCTACATGTTTGACTCGTGATTTCATTTAATACTCATGCACGAATTTATGTGATTATTGTGCTTGTCTATCACATGTTGGTCGAAGTGTTTTCATCTCAGTCCTATGTTTAAAACAAACAAATGCGATATATCTTAACAATAAAAATAGTACATGTAAGAATCGATGCCTGTGAGGAATCTGGTTAATATAAAAAAATTAATGAGTATACACGGAAAAAGGGCTATGAAAAGTACAATTATCCTTTACGAGAAAGCCACCGTTTAAAATGGGCCAAAAAAAGTGGGGCATTGAAAAAGTAGCTAAGGCCCAAAGAGTTTAAAAAGAGCCAAAACAAGTGCGGCATTGAAAAAAGTAGCCAAGGACAATCTATTTTAGTTTAATATGATCATTCAAAAGAAAAGAATTGAATCGAAAAATATGATCATTATTATATATGAGGAAGTTTTGTTAGAAATATATCAATGGGTATGCATGTCCTGACAAAGTCTTGAAAAAGCATTACATAGTTTTAGATGTTATTGTTGTGGAAATTATTTTATACTTTGATTTGTTGATTTAATTGAGTTGATGCCATTTGAATTCAACAATTTTTACACCTAAGGACGATTTTAAGTTCATTTGTTAGGATTATCCATATTCATCGTGCACATTTTTTATGAACGTTTGAGTTGATTTTCCTATTGAATTAGTTCACACCCATTCATTTCGTTTTCAAGATTTGGTTATCATAGTGTAAATTCATGGTGTTTGTTGTTTTTGTAAATTATCTTTGCTTGAAAATTTTGTAAAATCAAAAAGAGTTTATGGATCCTTTTGAGTATATCCTTGCATGAGCGTAGATAATTTATTTGTGATGATTTTCTATGCTTGTTGTGACACTCCATTTTTATTTTGTTTATTCTTTTCCTTGTCTATTTCGAACAAATAAAAAGGGGGAGAACGAATTATGAATTATAGGGGAGTGGGGGTTTGAATTACGGGGGAGGTTTGATATTTTACTTGATTTTATTTGATACTTGATTTATGCTATCTCATTTCAAAAGGGGAGTGAGAGTTTAAATTACGTGGGAGCTTTGAGATTTTACTTGATTTGATTTTATACTTGATTTATTCTATCTCATTTCAAAGTCAATACGTCACGAAGGTATTTGCTTTGTTTATTGTGTGTAGGAATTTGATGATTACTTGGAAAGCACGCAAAAGAAGGGCAAGGAAAACAAATAGATTTGATTTAAAGAGACTTGGAGATGTTGAAGATTTTTGTAAGACTTGCATTTTTAGTATCTTTATGGCTTTTGGGTTGCATGGGGGGGCATTAGATTTGTATAGGTATTTTATGGATAATTTAGATGTTTTTATTTTGTACCAACATAGACATAGAGGGGGATTTGCAAGGACATAATTTTTATAGTCCTCATTTTACTTAAGAGTATGTCGTATACCGCTACAACCGTCGAAGAAGTTCACATTCATACGTTCATGAAGATGGATACATATTTCAAGCATCTTCTACATATGCGGGACATGAGGTACAATTTCATATAGAATGTGTTTAAGTTTCGTTAATGCTTTGCTTTCGTATTGGGATATTTTTAGAAACTATTCTTATCAAACTGAGGCATTTTCTCTAAGTCAAATTAATTTTTTAAGGCTTCTAGGTGAGATTTTTAAAATAATATTTTTCCGCTCGTGTCATTCAAACGACTGCTTCTAACGACATCACATGTCATTTAAAGGGTCGCATGAAGGGTCATTTCTTATTTTCTTCAAATGATCGCGTACTGTTTTGTGATTTAAGGGTCGTTTCTTAGGTCGTTAGTAACGACATCTAGTGTCATTTAAACGACATGACAATGTCGTTCGAACAACTTCTAACGACATGCACCGCCTTAATATTTTTATTGAGTTATAAATACATGTTTTTGAGACCTTTTTCATTAAGACTTTTGATACACGAAAACTTTTTTTTGATAAACTTTTAGTCTTCGTCTTTTAAGGTTAAAAACCTAGGTTTTGATTCACCAAAACATCACAATCCTTTTGCGAACCATTTATGGAACCCAAAATACTAGTTTATCAATTTATAAAATACCACAAGTGCACAGACTATTATAGAATAGCGAGTATAAGTACAGATCGAACCCACGGAGATTTGTCAATTTTTCATTCAAAGTAATTGTGACTGTCCAACTAGACTAAATGGTTTTAGAGATAATATGTAATATTAAACTAAGCTCACACAAATAAAAAAATGTGACTACAAGAGATATAATCAAGTGAGCGTGAAAAGTAGGACGTTGGATCCATTTATCACATTCAACTAATATTATGCAATAACTTAAACGCGGCATTCCCAATTTTATTACTGAAATTAAATCGACTCTCATCGCATTTAATTTGGAAGATAACACGGTTAAGTTAACAATAAAATTTAACGTCTCTGGATTTAAACTGCTAAAATTCCTATTCCCTTAAAAAGTTTACTTTTAAATTTTAAAGTATTGTCTCTAAGCATGGACTATTAAAACAATCGAGTGCAAATATAATCCATCAAAAAGTACTCCCACTTAAAAATAAAAATAAAATGATCTCAAACAAATCCAAAGGTTTAAAACATATTCTCGTGTCGTTTTAAATGAATACTGAAATTTTAAAACTTTTACAGCATGTCGGAAAATAAAAGCAAATTTAAACTACACACAATATTAATCAAACATAATAAACTTCACCTATTCCTAGTAAAGAAATTAAGCTAGCACCATTGAAGACAAAATAAAAGTGCAAGAATGAATATTAATTCTCATTAATAAATCAACTTACAAAAATAATCGAGTCTTACAATTGATGTTGATAAAACTTCTCCCACAAAATAATTCTTGCCCTTAATAAAAATATACTCTCAAAATAAAGGAATCAAAAACTCTCTCTCAAAGCTCTCTCTAGAATTCTCCCTCAAAATAATGAGCCGGAGTGTCTTATTTAGAGGTTTATGAATGAGGTGTTTGAGTTGAAGTGAAACTCTCTTTGATTGGTTGTATTTGAGCTGATAATTATCTCATGATATCTTAGATAGAGTTGGAGATAATTGAGAAGTCTTTTTTTTTTAAATAATAATCCCCTATTCACATCACTATTTACAACATCAGCTTTAATCGCATTTTTGACCCCCAAAACTTCAAAATCTCATTTTCATACGACTTCAAAGTTGTGAGTCTTATCAAGAACTTTCTGAAAAGCTACGGCATGACCTCAATGGACACTCAAGCGATTTTATAAAAAATATTTAGTACAACTGTGTCCACCGTGTCATGTCGTGTCGTGTCACAACATATCGTAACAATTGTTGCACATCCACTCCTTTGTTGTCCAAATTTCTGGGGTACCTGTAAAAATGCAAAATAAAAATAATTAATTCAAATTTAGGGACATAAATATTTAAAAAATTACAGAATTACCCCTCTTTGCATTTTAGCGCCCGAAATTCATAAATTGTTTGTTTTAATTCGGAATTCAACCAAATTTGAGAGAGGACTTTACTTTGACTAGATAAATATTTAAAAATTATTTTCAGGCCCATAAAGTTTAAAAAATTATGATTTCACCCCTTTAGGTTACTAAAATTGTATTTTTAACTCAAATTTTATTCAAACTCGCATTCTTCTTTTATTTTACGAAAATTACTCTAAAAGCTCATTATTTATAATAAAAATGGCCTAACAAGGTCTAGATTTGGACATAATTCATGCAAATAATGCACTCATCAAATATCCCGAAACCTAGACTTTGCTAGTTCTCGAGCAAAAAACAAAAAATTTTAAAATCTAACTTGCTTTCGTAGGAGTCATGATTGCACTTAGCATGTGCAACAAACCGTTAATTCCCTGGGTCACCCTAGTGGACAAGTTTTGTCTCGTGAGGGTTTGTACTGAGTATACCCAAAAAATTCAAAAGCTTGACTCAATACAAAAGATTCAGAAGTAATATAACCAAGTTTGAATGCAAACTTCATAAATATAGTAGAACTTCACTTTTCAATCTCAACTTATCGTGTGTGTGTGCATAGCCAATATAACCGTCCATTTCAAAAGATTTGATCGTTACATTTCTTATCCGAAAGCTCGTCTTGATTTTAAAATCTCACGGGATGCATTCACAATCGATCACTCGAAAATGGGTTATTTTCTCTCAGTATGTGTGAATAAAAGCGTAAAATTAGAAGAGCAAATTTCACATATACATGATCAAAAGGAGACTTTTTTTTATAATGGATGAATATGCTCTCATAAATGACAAAATTGATTACTTTTTGAAAACATTGAGTCACGCCATAGATCCTATTCATCTTCTCTGCACACTATAACTAACTTCACTTAAGATCGATTACGACTTTCTTTGGTTGTATTGTAAGCTCGGATTTGGCTATAAAAAATGGCATTGGAGTTCAAAATTTCTGAGAATATTAAGATTTTGGTATTTTGTCTTTTAGGCACATTTTCTTCCATCCTCCATTTTTTTTTTCTTACTCGTTTTTTTTTTTCATTATTTCTTTTTTTCTTTTTTTCTTTTATTTTTACACATCATTCTTGCAACCTCCTTTTCTTTTGGTTACCGTAATTTTTACCCTAGTATTCTCAGAAAATGGGTGTGGATTTTTGTCTTTAGGGCCTTTTAACTTCCAGTTGAAGTTGGGTAGGATAATGGATTTTCAACAAAAAATATATTTTTTTACTCAAATGGACTTGCAACGGAATAATGAAAAAAATATTGGAGTTTATGCTTAATTTTGGGCTTTCAAACGATGGCCTAATCTCATTTCTCACGTTTCATTAAGTTGATTTCGTTTCAAGATGACTTACTAAGACTTCTAGTGCTTTAAGATTCACACTTTGACTTTTTGTTTTCAGTAATCTAACAAAATAAAGAATTTGAGATCATCAACGAATTTATCACTGAAGGAAAGTTTGAGTTATTTTAACTCGGTTCGATTGATTTAAATTTCTCGAAAACGATGAATAACGCAAAATCTCACCGGGTTAAAATCTCCACATTTATTCTTTAAGCATATTAACTTTCGCCTCAGTATTCATTTTTGATCATATTATATGGTTAATGTGTAAAAATTTCATAAGATGAGAGATCCATGAATTAATTCTATATTAAGAAATTATTTCAAAACTCAATTACATTAAAAAAAATGGATTTATGATTTTTTTTTATTTTTTTAAATTTTTTTTGATTTTCTTTTCCAAAAATGCCATCCTTACCCCCAAACTTAAATTTTACATTCTCCTCAATGTATGATCCAATAACAATCTGAACAAAGAAAATAAAGTAAAGAAGTGAAATGACGATATTTCATGTGAATTTCACTTTACTACCAATATCCAAAGTAACAAGTGTAAATAAAAACAAATAAAAAATAACAATAAAAAAGGGAAAAAAAACTACACTATTAATATACTAACCCATGAAAATTACCATCGTCACCATAAATTAATAATCGCAAGAGTTGTGGGTCATTCTAATTAAAAAAAATTACAGCATTAAGTATCAAAACATCATAAATTT